>CM028129.1:185935000-187135000 GCA_016271365.2 Neoceratodus forsteri
CAGTCACAGTGACCACCTATCCAACAGTCACAGTGCTGACCTTCATCCCCCAAAATTGACAGGACTGATCTCTACCCACAACAGTCACAGCACTACCCATCAAATTTCTGTAGGAATTGTAGTTTTTACATTTTGGCGCCAAAACAAACCTGAAGGGGAGCCCTTGCTTTGACAGACAGATGGATCAACCAACCAGAACCTTTTGGACCGAAGGGGAATTCCCAAGCTGCCTGTTGCAATGAGTCAGTCTGGAGTTAAGAGTTTGAAGAGACAGCTTGAGTGATTCAAGCAGCTGTTTTTTTGGCCTGTCTGCCTGCAGTCCCTTGAGAGGGAATCCTTTGAAAGGCTTAGCAAACGGACTGTATCCGAATTGGAGTGTGACAAAGCCACTGAAGAATGACCAGATTTGAACCTGAAGAAGACCGAAGATTTGCTGTACGCGATCAGCCTGTCAGGACATCCATTTACCACAGTATTCCCGGTTTTGCTCAGAGACACTGATATGGCCGCCGGACTGCCTTCTGCATTTGTGGTATGGTGATTGCTTTACTATAAATGCGCTGTGTGCTGTTAGTAGGTCGCAATTTGGTTCCCCACTGTGTAAATGTGCCACACTTGCTGGAAGCTGCATCCAGCACTACCAGACTCAAAATCCGGACTGTTCTACCCAGCTTGGGCCTTGCCATCTGGCCCAGCCAGCTATGTCAGGCATAGAAACCATCATCGACGAAAGACTCACCCGGGGATCAGCCCCCCTGCTCAACCATCTCGAACAGGAATGACACCTTGGTGATTCGTGTAGGCCCTGCTTCTCCTGGCAAACCAGTCATCAACCTGCAGTCTCCATTTCAGCTAGCCTGTGTCTTGTATAGGGTAGCGTGAGTAACAATCAGGGTAGCTCCCTGCAACAACAGCTAAATCTCAAGTTTTGTCATCTGATTGCATTGTTGTTTTTTCTGTCATGAACTGAGCCTTCAGACTCTGGATTACAAATTGTGTGTGGTTGTGCATGCGTTTTCTTTTCATCACAGGGCCCCAACCAGCTGCGACACCGGCCTACCCCGGGAAGCATTCCAGGCTAGCCCACCTTACTTCAGACTGGGTACCCAGAGCATGTGACTGTGTAGGGAATAAAAGTGCATGCATAATTGCCTGACTAGATCAGTTTTCAAATCAATCAACCTGATTACGCCCCTCTTGTTCAATTCCCCTGAATAAATCAGATCTAACTTTTTTTAATTTAATCTGATTGTGGTTCCAGTTTGTACCAAAAGCACTATACTGTTGTTATTTGCTGTGCCTAACCTTGTTTTACAGGGGGTCTCCAGGGTCGAACTGGTGGAATCAGCCCTGGTGGTAAGTGCAAACAGTGTGGGGAATTGTATACTGAATATGGACTACTGTGAAAGTGTTTGTTGCATATTGTCTAGGCCACTAGAGGGGAAAAAAGGGGGTTACAGCATCCTGGAGGGCTGTACCCAGGTTAGCCTTGTTACTATCAACCCTGTCCTCCGGGTGGAGGCACCAGTTTCAGTACCCAGGCTCCTTAACCTGCAACTAGCCATGCAGGCAGGGGTAGTAGCCTTTGAGATAGCGCCAGCTAGGGGTTACACTTATCTGAAACATATGGTCGGTGTCCTCCTCCTACATCTGATCAATGTCCTGTCAAACCTGTAGATATAAAAGGGAAATGGGTCAGTATAAAGAATAAAAATGTTGATCAGCTACTGTAGGCCAGTTGAAAAGTACTTGTAGAGGTTGAAAAAAAAGTGGGTTGTGTGTGAGTGGATGGGGTGCGGAATACTGCACCTGTACCACATGAATGACTTTGGTGTTAGAATAGACTGGTCACTCAGGGGCCATCATGGTGGGGAGGATTTGGTGTCCCTAGGACTGATCTCTGTTGGGCGTGGGGGCCATGCTGCTCCACCCATCAACCAATACAGGGCAGGATGAAGACAGCAGGTGCCCAATATTTAAAAATGCCCAAAATGGAGTGCAATAATTAGTGCTGTGCTTTGTGATATTGCATGTGTGCAAAACTGATATATTCAAATGGATAGCACATGGCACTATCCCTCTGAACACAGGGACAGTGTGTCGAGCCATTAAGCTACTTAGCACCACCTGATAGCACACAAAAAAATAGGCCCAGCAATGGCTTGTGTGTGGACAAAATTTACAGTATTCAAAAGTCCTCCTGCAAATTGGCCTATTGGGCATACAAGGTGCCAAGGGTCATTTGCAAGCCCATTATGGGCTTATTTGCATGGGAGCGATACTGCTTTGCCCAGCATACCCCAGCTGCCCCAACCCAGTGAGTTGTCCCTGGTGCTAGTGGCATCCCTCCACCCTCCAAACCCAGTCTTGTGAAAGACAGATATATCCCTGGCATCCAGTGGTGCCCCCCCGTTCCCAGTCCCATAATGAAAGATTTGTTTTTGCCATCCAGTGATCCCTCCCCACACCCAATCCCAGTCCATGTAGAAAAACAATTTCCCTGGTGTCCCGAGATCTCTCCCAACACCCAATCCCCATCCTGGGAACACCATCTCACCCAGTTTCCAAATCCCCCCCCCCCCCGACAGTCACACTATCCTTGTATGGCAGGGGCAAAAAAGCGCAAAAAACAAACCTCTACTGCACTGAGGACCATAGCAAAAGTAAGCATTCAGGTGTAGCAATCAAAGTAATTGACTGTTTGGTCAGGTCTTTCTTTCATATTTGAAATAAATTCAACGCTACTGCACTGAGAACCATAACAAAAGTAAGCAGTCGGGTTGTAGCAATCAAAGTAATTGACCATTTGGTCAGGTCTTTCTTCTATATTTGAATAAATTCACTTTGATTGCGACAGCCTGATTGCTTACTTTTGTTATGGTCCCTAGTGCAGTAGTAGTTCATTCTTTGTGCTCTTGTGTGTTGGACAGGCTGCCCTTCTAGCTACTGCACTGACCTGCTAATGCTGATTGCAGCACCTACCTCTAGGACTGCATCAGGAGCAAAGAAGTCCTTCCCCCCCAACAAAGCCCTGTCCCGAACCGAAAGCAGCATCCCCAACCCATACCCAATTGGTGGCTAGTGGTCTCCCTACCACCTTCGGCACTGATACCAACCCCCAGTCCCCATACCTGTCTGTCAGTGCCACAGTTTAATGACAGTGAATGGCATAGCCCACTTTGCACAGCCATGGCCACCTTCCATCTATCTGTACCAGGGAGTGCAGCCTCGGAATAGGACAAAGCACATCACTGTGCCATATACAGTAAATAAGAATGGACACTAGGGTAACTGTATTCCTACACTGACTAAGATCAGGTTGAGGGAGTGACCACTGAATGCAAGGGATATATATTTCTGTAAATGGACTTGGATTGGGTGGGGGGAATGACCACTGAATGCCATGGATATATCCTACATTAATGGGACTGGGTTTGGAGGGACAGGTAAACCACTGGACAACAGGGATATATCTTCCTGTAATGGGACTGGGATCAGGCATGAGGAAGGGATCACTGGATGGCAGGGATACATATTTCATTAACGGGACTGGGTTCAGAGGGAGGGTGCACCACTTGTCATGAAGCAGTACTGTCTTGGGATGGGAGGATACCAACACACTACCTTCAGCAACTGCTAGGGCTGTACCAGATTAAGGCGAGGGTTAGGTCGGCGGTAACTTCTCTGCGCAAGGGGACCATGTAAAGTGTCCTAGCACAGAGAAAATACTGTGAGCCTTGAGCTGCACCAGTATTCAGGTCCCCACCCCGATCTGCATAATTTTGCCTTGCGTTCCCTCCCCGGTTTACCTGGCGCAAACCTGGTTTGCACGTGCTAACCAGTCTTTTAAATATAGGACAATGGTGCAAAACCTAGTTTGTGCGGGTAAACTAGGATCTGCAGCTGGGCAAACATTTGAATATCAGGTCCCAGCTGTCATACTCCCCTTCACCATCAAAAGGACTTCAGACCAAACTGGTAGAGAGTCTTTGGGGTCACCATGGCTGATGAGAATCTATGGAAGGGGGGCATGGGGATGGCGACCCTTCCCCTCCTGCCTCCCTCATGGAGGGAATCTGGCTGTTATGAAGGTCCAAATTTATTCCCTGGGATGATGGATGATGTTGCTAGGTGGCTGGTGGCAATATGGTACTTCTTGGTGATGAATGGCCTGCAGAAATTGGGGCGCCATTCTGCCCTATCAGTTGCCATTTTCCCCTCATTTTCACACCCATCCATTTCTTCTAACACAGAGTGTAGTCTACATTACTGAATGGTAGCATTAAACCCGTTAACAAGTTTATAAATTGTTTAACTGACCTGAATAGACCAAGTTGACCCTCAGGCCACTGGCATTTTTTCATAAAGGGACACACTGGCTGAAGTGAATCATTTCAGTGAGCATTTAATGACACATTCCCAAGATGCAGGTGATGTAACCCAAGCCAGGTATATATGTGTGTGTGTATATATATATATATATATATATATATATATATACTGTACTATATATGTATATCACTGGGCAGTTTGTTGTAGCAAAGCCTGCAAAACAGATACACTTCGATAAAACCAAAAATAAAAAACTGTAAAGACACTTTAGGTAGGTGCTTTACCAATAGAACACATTTTCTTGAGAATAAATGGGACTTTGTGTGCCCCAGTCTGTATAGTTAAGTAGCCTACAGCTCAGATACTAGCCACACACCTCCTTCCTCTAATCAAGACACTAGCTCCCCTCCCTCCACAGACCCCTCTAACACTAGCCCCTTCCCTCCACAGCACCTGACACTAGCATGTTTCCCTTACAGACCCCATGATAGTAGCCCTCTTGAATGTACACCCTGCACAGTCCCCAAAACTTATACGGCTCCTCCATCACCCCAGACAATAACCCCCTCCCTCCACTTCCTGACTCAACCCAGCCACACCAATCCTTGCCCCTTTCACCACAGTCCATCTGAATACTCCTCCCTCTCTAGGCACCACACTTGCTAATCTCTGTGGGTATCACATCCCTCCTGTCCCTTGACTTCCAGAAGCTACACCCCTTCCTCCTTAGCCGTTCCGAGAATCACCCATACCCTTGTTGCACACCTTCTCTGTAAGGTCCTCCTGCACACCACCTACTCAGACACCAGAGGTATGCATACACCCTTCCTTCTACACTGTCCCTCCATGTGCTGTAACACTAGCCCCTCCCTCCCTCCAAAGCCCCTCATCACAGCTTACCCACCTTCCAAAGCCTCAAACACTAGCACGTCCTGTCCACAGACACTAGCCCCCCAGCCCCAACACTAACCCCACCTCCTTTGCTGGGGTCAAAACTGGCACCATCCCACTAGCAAATGCTGGTAGATTTTGTATACAGCTATTGAGATTTTCCTTTAGGTAGCCTTGCAGGCATGTGCTGGAGAGGGTATCACTTTGGTAAGTATATCAACTAGGACAGTGGACAATTCTGTGGGGATTTTTCCTAGTCAGTAGCCCTGCTGGCTAGGGGCTGCAAAGCTCAGTTTTGACCCTTGAATTTAATATGACTTACCAGCTCTGATCAAGTCACAGTGCACAGAGTTGGGTTCTTTTGGGTTTGGGATAGTCTGGTAGAACCTAAAAGGAAAGCACAGAGAAGGTTGTGGAGATGCAAAGTGTCTGAGGTCCTCGAGGAGAGATTATAGTAGTCAGAATTAAACAAGATACTTATCTGAAAGGTAAACAGCAACATCTGGCCAGACCTATGGAAATAAAGGTAAAACTAAGTAAGTATGAGGTATTTATAGTTGCGTGAGTAGAGATACGGACTAGGGAGTGGAGAGACACAAAGGGCATAGAGCATACAGAAATAGAGCGCACATAGGGCATACAGCATAGGAGTAAGTTGAAAAGAGAGTTAAAGAGTATTTCTCCACTATAATAAAACAAATTAAAAACACTAGATTTATACCAATTGTGTTTTAACTTTATTTTCTAGTTATTTTTTCCCTTGTTGATCTACTAAATATTTTAGGTAATGCAGGACTTTTTTCACTAAGTCTTTCAAAATGTATCTTACTGTTCCCTGCTAACCACACCATTGCCGTTTGTAATATCACAATCTATCATGGTGAGCACTAAAAACTCAAGGCACTGTGAGGTTAAGAGGGGAGAGGCAAATGTTTTCTATACAGACTTTTCAGATGGACTGTCAAGATGTACTGTACATTTTGAAAAGGCACATTGAAAATTAAAAAAAAAGTATTTTCTAGTAAACTAAACAGCTGGATGTTATATATGATAAGTCATGCACTGAAGTGCAGAGTTGCTCTTTAACATCAAGGTAAGAGCAACAGAGATATGGTGATAGAGGATAAAACAAAACAAACAGAAAAAGCAGCAACTTCCTGCAATAATCTTTGTCCCCCCCCCAACACACACACACACACACAACCCCCAGTCATGTTCGCTGACCCAGTCAGCTGATCAAACCATCCCATCCCAAAAACTTAATATCTTTACTGGCCCACATTCCATTCATGACAGAGAGACTGACTGAATGCTGCCTTGCAGGAGCACTGGCCTATGTGTCTCAGTGCAGAGCAGACCTCAATCAGATGATCAAGCACCCCCCCTCCCATTTTCAACAGTGCCAACACAAAATCCTCTCCTTCCCAGCCCCAGCTACACCAACTACTCATCTAGCACTCACTGCAACCTCCCCTTCACCTACCTCCCTGCAACCTTTGAATCTCCCATGCATATGATGACCTCTTTAGGCCATTATTGGGGTTGCTATGGGAGTTGGAAGGCAAATCCTCCCTCCCCAGGCTGCCAACAATTGGACAGTCAGGCTTACTCTCAAATTCAGGTTGACCTTGTTGTGCAGTGCCTCTGGGCTATCGAGGCAGCCTGTAACTAACCCATTTAAACATTTTCAAGCAATAACAGACCAATCAACATACCTGTAAGTATAGTTCTACTGTTGTCAGTCCTTTCACATTCACACTGTGGCAAAGGGAGGTTTAGCATTTGGGTCTGCGACTCACTGGTGCAGCAGTTGAAATGGGAAAGGAAAAGAGCCTGAACTGATAAAAAAAATAGTTTATAAGTGTAGATATGAAAGAAACCAGCTCTGCATGGAAGGCGTATACTATCAGGTGGACACAGGACTTAGGGTGAAGGAATATAGGTGAGGCACTATGGGAGACTGTGATCTGGGTGGCTGGGACTTCAATACAGCAGCAGCAATTGTGGGTGGACAGGAAAGTGGGGCCCCAACTGAGGTCCATCCCCTTAAGTGCAGGCTGGGGATGTTTATATTTATTTAAAGAGGGTGCGGGGACAAAGCCCCCACTGCATTGGGACCAACATACAGTTTGACCAGCAAGCTGCACAATGCAATTGCAAGGCATGCATCTTGCTGTTGCCTGTTTTCCCGTGCACTGATCACCTTTGTCCAATTTGTTTTCACCCTATTGTGGGTATCCCTATGTGAGGGACAACAACGCAGCACTATGGCATGCAGCACTTTATTCCCCCAACCCTGCTCTAAGTAGAGACCATGTGATAGACTAAGGTCATGGTGGTCACTGCTTCCCAGCTGCCAGCAGTTCAGTGCTGGTTCATGGTACCCCACCTACCTCCAAACACATGGCTCTAGTTTGACAAACTGCTTAGGTCTCAACACCTCTAACACTGTGCTGCTACATAGAAGTGATGGAGAGGCCCCATTATAATGTTTTATTGTCCTGAGCAATCACTACCACCACCCAGAAAAATACAGACACTTGATCAGCTAGTCACTACATCAGTGCATGAATGCATTATGAAATATCACTATATCTGATGGTGACTACAGCTGCTAGGAGAGGGGAAGGCTGGAAATGCAGACATCAGACATCCCCAGCAGCACAGCACTACAAGGCAACTGGGATTCCTGATAAGCCACTGTATATACTCAGGACTCCATGTTTGGGCCTGAAAAAAAGTAAATACCCAAAAAGTCCCCCGGGTAGCCTAAGATAAGTTCTTAAGTCATTCACCCTCTTCCCAATACAATCATTTCTCACCCTCCACCACAATCTGTTTTTTTGTTAATTAGGTTTGGTTCCCTGGAACTGCATGCCAGAAGTCAAGGATACCTCCAAACCCACTTAAGCCCCCATAATTTTGTGACTGATACGTCAATGGTGGGTCCCCTCCCCTCCCCTCCCCTCCTGATTTCTGATCTATAATTTTAGGGAGGGAGCAATAGTATATAAATCCTGGTTACCTTTAGTCTTCACCCTCCCACAGTGCACCTGCTCCATTAAAGTTCAAAGACTCTGCACTCAGCAGTGTGTGCCTGTGGTCTAACCTACCTTGAATTAATTAAAGTATTTGGATTTTTGCAACTTTGCATTTTCTGTAGGTTACTACATCATGCTGCTCTGCACATCTATTCTTCCTTTCTTTTGTGTACAGCTATCTCTCCCATGGTCACCTGCTCCAGTAAGGCATATTAGTAGTAGTAGTAACATGGAGCACCTGACAGGGGAGGGCAGAGCAGTCTGCACACTGATGATGCTGTGAGGAAGACTACACTCCAACTTCCAGATTCTACACATGCTTCTGCCACACTACAGCTTCTAGTACCTTAAGGAAGTTAGCAGTCTGTGAGACACAACAATGAAGTTAGCCAGAAGGTGATTTCCCTAAATGTGAACCAGAGGAGCACCACTGAAATGTGACTGGTGTACCGAAGAGTCAGGGTTACCTGGAGACAATTTATTTTTTTAAAACAGCTTTTCCCCCTCTGGTGTTGCACACCCACTCCTCTAGCTTTAGGGCTAACCCCAATAGTGGAGTTGACCCTGTCTACTATTAGCCCCACCTGTCGCTCCACAGTGGTTGGTATAAATCCTATTGTGGGTGCCATGGCGGGGGGGGCTCTAAATGTGCATTCAAAAACTCAGCTACTGTAGCTTACCTAGTTGAGTATCTAGGTGCTAGGCTACTTTTATGCACTCAAAGGGACAGCAATCTTGACTTCACCGCAAAATCTGCCCAATGTAATATATTAAGTCTTAAGCATCACAATTCTGTGTGCAAAATCAACTTTATTAGAAGCAAAACAATTTACAAGCACCTGCAACTATGATAAGACACCTCGACTGGTTTTACATGATGACTGCATCATCAGGAGGGTGATGGGGCAGTAGTACTGCAAAACCAGTAGAGGTGAGGTTTCTTACCTGAGTTATGGGCAGCTGTGAATTGTTCTGCAACATATATAGCAGATTTTGCACACAGATTTGTGGTACTTTTCTGATTTGTTGATCACCAGGGGCGCATCTAGAATTTTTTCAAGGGGACAACAGCCTGCTAGGCTTCTTTTGTGCACTCAAAGGGACAGCAATCTCGGCTTCACAATGCAAACTGTCCAATGTAAAATATTAAGTCTTAGGCATCACAGTTCTGTGTGCAAAATCAACTTTATTAGAAGCAAAACAATTTATAACCACCTGCAGCTATGGTAAGAAACCTTGACCAGTTTTACAGAATGACTGCATCATCAGGAAGGTGATGAGGCAGTAGTCCTGTGAAACTAGTAGAGGGGAGGAGTCTTACCTGAGTTATGGGCAGTTGTGAATTATTTTGCGACATATAAAGCAGATATTGCACACATAGTTGTGGAACTTTTCTGCAGTGCTGATCACCAGAGTCACATGTAGAATTTTTTCAAGGGGGCAACTCTTCCCCAGGTGAGGTGTCTTACCTAAGTTATAGGCAGTTGTGAATTGTTCTGTGCTGTATAAAGCAGATTTTGCACACAGAATTGTGGAACTTTTCTGCACTGCTGATCACCAGTGGTGCATCTAGAATTTTGTCAAGGGGGCAACTCTTCCCCAAAATGTAAAATATCACCATTTAAAGCTGAGATTAGGTTTTAACAGATTTTTGCTGGACTAATGGGGTTGTGGGTGCTACTTGGATACATAGCTGGATCCACTGGTACTGACCACCCCTATGTATTTGCTTTCCAGTACCCACACCTCATTTTGCAGCCTGTTCCCTCAAGGTCTGTCCCAGCCTACAGACCACTGCTGGAACCTTCAGTCTTTTTTCCTTCTAATCCCACCAACACATGTTCTCCCTTCTGCATTCCCTGAAAAGCATATGATCCCTGAATCACCATTGCTTCCCCCAGCATTGTCCTACTACTATTGAAACAATTTCTACTACAAACTGTATTGAAAGGGATTTGTTTTATGCAATTCTCTACAGTGAAAAGTTTTGAGAAAGCAGAGAATTACATTACTAAACATTTGAAAGACAAACTTGTTTTTGAATCATGAAAGAATACTATGTCAGTTTACCTGGAACTATTAAAAAATGCAAGCAGTTTATTCCTCACTCTGCAGTTCACTCCAGGAGATCACTGGAATGACCAGAAATTCCTTTAACATCTGCCTTTGACTTAGAGTTCCACAGGGTCCTAGTGCCAGTCACATCATCAACTGACAGCAGAATAAACTTAGAAACTGGTGATCATATCCTGTGTTTTTAAAAACTTTGCAGAAATATTTTTTCAGTGTCCCTGCAGGAGGGGGAGGGAGAGGGGGTTGTGAGGTCTGGTGGAGGGGAAGGCAATGGAAAACTAATGCTATGGAAATTAATGTATCACTGTGCAGTTGCACACAACAGCTGTCCTGAAGTCCCTCTTCTAATCTACTTCATAGCAAAAAGACAGCATGGCTTCACCATGCAGCCTTAAAAATTATATCTGGGTGTTTTTGTGGCTGGGAGTATAGCCTAGAGTTAGAGTCAGTGAATGAACTGGGTACATCCATCAGACTTGGGTTTGATTCCCACAGCCTCCACTTGCATACTGTGTGACTCTGAGCAAGTAATTTAACCTCCCCAGTGCTGCTGGGTCACCCATGAAAACAGGCATTTCTGCATAGTGGGCCTTACCTGGTTTAAAAAGAATATAAAAAAATACCAATATATGTTTACTGCATCATACTTTAGTCAGGGCACCCTGTCATTTACCAGAGTTTTACTCAGGCTGCAATGATTTTGTTTAGGTAAAGATAAATGTTCAGATACATTTTATGTGTTTTATAGATACGTTTCGTTTGTAGACTGCTGTCAGGTTTTTATTGTATTCTTTGCATGTGAGCATCTAGGTTGTAGATTGCTAAGCACAGGATCACTGTTACCAACTAGCTTATGAAGGAGCCTGCAAGATATCGCAGCAGGCGGGACTTTGTCTGGGGCCATGGCCAAGGCCACCTGGATGGACAAAGGGGATGCAGGTAGGACCACCCAGAAGGGGCGAGGGGGAGGGGGAAGGGATAGGGTTCCCGGGGAGAGGCAGCTTGCAGCCAGGGACAGGGAGAAGCTAAGCCCTTAAGAAGCACTGCACTGGAGGAATTCCTCCTCATTCCTCCTTGTCCCAGGTCACAGAAAGAAGCCAGGATCATCAGGACACACAGAGCGGGTACCAGAGGTAAGACCTGATCAGGGCCCTTAGGCCGCATGGCCAAGGGTGTACCAGGTTAAGGGGATATATAGGTGGTGATAGTGCTGTGTGATACACTAATCCAATATCAGTGGTATACTTTAAAGGGTTTGCTGGTTTGTGGGTGTTCCCCTGCTGGCTTGCCCTGGCAAAACTGAAGTGGTTTAAGGCTTTGAGCTGCAGACCTGGAGAGCTGGGTTTGAACCCCACAGCCACCACTTACATGCTGGCAACCCTGAGTAGGTCCCTTAATTTTACTGTTTCCCTGGCTGCCTGTAACAAGCTTTCAGCAGGGTGTGTCACCCGAGTAAAAAAAAAAAAAGGATTTAATGCCGGCCCCTGGTGGGGCTTACTTGGCTGAAAGCAGGAGGTCCATGTAGTCAGGCTGCTGTCCATGCAGCCTGGAGCTTGAGGGGTTGGCCGGATCATCCCAAAACACTGCAAGCCCCAAGAGCAATGGAGGTTGGGCTTGTGCACCCCTCTCAGCCACGAGCTAGAACAAAATTGGTGAGGTGCCGGGTGGGGCAGTAAGCTGTACAGTGTATGCGGCCTAGGGTCCAAGTCTCGGGCCCCCCCCAGGGAATTGGAGCACTCAATGAGGCAGGAGCGAATGGTTTCCCCCAAGATGGTGCTGGAGAGTTGCAGCCTGAGAGCGGTCTCAACGAGAGGGTCCCCTGCGCCGGGTTGCATTGGAACTTGCGACATGGTAGGGTAGGCCTGATCACCTCCGCGGGCCATGCAAGGCCCTTCCTCGATCTTTCACCCCCTCCAATGCAGCCCCGAGCCAGGGCACAAGGGTGTATCACCTCTGGCGTTTAGTCGGGCCTGGAGGCTGGTGGGCTGGGGGGTTGGGAAACATGCACCCCCTCAACAGCTCACAGGGCAAGCTTCTTTTCCCCTTGGTGGGTGTGGTGAGGTATGGGCCTGCACCACCATGAAAGGCAGTGACGTCAAGGCACCAAGCACACACATATGAGAGGTCATCTGGCTCTCGCACATGTGCATAGGAGCAGCAGCCACTATCTTGGGAATGGCACAGGGTGAGTGCCGCAGAGATCAGAAGCGCACATGCGCAAAACCAAACAAAAGAGCAATATAGCCTAGAGTTTAAAGTAACAAGCTAGGAATGAACTGGGTATATTCAGCAGACAGGGTTTTGATTCCCCAAAACCTCTAATACTGCATACTATGTGACTTGGAGCAATTTACTTCAGAGCCCATAGTATGCCAGAAATATCTTTGGCGCTTACTTACAAAGGCAGCCAGTCTGGCTTAGGGGTAAAACTGGGGGAGAGAATAGAGAATCCAAGTGGGGCACTCATTTTTTCTCTCCGCAGGGTAGAGATGTTACAAAAAATAGGCACACCACAATATTGCGTGGGAAGTAAAGATTGGGGGAGCCGTTGGGTTGACCATTTAAAAAAGAGTTTGTGATCGGGGATGGCAACCCTCCCCCACAACCTTTTGTGGGGTGCAGTCAGTATGACTAATGGTCACAGGCATTGAACTGCAGCCCCCCCCCCCGTAAAACAGGCAGTTGTGCCTAGTGGGCATCACCTGGTTCAAAAAGGTTTAAGCTGCCCATTCATCACATAAACCAAGAGATGTGTGGGTAGCCATAGGTATAACAAAAAAAAGGGGGTGTTAAAATCTTCCACAGTCAATGACCCATGTTGTCGTGTGGCAGCGTCAGCTTAAGCACCAGCAAAGGGAGAGTGGCTGCAACTGTGTTTTGATTGCAGATTAATGATCATCATTTGGTGAAGATGAGCGGAGACCTAGAGCAACAGCTGGTGGCCCTCATCAGAGGCAAGGGCAAGGCATGGTGGGAAAAAGATAGCCAACTCAGTTAAGAAGGGGATAAAACATTTTATAGGTACATCAGGAGCGAAGGAAGACCAAGGAAGGGATAGTGAGGCTTAATAAAGGGAGGGAGGGTGGGCAGAGGGTGACGGTGAAAAGGCAGAGATACTAAACAAATATTTTTGCTCAGTATTTACAAAGGAAGAGGGGGAGGTACCTAAAACAAACAGTAGAAACACTCTGGATACAGAAGTTGATACCAGCCCATTTACAGAAGAAAGGGCTCTCTTAAAACTGAAGGTGGACAAAGCAATGGGGCCTGATGGGATTCATCCCAGAATTCTAAAAGAACTAAGGGTAGAACTAGTGACACCACTGACTACCCTCTTTAACAAATCATGGGAGGATGGGGTGGTACCCGAGGACTGGAGGAGGGCAGATGTGATTCCCCTTCACAAAAGTGGGAGCAAGGCAGAAGCAGGAAACTACAAACCTGTTAGTTTAACCACAGTGGTAGGTAAAATGATGGAATCACTTCTGAAGGAAAGAATTGTCAAGTATCTAGAGGCCAGAGGGGCACAGGACCCAAGGCAGCATGGATTCACAGCAGGAAGGTCATGCCAGACAAATCTGACAGATTTCTTTGACTGGGTGACCAAAGTAGTAGATCAGGGAGGGGCTGTGGACATGGCCTACTTAGACTTTAGCAAGGCATTTGACACAGTCCACACAAAAGATTAATATACAAGTTAGCCAGCCTGGGAGTGGGTCCCAAGATGACAGCCTGGGTAAAAATTGGCTGGAGAATAGGACACAGAGGTAATAGTAAATAGGTCCACTCTGAAGAAAGGGGTTACTAGTGGGGCTGGAGGGTTCAGTATTAGGACCGGTCCTCTTCAATGTCTTTATAAGCGACATTGCAGAGGGACTGGAAGGAAAAGTATGTCTCTTTGCAGATGACACAAAGATCTGCAACAGAGTTGATGCACAAGGTGGGGTGGAAAGAATGAGAAGGGACTTGGCAAGGTTAGAGGAATGGTCAAATGTATGGTAGCTTAGATTCAATGCTAAGAAATGCAAGGTAATGCACCTGGGAAACAAAAACCCAGGGGAAGAGTACACAATGGGGGTGAGATACTAACAACAATAAAAATGGAAAGGGACCTGGGGGTAGTCATATCAGATGACCTAAAGGTGGGCAAGCAATGTGAGAGGGCAGCAAGGAGGGCTGGGGGGATACTGGGATGCATAGGGAGAGGCATCACCAGTAGAAAACAAGAAGTTATTATCCTCTGTACAGACAGCTGGTGAGACCCCATCTGGAGTACTGTGTGCAGTTCTGGAGACCCAATCTCTGCAAAGACATAGACAGGATGGAAGCTGTCCAGAGGAGGGCAACTAAAATGGTGCAGGGTCTGCACTGGAAGACATATGAAGAGAAACTTAAGGAGCTTAATATGTATAGCCTCGAGGAAAGGAGGGAGAGGGGGGACATGATAGAAACTTTCAAGTACCTCAAGGGAATCAACAAAGTCCAAGAGGGTAGCATCTTTTAGAAAAAGAGGTGTGCAAGAACAAGGGGGCACAATTTGAAGATAGGGGGCAGCTCAGAGGTAATTTAAGGAAGTATTTTTTCACAGAGAGGGTTGTGGATGCATGGAATGGCCTTCCGGAGGAGGTTGTGGAGTCAAAAACAGTGGTAGAATTCAAGCATGCATGGGACAGTCATAAGGCAATTCTAGGGGGTGGGGGTAGGAAGAAGTAGGCTGCTGGTTAACTAGGATCTGCAGCTTATCCATTAGGTAGGGAAATGGGCAGACTGGGTGGGCCAAGCGGTCCTTATCTGCCGTCAAATTCTATGTTTCTATGGATGCACTGTTCAGGGATCAGGGTAACAAAGGGGGTGCCGGCCCCTCTGGGCAAGTACCCCCGCTCAAACCCAAGGACCCAGAGCAGGCCGTCCCTGAGAAGCAGCTGGTGTCCCCGGCACCGCTGACTCTGCCACCCGAAGCTGCACCCCAGATGTTAGGAATGGGCAACCCAGGGTGAGTACCAGAGAAGTGGATGCCTCCTCAGATGAATGGCCAGTGCTTCCTCCTCCTTCCAAGGAGAAACACAAGCCAAGGGCAGATCAAGGAGCTACAGCTAATGACCAAGGTTTACTTATGCCTGAATTCAACAGTCTGTCGGTAGATGAATTAAGGGCATTGCTAAGGAGTGGGGGCACCTCCAAAAAGAAGCGGGGTTGACAGCAGAAAACTGCACCCCTAAACCTAGGACAGCTGGAGGGCCCGAGGCTGGGACAGCCAGTGCTGCCACAGGCAACCTTGGGAATCATGGAACAGGGCCAGGGGCCCAGCTAGTCTGTCCCACCCCAGGTGCTTGTTCCATCTTGGGGCACAGGGTACTGGCCACTGCAACAGGCCACACAGAGGGGACAGGGGGACCAGCCCGTAGCAGTGCTTGGAAGCCCTATCGCAGCAATGCTGCTGGGAGTGGGGGTGCTTGGCCCACAACTGCCACCAGGCAGTGTAAGCCAGTCTGGTGTGGAACAAAAGCTAGACCAGCTGTTGGCTTTGCTAGCTGACAGGGAGAGCACTCGACCAGGAGCAGTTCAGATGCTTCCAACCCCAGGGGGACAGTCTGGGAACATAGGCCGGGTGCAGCGTTGCCTCTACCCCAAACTACTGGGCAGCAAGGAAGGGTAAGTTTCCTTTCTCTGGCAGAACCCATCAGTTCACACCTGCCAGACAAAGTGAGGCAAAAAATCCTCAATGGGGAATATGTAGACGTCTTCTCTCTACTGAACCAGCCCAAAGAGCTGGAAAAAGATAAGAAGGACAAGGACAGAGACGATGGGGTGGAACAGAAGCACAAAGCTACAGTCTGCCACATCTGGGAAAATTGGGCAGCAGGCTTTGCAATTTACGCAGGTATCCTCACCTAAGGCAGCCCTGGTAAGGCTAAAGGGCTGTGGATTTATTTTAGTTGGATAACAACTATGCATGCTAGTAATCAGGGGGGAGGTGGTTAGAATACAACGAGGAACACCGGGGGCGAAAGCAGATGGATATGATAAGGTCATGGGCAGTCCTGGACCTCCCACTTCTGTGGACCATAGACTTATGGGGTGGGGTGCAGCATACAGATAGTGGCTTCCTAGCGAGGCACCCCCCCCTCGCCAAAGAAGTGCTATCTGGGGTGAAATGGGGGAAAAGGGGTGGGCTGATAAGGGCATTGTTTCAGCTATAATCAGGGCACATGCAAGACCGAGCATTGCAAATACAAGCACGGGTGCAGTGCATGGCCTGCTGGAAGCCACACCCATTTCAGCAGTGTGGGAAGGCCACAGAAGCGGGGTCAGGGAAGGCCAGTAATTTTCAGCCTATTTTGAAGGGAGATGCGAGGTCTGCCAACACCAATCGAGGCAAAAAAATATTGAGGGGTGGTTGACCACCTACTCAGACAGGATGGCTGCTCATTCTTTAGCAGCAGATTTTAGGGAGGGGTTTCGTATACCGTACCAAGACCCAAGGAGGGCGTTCGAAGCTGACAACCTGCAATCCACCAAAGAGCAACCAGACGTCATGCGGGGCAAACTTCAGAAGGAGTTGGCTGCGGGTTGGATCAGTGGCCCATTCCCCTCCCCCCGCCCGCAACTCAGGGTGTCCCCCATTGGGTGAGTTCCGGATGATAAACTACCTGTCGTACCCGGAGGGGGATTCAGCCAACTCCTACATTGACCCGGTAGACACCGCAGTGTCTTACGTGTCGTTTGACAGGGCAGTGGATGTGGTGTGACAGGCGGGCCGGGGTGCACTGTTGGAGAAGGCTGATATAAAATCAGCTTTTCGCTTGTTGCCAGTGCACCCGGCCAATAGAGAGGCTACTGGGCATGAGATTCGATGGGTGCTACTACATGGACAACTGCATGCCCATGGGGTGTGCCATTATGTGTGTGGTTTTTTGAGCAATTTAGCACATTTCTGCACTGGGCCATGGCCCAAAAAGCCGAACTGGACTACGTGGTACACTATTTGGATGACTTCCTGTTTATAGGGAAGGCCGGCTCTGGGCAATGCGTGCACATCATGGCAGCATTCCACAAAGTGTGTGCTGAATTGGGAGTATCACTAGCTCAGGATAAGACGGAGGGGCCATGCACATGGCTTTCCTTTCTGAGGATTGAAATTGACACGAGTGAGCACGTGTTCTGGCTCCCTCAAGAAAAGTTGCCAGCCTTGCACACCTGGCTGGACTCAGTAATGCGGGCATGCAAATTCACATTATGGGAGCTCCAGCAATTGGTGGGATACCTCAGCTTTGCTTGCCAGGTAATGCCCATGGGTAGGACATTTATGAGGCACCTGGTGGGTGTATGGGTGGGCTGCACAAAACCGCACCACGGAGTCTGCGTCACAGTGGCAATGCGGGAGGATCTAGGCATTTGGCAGGCATTTTTGCAAGGCTTTAATGGGGTATCGATGTTGCCAGTTCCAGTGTATAGCCAGGAATTAGAACTCTTTGCTGACACCTCAGGGGGCCTGGGCTTTGGGGCTTACCTGCAAGGTAAGTGGTGTGCAGGGCAGTGGCCTCCAGAGTGGGTAAGACAAGGCATTATGAGGCAGATCATGGTGATGGAATTCTTCCCTATTGTAGTGGCATTGGTGATCTGGGGTGGCTTGCTGAGGGAAAAGCACATCACATTCAGGTCCGACAACACTGGGGTGGTGTATGCCATAAACAAACAGTTAGGGGGCAAGGGTCCAATGGGCAACCTCATGCAGGTGTTTGTCCTAAAATGCTTGTTGTCAAACATCAACTTTAAGGCTGTGCATGTACCAGGTATTGAAAATGACATCGCTGACACTCTTGCTCGTTTGCAGTGGCAGAGATTTCGAGAACTGGCTCCAGCGGCAAACCTACAGCCCAGGAAAGTCCTGCTATTCCTTTGGGAATTGATAACCCAGAAGCCTGGAAGTTAATTGAGAATGCACTGGCACCTAGGATGCAAATAGCGTACCAGAGGGGGGTGAACTGTTTCCTAGAAGTGCAACACGCACAAGGGTGGGCAGGGACATGGCCTATCCCAGTGGCACAGCTGTGTGAATATGTGCTGATCAAAAAATGGCAGAGGGGCCTCCTAGACAATGGTTGAGCAGCACATTGCTGGCATTGCCTGGTTACAAAAAGCCGAGGGCTTCCCTGACTCCATGAGGGCATTTGTACTCCAGAAGATGCTGAAAGGTTGTGCATGCAGAGCTCCGAGGGACACAGACACCAGACACCCTATTAGTCCCACCATATTCAAGCAAATCTGGGATGAGTTGCTGAAGGTATGCTCATCCCCAGAAGAGACTAGACTCTTCCAGACAGCGTACTTGGTGGCATTTTGCGGGGCATTCAGGGTGTCAGAGCTTGTGCAGCCCAGCAAAGCCATCGGGAGACCATTGGCACTGGCAGACAACAATGTTGAGGTCTCAACGTCGGGAGTCTTTGTCCACCTATGAAAGAGCAAGATGGACCAGCATGCCCACGGGTGGTGGTGGTGCAGTTTATCGGTGCCCCCCCAGGCTCCAGTTGGATGTCAGGGCATGGGTGCAGGATTGTATAGCAAAGCACCCAGCAGTGGGGGAGAGGCCTTCTTCCATCATAGAGATGGTGGGCCCCTAACAGTGTATCAATTCAGGCAAGTGTTGCAGAAGACCCTATGACTGCTGAGCTTCACAGCAGGACAGTACAACATACACTCCTTTAGGACTGTCACAACATCGTACACCAGGGCAGAGGGCTTGTCAGACAGTAAGATACAGACATTGGGTAGATGGAAGTCCCAGGCTTTTGAAAGATACGTAAGACCACACATGCTATAACTCTCTCTTGTTTTGTTTTGGACAGGTGTTGTGACCTGAGCAGTGCAGATTTGGATTTTTGGCCACTCTTACATCCATTGGGTGGCCATCAGAGCAAGGCAGTATCCCGGAAGAGAGAACTTGTTCCTGGCACCTAAGAGGGCAGAGGTGCATTGGTGGGGTCGGTGTGGGATGCACTGGGGTGAGTTACTGGCAACATTACAATAAAAAGCCTGGAAGAGGTCGCAACCCACTGTCTTAGTCATCCATTTGGGGGGGGATGAAATAGGGGTCATACCTGCAAGAGAGTTAAAGGAGAGGGTGTGGCAGGACCTGGCAAGGTTGAAGCAGTGGTGGACCCAGGTACATACAATTTGGTCAGACATTGTTCAGAGACAGCAGTGGCAGCATGCCTGGAGCATCAGGGCAATAGAAAAGGTGCACCAGCTGCAGAATGCATCCATGCAACCAGTTATGGACTCAGTGGGGGGGTCTATAGCAAAGCACCTGGAATTGACAGTAAAAAAGCCAGGTCTGCATAGAGGAGATGGAGTGCATTTATCAGAGGAAGGATTAGATCTGTTTCTGGAAGACGCAACGGGCAGTGGAGAGAGCATTAGCATGAAGTGCTTGTGGGGGGTGAGCTGGGTAGCACTCACCTTGTGGCGTCTTGGTAGTCTTGGAAGGCGGTTTGGAGGGGGTAACAGGAGATCACGTGTCTTGACCAGCCAGATCTCCCTGAGGTTGACAGGAGGGCGGGCCTGATGGCTGGAGTCCAGATGGCACCCTCTTCGGGCAGATGCCCGTGGCATGGTGGATCCTCTCACGGTGGAGGATTAAGAAACAGCCAGTAATGGAGCCATCCTTCATGCCCCAGAGATTGTTGTTCTTGAGGGATCCTGGTTGATAGTAAGGCGTCCCTTCCCCATAGGAAGGGAGGGTCGACCATCAATGATCGATCTGCTCCATAGTGAGCGATAGTCCTTCCAAGGTTACCTAGCTATGCACATCACGCTGAGGCAAATGTATATATTAATAATTTGATCATTAATAAGTACATGGCTGTGGCCATTTTTCCAAAAGCTCATTGTTATGTCATTCTATTCAGGTGAACAAGGTATATGACCTCTAAAGACAATTCAAGTTTATAACAGCAGGGCCATCCAAAATCCTCAGTTGTTTGCATGAAAACTAGTCTGAATGAAAGTATATTCACAAGGAAGAAACTACCTTACCACTTACAAAAAAGGCTTTGTAGTTAGCACCCC
Source organism: Neoceratodus forsteri (assembly GCA_016271365.2). Taxonomy (NCBI): domain Eukaryota; kingdom Metazoa; phylum Chordata; order Ceratodontiformes; family Ceratodontidae; genus Neoceratodus; species Neoceratodus forsteri. The sequence goes on from CM028129.1 coordinate 185,955,406, forward strand.
ATTTAGGTAAATGGGATCATGTGCACCTTTTCTCCCACCTGCTGTTTCAGTCTCTGTGGCAACAAAAGGTTTTCTGATAGATTGCTTCAACACAAATCAAATGTTAAGTGATTAAGTTGTACTTATGCTTAGCCAGTGGATTTTGAAACCAAACCAGACAAGGATTAAGAAGAAAGCAGGGTAACATAAAACCCTTCCCCCCGCTTTGCACTGCATTATTTCGGCAAACCCAAGTCTGCATGCAAAACTTGTCAATATATTTAAGAGCACTGTATTGAAAATGTTAACATTTCTTTCACAGTTCAAAGTAAAAACTTGCAGGTACAGTTACAGTTAGTTAGGAATGACCGCACCAATGATATCAGTGCCACAGACAATTAAAATAGTACAGCAAAGTAAACAAGGGTGTCCGGCACCTGATAAATCTGTAGTGTACAGAAGTACTTGTCTACACAAATGGAAGGTCCAGGCTGTGAGATGCAGTGCTCAGCTCTTCTGCATATTCTGTGTAAATATCAGCAATAAATATAGGTTAAAAACTCACAATAAAGCATGGAGTCCATTCCAAAATATTCAGCAGGCTTCACACACAGCAAACATTTCAGGCCCCACTCCCAATGACATCAGCACATCCTGGTCACCTGACACATTTCACACGTATGCCTTCTCAAAGGATACAGTTTTTCAGTGGCCCTGCACGTGGGGAATTGAACCAGGCAGCAGGGGTGGCGGTGCCAGGTGTTCAGTTTAACTGCTTATGCATCTAACCCTTCATTCCCTCAGCTGATGTGACTGCTTCCCAACCTGAAAGTAATGTTTTTGTGTAGAAAAAGTATATGCCTAAACAGTTTTTCACACTAGATTATTTAAAAACAACAACATAAAAAGCTAAGTCTAGTTGAGCTGGGCGGTATGGGCAGGAGTGTCAGGTTTAAAGTTTAACTGCTGTGCATCTAACCCTTTGATTAGCTGATGCAACTGCTCTCTCAATGCATGATTAAACCCCCAAAAAGCTTAGTATCAGCACACTTGGAGAATCAGGTGGGGGGGGCAGTGTTCAGTTGGGTGTCCTTAACTGCATTTATTTAAATGTATGTATCAGGGAAGTTGAACTGTTAGTCCTTGCTAACCTAGGTGTCTCAAGGGATGCTTGCTGATCTGGGTGTCTTTGTGTGGGATCAACCAATCTGGTGGGGTCTTACAACACTGTGTGGTCACCCACATTATCGAGACAGCCCCCACAACCCACTGAAATATGCCCCTCTCAGGTCAGCACACAGTGCCTCTGCATCACACTCTAAACCCCACCAGCCCAGGACAGGGGAGTCTGGATCAGCTCAGCTCACAAACCCAGATCTTCCATTTGTCAGTGTTGTAAACCACAAGCATGAGCCATTGTTTTGTTTTTAATTTTGTGAGTGTTCTTTTTTTAGCTGGACGGGTGAGATGAGCTGCTGATGGTGTAAGAGCTGGCAGTTTTCCATGCTGTTGTTGTTAGTTGTGTGCCCCTGAGTGAGGGGGGCTTAGCTTCTGAGTACCCCTGAATTGCTGCATAACTGGGTGCTGTTGTTACCCTACCTGCCACAGCACTGTGTGGGAGGGTGGAGTGCTGTACCAGCACCCAAGCCAGACTGCACACTCAGAGGAGCACAGCGGGTAAGTTGCCAAGTACTGAGCAATGCCCATGGACAGAGTGGGGCTGCCAATGTTTGATTTTTGGTTTCCCTAAATTAGTTTGGGGCCTTAGCATCTGTACAGCCTTGAATTTGCTATATGGCCCAATTGCTGTTGACACTCGACCTGCCGCTGTATAATGCCATTGGGGTGAGTGGGTTGCTGCAACCACACCTACGCCAGAAAGTACACTCAAGGACATACAGAAGTTAAGACCCCAAGGGCTGTATGGTGCTGATGAGCAGAGTGCTGCTCAATTCACATCTGAGCTCAGACATGAAAACTGAGAGACCCCCTTATCATGGAGACCAAGTGAAAACAAAGACATCCACATGTTTGGGAGATGCATGATTTTCCATTAGAAGGTCCTCCACTAATCACTTGTGGATTTTTCAGGTGAAGACACTTTACTTCAAAGGAGCAAATTCAGGCAGTTAAATGATAGGTAGGAAAAAAACTACAGTGGCCCACCTTAGAGGTGGTGGTTCAGATTAATTTGCATCTGAGTCCTGACAAGCAAAGAGACCCAGTAATTTGTAACTTGGGCATGTGTGGTGTGGGTGTTGAAGGAAGGGGATTGTAGTGCTGTCACTATTGTCACCATCTCTGAGGATGTGGGCGGCATTGTTGCTACTGAGGGAAGGGGGCCGTAGTGCTTCTGCCATCACCACTGGGGAATAGAGGCTGCAGTATAGCTGGTGCCATCACACTTAAGGGATTGAGACCAAAGTGTTGCTGTTCGCACCCCTGAGGGATGAGGGCCATAATGCTGCTGCCATCAGTCCTGAGAGATGAAGGACATAACATTGTTGCAATTATCCCTAAGGGACAGGAGCTATAGTGCTGCTCCTGCTGCTGCCACTGTCACCATCAGAGATGGGGGTAATTGTGCATCTGCTGCTGCCATAACCTCTGAGGGATGGGGCCAGAAGAAAAAATTACTCACCTTAGTAATGTTGTTTCTTCTAATGGAGTCTTGCTATATTATGACAATTAGCAGTTTGGTCCTCCTCTAGAACTGCCCCAGAGATGAAAGAGTTAACTCCATACAGGATGGAGTTCTGAGCGCGAGCTCGGTTTTCAAAGCTCTATCTGGGCAGTTTCAAACTGAAACTGTCAGATCTTTACGAAGCAAGAACTCACTAAGGGTCTGTGTGGAAGCTGTAACCTACACTAGCCTACTGGCTACCTAATAACAACAACAACAATAGCAACAATAACAACGACACTGCTGGACCCTACCCAAAGACTCAAGTCAGGGGAACAGCAAAAAATACCATTTAACAACAGAAACAACACTCCCCCAAAAATCCCAAAAGGGGAAGAAAATCCTGCAATGGCATAAACAGTGCCTGCACTAGGTTGCCCACCCCCTACCCAAGTAGAAGTTCTGAGAGGGGCAGGCTGGGGGGGTGGTCATAATATAGCAAGACTCCATTAGAAGAAACAACATTACTAAGGTGAGTAATTTTTTTCTTCAAACAACATGAAGTCTTGCTATATTATGACAATTAGCAGACTACACAGCAGTACCTCCATGGAGGAGGGACAGAACCTACTTAGGGAATAGGCTCTGAAGCACAGCTGTGCCAAATCGAGCATCTCTCCTGGCCTGGATATCCAGGGAGTAATGCTTGGTGAAGGTGTGTACCGTTTTCCAGGTTGCAGCCTGACAAATTTCCAAAATAGGAATGTCTCTAGCAGCAGCTAGAGACGCGGCTGTACCTCTGGTAGAATGAGCCCTCAATCCAGAGGGGGGGTCTCTACCCAGTTTCTGGTAACAAAATTGGATACAAGAGACAATCCATCTGGCAATTGTCCTCTTAGTGGCAGGTTTCCCTTTGCCAACCTCACCATAGGTGAGAAACAGTTGATGGGATTCGAACCTGTGACCCTTGGTACGTTCTAAATAGTAACTCAGTGCCCTCTTAACATCCAAACTGTGCAATCTCCTCTCACCAGAGGAAGAATGCTCAGTGAAAAATACTGGAAGGGAGATGGATTGGTTAAGATGGAAATCCGACACCACTTTAGGTAAAAACTTTCTGTTAGCCCTGAGGACTACCGTATCCCTGTGAAAAGAAATAAAATCATTTTCTACTGAAAGGGCTTGTAACTCACTTATGCGTCTAGCAGAAGTGATGGCCACTAGAAATACAGTTTTCCAAGTTAAGAACTTAAGCTCTGTGGAAGACAGGGGTTCAAAGGGAGGTTGCATCAACTGGGCAATGCAAACATTAAGGTCCCAGGCAGGGGCTGGGTCACGAAAGGGTGGATTGGTATGGAGTAACCCCTTAAAAAACTTGGAAAATACAGGGTGAGTGGAAAGGGAGGAAGGCTTTCCTGCTGAAATAAAAGCAGAGACAGCTGCCAAATGAACTCTTAAGGTAGCTGGCCTGAGGCTCAAAGAATTAAGATGGACCATGTAGTCCAACAAAATGGGCAAATCAGCAGATTCTGGGGCAATATGCTTCCCAGAACACCAGATGGAGAACCTTTTCCACTTGGAATTATAAGTGGCTCTCGTGGAAGGCTTCCTAGAGGCCTTTAGGATGTCAAGGACACCTTGAGAAAGGTGCAAATCAGCAAATTCTAACTCCTCAAGAGCCAAGCTTTGAGGTTGAGGGATTTGAGGTTCAGATACCAGACTCTCCCCTGGGCACAGGTCAGCAGGTTGTGAATCCTGGGAAGACACAGGGGAAGGTGGACTGCCAGTGATAGAAGGAGTGGGTACCAGGGTTGCCTGGCCCAGTCTGATGCAATCAGAATCACCTTGCAAGGCTGGGATCTGATTTTTACTAACACCTTGAACAGGAGAGGGAAGGGGGGAAGCATAAAGAAACTTCCCTTCCCAATCCAAGAAGAAGGGCGTCCAGGGGGACTGAGCCCACCACTGGGGGCCTGCAACAGAACAGTGGAAGTTGGTGGTTGTCTGGGGCTGCAAAGAGGTCTATCTGAGGGGTGTCCCATCTGGCAAAAACTGTCCCCAGCACTCGAGGATTCAGGGACCATTCGTGATGGCCCTGAGAAATCCTGCTGAGGGCATCAGCTAGGACATTGTCTTTCCCTGGCAGGTGAACTGCTATCAGAGAGGTGTTCAGGGAGTAGGCCAGAGACCACAACTTCATTGCCTCGGTGCACAAGGCCGACGACCGAGTGCCCCCTTGCTTGTTGATGTACCACATTGTTGTGGTATTGTCTGTTCTGACCTGGACTACTTTGTTCTGGACAGATGCAGAAAATGCTTGAAGAGCTAAAAAGACAGCTCTGAGTTCCAGAAAATTGATGTGGAGCAGAGATTCCTGGGGGGACCACACTCCCTGGGTGGAGAGGTCGTCCAAGTGTGCTCCCCACCCCAGGAGGGAGGCATCCGTAGTGAGGGTGAGGGAGTGGGAGAGAGGAATGAAGGGGAACCCCAGTCTTAAATTGCTCTGATCCTGCCACCACTGAAGGGCTAGGATCAGGGTTCAGATCACTGGAATCAATTTGGTAAGGGGGTCCCTCCTTTGAGACCAATAGGCTCTCAAGTGAAACTGAATGTCTCTCATCTGGAATCTTGCTCCCTGCACCACGGCTGTGGAGGCAGCCATGTGCCCCAGGAGCTGCAAAAAGTGTCTTGCTGGTCGAGAGACCTGCAGAGTGAAAGAGGAGGCCAGGGCAATCAACCTCTACCCTTTCCAAGGGAGGAAGGCCTGGCCAGCTTTGTGTCCAATTCCACACCTATGAAAGTGAGTACCTGAACTGGTTCTAGAACTGACTTTGGTAGATTTAGCAGGAATCCCAGGGAGGCCAGGGCTGCTGGGTGACTTGTAAGTGGATTTCACCTGTTCTGAGACTGTCCTACAATGAGCCAGTCATCCAGGTAAGGGAAAACAGCAATCCCTTGCCTCCTTAAATGAGCCACTGCCACGGCCAGACATTTTGTGAATACCCTTGGGGCAGAGGTAAGGCCGAAGGGCATTGCCCTGAACTGGTAGTGGCCTGAGGGCAGTTTGAACCTGAGGTACTTTTGGTGAGAAGGCCTGATGAGGACATGAAAATAAGCATCCTTGAGGTCCAGGGAGGCTAACCAGTCCCCTGGCCTCAGGGGGGGTAAAATCATTGCCAGAGTTAGCATTTTGAACTTTGGTTTCAAAAGGTGCTTGTTCGGATATCTTAGATCTAAGATGGGCCGCCATTCTCCTGTCTTTTTTGGGGTAAGGAAGTATCTGGAATACAGACCTTTGCCCTGGTGTAAGGGAGGAACCCTTTCTACTGCTCTGAAGGTTAACAGGGTAGAGACCTCTGCTTCCAGAGCAAGGGTCTCGAGGGGGCTTGCAGGTGGAAAATGTCTGGCTCTCATCTTTGGGAATTTTTTGAAGCTGAGAACCAGGCCCTGGCTTACTACTTCCAGAACCCATTTGTCCGAGGTTAGGGACACCCAGTTCTGACTGAAGTAAGCCAACCTGCCCCCTACTGGTACAGGAGAATCGACCCTGGGCACCCCATCAGGGTGCCTGCTTGGCAGTTGCCTTAGGCTGAGGGGTGGGGACCGGTTTACCTGCGCCCTGTCTGCCTCTGTTTGAAAAAGCCCCTCTGAGCAAAAGCAGAGGAGGCTTGAATTGATAAAAGGCCTGTGGAAGGGCCTTCCCCTACCTCTGGGTGTGTGCCTCTGGGGAGTGGCTTGCTGCTCCTTGGCTTAGGCACTTTTGTAGGTAGTTCTGTATTCATCCATCTTTTTCATATAGTTCTCTATCTGCTCCCCAAACAGAGAATTCCCCACCACAGGAAAATCCATAGCCTTAGTCTGAGTGTCCTGTGACAGATTAGTACACCTGAGCCATGCCAACCTACTAAAAGCTACAGAAGTGGCCATGACTCTTGAGGAAACATCATTAACATCCACAGCAGCATGAAATTGAACTTAGAAGCTTCAATGCCATCAGCAGCCACCTGTTCTAATTCACTAGCCAGCTGGCCATGGGCCTGCTTGGCTAACTCATAACTGTATCCCATCTAGATTTCTGATATCTAGCCACATAAGCCATATAATTTGCCTGCCTGAGTCCTGAGAGCTGCCATATACTGCTTTTTGCCACGGCATCAATCTTCCTGGAATCCTTGTCAGGAGGATGTGAAGCCAGAGATATTAGCCTTGTCACAGGCTGCAGCCTGCACTACTCCACATGACTACACTGCTCAGAAAGGAAGTCTGTATCAGGACCTGATAGAGTATACCTCCTGTCCATCTTCTTATCGACAGGAGACACAGAATTAGATTTTCAAAATTTTTATTGTTTGCTTCCTAAATGACTTATGCAAAGGAATAGACAATCTCCTAGACTCTGGAATATCCATCATTTCAACATAATCAGGCTCCTCCTGCTCATCCACAGCCTCTTCTAAGGGAAGCTGGAGGGTTTCAGCAACTTTCTTATAAAACATAAAATGAGATGGGGACTCAGACAGCATAGGGGGAGATTCTAAAGGTCTGTCTGGAGAGATGTCCGGTTCAATGGGCACATCCAGACCCTCCCAGCCACATACATACTGTTCATAATCCTCCTCCCCCTCCTGTGGTTCATAAAATTCCTCAACATCATACTCCTGAACCACTGGGGCCGGACGAACCAACCTTTTGCCAACTAGTGGTGGTTCGGATGGCCCCTGAGACAGTGACTGGACAATTTGTATGGCTTTTGCTATTTCTGCAGCAGTTGGAGAGGAAATTTTGGACTCCAGACCTGCTGATTTTCTAGATTTTTTTACTGGGGCTGGTTCCTCAGAACCAGCTTTTCTTCTTGAGAAGTATAAGCCCTGGTCAGGGGCACTCCCTCTGGTTCAGTTGGCACTGAACCGGGCTGGCCATCCGGGTCAGCGGACTTTTTGGCCTCTCGTTCCCTGAGCCTGCCCAATCTTTTTTCCAGGGTGGCTGCAGGGAAATTTTTACATACCTGGCAGTCTGACTGGAGGTGGTCAAACCCCAGACAATAAACACATGTGGTGTGTGGGTCAGCCTTGGCAAAGGCTTCCCCACAAGCATCACAGTGTTGAAACCCAGTGGGCCCGGTTTTTCTTTTGGGTTTCTCAGACATAATGCCAGCCTAACCAAAAACTTGCCCTTTTAATGGCAGTGCCAGGCAAGACACCCTTATCGGTTCCTAACCGTGTCACGGGTATTTGAAAAACCGTAATGAAATCCGTTTTTAGAACCAATAAGAACAGGAACGCCTCTAAATATATTTTAAAATGTTTAAAATGAGTTTTAAAAGCAAACGATCGGTTCAAAACCGAACCGATAATGACAATTTCCACACAGACTAAAACCTTGTACTTACGGTTACCAGATAGAGCTTGAACCGAAATGCGGTAAAATAAAACACTGTTCTCGGTTAAATTTAACTGAGAATACTTAAAATGAACAGAAATGAACCGAGCTGAAGGAGAAATCTCCGGAGCAATTGTTCAGTGAGGCGGAGTAAAGAATCTGACAGTTTCAGTTTGAAACTGCCCAGATAGAGCTTTGAAAACCGAGCTCGCGCTCAGAACTCCATCCTGTATGGAGTTAACTCTTTCATCTCCAGGGCAGTTCTAGAGGAGGACCAAACTGCTAATTGTCATAATATAGCAAGACTTCATGTTGTTTGAATTACACTTTTTTTGCACAAGGCAGATGATAGGAGAGGGCAGAGGTAATACAACATCCCTAGCCACTGGTTGAGGTACATGCTGAACTTATCATAGAGTTTATTATTTTTAATAACTGTGAGGACTGATGCACAATACTAGACAACAAAACTATTAAAATACATGGTAGCTCAGAAAAAAAAAAAATTAAACAAAGCTCACCAAACAAACACCGGTAAAAATGGATTTGGGCTTTGCAGACAGCGGTAACAATGCCAGTTTTTCCATTCAGCAGAATGGATTTCATCGTTCTTCAGTCACGGTAAACCAGTGTCCCTGTTTCTTTTCTTTTTGAAAAAGTCAATAAACTAACATTTAAACAGTACTTCCAGCTGCAGACTGACACTGCAAGACATACACAGGTTGGTGGCATGAACCCTATTTGAATTTTGGCAATAGTCATGTCTTATTTATTTATTTATTCAACTCTTGGATTACAAGTATATTTGAGCTGGGAGCTCTTTTACAGAGGTTCCATGTCATGATGAACAACAAACATACAGAACAGTGATTAGGAATAAGACAGGTATTGCACAGTTTACAAGGTGTGAGCAAACCATTTAGTAGCAAGGGTAATACAATGCAAGCTCAGGAGAATACAAAGGTTGCAGATTACTAGTTAGTTACATAGTGAAGCATTTCAGACATAGGATACTAGGTGCTGTCAAGTAGAGTGAGGTAGCCAAGTGGCATTGCCAAGAGGTAGATAGGTAGAAGATGGGGGGGGGGCTGGAGGGAGGGGAGTAGAGAAGGAAGCGGGGTGGAGGTAAGGTAGTGGGTTAAATACTCCCGAAGGCAGGCAGTCACGCTGCCAAGTGCAGGAGTGAAGTTGATGTGATTGTAGCTTAGGATGGGCAATCACAGCCACAAAGTGCTGAGATGTGTGACCGAAGCTTCCGTTTTGAAAGGGCTGATCTTCGTTTCGGTCAGGTCGTCATCATGGAGGGAGTTGAGCCAGATAGAGGCCCGATACTCAAAAGAGCTTTTCATTTGTTTAGAATAGAATGGATTTGTACATCAGGCCACATACCATATTACATAAATAACACAACAGAATTAGAGTTATTCACACCTCCCCACCACCGCCACCACCATCACGACATACACACCGGTTTTCTCATACTGAAATATACAATGAATGATCATAGTGTACAAGGTTTGCAAGCAGCTTGATTCTTTTTAGAAGCACAGAGTATTTCAGATGCTGCAGCAGATTCAGTTTAGATATATTTTACGAAAGCAACACAAACTAAATGCTTTTCTTGGCAATGCCTTTCTGTACACCTCTACCGATGCAGCTGCTGTATCTATATCAAAATCCTGACATCTAGCTGTACTAGAAAAAAAATTACAGGAATTTTAAAGGTAATTCCTGCATTGTAATTTACAGACAGGATTAATGATTACAAAGCTGACCATGATTTTTTTTTACAACTTTATTTATCTCTCTGACCTCCAGAACTATCTCCGGAAAGGTCGCTCGAAGCCTGCCTTGATCCCGCCTGCCTGAAGCCCTCACTCATTCCTCTGTGGGCCCCGCTGTCCATCCATGTCCCTGGTCACCTAGCCGTCTGGCTCTGAGTCCCCAGAGGTGGGACCACCAGACAGCTCCTCCTGGCACTCAATCTAGAATCTAGATAGGTGACCGGGAATGGAGGACAGCAGAGGAGATGAGCGAAGAGCCCAACATTGGGTGTGGTTGGCTGGCACCCCCGGACCATCCTTTGCCTGTCTGAAGGCAGAGAGTTTTTCTTGCTTAGGTACGCCCTCTCCCCCATCGCCCCGCAGAGCCCAAGTGTGCAATGACACCAGGGACGTCCGTCATGGCTCTGTGTCCCACCACTGATGCCCTGAAGCATTGCAGTGCCTCTGGTCTCCACTGGGGGGTGCTGCGGTGCCGGGCAAGCCCTGGATCCCCCCCCTAGAGAGGAGAGCAGTCCTCCGAATACTTGATCCCCTCTCTCACCTGCTGACCCCCGGTGGCCCATGCTCATTCCCAAACCCGGGTCACTGTCGTGGCACGAGGTATGGCATCCAGCGCCTCAACCCTCAGCGCCAGCGGGCCGGCCAAAGCTGTCCATGATTTAAGTGTTATCTGGGTGAAAATCAAGCTGTTTTGAATTCTGCATGTCCTGCGAGCATAAAGTAAAAGACTGGCAGTTGTATCAAATAGTTTAAATTAAGGGCTAATGCAATACAAAACATATCATGCAGGAACTCACTAAGAGCAGACAAGGATTTGGCAAGGTTGCATTCCTAACACTGTAATAAATAATTGTGTTTGATTCTGTCAAGGTAAGTTTATATAGAAACATAGAACTTGACAGCAGTTCAATTGTGCATACGCAACTGGATGTGATGATGCTTGTGTGACTTGACTTTCTTTGTGAATATGATTTATGTTGTGGCTTTCCGCCTCTCTATCTGTGGGATATACCACCCTATTAGGGTACGATGCGAGGAACCCTAAAGAAGGGTTCCCCCCCCCATAGATGCCGTGGTGATGATTCTGTCGGCTAAAGGTAGCTTAGGAAGAAGCACATGGGTAAGAGAGACGTGCCGCTGGAGGAGGAGGAGGGGTGGATGGTGGGGCAAAAGAAATTAATCCTGGGAAGGCCGGGGTGAGCTACCTAATAAAGCCTGGTTGGGGAGTGATGTAGTTGCTCCACCCAACTGAACCCCAGGCTTAAAGCCTTCCCAATAAGGACTGCTAGGCCCATCTAGTCTGCCCATTTTCCCTGCCTACTGTAAAACAAGCAGACCCTACTTGATCTCCGGCTTTACCTCCTCGTTCCCATTGTTAGAGTTCCCTATGCCTGTCCCATGCATGCTTGAATCCCCCACTGTGTTTGCCCCCACTACCTCCGCAGGGAGTCTATTCCATGCATCCACCACCCTTTCTGTGAAGAAATACTTCCTCATGCTACCCCTTAGTCTACTCCCTTCCAACCTCATGTCATGCCCCCTCGTTCCTGGACATCTCCTTTTCTGAAAGATGCTACCCTTTGGTACCCTATTGATGCCATTTTGATGTTGGTAAGTTTCTATCATATCTGCCCTGTGTCTTCTCTCCTCCAGGGTATACATATTGAGGTCTCCCAGTCTCTCCTCATATGACTATTGGTGCAGGCCCTGCACCATCTTTGTTGCCTTCTTTGAACTGTCTCCACTCTGTTTATGTCCTTACTGAAATGTGGCCTCCAGGACTGGACACCATATTCCAAATGAGGCCCCACTAATGATCTATAGAGTGGCATCATCACCTCTTTCCTTCTACTGGTGATACCTCTCCCTATGCACCCCAGCATCCCACTGGCTCTCCCCCACAGCTTTGACACATTGTTTGGCCACCTTTAGGTCATCAGATATGATTACCCCTAAATCCCTTTCCTGTTCAGTGACCATCAGTCCCCCCCCATCATGTAATCCTCCCCTGAGTTCTTGTGCCCCAAATGTATGATTTTGCACCACTTCGCATTAAATCTCAGCTACCATGTTGTGGACCATTCCTCCAGTTTATCTAGGTCCCTCCTCATTTTTTCCACCCCCCCCAAGAGTGTCCACTCTATTGCAGATCTTAGTGTCATCCACAAAGAGGCACACCTTCCCCTCCAGCCCCTCTGCAATGTCACTTATGAAGACATTAAACAGGACTGGGCCCAGGACTGATCCCTGTGGCACCCCCGCTGGTCACCTTTCTTTTCTCAGAATGAGCACCATATATCACGACCATCTGTCTTCTATCACTAAATCAGTTCCTAACCCAGTTTACCACCTTGTGACCCACTCCCAGGCTGCCCAGCTTGTTCACAAGTCTTCTATGTGGAAAGGTATCGAAGGCCTTACTGAAATCCAGGTAGGTGACCTGATCCCCCCGATCCATGACCTTAGTCACCCAGTCAAAGAAATCAATTAGATTTGTTTGACATGACCTTCCCACTGTGAATTTATGCTGTCTCAGATCCTTTGTGCTGCTGGCTTCACAGTGTTCCATGATCCTTTGTTTAAATAGCGATTCTATAATCTTCCCCACTGTTGAGGTGAGGCTGACTAGTCTATAGTTTCCAGCTTCCTCCCTACTGCCACTTTTGTGAAGAGGGACTACATCTGCCCCCCTCCAGTCCTCCAGAACCACTCTTGTATCGAGTGACTCATTGAACAATGCTGCCAGTGGTGGTACCAGCACCTCCCATAGTTCACTTAATATTCTAGGATGTATTCCATCGGGTCCCATTGCCTTGTCCATTTTAAGTTTTGTGAATTCCTTTAGGACGCTCTCTTCCGTAAATGTACTGGTGTCCATCTCCCTCCCATATTTGTTCATGTTGCCTAACTGTGGTCCCTCACCTTCTTCTTCTGTGAATACAGAACAAAAATATTTGTTTAGTACTGATTCTTTTCCAGGTCCCCACCACACACTCTCCTTCTTCCCCTTTAAGCCTTACTATCCCAACCCTGGTTTTTCTCCTTTCCCTAATGTAACTATAGAAAGTCTCTCTTTTCTTTACCACCTGTGCTATTTTTTCCTCCGTTTCTGCATTTGCGCTCCTGACTGCTTTCCCTGCCTCCCTCTGTTTATCCAGATACACTACCCTGTCCTTCTCCCGCTGTGTTTACTTGTAATTCCTGAAAGTCATTTTTTTTGCGCTTACCTTCCCAGCCACTACCTTTGAGAACCATAGTGATTTTCTCTTGCCCTTGTTTACTTGCCAAATGCAAAGGTTTGTTGCCTCCACTATGGCTCCTTTCAGATGAGCCAACTGCTCCTCCACTACCCCCCTTTGTCCCTCCCTGCCAGGACATGCTTGAGACATATCCCCATCTTAGTAACGTCTGCCCTCCTGAAATCCAGGATCCTTGCCTTTGTGTGGCTTGTCTCTGCCACTGTACTCACATTGAACCACACTGCGATGATCAGTGGATCCCATGTGTTCACCCACCCTTACTTCTTCAATTCTGTCCCCATTGGTGAGTACCAGGTCCAAAATTGCACCCTCCCTGGTGGGCTCTAGCACTAGCTGCCTGAGGCCTGCCCCTTGTACAGAGTACAGGATGTCCCTGCTCCTGGCTGAGGCAGCAGCTGGGATGCTCCAATCCACATCTGACAGATTGAAATTGCCTACCAGCAGCACCTCCCCTTTAGCTGCCATCATGTGGATGGGTTCCACTAGAACCCTGTCCACCTCATCCCCCCGTCATTCTGGAGATCTGTATATCATGTTTGTGTGAATAGCAGTGCTGTTGCCTGTCTCAAGGGTCACCCAAAGTACCTCTGCTCTCCCCTGCATTCCCTGTACCTCAGTCACCCTAATACCCTCCCTGACATAAAGAGCCACCCCCACTCCCTTTTTACCCCCTCCCCCCGTCTCTTCTAAACAGATTATAACCTGGTACTGCTAAATTCCAGTCATGGTTTCCAGTATATCACATTTCAGTAATAGCTATAATGTCCAAGTCAGCCTCTGTTATCAAGGACAAGGTCTGGGACTTTATTCCCTAGGCTGCGGGCATTGGTATACATGGCCTTCCATGTCCTGCCATTTGTCCTTTTATCATCCCCCTGCTGTCTTTTTGCCTCCTCTGTTTATCCATCCCATGTTCAACCCCCTTCCTCCTGTCCTCTGCTGTTAACCATTCTATGGGTTTTGTTTCCTCTAGCAATACCATAACGTTATGGTCCTCCAGGATGACTTCCCTATCCTCTTGGGCTGGGCAGTTTGGTTCCCTCTGCATCCTTCTGCCACCCCCCCTTGCTTGTTTAAATGCTTGCCAATGAAAACTGTTCACTTAGGACAGAGGTCCCCTCATTGGACAGGTGTAGACATCCCCATTGTACAGGGTCACATTCCTCCAGGTGGGTCCCCAGTTCCCAATGACGTGAAAACCATTTTCACTGCACCAGCTCGCCAGCCAAATGTTGAAGTCTTTGGTGCAGAGGTTCCTAGCCTCCCCCTTGCCGTGGACAGGCAGCACCCCCAAGAAGGTCATGGAGCTCGCTATGTGTGCAAGGCCCCTCCCCAACCTCCTGAACTCCTCCCTTATCCTTGCTATCCCTGCCTTGTCTCCAGCCAGGTCATTTGTCCCCAGATGGGCAATGACATCAAGCTTCCCCTGCCTTGCTACTGCTTTAGCAATTCCCTGGATCCTCTCCCCATACCTCCAAGCTGTGCTTCCTGGTAGACACCTTACCTCCCTTTCCTCCCCTGTTCCTGTCCCCAATTACACTTCCCAGACTATGGAGTCCCCAACTATGAGAAGCTTCTTCTTCCTTTGGGGTACTCTTATACCAGCCTGTGGGGTTCTCTTGTGTAGAACCTGCTCGTCCACCCAGCTATGACAGCTTATCGCAATCAACAGTTTATAAAATATACAGAACAAATTACATGTTTACCATACAAACACTGACCATTAAAACACAAAAGGAATCATAAAAATATGATCCTCCCTCACTCTAACCTGTTTCTGGTATCTTAATTGCACAACTCTATAGTTAGAATAGGTTTCACTTTTCTATTTGAAATTACAGTGTTACCTGTAGGAGTGCAAATATTCTTGTCCTGGAGGTTGTGTTAGCTCCCATTTCCTGTTCTTTGAGATCTCATAATTGTATTTTCTCTGGGAATGAAAGGTGGTAATAAAGGCAATTTGGTCTCTGTGGCGCAATCAGGTAGTGCATAGGACTCTTAAGCAAAAGGTTGGTGGTTCAAGTCCACCTAAGAATAAGAGGTGGAAAACTAAGTTTGCTGGCCAAGGTACCTAGCTTTACCTGAGCTCTTTCCTTCTAGTTTGCATGAAAGGACAGAGCAAAGAACCTTACCAGAGCAAGGGAAAAGATTTAGACTTATTTTGGCTAGGCAGATTTACTGTGTGTTGTTATTTTTATTTTGTACTCACGAGGATTATTACTGTTTGCTGCTAACATTTTATTGCTTAATTTTTCTCTGATCCAGATTGTTGTTGTTACTGGGTATACCTTCTGCTGCATTATTACAAGGTGTGCCTACAGGTGTGTGCCTACAGATTACTACTGTAATCTTCTGAATCAAATTGTCTTTTGCAAGGTATATCTTCTGTTACTGCTTTATTTTTCTCTGTAGCAAAGTGTTTCTTACGGGGTATATCTTCTGTGAAATTATTACAGGTGGTGCTTTACAGGTTTTACAGTTTTATCTATCATTAGGAAAAGCTTTCAGGGTTACTGCATTTGTTGCTGACTGATTGTTTCTGCTCTTACCTCCTTGTTTCTTTTGTCTGTGGTTCTTTTTCGGCAGATGAAGGGCCCAGCCACCCATCCCGTCCCCAACCACCCCACACTACACTCCTTTTATCGGGTTGCACAGTCGTGACATTTCCTAGGGCAAAGCAGGAAGGGGCAAATCAGTGGGGTATCCACACGGTGACCTCATTTACAGGGGCACTAGTAATTTAACTTGTTATAACAAGTTATACAAAAACAAACAAACAAAATACAAAATCTAATTTTTGCATTCATTTTCTTCCTTCTAATTACTCTGACCAGGTCATAAAACCAGCAACTTTTCTGGAATGGATATCATTAACTGCAGGTACTGTGGAACACTTTTCAGAAAGGCAGTTTTACAGGATTTTAGGACACTATCCTACACGTTGGGCCATTGGAGATCTTAGGGCTCAGCTGCAGGCAGCATGGGCAAAGATTGCATACTTCAAATTTCATATTCAAGAGGAAATATATTATAAGAACCACCCACCATTTCCCCAACATCCAACAGAAGCACCTCGACCGCAGAGGGTAGTTGGTCCAGGAGGTTGGCAGGTGGTTAGGAGGGGCAAATCCGGTGCCCCATCACTTGGTGCTGTTCAGCATATTACCTTCACAAACCATATAAAAACTACAAACAGGTATCTGCCTCTATCTCTGAAATCAAACAATGGGGCAGAGGACACTGCAGCACAAGAGCTAGCACAATAAAACTCACCCAAAACAGGAACCAAAACAAAAAAAAGCAAAAAGGAAACCCAAAAAACTTCTGATCATAGGAGACTCCATGATTCAGGGAGTTGATACCTATCTCCAGCCAGGGGTAATGGTCAGATGTCTCCCAGGTACATCAGCGTGGAGAGACACTGACCACATTGCTAAATTTGTTCAGGAAACAGGAGAAAACACTGATGTCTCGGTACACATAGGGACTAATGATCTCGCCAGCTGGTCAGTTGTGGAGAAAAAGGAACACCTGACCAGGCTGGGTGACAAACTATCATCTATTTCATCCAGCATCTCCTTCTCTGAGATCCTGACAGTCTGGGAGAGTGGGGGGGGGCAGATGGACAGAAGGTCAGAGAAGGGGAGATAGGGGAGCTAAACATGTGGCTCAAGGGCTGGTGCCAGGAAAAAGGACACAAATTTGTAGGGAACTGGCAACAGTTTTGGGAACAAAAGTACTTTAAATTTGATGGACTGCATCTGACTAAGGAGGGAGGCAGTGCATTGGGGCAGAAGTTTGACGTCTTTGCAGAATATTTAAACTAGCAAATGGGGAGAGGGGTGCAGCACTCCATACATCGAATGGGAAGAACACCCCTCCCCCCTCAGCTAGTGGTCAAACAGGAGTTCAGCATGTTTGCAGTTCATTTGCATCACCAGGTAAGGAAAAAGGTCCAGCTCCCCATACGACGTACAGGGGAAATGCCAGACTTCACCCAACAACTAACACACCGAAATCTGGACAATGGAAAATCATGTACACAAATGCTCGCAGTCTGGGAAACAAGATCCCAGACCTGCAGGCAATAATAACACAGGCTAAACTGGACATAGTAGCAAGTAGCGAGACGTGGTTTACCAGTAACCACATTTGGGAGACTTCAGTACCTGACTATGTACTGTTCAGAAGAGACCAAGATGCAAAAAGGGGTGTTGAAGTAGCCTTGTATGTTAATGAAAATATAAAAGCTACAGAAATTCAGAATACACATAAGGGGCCAGAAGAACTGTGGATCATCCTGGAAACAGGAAATGGGACAGCCATAAGAAGTGGGGTTGTCTACAGGCCCCCAGACCAGGGGGAGGACATAGACACATTACTATTAGAAGATATACAAAACATAACAGCTAAAGGGGAGGTTCTGATAATGGGAGACTTCAACGTGCCAGATACAGATTGGTCAATACCAGCAAGAACATCTTCCAGAACTAGACACATGGTGGATTCCCTGCAGGTGGAAGGCCTCAAACAACTGGTACAACAACCCACAAGAGACTGGGTTATCCTAGATCTAGTACTGACTAACAGGGAAAGGATCACAGATCTCCAGGTAGAAGGTCACCTGGGGACAGTGACCATCAGATGGTATGGTGCAATTTGGCCACTACAACTAAATCATTCCATTCCAAGACAAAAATATGGGACTTCAGAGGAGATGACTTTGACAAGATGGCCAAGAGAGTTAAGCTAGCCGTGGCAAAAAGAAATACAGGTGAGGAGGTACAGGCAAAGTGGGCAAGCATTAAAGATGCAATACTTGAAGCAACATCCTATTGTGTTAGAGAGAAAAGGAAGTGCAAAAGAAGAAGGAAACCACTTTGGTTCTCAAAAACAGTAACAGAAATGGTCAGAGCCAAAAGGCTGGCCATCAGGAAATATAAGGGAACACAGCGGGATGAAGATAGGGAGGCATACCAAACTTCCCTAAGGGAAGCAGGGAAGGCAGTAAGGCAGGCAAAGGCCCAAACAGAGGAAACACTAGCACAGACAGTAAAAGAAGGTGACAAGACTTTCTACAGATACATTAGTGAAAGGAGAAAGTCCAGAGGGGGTATTGCTAAGATCAAAGGAGATAAGGGGGCATGTGAGGAGGAGGAGGAGGAATGTAAAAGCATCTATCCTAAATAGATACTTCTGCTCAGTATTTACTGAAGAGAAGGTAGGGCAGGGCTCACAGCTCATGGACACAGGGGGAGGGAGGTGTGCACTAGTCCCTTCACAAAAGAAAGGGTCCTACAAGAGCTCAATAAGCACAGGGTGGACAAGGCAATGGGACCTGATGGCATACATCCCAGGGTACTAAAGGAGCTAAGGGTGGAACTAGCACAACCATTATCAGAACTGTTTAGTGAGTCTCTGAGCACAGGAGAGGTCCCAGAAGACTGGAGAAGGGCTCATGTGATCCCGCTCCACAAGAGTGGTAGCAGGGAGGAGGCAGGGAATTATAGACCAGTCAGTCTTATCTCAGTAGTGGGCAAGAGTATGGAGGCACTCCTTAAGGAAAGGATAGTGCAACACCTGGAATCCATAGAGGCACAGGATCCAAGACAGCATGGGTTTACAAAAGGAAGGTCCTGTCAAATTAATCTCATAGATTTCTTTGACTGGGTAACCAGAGTGGTGGACCAAGGGGGAGCAGTTGATGTCACCTACCTTGACTTCAGCAAAGTTTTCAATACTGTTCCAAATAGAAGATTGATTAATAAGCCGGGTAGGCTCGGGATGGGTCAGACGTTGGTCAACTGGGTAGCAAACTGGTTGATGGACAGAAAACAGAGAGTGGTGGTAAATGGTATACAGTCAGAAGAGATGCAAGTCACAAGTGGTGTACCTCAGGGATCAACCCTGGGGCCAGTCCTCTTCAATATCTTCATCAGTGACATTGCAGATGGACTGCAGGGTAAGGTTTGTCTGTTTGCAGATGACACCAAGATCTGCAACAGAGTAGATTATCCAGATGGGGTGGGCAGAATGAGAAGAGATCTTGATAAACACGCAAAATGGTCGGAAGAGTGGCAACTGTGGTTTAATGCAAAGAAGTGTAAGATCATGCACATAGGGGAGAGAAACCCTGAAGCCACCTATAGGCTGGGAGGGGAGTTGCTGGCAGTCACAAGGGAAGAAAGAGACTTGGGCATCATCATCACCGATGACCTGAAATCATCCAAGCAGACCACTAAAGCAGTAGGTGAGGCTAGGGGGATGTTAGGGTGTATAAGTAGGGGTATCACAAGTCGGAAGAAAGAGATAATAATCCCTCTTTACAAGACACTGGTTAAGCCCCATCTGAAGTACTGTGTGCAGTACTGAAGGCCACACCTTCACAAGGACACTAACCAGACTGAGGCAGTCCAGAGAAGGGCAACCAAAATGGTACAGGGACTGCATCAGAAAACATATGAGGACAGATTAATGGAGCTCAATATGTATACCCTAGAGCAAAGGAGGGAGAGAGGTGATATGATCGAAACATTCAAACACCTTAAGGGCATTATCAAGGTGAAAGAGTCTAACATGTTTCAATACAAGAAAAATAGCAAGACAAGAGGACACAGCATGAGATTAGAGGGAGACCAATTAAGGGGTAATGTGAGGAAGTTATTTTTCACAGAAAGGGTGGTGGATGCATGGACCAGCCTACCTCAGGAAGTGGTGGATGTGAATACAGTGCAGGGCTTCAAACAGGCATGGGAGTGGCATAAGGGAGCAATACAGATGAGTATGAATAGATAGGCCATTGACAGAGCAAAGGCCGATGGCACATTTATGAGGTAGAAAAAGAAATGGGCAGACTGGATGGGCCTTGCGGTCCTTATCTGATGTCAACTTCTATGTTTCTATGCAAATTATTGTAATAACATAAAGTGTGATAAATTGTTCCCCCCTGTAATAGGAAGAAAGGGTGTTTCTGACAGCAAATAGAAGTTGAGGTAACCTGAACTTGCAAATATGAAGTGACAAGGACAACAAAAGGTGTCTAGTAATAGTGATGATTTGAGGACTAGTTTTTTATGTCAGTTTCTACATAAGAACAACAAAAAGCATCTACTGTGCAGTGGAACAGTTAACAGTAAAGTTCAATTCTTAAACGTAGTTAAAGGGTAGAGAACGGCACTGGTGCTGTTTCATAGACCCCCCCCCCCATTTCTGTAATATATTTTGACCAAAATCTCACCTACAATGACTATTCAACATTCAGTCGAGGCTTTGGGTTGCTGCTTGTCATTCTGCAGTAGCACTACTGGCTGGTGGGATGGCCTGTGTGAATTTTAGGAAAAAAGTTAGGCAGAGTTTTGTGGAAAATCATTTTCTGCCTTTCAGATTGCGGCATGGGTATGCTGCACCACACCCAGCCCCACTGTTGCTGGTAGGCAAGGCAAGATATTAACCCAAAGGAACAAACAAAGGGGCAGTTCACAGACGCATCAAACCCTTTTGATTTTCTCGGTGTGAGTCGGAGACCACCAACAAAATGGATCTACGTAGGCTGCGACTCTTTCCCTTTGACTTTTCCTCTGCTTTGGGGATCACTATGGCAGGATTCCCCAAGCGCTCCTGAGAAGTTAGCCTCCTACTGGATGGATGCTGCTGCTGGCATATGGCATAAAAGGGAGCTGTAGGGTTGGGCAGCACTGTGGAATGGCACAGCAGAGCGATGAGAAGGGCTCAGCTGCAGTAGGTCCCAGGCCAGGAACTGTGCCAACATTGTCACCAGCTTCACAGACCAAGAGCAAGGTGACAGAAAGCAACAGCAACCACACTGCTCCCATGCAGCTCGGAACTTAAGGGGCACCAATACTTTGTAGACCATGGGTGCACACTGCACATCAACTCTGAGTGCCTTCCTTTATTAAAACCCCTCTCTCAGAGCTGTAGGGATTGTGTGTAAGAGACAGGAACAGTAGAAGTGAATGGGATGTGCTCAACTATTCAAAAAGAACCAGCCCAGTGACATACAGTGGTGAGATCAGCAGAAAAACAGATTTGCTAGTGTGAAAGTATTATGTGGATTGTATAGCTGGGTTATACAAATGGTGAACAGTACTGAGGTGCAAAAGAACATCACAAGGGGTATTTTTCCCTCCTGGAACTGATAATAGTTCCCAAAGGTCAATAGTTGTAGCATCTCAACTATTACTCTTTGGGGTCAGGTGAAAAATTGGGGTGAACAAATAGAATGAATGGATCGGCTGGGAAGTAAAGAACAGAATGGTAAGGCAGAAAGTGGGGGTGGCGGAGAATTGGCAGAACCAAGGTAAGTAAAACCAGAACAAGCAAAAACAGGCAGGTGGATAACCCAAAAAAATCCAGTTAGAAGTAAAGTGCCAAACTGATCTCCCACCTGAAACATGCTTCTGTGTTTCTAACCTAGAGTGGGGAAGTACTCGAGGGTTGATAGACTGTACTTCAATTGGATTTATTTTGCTGGCTTTGAAGCTGGGCTCAGCTGGGTGATCAGTTTGGCACTTTACTTTTAATTGAATATTTGGCAGACTTATGGGGGCTGGGTTAGGTGGAGGCTTTTGGTCAGGTGGCATTTTTGAGAAGCAATTTGGTTTTGTTACACTCACAAAAATCACAATGAAAACATAACAGTTACCTAGCAGCTATACCAACCATCAAACAAAGGACAAGAGGATAGGGCCCAGGTCCAATGACACAGACAGCCACTGCCAACAACCAAATTTCGTACCTTTTGGGCTGTTGCATGTGTCAAGTCTGGGAAGTGGAATACTGGACCCAAATAAGCTAGCTTCACTGTTTGTCTGTTTGCAGTCTGTCAGTGCTCACTCGGCCTAATAGTTCACTAACTTTACTTTTATCCCCAGCCCAACTCAAAACTTATTTAGCCGTAAGGTGACAGATCTGCTGCAGCCTGTAGTGTTCCATTGCTCCAGTCCACCCTGGCTGTGTGCCTGTTGCATCAAGATCAAATTCCTCACTTTGCTCTTCTGTAACTCAGGGGGCCCCCAAACCTAATCCTCAATGGTTGTGCTGTGCTAGTAAGTACGTTAGGTACCTATTGATTCCATCAATTTGGCTCTTTGGATTCAGACTCTGGAAAGCAGAAATCATCTTCTCTGAGTCTCTTCAACAGTTCTTCCAGTTATAGGCTTCTGGTGGTGACTGAGGCTGCCATGATTGTGCCTCCACTCACCTGGTTCTGCTGCCACTAGTTCACCTTGCTGATCTTGTCTATGCCCTCCATTCCTCCAGGTTCTGCAGCCCTTTCCAGCAATCACCTTGCTGATGTAT
This sequence comes from Neoceratodus forsteri, assembly GCA_016271365.2. Lineage (NCBI taxonomy): Eukaryota > Metazoa > Chordata > Ceratodontiformes > Ceratodontidae > Neoceratodus > Neoceratodus forsteri. Next base: position 185,977,749 of record CM028129.1, read on the forward strand.
GTGCCACCACACAGCTGCCACTGAATGGCTTCACTCTGAATAGATTATGGCTAGCCTTAGCAGGGCCAGAGGAGACATTAGTGTAATATGCCATTCCATGCTCTAATGAGCTTGCCAGTTACTGTGTTTAAAGATAGATAGACAGACAGATAGGTGGACAGATATCTCCCAAGTGCCCCCTCCAACCCACCCAACTTGTTTTCTACTGGCAAGGTGGTAAAAAGTCAGGGCATCGTTCCTATTCTTAAAAACTGGCTGCAGTAACACAGACAGATTGAGCTGTGTGAATTATCTTTGATTGGTAAAAGCACACAGAGACCTGTCCTCTGATGTATTTTTTACATGTTTACTCATACCCAGCCACCTCTGGCACTCCACCACCATCTTACCCAAGACACCCTAATTTTAAACTGCAGCGGTGCTGTCAGTAAGCGATCTGTTTCCTTCTGCTGTTCTGTCCTAGTTGCTTTTATGATTTAGAACTGATGAAGTTATGAAAAAAGGGTGATTTTTCAAAGCTATTTAGTGATTCTGTGGCGTAAACCAAACTAGCGATACAACTGCTGAGTGAAACAGATGTTTTGTGCTGCTGGTGCCTGGCTTCTACCAGCAAAGGGAAGGGAACTAAACTTAAGGCATCCTGTCCATTACCAAAAATTGCCTGCAGTCACGGGACCCCATTCATGTACTCTTTGACCCCTTTCATCCAGCACCCTTCATGACTCTGCGCCAGTCCCAAACCCTCTGTCATTCTCCATGCTCAACTAAGCTTGCCAATTACTGTGTAAAACAAAAAAGTGTCCTGAGTCTTCCCCTCACCCCCGATTTGCTTTCTATTAGTGACATGGTGTAAAGTTAAGGCATCCTGCCAATTTTTAAAAGGAAAACGGCCTATAGTAGCACAGGCACAGTCACTCGCCCCTTGAGTCTTTCTTATCACCCTCGCTATATTAATATTCTCCTTCTGGTCAGTTGTCAAATAAAAATATTCATTATGTTTTTTTTTTCCACTAACACTAATAGTCGAGGAATGCAATTAGTATGATTTGCTTGTACTGTAAAACTCTTCTCTTGATCGTACATTGACATGAAACATATTTTTTCATTAACCAGTTTTATCCGTCAGTGTAACTAAACACTTGCAGCTTTACAGCTCTGTACTCAGAGAAACCAACACATTCTTCGGGGATGTTGCTTTCTTTTATTACAGCTCTGTACTCAAAGAAAATAACACATTCAGGGATGTTTCCATCTTTTTTTGAGAGTTCAGGATCTGCCTAATGCAGTAGGTCTGAGACAACAGATAAGCATGTTTGAAGGCAACATTTTTTTTAGAGTCTGAGAATGTTAGGTATTTTGGAATGTCAGATTTGTTTGCTATGGTTGCTATGTTTTTTTCATGTTTGCTTGTGCGCATGCCAAGAAACATGTGACAGCTTAGGAGAGAAGCGGGGTTTTGGAGGTGCAGCACTGTGGTGGCTAATGCCCCCACTGCATTCTGAGGCTTGGCCATGTTTCTCCAATGCGGTGGCACGCTGCTGCTGACACTAGCTCAGCAAGTGTACCACCAAGCTGAAACAAATTTGCTGCTGCAATGAGGGAGGAACCTGTCATTGCAGGGCATGCCTTGCCTGATGTAACATTTCAATAAACATGGCAGGTGGTACCTCGCTGCCCATTGCTCATAGTCCCTAGGAAGCCGACTTCAGAGGTGCCCAATCCCCCTGTCAGCATGTGTGCTCCCTTTACTGTAGTGTTCTGCTGAGGGGGTGCCCAACCCCCTTTAGCATCATGCCCCCAAACACAGACATGCTTGCTGACGGGGTGCCCAATCCCCCTGTTGGCATGTTAACCCCTTATGGTGTCGGCATTTTCCTGGCGCTGCCCCACCCCAATTGTGTGCCACACTGGGAGCCCACCCCAGTGTGGCTAACATGACCCTTCCAACCAAATGTGCCACACTGGGAAACCATCGCAGTGTGGCCAAAACCTGTGAAAAAAACAGAAAATGGTCCGCAGTGATGTTTTTTTATTTTTCTAACCTGAAACAAAGGAAACAGTCCCTCACCATCGGGTCCCCTTCCCCAACCTGCACCCAGCCTCTGCGCACACTGCATTCCCACACCGCCACCCCTCACCCCATACTTACCTCTGGAGCCCGGCGCAATGATCTTCGGTGGACCGGGAACACGTCTGCACTCTTCAAAGCCGACCGTGAACTGAAGAAATGCCGGTGAGCTGTATAATGGCATACATGTTTTTTTTTTCAACTTAAGTGGATATCTTGGCCATTTTTGCAAATGTTGGCACCAAATTTTCAACTTGGGGTTCTTGGGACCCCACCTCATAAATTCAGTCACTGTCATATCGTTATTTGGTCCTGAAAGGTGATTTTGAGGTCACTGCACGGAATCACCTTTCAGAACCGAGTAATGAAATGACAGTGTTACTGTTCATGAGGTGGGCTCCCAAAAAGTCTATGTTGCAAATTTTGTGAAATAATTCCAAAATATGACTGTGTTACGAGCATGCATTGCTCAGTTTCTACGCATGCTCATAACTCTGAGATTTTTTATATTTTCACTCCAGATTTTCAGCATTGCCATTTTTTCACACCTCCTTATGAACAGTACAGCTGTCATTTTTCACATCCTGCCCGAAATGCAGTTTCGCACATGTGGAGCACAATGGTGAGGTTGCTGTGGGAAGTCAGCATTCAGGGCAGATTAACAAAATTACAGTGACACTGTTCATGAGTGGAGGTCCCAGAATACCCATGTTAAAAATTTGGTGAGAACATTTCACAAAATGACTGTATTACGAGCGTGCATTTTGCAGTTTCCACACACGCTCGTAACTTCAAGACTTTTTAATATTTCCACTCCAGATTTTCAACATTGGCATTTTTCACAGCTCCTTATGATCAGGACAGCTGTCATTTTTGACATCCTGCCCGAACTGTATTTTTGCACATCTGGCGCAGAATAGCACAGTCGTTGTAGCAAATCAACATTCGAGACAGATAAACAAAATCACAATGCCACTGTTCATGAGCAGATACATAGATACATAGACAGTGTCGGCAGATAAGGGCCTATGGCCCACCTAGTCTGCCCATTTGAGCTTGTAAGTTCAGTTTGTTTTCCTAGAAGTCTATTTCCCCTTACCCCTGACCTCTAGAATTCCTTTATGTCTATCCCATGCATTCTTAAATCCCGTGATTGTTTCAGCCCCCACCACTTCCTCTGGCAGGGTGTTCCACTTGTCCACCACCCGTTCTGTGAAGAAATTCTTTCTCACAAGAGGTACCTTGCTTTCATGAGGTGGGGTTCACAAAAAGGCCATGTTGATAATTTGTAGTGCAAATACCAACAAACGCCCAGGGCGTTACAGTTTCTAACCATAACGTCCCACCCTGTACAGACTGACAGGCATCAGGGGTATGCCTTTGGATTGCTGGCTGTAATGCTCATGCCATTTCACCCCCATCCTGCAGCCAGTGACAGGCATCGAGGTGTGCCTTGGACTCTTCAGCCCCAGAGTTCACCCCATTCTCCTATACTGCACCCATTTAGCGTATGTCCTTATGGAATGGGGTGACTGTAAAGCCGAACACCCCAAGGCACACCAACACTTTCGGTCTGCAGAATAGGGTGAGGAAAGATGGCATGAGCATATGCTAACGACCCAAAGGCATACCCCAATGTCTGTCCATCTCTGCAGGGTGGAGGTGGGGTTTGCATGAAGTTCAATACTTCACTGCCATTCCTATTCTGCATCTGTCTAACTCTTGCACTTCCAATGCTAATACCAGCAAGCAAACATTCGGCATTGACAAATGCTTGTTATATATTTGGAAAACTGAACTGCCAGATAAGACAAACCATGTATTATTGATTTGCACAGACAGGGAACTGACCAATGTACTGGGATTGCTAAGATTATAAAAAACAAACATTTGTCAATGCCGAATGTTGTTGCACTGGCATTGGCATTGGCATTGGCAGTGGTGGAGCTAGGTTTCATAGGTATAACAAAGTAATTCAGTAGATCTGAAGATCCATATACTCACCACAAGATCAAGTATACCCCAAGATTTTATTACTAAGCAGGTATCTATCCAACCTACGTTTAAACTCATCCATTGTTACACTAGACACTATATCCAATGGAAGCCCATTCCAGATTTTAATAATCCGCACAGTCAACCAGTGTTTTCTTTTAGCTGTATTTACTCTCTCCCTATAGATTTGTACAGAATGCGCTCTAGTATTATGTACCTGATCCTTTAATACTAAATTTAATTGTTCCCATAAATCTCTATCCTTTAGTGCCTTGAAAACAAAGCACATATCTCCCCTCATTCTTCTATATTACAAAGAGTATAATCCCAAGGATAGGAGCCAATCCTTATAACACAAACCTTGTGTCTCTTTTATTCTTTGTGTTGCTCTTTTTTGTACTCTCTCCAAACTTTTTATATCTCCTTTGCCTCCTGGGGCCCATAACTGGGCACAATACTCTAGATGTGGACGCACCAAAGCGGTATATAGGGGAAGCAGGACTTCTTTGCTTCCACTGCTAATGTATCTATTTATACAAGATTGTATATTACTAGCTTTTTTTATTAGTTGATTATAGTGAGTTCTAAAGCTAAGATCATTTTTAATTATTATACCGAGGTCCCTCTCTTTGTATACCTCACTTAGATCAATTTACCCCAGTTGATATTGATATTTTCTGTTATGTTTCCCCAGGTGCATTACTGTACATTTATTTTTGTTAAATGTTGAGTCATACTCATATGTCCATTTTTCTAGTCTCTCAAGGGCAGATTGTATTACATCAGCATCCTCCCTATTATTAACTACATAACTAATGTGGGTGTCATCTGCTAATTTGGAAATCCAAACCTCCTGTAATGGACTCATAGTTGCTATATACAGATTGAACAATATAGGGCCCAAAACCGAGCCCTGTGGGACCCCACTGATCACATTGACCCAATCTGAATGTTCCCCTTTTATACATACTCTCTGCTTCCTGTCTGTTAACCATGACTGTATCCAGTGAGTGATGTTACCTGGTAAACCCTGTTTTATCAGAACCTCTATTAATTTATCATGTGGAACCTTGTCAAAAGCCTTGGCAAAGTCAAGATAAACAACGTCCACGGACTTCCCTTCATCCAGAGCCTTGCTGACTTTCCTATAAAACTCCAGAAGATTCGTCTGACAGGACCTCCCCCTTACAAAGCCATGCTGTGATGGATCCATGCTTCCTGAAGTATATTGGAAATTTATAATACAATCTTTTAGGAAAGTTTCCATCACTTTCCCCAATACTGAGGTCAAGCTAATTGGCCTGTAATTAGCAACCTCATGCCTTGATCCCTCTTTAAAGATTGGGATAACCTCTGCCAATTTCCATGCTTCAGGGACAACACCTTCATTTACTGATTTTTGAAATAAATATGTTACAGGTCCTGTCAATTCTTCTGCCAGCTCCTTAAGTACTCTAGGCTGTATCAAAACAGGGCCCTGTGCTTTATTTTGGTCCAACTGCGTTAATTTTTTCTTAACATCCTCTTTTAGAATAATAAAACTAGGTTCCGGATTTTTGCGTGTTGTGGAGGTGTTTACAGTATATTGGTTAAAGACAGAAACAAAGTAATTATTGCATTCTGCTGCCATTTCAATGTTGTCAGTAATTAATCTCTTTTTTTGGTCCAGAAGTGGGCCAAAATTTCTGTTTGTTGCCCTTTTGTTGTTTATGTAAGCATAAAAGGATTTATAATTATCCCTTACCTTTGCTGCCAAATTAAACTCATAATTCCTTTTTGCTTGTCCAATCTTCTTTTTTGTGGCCCTAAGGCAGCTTTTGTAGGTATCCCAGCTTTGTTCATCCCCACTTAGTTTAGCCATTTTAAACATCCTATTTTTATTTTTAATGGATCTCTTTACTTCTACAGTTAACCAAGGAGAGAGGATTTTTTTGGAACCATTGTATTTACTTTTTGTGGGTACATACTTCAGGACCAGATCTTTAATTTTATTGCTAAGCCTTTCCCACACGCTCAAAACAGTTGAGCCCCTAAAATCTGTGTTCCAGTCCCAATTTGATAGCTCGGTTCTCATCTTTTCAAAATCAGCTAGAGGGTACCTAGATATCAAAGTTTTCCCGTTTATTGATTTCATTTAGCCCAAGTATTTAAATCTGACCATTTGATGGTCACTAGTTGCCAGTGGGGGTAGGACTGTGCAATTTTGAATAAGTGATCCCATATTGCTTAGGACTACGTCCAGGATATGATTATTTCTAGTTTTTTCAGAAACATATTGCTCCATGGCTGCTAAGTTAAACATCTCAAAATATTCCCTTTCCCTGACAGTCTTGGATGTAAGCTTTTCCCAGTTTATTCCAGGAAGATTTAAATCTCCTAGAATAATAACATTTTTCCTTTGTACTAACTGTTTAACAAAATCCATCAGCCTGGTATCTTCCAATGGGGTAATAGCGGGAGGTCTGTATATCAATCCTATGTTAATTTTGGTATCCTGTATTGGGGCCATGATAACCCACAAAACGTTATTATTTTCCCACCTTGAGGTATCCATATTTTCAACCAATATATCATCACTGATGTATATAGCTACCCCACCACCCATAGCCCTCACTCTATCTTTATTGTAGAGGGTATACCCTGGTATATTTTTATCCCATGTGTCATCCTCTCTCCACCATGTTTCTGTTATAGCACAGATATGAACTTCCTGGTCTTGTAGGGCTAAACAAAGTTCTTCCATTTTATTGGTCAGACTCCTAGCATCGAGGGATAGGAAGTTTAGATTTTTAATTTAGGGATGTTTTTATGTATTTCCTTAAAAGCACCACAACCCCCTTCCCCCCATATACTAGTTTAAATGTGAGTCTACTATATTTTTTAGTTTCAAGGCAAACATTCGCTTACCCTGCCTGTTTAGGTGTAAACCATCGTAAGAAAACAAATTATGTCCCTGAAAATCCTGCCACTGATCTACATAACTGTACCCTTTCCTGAGGCACGAACGAAGTAGCCATCCATTACATCTTTCAATCTCCCTTCTTAATCTAGGATTTGCCCTTGGTACTGGCAAAATCGCCGATATAATAATATCACACCCCTGAGATTTAAGGGCATATCCTACACTTTCAAAATCCCCCTGTATGTCAATGTAGTTTTTCTTTCCTATATCATTCACTCCAACATGCATCAGAGTGACGGGTTTGTTAGTATTCTCTGTTAGGCCTAGTAGCAGATTCTTTATTTCCCCTATACCAGCTCCTGCAAGGTCACAAACTGTGGTGTACTCCTTTCTATTTCCACACAGAATGCTGTCTGTATCTTTGAGTATGGAATCACCTATGACAAGAATGTCCCACAGGGTATTGTGTTCTCTCCCAACATATATTTTATTATTTTGGGATTTTGCTGCCTTATCTGGGCCTACATGTTCAGATTCCAGGCTTATTTGTGGCTTTTGTATTGCTGTTTGGTTTTGTTGTTCGTTAGTTGTAAGGACACCATATCTATTTGAAAGTGCTAGATTAAATGAGCCTCCAATGTTTCTTCTACCCTTTTTATTACAGTTCTTATGTATCAAACACCAGTATCCCCCTTTTCTTGGATTAGCCTCTCAGAAGGTGAAGATGCCTAGGTTTCCCCCTATGGCTCCTCAGCCAAACTGTCTGCCATTGTATCTATATAGTGTTCTAAGGTGGTAACATCTGCTTGCACTTTTAATCACAGTTTTAGTTGTTCTATCTCTGCTTTCAGGGCTTCAAGGGTAGTGCATTTACTACATACATAGACCCCCTGTGCCTCCCCATCATCATACATTTTTCATTCAGCACAAACCCTCATGGTGAGACACTGTACCTTTTCAGCCATTCTATTGCTTTTTATCCCAGTCTCCCCAGCAGACACAGCCGACATGTGCCGATGCGCGTGTCTGTGTGTGTGTCTCCACACGCTGCGACGTGCACCCTGCTTGTGCTTACCCTGCTCGCAGCTAGAGGTGCATAATAGGAATGGCAGTGAAGTGCTGAAGTGGCGCCAACCCCATCCCCACCCAGTAGAGAGTGACAGGCAGTGGGGTGTGCCTTTGGATCGTCAGCTATAACGCTCATGCCACTGTACCTCACCCTACCCTGTAGACACTGACAAGTGTCAAGGTGTGCTTTGGGGTCTTTGGGCATTATACTTACCCCATTCCATAAGGAAATACACTGATGTGGGTGCAGTATAAGAGCATGGGGTGATGTTTGTGGCCGAACAGTGCGTGACACACCACGATGCCTGTCAGTGGCTGCAGGGTGGGCATGGGGGGGTGGGATGGTGTGAGCATTACATCTGATGATCCCAAGTCACAGCCCTGACACCTGTCCATCCGTACTGTGTGGGATGCTGCAGTTAGAAACCCTAACACTGTAGGCGTGTAGTGGTAGTTTCACTCTACATGTTCAACATGGGCCGCTTGTCAGGCCACCTCATGAAAAAGTGGCACAATCACTTTGTTAGCTGAAAGGTGGGTTTGCACAGCGGCTGTGGCATTTGGTGGCAGAAGGACGAAAACACAGTTTTGGGCAGGATGTGGAGAATGACAACTGTATTGTTCATGAGGAGGCTTAAAAAATGGCAACATTGAAAATCTGGAGTGGCAATGTGAAATATTGGTGAAGCAATGAACATGCATACAAAATGAGCAGCAGACGTCCGCAACCCAATTATTTGTGGGAGTTTTTTAGGCACATTTTCAACATAGGTATTTTGGGACCTCCTCTCATGCACAGTGGTGCTGTGATTTTGTTAATGTGTCCCAAAAGGTGATTTCCCACAGCGAGCACGCCATTGTGTGCCACAGTTGCGGTGACGCATTTTGGGCAGGCTGTGAAAAATGGCAGCTGTACTGTTGCACAAATGCCAGTGGTGAAAATGTATCATGAAAATATTGCAAATGTACGAAGTTACAAGGCTGCGTGGAAACTGTGCAACATACGCTTGCAGCACAGTCATTTTCTGGATTTTCTGCACCAAATTTTCAACATAGGCATTTTAGGACCTCTGCTCATGAGCAATGTCATCATCATTCCCTCAAACTGCCCCGAAATCTGATTTCGCACAGCGACCATGCGATTCTGCGCCAGACGTGTGGAAATACATTTCAGGCAGGATATATAAAATGACAGCTGTACTGTTCATAAGGAGGTGTGGAAAAATGGCAATGTTGAACATGTGGAGTGAAAATATTACAAATGCACGAAGTCACAAGTGTGTGTGCAAACTGCACAACACACACTCGTAAAATACTAATTGTATGGATTGCTGGCCCCAAATTTTCAACATAGGCATTTTAGGACCTCTGCTAATGAACAGTGTCACTGTCATTTCCATAATGTGTCTCAAACACGGATGTTACACAGAGACCACGCTATTCTGCACCGGAACTGCGAAAACACATTTTGGTCAGGATGTGAAAAATGACAGCTGTACTGTTCATAAGGGGGTACAAAACAATGGCAATGTTGGAAATTGGGAGTAAAAATATTATAAATTTGTGAACTTACGATTGTGCGTGCAAACTGCGCAACGCATGCTCGTAACACAGTCATGTTATGGAGTATCGTCACCAAATTTTCAGCATAGGCATTGTAGGACCTCTGCTCATGAACAGTGTAACTGTCATTTTCATAATCTACCCTGAACACTGATTTCCTATACTGACTAAGGTATTGTGTGCCGGAAGTGCGGAAACACATTTTGGCCAGGATGTAAAAAATGACAGCTGTACTGTTCACAAGGAGGTGTAGAAAAATGACAATGTTGAAAATCTGGCATGAAAATATTGCAAATTCGTGAAGTTACCAGTGTGCATAGCAACTGCGTAACACATGCTCATAAAACAGCCATTTTTTGGATTTTTCCATCAAATTTGCAACATAGGCTTTTTGACAGCCCACCTCTTGAACACTACCACTGACCTTGCATTAATCGGCCCCAAAAGGTGATTCCATGCAGTGACTGCAAAATCACCTTTCGGGACTGATTAACTGCATAACTGTAACAGAATTCATGAGGAGGGGTCCCAAAAACTACATGTTGAAAATTTGGTGCAAAAATTCCAAAAAATAACTGAGATATGCAGCAAAGTTGAAAACCCCCTATCTATCCCATTATACAGCTTACTGGCATTTCCTCAGTTCGCGGTGAGCTTTGAAGAGTGTAGACGTGTTCCCGGTCCACCGAAGATCGTCACGCCGGACTCCGGAGGAAAGTATTGGGTGAGGGGGGTGTGGGGAGACAGGGTGCACAGTGTGTGGGTGTGAGTGGTGGGTAGGGACACTAGGGAGACTACGAGGGACCATTTTTATGTTACGGGGGGAAAACTAACATCGCGGGACAGTTTTTTTCCAGGGGACTTGGCATGCTGGGGTGGGCTCCCAGCGTGCCACCTAACTGTTTTGGGGGGGGTTGCTGCACCCTCATCGGCACACAACAAAAGGGGGAGGTTAATTTATGCCAACGGGGATTGGGCACCCCCGTCGGCTCACAAGGAAAGCTGGGGGGCAAGAGCCGAATGGGATTGGGCACCCCCCTCGGCATAAAAGAAATAGGGGGGACTGCTTTATGCTGACAGGGAGTGGGCTTCCCCATTGGCAAAGTTTTGCAGCCAGAGTAAGTAGGCAGGAGGATTGGGCACCCCTGAAGTCGGCAGTTGGGCGGTTGCCCGACCGCCATGCTGACAATGTGGCGAGCACGCAGGAAGGGTCCGCTGCATCTGATGAGCTTTGCTTGGATTGCAGTGGACCTTTCCTTAGATGTGCTCGCCACATTAGTTTGCATGGTGCAACGCCGGCATGCAGGCTGATTGGGGAATGAGGGATGCACCTATTGATACGTGCCCTGCATTCGCCCAACAGCGACCATGCCTCCAAATCCCCACTGTCGCAAGATGTTGACTGCACAAGCGCGCCAACATAAAAAGGATTTTTTTTAGTCTGGGTCTGTCTGGTGTATAAGGAGTGAACTGTTAATACCATGCACATCAAATAACTGTAATGCCTGGGATTGAACCTCTAGCTCTGTGGTGTATACATATAAAATACGCAGACTTGCATGTTAGTGTATGTATACATACATGTATACATTCTGTCCTTTATTCCATTTGCAAGAACAAGGGGGCACAATTTGAAGATAGAAGGGGGGCAGCTCAGAGGTAATTTAAGGAAGTATTTTTTCACAGAGAGGGTTGTGGATGCATGGAACGGCCTTCCGGAGGAGGTTGTGGAGTCAAAAACAGTGGTGGAATTCAAGCATGCATGGGACAGTCATAAGGCAATTCTAGGGGGTTGGGGTAGGAAGAAATAGGCTGCTGGTTAACTAGGATCTACAGCTTATCCATTAGGTAGGGAAATGGGCAGACTGGGTGGGCCAAGCGATCCTTATCTGCTGTCAAAATCTATGTTTCTATGTTTCCCCCTACTACCAACCCTCCTCATTCCATCTTGGTAATCATTCCATCCTGATAATTTCTCTGTGGTGTGTACATAGACTGGATGAGCACGTCTATATGTACAGTTGCAGGATTGTGGGGGAAGAGTGTAAAGTGAGAAAAGTTATACCTTTGAGATGCAGAAGTTATCTTTGGTTCAAGTTGCAGGGCTCCAGAATTCGTTCTAACAGGTTACATCAGGATTCAAACAAGGAAACACAGAAACTGATTTTGTTTTTGGTGGGGGGTTGCTTTTATCCTCTCTAGAAATAATGCTCAAAACAAATCTGAGTAGCCTTATCAACTTGTGCCTCATCAGCTCGGTGCAGCTTCTTACATTTAAGAGCACTACCCTTTGAGCATTCAAGAACAAATCCAGCAACACTCCCACTTGCTTCCTCCATGCGCTCATGGTGGACTTGGAGTAGTTGGTCTCCTGGGCTATTTTTGTGAGGCTTTCTCCATTCTTCAGCCTATCCAATATGACAGCTTAGTGTCGAAAGAGTATCCTGAGCACTTCATGATGATAGCAAGATCTGACAGACAGCTGATGGCAAAGTATGAGTCACGCCTTCTAAGCAGTCCCATGAATAACTAATTTCAGTCTAGAACCAAGGTATGCATTTGGTATAGTCGATAGTTGGCTATACTCTAAGGTTCATTATAGCGAGGGAGCACTCTGTACGATTGCAGCTATACTGCATCCATCTTATGAACAGAGCTCTAAAACAAAGAGTGCAAGAGCACTTTAGAGCGGTAGTGAATAACCACACCGACAGCCTAATAGCCAGACAAGCCACTACAGTCATACTATCAGTATTTTGACATTTTCAAACTAGTAATTAGCTCTTAATATTTCATTAGTTATCCATATTTCTAGGGTGATAAAAGTAAGATTATAACCTATATGCTTAATAAGGATATACTATACTAATGCTAAGTAAATAATCGCAGCACATCAAGCACATTCAACATTTCTTTCACTCAAGTTAGCAATAGGGTTCTTCTACAATAGTCTCTCATAGAGTCAGAAGATCATGGCTATCAAATCAGTGATATTTGCTGGGACAACTTTTAAAGAAAAAGTCTTATTAACCTCTAAAAAATACACAATTAATTACAAGCACATTCCGGCATGTTGAGCGTTATTATCGTTCTCCCTCAGGTTTTGGTATTCCAGGTGTAGATGGTACAACAGGCTCTAGAATTAGGTTAGAGACAGAGGACATAGACTGTTAAGGCCCAGTAGAACTGAAGATTTCGACTGGGAGGCAAACACTGCATGTGTTTCAATTTGTATTACCCCAGAGGGTGCTGATGAAGTAGATCTTGCATTAGAGATCACAGAAATTATTGAATCACTCTCTGGATCATCCAGTCCTTCCTCTTCAGCTTTTGCAGCTTGCTGTTGCCTAAATAAAGATTCAGTTGTTATTCATTAAAGAATATTCTTGTTTGTGGCTTCATAATTATATCTTCCTTGCATGAGTATAGCGCTGATAACTGGCCTCCCAGTTCCTCAATTGCCTTTTTTGCATTGCAGGTGCAAAATCAGAGTACATGAAAACGTTGGCACCCTTAAAGCTGCAAGACCCTTTTATCACAGCCAACTTAATGATTAATTCTGTCCGGTTATAACAAAAATGTTACTAAAACTATTGCAGCTTTATTGGGGTTTATTTGGGCTTCTATGCCTGTTCTTCATGTTGCATTATGTAAACCTTAACAGTTTCAGGACAGATGATTTGGAAAAGTTTAGGTGTTACATAGATTCATAGACACTGTCTGCAGATAAGTGCCTATGGCCCACCCAGTCTGCCCATTTGAGCTTGTAAGTTCCCTTTATGTTTTTCTACAAGTCTGTTGCCCCTTACCCCAGACCTCCAGAATTCCCTTATGTCTATCCCATGCATTTTTAAATCCCGTGATTGTTTCAGCTCCCACCACTTCCTCTGGCAGAGTGTTCCACTTGTCCACCACCCTTTCTGTGAAGAAATTCTTTCTCATGTTTCTTCTGAATCACCCTCCCTCCAACTTCATCCTATGCCCACTAGTCCTGGAACATCTTTTTCATTGGAAATTAGTATATTCCTGCACCTTGTTCCTCCCTGTAAGGTACTTGAATGTCTCTATCATATCCCCTCTCTCCCTCCTCCACTCCAGGGAGTAGATATTCAAGTCCTTCAGCCTGCCCTCATAGGACTTGTGATGCAATCCCTGTACCATCTTTGTTGCCCTCCTCTGAACCTTTTCTACCCTATATCCTTATGAAGTTAAGGTCTCCAGAACTGTACACTGTACTCCAAGTGGGGCCTCACTAGTGTCTTGTACAGTGGAATTATGACCTCCCTTTTCCTGCTGGTGATGCCCCTGCCAATGCATCCCAGCATCCTATTTGCTTTACCTGCTGCCTTGATGCACTGTTTCCCTACCTTGAGGTCATCAGAGATAATAATCCCAAGGTCCCTTTCCTGCTCGGTGCATGCTATATCCTCACCCCCCAACTGATATGTTGTTCCAGGGTTTTTGTGCCCCATATGCATTATCTTGCACTTCTTTGCATTGAATTTCAACTGCCAAACCCTTGACCATTCTTCAAGCTTCTGCAGGCCCCTTCTCATTCTATCTACACCCTCTGGTATGTCCACTCTGTTACAGAGTTTCATGTCATCAGCAAACAGGAAAATTCTGCCTTCTTGGTCCTGCGCAATGTTACTGATGAAAAAATTGAATAGGACCAGTCCTAGCACTGATCTCTGTGTACCCCATTGGTCACTCTTCCCTCTGTGGAGTGACAGCCATTTACCACCACCCTCTGTATCCTGCCACCCAGCCAATTACCCACCCATTGCACTACTGTCCTGCCCACTCTCATATTCCTCAGTTTGTTTAATAGCCTTCAATGTAGCACAGTGTCAAAGTCCTTGCTGAAGTCCAGATAGGCCACATCCACTGGCCTCCCCTGATCCACCTTCCTTGTCACCCAGTCAAAAAATTCAATGAGGTTGGTCTGGCATGATCTCCCCTCCCCAGTGAAACCATGCTGCCTTGGGTTCTGTAGTCCACTGGCAACCAGATGTTCCACCAATCTCTCCTTCAGTAGTACTTCCATGATCTTCCCCACTACCAAGATCAGGTTGACTGGTCTGTAGTTCCCCACTTCCTCTTTGTTACCGTTTTTGTATAAGGGGACTACATCTGCTGTCCTCCAGTCTTTAGGTACCTCCCCTGTTTCCAGTGATTGGCTAAACAGGGTTGCTAGAGGTTCAGCCACCACCTCTCTTAGTTCCTTTAGGACCCTGAGTGCACTCCATCTGGCCCCATTGCTTTATCAACTCATTCCTTCCAGTTCCTTTAGGACCCTTTCCCATGTAAAGGGACTTGTGTCCATTTCTGCACCATTCCCACCCCTTGTACTCCCTTCAGACCCATTGCCCTCCTCTTCCTCAGTAAAGACTGAGCAGAAATCTCTGTTCAGTATGTCAGCTTTACTGTCATCCTCCATGTGGCCCCCATCCTCCCCTTCAGTCTCACTATGCCTCCCTTTGCCCTTCTTTTTTCACTTATGTACATGTAAAAGGTTTTGTCCCCTCTACCCACTGATTTTGCAATGCGCTCTTCTGTCTGAGCTTTGGCTTCCCTTACTGACCTCCCTGCCTCCCTTTGCTTCTCCTGGTACTTTTCCCTATCCCCTTCTGCCTGCATCTTTTTGTATTATCTGATTGCAATCTTTTTGGCTTTCACTTTCTCCTCAACCTCATTGGAAAACCATAATGGCCTCCTCTTCCTTTCCCCCTTGCTAACCTGCTTAATGCATAATTTTGCTGCTCTTGTAATCCCTGTTTTAAATACTGCCCACTGTTCCTCCACCCCTGATTTGCTCTCCATTCCCATTGGTGCCTCTTTCAAGCATGTCCCCATTTTCCCAAAGTCTGCCCTCCTAAAATCCAGGATATGTGTTTCTATGCGGTTGGTTCTGCTCCTTCTGTGATGTCAAACTACAGTGACTGGTGGTCACTGTTCCCCAGGTGCTCTCCCTCTGTTACCCCCATCACACTGTCCCTGTTTGTGAGCACGAGGTCCAGTATTGCCTTCTGCCGAGATGGTTCCATGACCAGTTGCTTAAAGAAGGCACTTTGAAGGGAGTCCAGGATAAATCTGATCCTGGCTGATGCTGCTGCTGAGAGGCTCAAATCCACAGCTGGCATCCCCCTTGTCTGCCATCCTTTGGATAGCTAGCATTAACTCCCTATCTGCCTCTTCCTTCTGGGCTGGTGGTCTGTAGACCACCCCTGTGCAGATGGCTGACCCCATTTTCCTTTCCAGCTTAACCCACAGTATCTCTCCCCCATTTTGTCCCTCCTGGATCTCTGTAGCCTTTATGCCATCTTTCACATAAATTGCCACTTCTCCTCCCTTCCTGCCTTCCCTGTCTCTTCTGAATATGTTGTAGCTGGGCATGGCCATCTTCCAGTTGTTTAATCATAAACTGCTTGATCAAATCCCAAGTATTAAAAGTTTGAGTTTCTAGTGGTGGAAGGCTTGCAAATCTGAGATTAAGCTTGGCTCAAGACTAGAAAAACTGGATTCAATTGCCAGCTAATAATAAGCTTTTATTCAATCTTGCAACCTTGAGGAAGTGCATTTGGCATAAAACGGTGGCTGTCTTGGTTGTCTTGGGACCCTGGGTTGCTGCTGCAATATTGAATAAAAATGTATTATTATCCTGCAACTGAATCCAGTTTTTCGAGTCCTGAATCTGTGAGCCAATCTGCTTGTTGGAACTGTATTCTTTTCATGATAGCTTTAGCCCACTCCACCTAAACAACCTTCCTTGCTTGTACTAAATCTCAGATTAAAGCATACACTTTTTTAAATGTTCATGGGCATCATAATTGAGTATCTCATAAGTCTAGCAAAAAGTGCAGTATCTGCTTCAAAATTGCCTTCAGTTCAGTGTTTTCTTTCTCAAGTATTTTGACATTTTTGATATTCTCTACAACTTTTTCTTCCATTACTTGAGGTTTTTTTTCAGTTTTGCATTGTTTGTCATCAGTTTTAGCATCCAACTTCTACAGCACATTAATAAATATATTAAATGACTTATTGACATCTTCATTTTCCAAGATAGATTGGCCTATATGAAGTTTGCATTGTGGTTACGCTCACTCAATCAGAACCCACTGACCCCAGTGTCTGAGAAGCGCCTACTGGTTTGATAGCTTGAGTCTGACACCTCGTTAAAACTGACTGTTGCAAACAGTAAGCTACTATGGGATGGGTCTGACTTCTCTCAGATGGAGTTCTGCAATTCTAGGAGTCAGAGTCAGCACTGCTATTCACAGTAGCTAATGCACTCTTGACACTACTCTGTTATTTTGAGTTGTTTTGTTCCAGTAACTACAACCTTAACCAAAGGAGTGTCCTAATGCTATTACCAGGCTAACATTTTTTTTTAAATGCATGTTTTAATAGTTTAAATTTATTTATTTTTTTTCATACTTGAGGGGTTCCAGATTTACCACAACCATTTAGAATGAAATTCATAAGAATTCATAAGTTATAATAAGAATACTCCATTTCTAGTCATTATTTTACAATGAATGTTAATCGTTCTTCTTGATATGCAACTCTGCCCCTTTTTGGTATCTGCATTAGGTCTATATATGGTAAAAAGTGCATTTCAGCTAGTATTTTCTTTTATGGAATGCTGGTAATGAACTCCACTTCTCTTCTGATGCACCTTATCCTGTAGGTGGGTTACTAGTCAATCAATTACTTCAAGAGAGAAACGAAACAAAAAGCAATCCCATGTGAGCAGAACTACAGAGCAGCTAGTAAACTTGTTTGGTCACCTCATGCATTCTTGCTTCGAATGTCCACCCTACTATAGTTGGTGTGTGCATTGTTGAGCCATGTCTGAATATGGAGACAGTGATCAGGGTGCCTCGATATCTCATCTTGTCATGCTTCTCACATATTTAAAGTCCAAATTGTTCCCTTTCTCCATCTATGGGTAAGTTATGCAGCGAAAGTAAAGGGACAATAGCCAAAAGAATGTGCAGAGCTGTATAGTGTCCCTGTCATGCTTGATTCATTTGCCCTTCCAGAGAGCCACCCAACAAAAGACAGCTGATCCCCATGCCTGTGTCCTTTTACATGTTTTAAAATGTTGAGACTACTGAATCAGTGACAAACTCTGACATCCTGATACAATGGAGAAGTATGGGCATGTTTATGGGCAGGTTGTTCAGATTGCTTGCATGGACCCAAATCTAGTAATACAGGCATAACCAGCATTAATGAAGAAGCTATTGTTTATGCTCATTGAGGTGTTTTTTTATTGTTGTTCTTATAATCTCTTTACCCTGGGTAGAGCATCTAATATTAGCAGTCCCTGTTTCTCTATTTTTCAACTGGAAGGAACCTGTGAAATACAGAAAAGTCAAGTGTATAGTGAATTCAAACCCAGGACCCCTCCATTAGCAGTTCTATGTCCTGAGCACTAGACCACACTTGCGTTTTTTTATCATCATTGCTATCAGTGGATAAAAAGACAGGCAAGAAATGATAAACAAGACCTGGGCTGCATTTAAATTCTATTATATGTTTTAAATGGTGATCTATCTTACTATAACTTGAATGTGTACAGTACATCTGTTCATACCAAAGGCACAAGACAGCCCAGTTTACAGTCAGTCCACTCCAAAAAAGATAATGTACTTCACATATGAAATTGCTCAAAATCCAAATATGCACAAAATGTTACTGCACATTCATTAAACTACATGTGATGACACTTCTATGCCAATAAGAAGCTAATTAGTGTAGCAATATCCCCTCCAAGATATCCCAAAGAAAAACTGAACAGCAGTTCCCTTCCCTTCCCTGATACCAAGCTGAAAAGCAACACCCACATTATGAGTTTCCATCTCTGTTTCAGTGTCAGCAATAAAGGGGGCATTCTCCTGCCACGATGAAGTATAACAGTAGGCACACAAAGGGGCAGCACTTTTGGGAATACTCTGAGAATGCAGAACGGGACACTGAGTAAGTCACATATTTTAGAGGGCAACATGACACGGGTCTCTCACATCATGGAATATTTAAACAAAGAAGGAAACACAATTTTATTACCACCCATCCCCTCTGCAATTGTATTCTGTTATTTTTTAATCTTTTAAAATCTGACTCTCAGAGTTGGGAGGGGGAAGTGGGCGCAGGTTGGGAGATTGTTGTTTTGTTGTCTCTCCTTAACTGTTTACATTGGCGCCTGTGGCAGCAATTCTCCTTGTAGGCGAATATGTGCTTTATTTTTCCCTGTCTGTTGTATCATTTCTTCCAGGTTCAACTGTACAGACTGCACAGAGTCTGGTTTAAGTTTTTCACCTTCTTCTGGTTTGCCTTGTGTGAGTTCAGTGCTTTTGGAACCCAGAACAGTATCTGGTATCAGGCTTAGCAATGGCATCATGGGATGGGTGAAGCTGACTTCAATTTTAGTTGGAATATTTCTCACTAAAGCACCCCAGCTTAGAGTCCATTGTATTTTATTTGGTGTTTGCCTTGTTGCTTCTTATTGCAGTGACACTGCTTCTCATTCTGTACGTATCGCGATGCTTCTGGAACACCTTCTCTTTGTTTTTCTTGTTTTTGTTCCTTCTAAGTTCCTGAGGCTTGAGGCTCACTCTGGCTTGACATGGATAGGTAGCCCAGCAACAAGGCTGATTTGTTTAACAGCAGGGAGTGTATTAGTATGTTGGCATGATATTTTTTAAAAGTTAGAGGTCAAAAACATTTACCTTAATTTGTAGAGGTCTAAATACCCACGTTACTTCATATTCCCTCCTCTGACAGCTCTGTCAGCATTCTTCATCATTTGCAGTCTCAGCCTTAGTTCGAGGTTGCAATAAGGAAATCTAATTACTGTTAAAGATGCCCACTACAGAAAAGTTACATTTTTTAGTATTGCAGTCCTTTTTTCAATATAGGTATTATAAGCAGTGGCTGTAACTGATGTTTTGAATGGGTACCTTCACCTAGCATGTTTTCAGGCATAGTCTGTACTGGAAACTTGCCAGTTCCTCAGAGCTACTGCTGCCAGCTACTGCTCCCTCCTAAAATCATCATCTGGGTGCCCCTAGCCCAGGAAACATCATAAATGAAGAACTTCAACAGTTTGTCCCAATGACCGTAACCCCAACCTGTAGGTGGATGCCCAGAGTACCTCTGAGAGGGAAAGCATTACATTTACAAAAAGAATATCGAGGCACATTGATTTTTTTAAAAAGTCAGGATATCTTTTTTTTAAAACTTTTTTTTATCAAATTACAGTGTCACACTGAAATGGACACTTGATCAAGTCATGACCATATGTTAGCCCACTTTAGAAAATGTAACTTTCTGCCTGTGTTTTGTGACTTTAAACTTCCGGCGTCCTGGCCACTCACCACAATTAGTGCCATGCTTGACACAAACTCCTCAGCATTTTGATATAACATAGCTAGATATGCATTCCCTTACCCCTGCCTAAGTCTCTCACTAGCTTGTATGCAGTATATGGGTTCCACAAAACGACAGACGAGATTTCACTAGTGAGATTTCCAACAGTGCCATCCTTACAAACAATTAAAAGTAGTTGTGGTAGATATAATATTCTACTCATGGTGGGAAGGGGGCTTGGGGGCTTTTCCCCCAAAACTAAACGATTGGATGTATGTGGGGAGGAGGGTGCGGGGGGGGCACAGCCTCCCGATCTGTAGAAATCTCATCTGCCATTTGGACGGGACCCATAAACTGCAGCCGCTCCATCTCACTAGCACCTGTCATCTGGCATTCCCTCCACTACTGGGAGATAGCTAGCAAGACAGACAGACAGACAGACAGACAGACAGATAGATAGATAGATAGATAGATAGATAGATAGATAGATAGACACAGACAGACAGACAGACAGACAGAGAGACAGATATGTAACCCCTCCATGGTTGGGGACTTACCAGTGACGCCTCTTGGATTTGTGCCACCTTGTTACTAGTCCTGTGTGGACACCAAATGCTCCTGCTGGCCCTGTTATCTGTTTGCATGCTGTGGAAAATGGTGGAGTGAAGGAGCAAAATTAAAAGAACAGCCACATGCTGCGGCATGTTGCCAATTACCGCGCAGCTCATGTGCGATCTGCTGAGGTTGGCTCCTCCCTCTTGAACTAAGGAAGCGCGGCACTCACAAATGAAAGTTACCTGCAGCTATAAGGAGCTGCTCATGTCTGTGTGTGCCCCAGCCCTCGTGTGTAAATAAATGAAAAGGGGATCTGGAGGCACTTATGGGGAAATAAAGAAATGTTTTAAAGAGTGCTCTTAAGCACTATTGAATTAAAATACACCTGTCATTTTAATGAGCAGCCGAGGCTGCTCATGAATATTCATGAGCACTGCTGTGTCCTGGGGGGTTAATGCTACGGAGGTAGTGATGGGCTCACGCAGCCCTATTTTAAATATATAAAGCAGTCGCTTAGTGGGGCACAGAAGCAGCTACAGATGCAAGTTTTAAATAAATGTAAATCTTGACTGTTTGGCTATAGTTTAATGCTAAAAGTGGGACTCTGCTTAAAATGTTTTATGGTGGACATGTTTTGCCAGCCTGGTGACTGCTAACAACCAATCAGAACACCAGGATCCCCGGGAAGCTCTTGTGAAGGCTCCTGGGAAAAGGAGATGGTGCCAGCTTTTGCCACCAAGGCTGCCCGCCAATAGGGCATTGAGGAAGCCCATTAACTGCTTTTTCTGTGACTGACAGCTGGCATAAACCACTCAGCAGATGCCAGACTTCCCCCGTTGTTTTGCTAAACCAATCAGAGACTGTGTTCTATTCCTGCAGCTTGTGAGGACAGACAATCAGATTAGTTCTATTCAGTTAGTTGACAGAGTTTGAATTCAGTCAATGTGTTGACTGGAACCCCTCCTCAGGAAGAGGGGCTCTTGACCCTTGTTTTCGGATCCTGAGGTGCAAAAGAAATAGAAATGCATAAGACTTTCAGTGGAATATGAGTTCCAGTGTCTTTCTAGTTTAAAAGGAAGAAATATTTTTACAGCTGCAGTGGGCAGAACCTGCAGATGTTTTGCATGTACAAAAGGGCTGATGTTATGTTTTCTGTCTGTGGAACTGACTGAAGGCGTAAATAGTCTCCTCTGCCTTACCCTCCTCCAAGAAATGCTTTCTGCCCTCAAATAAATATGCTTTCATATAAGTCAATGGTTGCAAGGCACTATTTTCTTTCTTAAATGGGAGGTACAAGAACTGAAACCTGAGTAGTGGGAGGCAACATTAGTTTTTTTTGGGGGGGGGATAAGATCCACCCCCACCTCCACATGAGAAGCTCCTAAAGATCCACCCTCACCTTTTGTTTTGGTTCATGTGGGAGAGGTATGAGGTGGATCTATCATGTTGGAACAACTGACTGTCACAGCTGCCTGGGGCATCAGAGCTTAAGGTTCAGAAGGAAAGAAAAAGTAATTAAGGAGTGCCTGAAACTGCATCCTTACACAGCACTTGTGTAACTGCATACTGAAATCACAGCACTTGAGGAAAGCAAGCACTTGCAACACAAGAATGACAATTATGGTATACGCCCACAAAGGAGTAAAATATGTCACCCAAAGAAGACTATTCCATATTGAATACTAGAGTGTCTGTTTCTTAAAAGCTTTTTTATACCCCCCCCCACACACACACACAGCTGAAGCACCCACCTAAATAGCTAGGGAAAGCTCTACATTTTATCTCTCTGGGATCTGAAGTTTAGCAGTAATCTGTGAAGAGAATAAAGTCTTGTGTGTTGTGCATTTGAATAGGTTTAGTGCTTTGAATTTGAAAGATATATATACATATATATATATATATATATATATATATATATACACACATATATATATATATGCACACACACACACACACACACACACACACACACACATATAGTGGCATGGGCACCTGAAAAGGAAGGAGATACTACTGAAATAAATGTTATTCTGATGATTTATTTATTTATGTGTAAGATTTTAAGTGTAGTTCTGCCTAGGTCACATACACATAAGCTATAAAAAGTACATTTAAAGGGACACTGTCATCTTGTTTTTCATCATATTATTTCTAGCTGAAAGCTCACATTTTATGATTTCTTACCCTCTCTACAATTCACTGATGCTGCTGTTTGTTTTGTCTGTCTCCTTGTTTAGTAGAACTGAAATACATGGCAATGTATACTTATAAACAACTTTGTTTTGTTTACAGTCCTGGTTCTGTTCTTACTGCATACTTCCTGAGCATTAAAAACACACCCAAACAGTGCAGTCACTAATAAGAAAGAAGCCTCCTAAACTCCCACTGCATCATGAGAGGCTAGACTGTTTTGTGGGTGTTCCCAAGTCCAGGAAAGATGTATTTGGAGTTGCTCAAGGGATGTAAACAAACCTGTTTTGGTGTGATAACACCAGTATGTTGGGCAGTCTCTTTTTCACTTTTTTAAAGAAAGTAAGTGTCAGAATCAAACTACCAGCTACATCAGCAATCTTTACTGAATGTTGGCAGTTATAAAATATGTTTTTAAACTAGGGGCACTTTGGGCCCTAAGGGGTTGACAGTGTCCCTTTAAGGATGGATGTAGTAGTCAAAGCTTGTAGTAGCAAAATAAACCAAGAAAAAATAATATATTGTTTTTTTTTCTTTCAGTCATTTAACCAAGAGTGGCACACTAAGCTGAAAGCTTTTTTACAGGGGCAACCTGGGAGCACATGGAAGTTAAGTGACTTGCTCAGGGTCACCCAGTATGCAAGTAGGTCCGTGGGATTCAAACCCAGATGTCCAGATTTGCAGCTCAGAGCCTTAAACTGCTGTGCTATACTGCCTTCCTAGTTATGGCAGTCATCTGTTTTATGGTTCATGATGTTGGTGTAGTAAGCAGCAGTTCATTGCATAGCAGGTATAAAATGTCAATAAGTAGGTCATGCAATAGATGTGCTAAGCAGTTACTGAAGCAAGAAATGTATTTAGGATAGTAAAATATTCGTGTTAGAAAACTGATAAATGTGTGACATTTGCATCTAAATTTCAGGGAGGTCCTTATGTGGTGTCAATGTACAATATAAAGTAGTTATAGTTTTCAAGTTGTCTGGGTAATTGCTTTGTGCTACCACTGTTACTAAATTTAAATTATTCTATGAAGAAAATTAAGTTTATGTAACTGTCTGTAAATGAATTAAAAACATTTACTTGTCCTTATAATGTAATGCATTAAATGCTGTTGCTAGGTTAAGAAGTCATATAACAATGCCCAGGGCATTAGGGTTTCTGACCGTAACACCCTGCCCTGTAGGGACTGACAGGCATCAAGGGTGTGACTTGGGATTGTCAACAGTAAGGCTCACCCCATTCCACCCCCATCCCCAGCCTGTAGCCAGTGACAAGTATTGAGGTGTGCCTTTGACTCTTCTGCCCCAAAGTTCACTCCATTTTCTTATACAGTACTGTACCCATTTCAGCATATTTCCTTATGGAAGGGGGTGAGTGTAAAGCTTGAACACCCCAAGGCATACCTCGACACTTGTCTGTGTCTGCAGGATAGGGTGAGGTGAAATGGCGTGAGCATTATGGGCAATGACCCACAGGCACACTCCAATGCCTGTCCATCTCTGAATGGTGGGGGTGGGGTTGGCATCACTTCAATACTTCACTGCCATTTCTATTCTGCCTGTCTGTCTGTCTCTCTCTCTATATATATACAGTATATCTATCTATATGTCTATGTAATTATCTATCTTTCTATCAATTGCATGTATTTCTATTTTTACCTATATCTAAAACAAACCTGCATATCACATTTGCCTGCACTCTGACCACATACGTATGAAACTGTGCATATTTGTACTCCACTTCTGCATAGACCTTATACTTTCCTAATATTCCCATTATCACAAACATAATTATCTTACCCTTATCAAAAGTGCCCCCTCTGAAAGTTAATATCACATTTTCTCTACTAACAGTTCATTACACCTGACTTTCTGACATCAACACACTGCTTAAATATACAGTAACTTGAAAAAAGCACAATTACGGAGCACCAGGACGAGTATGGTGCTGTAATACACACCATAGGCTAAAACGTAAGCAAGAAAATATAGCACCCATACAGCAATAATGAGAACAACGGTGTCGGAAAGATGAATTTTTGTTTTCATATAAATGCAGTCATGCACAAGTACAAAAAAGTGTCTTAAAGACAAACTAACGTTTCACCTGGTACACTGCCAGGCTTCATCAGAGCAAAAAATTACATCAACAGGTGTTCATTAAATACATTGAAACAATCAATCATGTGACATATAATAGCCAATACAATATAGATATACACAACAATTAAATATTTACTAAGCAATTTAAAAGCCAAAGCCCATCAATTAACTATTTGGTATCTTATGTTAACCCCTTAATCTCATGTTCTCTTTTATTCAAGCATGTATTGCTTTTATACAAACTTGATGACCTCAAGATATCTCAATAGCTTTAACTATTTATTACAAATAAGATTCAGATACACCAACAGTAAACTGTTTTACTTCCCCTTACTCAGATTATTCTTATTTAATGTTACATTTATTTAGTTACTGAGAACAAAATAACAAACTTGAGGTCATCAGGCACCTTTTCTTGTATCGCAGCAAGTGAGTATTATAGTTATCATCGTACCATCCATAATTCAGCAATTGTATTTTTTCAAAAAAGCTGAACGATCAAAGTTTTCATTAGAACCTTTCTGTGAACAAGCTCCTAAGGCATAAATCCAGTAACTTTCTCTTTGTCCAATTTTTTTGTTTAACCCCCCCCCCCGGGTCCTAAATTGACCAATTCTAGACCTAAAAAATGAAAGTTGTGCTTCTGAAGACTATGCTCCAAAATATGTTTTGCAATAACATAGTTACTGTCACCTTTTTCTACTGTTCTAACATGCTCTCCTATTCTTACCTTAAATTTATGTATAGTGCGTCCAACATGATAGGCCCCACAATCACACATTAATAGGAAAACAACACCTGTGCTTTTACTGGTTATAAAGTCCCTTAATTCTATTTCCTTTCTAGTTATGGGATGTTTAAAGGATTTGCAACTATGAACATATCTGCAGTATAAACAGTTGCCACATTTGTGTGTACTTTCAGGTCTTGGGGCCAATAACTTTCTGTTTGTCTACCTCTCTAATGGCTATTATGTTGGATACTACATAATCCTTAATACTTCTGCATTTTCTAAAAATTATTTTTGGTCCATTATTTGTCAATTCCTTTAATTTAGGTTCAAGGCCCAATAGAGTCCAATTGTTTTTAACAATCAGCCTTACTTCTTTTGCTTGTTTAGAGAAATTTGTTATGAAAGGGCATTCCATGTCATGTTTATTTCTATCACTCCGATGTCTATACTGTAAAGTTTCATTCCTATCTAACTCATCCATTTTTTTGCATAAACTTTTTATTAGTTTATCTTATTACAACCATAACAAAAGCAACAGCTCTCATACCAATACATACACAGAACGTTCCTTTTCCAAGATTTACAGGTCTTTCTCATTTACGCTAGTTACACTTCTCTAATTGATTCAAGTGTTATTGCTGTAGACCAACTATACACATACCACAACAAATACACATACCTATGGCTTAACTTAAGAAAATAAAGGAGAGAAAAAACATCCCCCCAACCCCTCACCGCCATAGGACCCCCTACCTCTCCCCATTCCCTGTCCCTCCCCTCCCAGTTAATCAAGGATTCACTTTATCTAATATACACATTGAGAATTGTTTCTATAGCATCTATTACATCACTCCTTTAGCTCCTTTTCCATTATTACTCCTTTACATCAGCCATCCTTGGAATATACAGAGTGTTAATCAGCCCAAGACTTCTTTTTTCTGTCCTACGACAACCTATAATTAGACTCTATGTCCCTTTACTCTCTCAACCCTTGCATTCATCTTAACACTTCTTGTTCAATAGGGTTCATAGTGTGCCAGTAAGGTGCCCACATATTCATGAACTGATTTTCACGTCCTTTAGCTTTATATGTTAAACTTTCAAGCTGCAGGGCTTCCCATGTTAGGTTTCTCCATTGTCTAAGTGTAGGTCTACCCCCAGACACCCATGTATTTAAAATACACTGTCTTGCCAGCGCTAGGAGTATTCTCAACCATCTTTCCACAGCCCCCACTCCTCTTGGTTTGTGTCATCTAAGCCAAACAGCATTAGAAGTGGATCCACTCTTATGAGGTACCCTTTCATATTTGACTGTTCTTCCGCCACCTCCTCCCAGAAAGACTGGAGTATCAAGCATGACCAGAATGAGTGGATGTATGTGCCCAAGACATTGCCACATCTTTGGCAAATAGCCGATACTGCTGTATTATATCTACTAACTGCACTGGTGGGTTATAGAGCCTGTGCACAAATTTATATGCTGCTTCTATATATTTGTTACATAATAGGAGCCCCTGATGTATCTCTTTCATTAAGGTCCATTGTTCCTCTGTTAGTGCGTTACCTAAATCCCTCTCCCAGAGGTATTTAGTTCTACCTGTCATGTCTGGTAATTGGACTCGTAGAAGGGAAGTAGCCTTCCTTATGATACCTTTCGGTTTCTGCTTGACTTGTTGTAACAACTCTTCAAGGGCCTGGACCTGAGAACCCGGTTTCCTCAGTTTCTCTATGTCCTGAACATATTTCCTTGCTTGGAAATATCTAAATAGATGATGAGCCAGTAAGCCCAATCCTTATCTAAGTTCACTAAATAGGTAAACCCCCACTTTCTTTCTTATGTCATTAAGGCACAGGACTCCTCTCTCCTCCCATATCCAAAATGAGAGATCCCCTACCCCCGGAATAAAAAAAAGATTGCTCACCAATGGTAATATAAATGACTCCCCCTTCTGGTGCCCCATCAGTTTTTTAATTTGCTCCCAACTATCTATTACACTATTCACTAAGATATTGTAATCCTTTTTCTCCCAAAGGACTTTTCTCCCTCCTTCAGCTAAGAAAGATGATATCCGGACACCTTGTACCTTCTCCTGCAGGTCTAACCAGCTAGCCACTTTAGGCCTATATACCCAATCTTTGATAATCCTAACTTGCGCTGCCCAAAAATACAACTTCATATCCGGGTAATTTAACCCTCCCCTAGCTTGGTCTGCTTTCAACTTATTTAGGCTGGCTTTTGGCTTCTTCCCTTGCCAAATAAATTTAGAGCATTCTTTTTCAAATTCTTTTATGTCCTTCCCCGTTAGCCCTATAGGCAGCCTCTGTAGTGGATATAACACTCTGGGTAGTATGTTCTTCTTAAGTAGATTAATATGTCTCAGCCATGATATGGGTAAGGTCCTCCATCTACCCAAGTCCTCTCTCACTGATCCCAACAGTGGACTATAGTTTAATTTATATAATGATCGGAGGTCTCTCCCTATTTTCAAGTCTTTATTTATTTAACCAGGCGTTCATCGTTGAGCAGAAGCTCATTTGCAAGATGGACCTGGGTGGAGCATGAACAATTGTATATACAGGTCAACACAGGTATTTACAAGGCAATACAGATAATACTCTTTACAGAGAGGAAGAAAAAGAAGTTCATATGTACATAGAATTATACAGATATTGTACAGATTACACGGTATTTACATACATAGAAGTGTCTATAGGAAGATAAAGCAGGTTATCTAAGGTTGCAGGAGGAAGTAACAGAAGAAAAAAATTAAAATTACAGAAAACCCCCAGGTAGGTAAAATATGATCCTACCTTACGCAGGCCCACGTATTTCCTCCACCATCCACCTCCCTTCCTAGAAACATAATCTCAGACTTTCCTAAATTCAGTCTGTATCCAGAGAACATAGCAAACTGTGAGATGACTTCCAGCAGAGCTGGCATGGATTGAGTGAGTTTTGTCATGTATAATATCATATCATCAGCATACAGTGTAATTTTGTGCTGCATTCCACTTTTCCCTTCCACCCCTTGTATTCTTGGATCTTCTCTAATAGTTATGGCCAATGGTTCTACCACCGTTGCAAATAACAAAGGAGACAGAGGGCATCCCTGCCTCATCCCCTATGCAGTATAAACTGCTCTGACAGATTCCCATTGACTAATACTGCAGCTTTAGGTGCTCAATATAGTGGCCCCACCATTCTAATATAGTTCTCTCCCAGTCCAAATCTATCCAATATTTCAAACAAATATGGCCATTCAATCCTATCAACGCTTTTTCAGCATCCATAGACAACACGGCCGTCACCCCCCCGGTCTATTAGATTGCTCTAAAACGTTAAGGACTTTTCTGATATTATGATATGAGTGCCTGCCCTTTATAAATCCGGTTTGATCCAGGTGGATCAGGTCAGGAAGGATGCCCTCCAATCTGGTGGCCAAGATTTTAGCATATATTTTGGTATCACAATTTAAAAGGGATATGGGTCTATATGATGCACATTCCATTATGTCTTTACTTGATTTGGGAATCACACACACCATAGCATTGCCACATGTTTTAGGCAACTCCCCGCTCTCCCTTCCCTCGCTGAACAGTTCCCACATAACTTCTTTTACATCTTCCTTCAATATCTTGTAGTATTCTGCAGGCAGTCCATCAGGTCCACAGGCTTTCCCAGGCTTCAATGTACTGATGGCTAGAATAATTTCCTCTCTGGTAATCTCCTTACCTAACATTTTTTGCTGTTGTTTTGTTATTTGAGGCAATTGGTGCCTACTAAGGAAATCTCACATGCATCCTTCCTTTCCTTCCCCACCTGTTCTGTACAGGGCCTCATAATATTCCTTAAATATCTCTCTTATCTCTTCATATTTAGTAGCAACCTGCCCCCTTCCATTTTTAATACCCAAAATATGTACTGTGCCTTTTCTACCTTTTACCAGTTTACCAGCAGTGGCCCCGGCTTGTTTCCCCACTCATATATCCTGTGTTTCAAGTAGTATAACTTTGTTCGGGCTTCATCTAACAAAAGGGTGTTTAGTGTTTGTCTAGTTGTCACCAATGCCTGCCTCATTTCCTCGTCCCCCTCTCCTCTTGCCACCTTCCCCTCTAATACTCTCAGCTTCTGCTGAAGGTCTTTCTGTTTTTCCAGCGTATTATTTCTGTACTTAGCCATAAAGCTTATAACTGCCCCTCTCATATAAGCTTTGCCAGTATCCCACAATATTTGTCTGGAAGTGGCAGTTGGTGCGTTTGTGTCCATAAAGAACTTAAATTGTTCTTTCAGATAATCCTGAAATTCCTGTGAGTCTAACATATATGTAGGAAATCTCCATGCCTGTGTTTCCCCCCTCTCACTCGGCAATTGAAAGGACGCCACCACCCCTGCATGATCTGAAATTTGTATAGGCCCATATGCCACCCTCCTCAGCTTTTCATACCAGCTCAGTGCCACATATATATGATCAATCCTCGACCATGTTTTATGTAGATTGGGGTTGAAAGTAAACTCCTTCTTTTGTGGATATTCCATTCACCAGACATCCACCATATTCAACTCTGCCACCCCCTTCCTCCATTTCTAATACATGGGTCCCTGCGTCCTTTCCCCTCCGAGTGATCGAGGACAGCGTCTGGCATACAGTTAAAATCCCCTTCCATAATTAGATTTTCAAATTGCTCTTTTACTAG
Source organism: Neoceratodus forsteri (assembly GCA_016271365.2). NCBI lineage: Eukaryota > Metazoa > Chordata > Ceratodontiformes > Ceratodontidae > Neoceratodus > Neoceratodus forsteri. The sequence goes on from CM028129.1 coordinate 186,007,994, forward strand.
TATAGCCAGGATACTACTAAAAAATTCCGGGTCCGGATTTGTTGGTGCATATATACTCCCGAATGTGACCTTCACGCCATGGAGAGTCCCAGTTACAAAAACATATCTGCCATCTCTTGGATCCATAAGCACTTTTGTAACTTGCAGAGGCAAATTTTTATGTATCAAACCCGCCAGCCCCTGCTTCCGAGAATTAAAGGAAGATAAATAACAAGCTCCTACCCAACCCCTTTTAAGTTTCGCGTATTCCACCAACATCAAATGTGTTTCCTGCAAAAGAGCTACCTGCACCTGTGCCCTTCGTAAAGCTGTCAGGACGGCACTCCTCTTAACCGGGGAGGAGAGGCCCCATACATTCCAGGACTGTACAACTAAATCATTCCGTACCATTACGTCTTTGCATTTTTCTTTTTTTTTCTCCTCCTCCCTAGCATCATTAAGTTATCCCCTCCCATTATTGAGAGCGTATTTTTCAACCTGAATCTTTTATCCATGGCATCCACCACTACAGAAACCATACCAGTAGCATCTAATTCAAAGCAAAGCCCTTCACTTTTAATCCCTTTTTGTGAACCCAGATTACTTTTATTTCTACCCCATTCCCTTACCTCCCCCTTTATCCCCCATCTTCCAGCATTATTCATATTTCTAATCCCTAAGCATGCCACCCTTTTCCAACGTAAGCCCCGAATCCCCCCCAATCCTCTTTTACCTCGCTTGCCATCTTCTATCATGGCTACATATCCCATTGTTTGCTGTTTGAGCAGCTACCTCCCCTCGCCCCCCCCAGAGACCACTTTGTGTAAAATAGATCCAAACCCACCTCTATATTGCATAATGAATTACCATTTACAGAAGAAACACTAAACAACATGGATTTAACATAAAACTGCATCATTCAGGATCTTAGCAAACCAACCCAACCCCCTGATGTCTCTACCTGCAGCCATTACATACCCCCCTCCCGCCGCTTAGCAACCCTTGCAGTCCAGTTAACTGTAGAACTTTAATTCTATGGCTGGCCCAGTTGGAGGTCGGCAGTGCAGGCCACATGATTAAAAACAATATACGTCCTAGGCCCAGGCCGCCAAACACCCCTCCCAGCCTGCCGTGCAGGAAGCACTCTCTGTATGTCTTTCCACGCTTCTCTGCCCTTCCTCTTCCATGCTTCCATTGCTACAGCTGAGGCTTCTTTTGAGTCCCCATTCAGCCAAAAATGTAGGCAGACACGTCCGCAGCTCTCTGGAGTCCATCTAGCTTTAATGTAGAAAGTTCAAAAAGGTTTAAACATAGGGTATTACCCCCAACCAGAAAAACTGTCAGCGTTCTAGTCCCATTAATTCTTTCCATTGGGTCGCCTTCAACCTCAGCCTATTTTCTTCTTAAGTTCATTTATGAAGACATTCGCTTTCTCCACTTCCCAAAAAGAGAACACTGCTCCTTCATGCTTTATCTTTAGGGTGGCTGGATAAATCATGAAGTGCTCCACTCGCATCTCTCTTAATTGGGCCATCGCAGCGCTGAATACTCGTCGTTTCTCGAGTAACCTAGTCGAGTAATCTTGTGTAACATGAATTCGTGCCCCATTTATTTTGACTGGTTGATTGAGTCTGAAAACTTTAATTACTGCTTCTCGATCCTGGAAATTGTGATACCGGATCACAATACTTCTGAGAGGCTGACCCAGTCCTGGCTTTGGTAGTACAGCCCTGTGCACTCTTTCAGTCTTGTGCTTTCTCCCTTTTGGCTGCAGCTTCAACACTTTTGGCAGTTGCTCAGCACAGAATTTTAATATATCTGCTCCTTCTTGACCTTCAGGGAGTCCTCGTAGATGCAGGTTAGTGCGACGAAAATAATTCTCTTGATAATCGAGGGCCTCCCTGAGGTCTTCCAGCTCCCTCTCCAACGCGACTATCTTCTCAGGCAGTGGTTGCACTGTGTCCTCCACTCTGGACGTGCGCTTCTTCACCTCCGTCAACCTTTACCCATATGCTGCTGTTCTTTCGTTGATTTCCTGCAGCTTCGCCTTAATTTTGTTTCCTAGCTTTTCCAAGCATGGATTTAGAGCAGCTAGAACCTGTGCGGTCACTTCACACCCCAGTACTGTCAACTCTGCCGCCGAGAAGGATATGGGGCCTGCAGTTTCTGGCGTAGGCCTATTCAGTTGCTCCTTCGGGTTTTTCCCCGCATTTCTCATGGGTTTTTCCGGCGTGCTAGTAAGACAATCATCCATCATTATGCAGCTCTATCCTTTTATGTACTTATATCTGGCGCTTCGGTTCTTTATTTCAATAAAAATTGTTTATTTTGGCCTCTGGGGTGCAGAGCTCGAGGAGATCATGTCTTGCTTCTTAGCTGCTCATTAGTGCCCCCCTCATCCAGTTTTTTAATAGCTGTAGTAACACTTTTTTTGCTATACCCTCTTTCCAAAAACCTATGTACCTGTTCTCCTCTTTTTTTATCAAATTCTTCTCGTTTAGTACAATTTCTAAATGTTCTAACGAGTTGTCCTTTTGGGATGTTAAATCTAGAATGATATAGATGGCAACTGTCAAATCTCAGCAGGGTGTTCCTGTCTGTTTCTTTTTGGAAAAGGGTGGTACAAACTCCCCACTCCCCATCTTTGTATATTTTTAAATCAAGAAATGTAATGTTCGTTTGACTAAGTTCATACTTATATTTTAAGCAACTACCGATGGATTCCATCCATTGAACAAAACATACAAAATCTTTATCCGTGCCTTTCCATATGATAAAAATATCATCTATAAAGCGTCGCCACAAATCCTGACTAGAAAGGTGTGGGTTTGTGGCCGCGCCGTATAGATGATCCATCTCCCATTTTCCTACAAAGAGGTTAGCATAGCTAGGGGCCATAGTAGTGCCCATTGCTGTGCCCCGTACTTGGAGGTAAAGTTGGCTATCAAACAAAAAAATATTCATTTTTAAAACAAGATCTGCCAGCTGAACCAAAAATTGAGTAGGGGTCCTGACCCTTTCTTCAGTTACAGTTTATACTGAAGACATGTTCGTAGTTGCAAATCCTTCAAACATCCCATAACTAGAAAGGAAATAGAATTAAGGGACTTTATAACCTGTGAAAGTACAGGTGTTGTTTACCTATTAATGTGTGATTGTGAGGCCTATTATGTTGGACGCACTATACGTAAATTTAAGGTAAGAATAGGAGAGCATGATAGAGCAGTAGAAAAAGGCAACAGTAACTATGCTATTGCAAAACATATTTTGGAGCATAGTCATCAGAAGCACACCTTTCATTTTTTAGGTCTAGAATTGGTCAATTTAGGACCCGGGGGGGGGGGATTTAAATAAAAAAATTGGGCAAAAAGAAAGTCACTGGATTTATGCCTTAGGAGCTTGTTCACAGAAAGGTTTGAATGAAAACTTTGATCATTCAGCTTTTTTGAAAAAATATAAATACTGAATTATGGATGGTACGATGATAACTATAATACTCACTTGCTGCAATACAAGGAAAGGTGCCTGATGACCTCAAGTTTGTTATTTTGTTCTCAGTAACTAAATAAATTTAAAATTTAATAAGAATAATTTGAGTAAGGGGAAGTAAGACAGTTTACTGTTGGTGTATCTGAATCTTATTTGTAATAAATAGCTAAAGCTATTGAGACATCTTGAGGTCATCAAGTTTGCATAAAAGCAATACATGCTTGAATAAAGGAGGGCATGAGATCAAGGGGTTAACATAAGATACCAAATAGTTAATTGATGGGCTTTGGCTTTTAAATTGCCTAGCAAAGATTTTATTGTTGTGTATATCTATACTGTATTGGCTATTATATGTCACATGATTGATTGTTGCAATGTATTTAATGAGCACCTGTTGATGTAATTTTTTACTCTGATGAAGCCTGGCAGTGTACCAGGTGAAACGTTAGTTTGTCTTTAAGACACTTTTTTGTACTTTTGCATGACTGCATTTATATAAAAATGAAAATTCATCTTTTTGACACCATTGTTCTCATTATTGCTGTATGGGTGCTATAGTTTCTTGCTTAAATATAACTTACATCACCTCATGGACAAAAACCCTGTTACTCTATAAAAAAAAGCTGTATAAATGATCCCAAGCCTGAACATATGCCAGCCATTACTTTTTCATGTACTGCCACCTTCTGTACCATCATGGGGAATTGCATATGGTTCCCATGATGCTTTGCATCATTGGGGTATGTGCAATTGCGTTTTCTTTAAAATTTGGCTGTCCAGTCACTATCATCCAGGATAACACATACCTCAGTAGCATTTGCTCCGGGGTTGTTTTGTAAACCTATATTGCTTCCTATTCCCTCCATTAAAATGTACACCTCCATATATTTTTCTAAAAATGTGTATGCCTTCCTTAGAACAGAAACTAAAACAAATCTTACTACTTACAAATCATTGTGTTGTTTCTAAATACCTCCTTAACAATTCCACACAACTTCATTAACTTTATTATGCAGCCATGGTGGATCTGACCAGAATTTGTTATTGTCTGAGGCAGGAAAGTTGCCTGACTGTTGCTATGTGCTCCTGAGTGAAACAAAAGGACTGTCTGAGGGGTTGCATGACCCACAAAGCCCAGGAGGTGCCTGCAGTTCTCCTACTGATGGGAAAAAAGTGTCTTCCAGCACAAAGGTGTGTCTGAAGCAGAATCGAGGTTATCGGCTGGGGTTCCTGAAGAAAGAGGGAATTGTCTGAATGCCTGCGAGGTTTGAGAATGTCTAAAACAGAGTCAAGGTTATTGGCTGGGATTTTCTGAAGGAAGATGGAATTGCCCAGATGCCTGTGAGGTATGGGAAAGTGTGAAGGTCTTTTGGGTGCTTGTATAGCCACTGAATACTCAAAGGAGCCTGCCTGAATTTCCAGTATGATGGAAACTGTATGTGAAGCTACATCTTGATGCTTGCTTCATGCCTCTGTTCCAGGTTACAAGATGCCTGCTTCATGTGTCTCAAGCAAGTCTTCAGGTTTCTGCATGTTCCATCCACCCCAGAACTACAGATTCAATGCCACCAGAGTTTGTCTGCAGAACCATGAGTAAATGCAGGGATTGCCCTGCCCATGGGGAACTGTACATAGTTATGATTTCAAGTTTACACCACACAGTGTGAAAGTTTTAAAGAAAACATTTAAAATGCCATTTAAGCAATTGAATGGGCTTTGGGGTTATGGAGTTGTTAATTTGATTTTAAAGTGCACCAGCTGCCAGCCAATCAGCTGCATCATATAGACCTGCAACTAGATCCTGGGTACCCAGCTAGGACTCATAGGGGTTATACTGGTACCAGTTTAGGAGTAGGTAATATGGTTAACACCTGTGAGGATTGAAAGAAAATGCTAGTGTGAGATGGGCATTAAGAAATGTGTTACCTGAAAGGTGAGTGTTTTCAAACATGTAAAAAATTAATTCCAATGTTATTAGCTCCATTCCAATTGACTTTTTCTAGCCCTCCCCATGTAAAATATATGTGCTTTTTCATTTTGGAACAGTATCTGACTCATGAGCATATTATTAGCTGGAGTCTTTATTTGCAAATGTTATGGAATATGGATTTTTGGTTTCAGGTATGCCATGTGTGTGGGGTGACTGTAAAAGGAGATGGGTAGGTAAAATCAACATCTGACCCACTTTATATTTAACTCCGGGTGGAGGCACTGTGCTATTTACCTAAAGAACCCCCTTCTTTCCATCAGAATCTGATCCCAGGCCCCTCAACCTTGTTTGAGCTGGTCCGAGCTGACAGACCAGGGTGCCAGGGAAGGGATTACAGATGGATACTTTTGATGAGAGAGAGAGGGAGAGAAAAGAGAGAGAAGAGAGAGAGAGAGATCTTCCAATCACAGCTTACTGCTCTTGTTCACGCTGGCAGCAGCACTCTAGCTGCAGCTACAAAAATGAAGAAAGTACCTTTGTTCTCATATACAGAATGCAGGTGAGTGCTCCTCTTGCTGAGCTGTGCATGCAGGATTTTTGGGTGCTTAGAAACCATGTTTTCAGGCATATTTTCACAAAACTAACACTGGAATCTAGCTTCTGTTTGCCTAGGTTTAGATGTTTGTTTTTTGAAACGACATCATTTTTATAGGTTTTTAACTTTATGTTTTGTTAAAAATCAAAAACAAGATGGCGGCCATGCGAAGAAAGAATTTTGGCTCACAAAAATAGAGTTTCAGCTCACAAAAGAAGATTCTTCTGTCCTGAGCTGAAAATTATTTTTTCCTAGCAAACATCTGAAACACCCTACACAGCATGCTCAGAACTGAAATTTCAAATCCTTATCATTCGAGAATGGATTAATATTTTTTCACCAAACCATCAAAAGGTACCATTTTAGGGTAATTACATTCTACCCCAAAACAATCAGAACAAAATTCCATACCATCTGGGCTGTTGGTGAGAGCAAACAAAACAGCAAAAAAATGGATCCCCACCCCCCCCATTGCCCCATCAAAATCTTAGAATTGGGACATTCGACCATCATGAAACTTGCCAAGTCAAGAGACCTTGCCCTCCAGACTGCACATGCAAAGTTTTGTGCAATTCAATTGAATGGGGTGAATCTATCAAGGTACAAATTTATGGGTTTAACATTAAACACCCTATTCAACCTTAACTATAGGGGCACTATTGCATCAGATATATATATATATATATATATAAATATTTCAAGTTCAAGTTTATTGTGAAGGGATAAAATTCCTTGAACAAGTTCATTTGCAAGAATGTCCCTTATACAAATCAGGACAGCAACAATTCAAAACAACGTAATGCAAGACGTAGCATATTACAATACAGTGTACAAAAACAGAGATAAAAATAGAATGATACAAATCAAGGAGGAATTCAGTACATATAATAATAAAATATAATATATACAAGAATTGTATCTACAAGAGGTACGTTCATTTGAATGCTACAGAATAAAATATAACCAAGATATGAGGAGGGTTAATCACACTTTGAGGCAGATGCAGAGTAAACAGTACACAGGCAACTTGATAATAATGTAGAGCATTAGTTCTCACACTTTGTGATAGTGAGCCTCCCCCAAGCCATGAAAGATTTTGAGCCTCCCTCAAATTTGGAAAAAAATCTTGGGCCTCCCCACAGAACAAAATAAATCCTACTTTGCACAGTACACCAGGAATAAAGTGAAACTAATAAAGTTGACTGAGTATATTCCCTTTTTATTCAATTTATTGCTCCCCACCCTTGACCTGGCACCCCAGGTTTTACTTGTCACTCCTTTTTTCTGACTTTTGGGCCCTTGTTACTCTGTTTCCTCTATATCTGGAACAACTAAACCTAGCCACTTCATCTCTCCCTCTCTTACCCTGTTGTTAAGCAACTTCCTGTACGCTTACCTCGGGTCACACCTGAAAACATGCATTGGATCACTGTGCCTTTCCCAGTCATTCATTTACATACAAATACCTTCTATAGAAATGAGCTTGGACTCGGTGTGCCTTTCCAAGTCACTAATTTGCATATAAATACCTATTGTAGAAACAAGCCTTCACTCAGCATGCCTTCCACAGGCATTAATTTATGTATAAATGCATACCTATAAACAAGCTTTGGCTCAATGGGAACTTCCTGTTCACAAATTTGTGCATGAGTAAAGAAATTCACCTGCAACTATCCATATTTAATTTGTTTTGTCTTTTCACACAAAACAGCCCAAACTTAAAATTTAAATACTGTACATTCTCAGACGTGACTGGGCCTCCCATGGAACAATTTGGGGCCTCCCTTGGGAGGCTGGCCTCACCATTTAAGATCCACTGGTGTAGAGGATAGCTCTGGGAAAGGGGATACAGATAAGTGATAGTTAGAAACAGTGACAGGTCTCAGTAACATAATTCTTTATGAGAGTTTTGAAAGCATTCAGTGTGGTCAAGGTTTGAAGTTTTAGCAATGTTTGAAGCTTGTTCCACAATGAAGGGAGTGTATAGCTAAAAGCAGCTTTGCCAAAATGAGTGTGCACTTTAGGGACCACAAGGGAGATGTAGTCACCCTTCCTTAAAGCATACTGTATGTACTATGCAATCGTTGAAGGAGAGTGGTAATATAACTTGGCAGTCTGTTTGACAGGGCTTTGTTGGTCCAGATATAGGTATGCTCTAGTCTCCTATTCGCTAGGGAGGTCCAGTTCACCTCCTTGTAAAGTGTGCAATGATGTGTTCTGCCTGGGGCATTGGTAATAAAGCGGATTAACCAGTGATACAAAACATCCAATTTATGCAGATGGGGGAAGCGTAACTACTGAATATGAAGTCCACATAGTCTAGCAGGGGCAGAAAAGTAGCTTGTCCTAATGTCATTCTAGAGGTTGTCGAGAAGAGTTTTTTGTTTCTGAAGAAGAAAGCAAGTCTTATTTTCAGTTTTTTAGTGATGACTCAGAGTTGGTCTCTATTTTGTAATTTTTTTTAACTTCTCCTGTAAACCATGGGCAGGATGCTTTTTTAACTCTATAAGTAAATAATGGGGCATGTTTCTGTATAATTCCATTTAGAATGGAATTAAATATATGTGTAACTTCACTAATGGACGAGGCCAAATAGAATGATTACCATTTGATGTCCCTCAGGTCAGCTACATAATCTGCAGCATTGAAATTCCTAAAGCTTCTCTTAGTGATAGTTTTATCGCTGTGGGTATGTTTTGGTATGTTCCTGATGCACACTACAATATTATGATCACTAAGATCATTATGAAAGATGGCATCTTGTAGTATTTTGTGTGGTCTGTTAATGAATATTAGGCCAATAAGAGTACCGGTTGTATGGTTTCCTGGGTTTGGCCTAGTAATCCCTGTGACTACTTGAGTTAGACCGAGTTCATCACATAGATTCTTTAGTGGTCTGGACTTGGGACTGAGCCAGTCTAGGTTGAAATCACCTAATAGTAATGATTCATTGGGGTTATTGTCTAGGAAGTTGTTTAAGTGGGTTATTAAGTCTAGTCTCCCTGAGGGTGGTCTGTAACACAACAGAATATTTATTGTTTTTGCAGACGAGATGGATAACGTAAGGGCCAGACATTCAAATTCCTTAGGTACTGAAAGGGCATAAAGTGTACTAGCAATAAGCCTATCATTGACATAGACGACAACCCTTCTCCCCCTCGCGGATCTATCAATATGATACATGGAGTTGGATGGAATGGTCACTTCTTTATCAGGGATGGATGCTTTAAGCCCTGTTTCTGTTAGTACCAGGACATCTGAGTTGGTATAGGATATCCAAGCTTGCACTTCAGTCAGTTTTTTTCTGAAGACTGCAAATATTAATAAACATGAGTTTTTAACCCTTGGCTGAGGCAAAATCACTGGGTGAAGCCAGTGGGTGGCTAGGTCCTGGGTTAAGCTCAATGTTTCCTGAACAAAGAAGAAGCATGAAAATAATTTGCCATATCCATAATTTCAGGGAGATATTATGCAGCTTGCGTTGGTGTTCGTGCAGATGGATCGGTAAAGCTAAGGGTTTATTACCAAGGGGAGGGATTATAATGCAATGTTGCACATAAGAGAAAGATAGCATGGAAGGTTGGCAGTCTGCTAGAGACTAATAATAGTTCATACATCCTTGTGTGGTGATCCCACAGTGGAGGCGGAACACCATCCAATGAATGGTTCAAGCATGGAAGATAAACTAGGGTGTGGGATATATACCCCTTGTCTATATTGAGGAGTGGGGATAGCATCAGAGTTAAGAGTAACATAACTGTAGTTCGGACAGATTTGGAGCACAGAACAAAGTGTAGCTATCTACAAGTAACAAGGATCCATGTTATTGTACTTGGACCCTGTGCACAGAACACTTGATGGTGGATAGAGTGGTTTGCTCTTAAATAAAACACTTGTCTTTAGTGAGGAGAAGGAAGAATAAAGATGCTTAACGGTACAATTTTTTGGTATGTAGTGAGCTTCAGACTCCTTCTGGTTGTAGGCTATAAATATGGTGCCCTTCGTGGATGATAGGTATAGCAAACAAATGGAAGAATGGCCACTTAGGTTTTTCACCAATCACATACTACCAGTCATGTGACTCAATAACTCTATATAACTAATTGTCCATATAGGGTGGGTGGGGAGCTGGTGCACAGTGCCAGCGGGGTTCATCCCGTTGCTGCGTACCTTCAGTTGTGGAGGAGAGTAGGCAGTCAGCTTTCAGCTGCAGAATGTAACAGGCAGCAGTCTTCAGGAGAAGCCTGTTCAGGGAAAAAAGCAGGGGATTAGCAATTTAAACAAAGACTGGAAATGGGCAGGTTGAGCAATGGGTGGCTGGGGTCTCATTTCTGGTGACTATGGAAAAGTAGGGCAGCAAGAAAGCAAGCTGGAAACAAGAAGAAAAAAAGAAAATAGTCTTTGGGCAGCAGGAGAGTGACCAGTAAACAAGGAGAAATAAAGACATAAAGAAAGCAAAAAAAAAGTCAGATTCAGAGGGAAACATCAGTAATATACAGTCTGCATATATATAGTGCAAAAAACTGTGTTAATGCTCTAGTTAGGGTTACAGCCACAAAAGCAGGGAAATGTGGCATTAGGGTTTCTAAACCTAACACCCCACCCCCATGCTGCATACACCAACAGGCATCAGTGGGGTTCCTTGGGGTTGTCAGCCATAACTCTCACCACATTCCACAAGTAAATAAGCTGAGATGGGTACCGTATAGGAGAATGGGGTGAGCGTTAGGGCTGATAACCCCAAGGCACACCTCCCCACGCCTGTTGGTGTGTGCAGGGTGGGGTGTTAAGTTTGAAAACTCTAATGCCACATTTCCCTACTTTTGTGGCTGTAACCCTAACTAGAGCATTAATGCAATTTTTTTTTAAATGTATTTCTTTACTTTTTGAGACAGTATAATCGTATCCTTATTTGCCTGTGGGAGTTGGGCCCTGCACTCCCATTCCTCCATAGATGCATATATCTATGCAGCTGTGGAAGCACAGGGCTCCATTTACAGGACAACAGTAACCAGATTATCAGCATAGCCATCTTATTTCCCCACCTCATGTACCCAGTGCAATAAATTTTCGAATCCCCACCAAAATGTAATTCTGCGCAACTTCAACGCCATTCAGTGCCACAGGTGTGAAAATACATTTTGACCAGGATTTGAAAAATGACAGCTGTAACATACATGAGTTAGGGTAACAAGAAGGCTATGCTGAAAATTTGGGGTCAATATATTGAAAATTTCCAAAGTTACGAGCGTGTGCAGCAAAATTACGTATGCATCTCCTCACTCCCTCCCTCCCCCAAATGTGGTGTTTATTTTGGGCATTGGCTCCTGAAAAGACTATGTGTATCTATACCTCTCAGCTACATCACCAAGGAGCTACTCTACTGCTCAGTCTGTCAATTCCTACCCCTCCTCACCCTCCTAACCCGTGTGGGAGACATCGAATTCAACCCTGGCCCTACACGCGCCATCAACACACCCTCTCCCCCAGTTGTTAATGGCCAATCGCCTAAAGGGTTGAAGTTTGCCCATATAAATGCCCGATGTCTGTGCCCCAAGATTGCCAAATTCGAAGCATGGGTTACTCAACACTCTCTGGACATTTTAGGTATATCCGAGTCTTGGCTAAAGCCTAGCATCAAGCAACATGAGATAGCAATACACAGTTAGAATGCTTCAGGAAAGACAGGCTGGGTAAACGGGGTGGTGGTGTCATTATGTATGTCTGGGTTAGCTTAGACGCCATTGAAATCCCTACCCTTGCCCCTGAACACCAAGTGGTGAAGTCACTGTTTCTCTCCCTGACTCTCAGCTGCGTCAAAAACTTAATAGTGGTTTGTGCCTACTTGCCTCACAAAGAGGCCTCCATCTGCCGCACTCCCTTTCTATCCTCCCTTGCCAACCTCCCTCACCATAACCTCATACTCTGTGGTGATTTTAACATAGACTGGCTGAACCCCAATTCTAACACGATCCGTGCCTCTCTTGCCAATGGCAACCTAGCTCAGCTCATCATTGTCCCAACAAGAATCAAAGCAAAATCAGGCAACCCCATTCCTTGCTTGATTGGGTGATCACCAACTGTGCCCATAAGGTAAAATCTGTGGGTATACTTGCTGACAGCATCAGTGATCACTCCCCTATCTTCTATATCTGGTGAAATAACTTCCCTAACCCTCCACCCAAGGTCACTCTGGTCCGAGATATGTCCCATCTCAATCCCAGTGCTTTTCTTGCCTCTATCTCGGATGCCGATTGAGGACCAATAATACTCTCCCGGACATCAACCAGGCCTTCAATTTTTTCATGACCACTTTCACCATTATAGTTGATCATGCCCCCATAAAGAGGTGCCGATCAAAAGGGATCAAAGCTCCATGGCTCTCAAAGTATATTAGGAAGCTCATGACCACCCATGATCGGGCTTGTAAGACCTTCAAATGAAGCGGGCTACCCTTCAACTGGCAAGTCTATAGGCAGTTCAGGAACAGGTATAAAAATTCTATTTAGAAAGCTAAGCACACCCACTTCAGGTCACTCCAAACTGAGCATCTCTGTAATCCCAAAGAATTCTGGAGGCAGGTGAACTCCCTAATCAAAGTCAAGTCCTCTGAGACCCCAAGCTCTATGTCTGCCCAAGGCACTGTCCTGTCTGACCCCCCCCCATCCATTGCTGCTGGATTTAGTGAATTCTTTACTGACCTACATAGATATACCTCACTCTTTACCAACTACCCCCTCCTCCCCACCCCTACCAGTGGACCTGGTGCTCGCCCAGCCTTTCACCTTAAACTTGTCATCCTCAATGAAGTTTGTGGGTTTCTCACTAACCTAATAGCTGACAGCTCCCCTGGTCATGACACCTTCAAACCCAAATTTCTCAAATTGAGAGCTGCAGCCGCAGTCTGCCCAGTCCACAACCTGTTTAACTGATCCTGCCTCTCGGGGACTGTCCCTGATAAACGGAAGGTAGCCATGGTTGTTCCCATTCGTAAGGGTGGACCCAACATAACGGTTGAGAACTTTAAGCCTATTTCCATCCTCCGTCTGCTGGCAAAAATCCAAGAGCGTATACTCTATAACCAACTACAGGATTATCTGGACCACCACCACCTCCTGTCAAGGTTCCAGCATGGGTTCAGAAAAAATCACAGTACCCTTACTGTCTTGATAAAAATTACATTCAACCTGTTCCATGCTATGGATCAGGGCTTTGCCACTGGTGCTGTCTTCATTGATTTGACAAAGGCTTTTGACTTGGTCAACCACAATCTCCTTCTACAGCAGCTACACTCACTTGGCTTTGACGTTAGTGCCTTAACTTGGCTCCAAAGTTTCCTTACTGGTCGTACTCAAATGATCAAGTGGTCCTGTTCTCTCTTGGATCTCAGACCAATTACTCACGGTGTCCCTCAGGGCTCCATCCTGGGCCTGTTATTATTTTCCCTATTCATTAATGAATTACCAAATAACTGCAGAGGGGCCTTTGTGCACCTTTACGTGGATAACGACATTGTTTACCATTCTTCATCCGACATCGGGTGGCTCAACAGCATGCTCGCCTCAGACTTCCGAATTCTCGAGGGCTGGTTTCTAGATAACCAACTAGTCCTTAACACCATAAAAACCAAATACATGCTGTTCTCCAATCCCTACTCCTCACTGCATCCCCACCACCTCTTTTGATACTCTCCCATAATGATGATGCCCTTGAATCCATCCCATCCTTTAAATATCTGGGTATCACCTTATAATCCTCGCTTTCCCTGAACACTCATGCCACCCTCCTAACCAAAGCTCTAAACCAAAAGCTGGGTCTGCTCAACCACATATGACCCTTCCTCACATCCGCTTCATGCCACAAGATCACAGACACCACCCTCCTTACATATGGCGCCCTGCTACTACTTACAACTAACACAACCATCCTATCTCACCTTAAAAAGGCCTATCTTTGGGTGGGAAGGTTTCCCTCAGGGGTCAATACCCATCACCACCACTGCAATGTCCTCTTCTCCCTGGGCTGGCTAACATAAAAATCCAAACTCCAGTATGCCATGATGAGTCTAGTGTACAAACTGGTCCACCGTTACACCCCTCTTTGCCTTACTGAACTTATTCAGCTTCGGCAACAGCCGTGTGTACTTAGATCCACCTCCCTCCCTCCTCCCGTACTGCCCAAACCTTGGTTAGCAGTGGTCCAGAGGCCTTTTGCCTTCTCAGTGGTGTCTAGCTGGAATTCACTACCACACTCTACCTTATCCTGCACTTCCCTCATTAAGTTCCAGTCCTCCCTATTACACCACCTCAGTGCCTCATCATTTTGCTCCTGCTTCCGCTGTCTCTTGGTCCAGCTTCCAAAATGCTATGCATAAATTTTCCCTGCTCACTGATCCTCATATGTATAAGAATCCCCACTCCCTGACCCCTTCTGTTTATGTAAATATTTGATGTAAGTGTACTTGTAAATGGTGTATTTTGAAAATCTTTGAACAATGTAAATATAACCATTGTAACTGCCATGTTTTTGTAATCTGTAAATGTTTAATCTGTGAATGTTTCTGTAAATGATGATTTTTTGTAAATCAGTGAATGATGTAAATGCATCCACTGCTACTGCCATGTCATTGTCTATTTTCTGCACTTTCTGGGTCACCCCTGAAAAAGGGACTGTAATGTCTCAGCAGGCTCACCCGGTTACCAAAATTCAAATAAATAAATTGCAACAGATTGTCGTCATTTTGGCATTTTTACATATTTTAACCACAAAGTGTCAGCATAGCCATCTTCTTACAGTATACTCCACTTAAAAGGGATGTGGTTAAACAGGACGTCTGCATAATCGAGACGTCCCTCTGGGCACCGAATTTGCTTCCATATTATCCTATGGGACAATTATACCTTTAATTGGAACAGTCATTCCATTTTAATGAGACGATTACCAGCCCAAGCACATGTAATTATATAATAGAGTGCATCTGTCAGCAGCCGTTAGTAAGGAATTAGCGGCCCATTAACTGTGCAAGACATAAATAGCCAACAACAATTCAGGTCAGACAGGAGTTAAAACATTATTCCAGTGCTTCAGAAACGTGTTGGAATCACTTCAGGAACCGAACTCCCTTGCAGAACATCCTCGCTGACATCAAGAGACCCCCTCACATGATGTCACTGAGGGAGAAATCTTGGTCAAACAGATTTGCACCTCACTGAAAATGGAGGCACTTGAATGCCAAGAAACTGCCTCAAAAAAGCTAGATTTTATCTGAGGATGGGACCGGAATACTGGGGATTGTGCCTGTGGTCTTGGAATCACTGCAGGATCCAAACAGCATGGCAAAACATCCTTGTTGACACCGAGAGAAAACTGACAACATAAAGGCACTGGATTACTGTGGGATGCGCCTATGGTTGACATGATTGACATAGCAGATGGGCAGAACAACACGGAGGCATTTGATTTCAGAAGCCTCACACCAGAGAACAACAGACGGATTACCTATGCTCTGCCGATGAGTGAATCACTAGCTAATCGCTAGCTGCTTTTAAAGGATTTTAACTGCTTTGCTTAGATAAAGTTTTAACCAAACAAAGAAGCCACTTGCTCTAAGAAGAGCTGCATTCACAAACGTGTTTTTGTGTCAGTTTGTCACTGTTCTCTGATATTGTATGTTGTTTTGTAATGCCTTCAATGATGCGTTACTCTTGTGTCGTGTTTTTTTTGTATGTTTCTACCGCACTGACAATCAGACGCCATTATAAAGATAGCACTTCCCTTAAATGAGACGATCGCTTAAAGGGGACGATTGGCATGCCACGGAGGCATCCCCTTTAAGCGGCTTCTACTGTTCCCCTACTTCATGTACCCAGTACAGTAAATATTTGAATCCCCACCAAAACGTACTTCTGCGCAACTGCAATGCCTTTCCACGCCACCGGTTTGAAAGCATATTTTGGCCAGGATTTGAAAAATGACAGCTGTGACATACATGAGGTGGCAGCTATGTTGAAAATCTGGGGTCAAAATATTAAACATTTCCAAAGTTCCAAGCATACATAGTGAAATTACAATGAATGGTTATAAGTTTGGCATTTTTACATATTTTGACCCCAAATTTTCAACATAGCCTTCTTATGATATCACCTCATGAACAATATGACTGTCATTATGCAAATCCCACAAAATGGTGAAGTCACCACAAAATCACCTTTCTGGCAGGAGTTGTGTAATGAGAATCATATTGTTCATTAGGTGGAGTCCTCAAATGGCTATGTTGAATATTTGGTGCAAAATGTCAAAATATGCCTGAGTTGTGAATAAAAGTTGAAACCCCCATTGAAATACATTGAACTGCATTTACCTTAGTTTCTCATGTTACAGTCACCAGTTCCAGCAGCAAGACGTGTCTTCAATCAGAGAGTGGATCTTGAACCTGGAACCTGTTCAGTAGACTAAGGGTGCATTGGGGTGTACTAGGGGATGTAGGGAGGTGGGTGCTAAGTGGGAGGTGGAGGTAGGGAGCTGATTGGTGCGGGTCCGTTTTTTTGTTACATGTTTAAAAATAAAAATTGAAGAACCGTTTTCTTTATTTCAGGTTGTAAGAAAAGTCATCATGCCTGCAATGGGAGGGTAGGGGTGCCACTAGACACCAGGGAATATAATAATGAAAACGGGGTGGCAATCTGTTGGTGGGGGTGCCACTAGACACCAGGGAAAGCCAGAATGGTGATCAGGGAGTGGGGTTGCCACTAGACACCAGGGACAGCCTGAACAGCAATCGGTGGGTGAGGGGGTACCACTAGACACCAGGGAATACATATAAATTGGGAGTGGAGACAGCGACTGGAGTGGGGGGGGTGCCACCAAACATCAGAAAGTAAATGTATGAATTTATTAAAGTGGACAGCCATCATCAGGTGGGGGGTGTCATAAGACACCTGGGAAAAGGACGGCTTACAGCTCACTCTACAGCTGGTAGCATGAGTTTGGCTGCAGCTGCAGAAATCAAGAAATTCCTGCTGTTCTCATACAGAGAACACCGGGTAAGTGCTCCTCTTGCTAAGCTGGGTACCTGGGATTTTGGGTGCCCAAAAAACATGTTAGTGGGCACAATGTTAAAAAACAAACATCAGAATCTAGCTAAACGGGTCCCGTTTAGCTAGGTTCTGATGTTTGTTTTTAAAAATTTCAGCAGTTTTATGTATTTTCCACATTTGTCAGTTTGTGGAAAAACTGAACAAGATGGCGGCTGGCATGGCTTATATAATGTTTAGTGCCCTGCCATTTCAGTGGCATGAAAGCAAAAACCAACACTGGTGGCATCACATTTTCACTTTCGCCACAGAACGTTATCTGAAAAACCCAACTGCACATGCGCATGTTGGGAAATGCTAACAATTGAAGCCTAATAACTCTGGAACCCTTTACTTCGGTTAATACTTTGATTTTAGGACAACAGACGTCCAAGGCCCATAAATGTTTCCCCACTTCTCAGTGGAGGTAATCCAAGTTACCATCACTAATGCAGTGGTCTAATTTGGTCTTAAAACTATTCAAATTAGGTGTTTGCACCATATCATCCAGTAGCTGGTTCCATAGTCTTATTGACCTAGAGACAAAAGCATTCCTCCGCAATTCAGTTTTATTTACTTCCTCTGTCAATTAAAGTTGATGTCCCCTTAAGTCATATCTAGGATCCTTATATACAAGTCCTAATCCCTGCATCAGTAAATCATCTTTCTGGACTTTGTACATCAATAACATGTCGCCTCTTTTATGTCTTAAATCAAGTTGCCATAATCCTAAATCCTCTAACCTAATTTCATATGGGTTGCCTCTATATTTAGGTAATAGTTTGGTAAATGTTCTGAGATCTTTTGACCATATTTACTGTACATCTTTCTTTAGGAATGGGCTCCAACTCTGGGAGCAATAGTCAAGATGTGGTTGGATATATGCTTTGTACATATGGAGAAGCACGCATTCTGACCTAAAAAAGAAGGATCTAGAACCAGCCTGGTGCACTGAGGCTTGAGGCACTGGACGCCACACCCTCATGCCATGCCGGTGACCTATGTTTGAGAACAGGCACAGGCCACCGCGGGTCGGCAGGGGAGGGGAAGGATTGAGCATCTGGAGGACTGCTCTCCTTCTCCAGGAAGGGTAGGGGAGTTGGGTCCGGTGTTGCTCGCCCCCTGGCAGAGGCTGGGAGGCACGGTGTTGTGCCACATCATGGGTGGAGCTGGGACAGATGCTTGCTTCAGTGTTAGCATCATTGCACGTACCCAGCTCCAGGGGCAATCCTACACAGCAAAAATCAGCCGGCCCCCATGTATGAGCCGGGGCTTCGGTGGCCTGAAACTCCAGCCACCTTCAGTTTTGCCTCGGCGGCCACACTCGGGGGGGCATCCCTGGGTGAGGGTATAGGTCACAGAGCCCAGGGTGAGCCTGTTCGCGGGGCTAGGGGTGCCAGCGGGCAAAAACAGCTATGAAGAAAAAAGGATCTATTAATGCAGTTTATTAGATGCATTGTTTTATTCACAATATATTTGCAGTGTGGGTAGCCCTTTGATATTCTTTTCACCAGACTTATCAAAGGCACTAACCTGGGACATGACACATGTCCCCTGCATGTTTGGGGCAAAAATTATTTTCCATGTAGGCTGTAGGTGAGAGCAAAAAAAAAAAAACAATGTCAAGTATAGGAAAAAAAGTGTTTTTTTTTCTTCAAAACATGACACAAATACAGATCTCAGAAACCACACAAACTGTCAGCTCATTTGGTCAAAGAAAGTCAAAGACATTAATGGGCAAAATTTGAGATTTAACATTAAACAAGCTACTCAATCCTAACTACAGGGGCTCTACCACACCCCTATAATATATACATACATACACACACAGTAGACTCAGCCATGATGCAATACAGTCTGTTTGCAGTGACATGTCACAAAAGACATCTGACATTGAATTACACTGTTCCATGCAGCATCCTGTTGCATCCTGGCTGGCACTGCTACAGTATACATATTCATTGCAAAAAACTGTGATAATGCACCAGTTAGAGTTCAACCTAATGCTACAAAAGTAGGGAAATGTGGCATTAGGGTTTCTAACCCTAACCCCCCCTTCGCAAACAGCAAAAAGATAACACCACACAAGCAAACAAGAACAGCCATCATCATCATCATTATCGGGCAAGATAAACAACATACAGCTGTTTCTAGACAACACAAATGTCGTAGCACTGATGTGCTGCCTTCATGGATTTGTATCTGGGATCTGTGCTTCTGTAGCCAGAACTGTGTGTGTATGTCTTACAGCACGCATGAGTATCTGCAGAAATGCTGCACCCACAGGAGCCTATGCTTCTGTAGACAGAAATACTGTTGTAATTTAGGTACCATGGATTTCTACATGCAGCTGCAGAAGTGATGGGGAAAAGGTCCACTACCCTACACCTACTGCATCCTCCCCAACTCCATCCAGGTAGGCCATCTTTGCATACAGCCAGATAGCCAGAGGTTCCCCCTTCTGGAGAGTAGGGGAATTTTTAGGGTTACCACCTGTCCTAATTTTTGCAGGACAGTCCTGATTTGGGCAGCTGTGTCCTGCAAAAAAACATGAAAAATATTACATGTCCTTGACATTATAGTTGAAAATATATTTTCTTATTTTCCTCTGAATGTTGCAGAAAAATATAATACCTTAACTATAATACCTTACAATAACAAACAATAGAAACAACTAAAAAAAAATTGTAACATTTAGTCTTAATTCTGATTATTTAGAGAAAACAAGTCTGTTGCATTGGTTGCAGTTACATACGGTCCTGCGAAAAATCATGTTTCGGTTAAAAATGTCCCACTTTGGGCTTCCTAAAAGGTGGTAACCTTAGTTCGACGCACCTCTTTTCCCCCTACTATTACAAAAGGAAAGGAAAAAAATAAACCAAAGCCTACCAAAACACTATGGGCCTGATTCTCAAAACTTGGCACAAGCCGCACCAATGGTGGCTTGCGCCGATTGCTGGTGCACCAGGGACTCTGTGCCTGATTCGCTATCAGGTAGTGTCCCAGTGGTAAAGCCCCACAGCTTGTGGCAACTGTGGCCATGTGCCAAATAGTCGGAGCTTCTGGATGGTGTACTGCAAGCTGTAGGGTGACTGTGCACCATTCTAGGATGTCCCTGGTGGTTAGCAGCCCCCTCCCCCAGCCTTGATCCCCTTTGTATCAAAATTGATCCCATCCCTGGTGGTCTACTGGCCCCCCAGCCCTGATCCCCTTTTATTAATATTTTTTTTATTTATTTTTTGATGACAGGGTAGGTGCACTAGACACAAGAGTGACTATTTTCAGGCACGACCCGGGGAGGTCAACAACACAGAGAGATAGAAATACATAGGATACAGTGTCAAGAAATATGCAAATACATCACAGTCAGAGGTGAGACAAATTTAAGACAATATTTGTACTAAGGCACATAGAAGTGTAATTATACAAATAGAAGGTAAGTGCCCATGTGTAATCAGTAATAGTAATATCAACATTTATTAGTGCAGAAAAAAAAATGCCACAGGGTAACATTACATCCGGCAGAAACTAAAAACAGCTAACTGGAAGGAGGCAGGGAGAGAGGTAAATGCTGAGATACAACCTAGCAAGAGTGAGGAGGCACAAAGGAGTGGGATGGGAAAGAGGGGTGAGGATAGAAATAATAGGGAGACTGAGGGGAGGAGAGAAATTACGGGGGAGGCCGAAGAGCAGGGTGCCAGCTCACACCACAGAAGGGGAGGAAATAGTGGGCAACTGGGGCAAAGGGAGCTAAGATCTATGGTGGGTTGAAGCAGGTGCAACGATCACTTGGTGTAAAGAGGGAGTGGTGCCTTTTCTTAAAAGTAGCATGATTAGGGGCCAGGCGTACGTCTAGGGGCAGTGAATTCCAATAATAGGGACCTACGTGCGAGAAACCTGATTTCCCTTTGGTAGTTCTACATCTGGGGATACTAAGCAAGGAGAGGTCAGAGGATCGTAGACCATATGAGATGGGCTGGGGGGTCAGCAAGGAGGTGAGATAGGCATATTGGATCACAGTATGATGTCCCTGGTGGTCTAACAGATAGCCCCGATCCCCTTTTATTTATATTAATGACATCCCTGGTAGTCTAGTGGACCTCCCAGGCCCAGATCCTATTCATATCAGAATTGATCCCATCCCTGGTGATCTAGAGCCCCCCCAGCCCTGATCTGTCCATATACAATAGATATCATTCTGCGGTGGTCTAGTGGACCCACACTTCTGCAGGCAGTGCCCCACCACCCTCCCGGTCCCATGCTGGCTTGGCACAGGCCTCTTCTGTTTCACCATGGCCAGCCACCAACTGAGCTGTCAACGAGCCTGCATGCATAGTACAGGCTCATTGATTGACAGCTCTGTCAATCAATGAGCATGTACCATATACAGTACGCGCTCATGGACAGCTCAGTTTGCAGCTGGCCATGGTGGAGAGCAGAGGGCTGTGCCAGTCACCAGCTTGGGGATGGGATGGGGGAGCGGGGTAGTGGGGCACTGCCAGTCAGAGTGGGGGGGTCAGGGTCCACTAGACCACCACAGAATTATATGTATTGTTAAATTATCAGATTGGGGCTGGAGGGGTCAGCTAGACCACCAGGGATGGGATCAATTTTGATACAAAGGAGACTGGGGCTGGGGATCCACTAGACAACCAGGGACATGCTTGATATTAATAAAAGGGGATTGGGGCTCTCTTAGGTGCAGCTTCAGATCAGTGCAGGTGGGACAGTTGGCATTGTCTGCTGGGGAGGGAGTTTGTCAAAATCTTCTTTTGTCTGCAGGTACATGGCCTGATGATGCAGGAGCTGGCTGATGGTTTGAGAGCTGTGCTTGATTGGACAGCCCTTTAATATAATTTAATGCCATCCCATATTCATATATATAAAAATTGTCTCTAATATTTAGTACTTAACTAGTTTTGAAAAATGGATTATTAGCTGAATAGATCACGGAATGTAATAAATGTTGTTTTCATGCCTTTAAGGGTAAATAGAGGAAAGTTTATCCTAAATTATTTTCATTTGAATAATACGAATAATACGAAGTATCCTAGGCATCTCTTATAGTTTTAAAGAAAAGTCCAGAAATACTAAAATTTATACTGTATACCATATTTTTTAACTGTATATATTTTTTAACTGTATATATAACTGTATATATAGCAATTGTTGTATTCTTTTCTGTTTATGTTTCAGGTACCTCTATTTTTATCTCCGGAGTTTGGAAATTGGACAGATCGCTGCTTTGGGCAAATCCCCTTACATCCTCCATCTACCTCTCTTTTCCACTAACATTGGAGCCTTGACAACATGGAAATAAGAGCTTCTATCTTTTGTCCATTAAGAACTTTCAAAGCAATAGAAATTTAAACAAAATATTTTGTTTATATAAAAAATAAAAGATTTTATGCTCTGTCTCCCTGTAAAGGCAATACAAGTATAATTTGTATACACTGTTTCTTGGTGTTAGCTAACATTTATGTACTTTAAAGCTTAAGAACATTCTTATTGTCAGCACCTGCTGTGATGTCACTAGTTCTGTGACTCACCTGTGTATTTAAACTGGTGTCTTTTCTCTGCATGCCAAGCCCCTGATGAAGGGCTTGATCCTGAAGTGCCAGGGAAAGTAGTAGTGTGGCCGCATTAGGCACAACACTTAAGCATTGAAGCATTAAAGCTTTAAAATCCATCTTGGTGTTTGTGCTTTGCTGGGTTACTCAATTTTCGAGGAGTGCGGTCAGTCTTTGTTTGCAGCCCTTTAATCTAGCCAGGTTCCACTGCCCAGGTCCCTGTTATTGGTGTACATTCCATGTAGGAGCCTCCTGATTGGAGAGAGCTTCGGTCACAGCGGTGGACCGAACTGGCTCTTTTCATAAGCCAGATCTGCTTGAAAGCTCTCTTGAATGCAACTTCAGATCAGCATTTGTGGGTCAAGTGGTTCCATCTGACATTGTCCTCTTCTGGATGTAAGTGTGTGGCCTAAATATCCACCAGCCAGACACCCCCCCCCAATGACTCTGAAGGGCCCAACATTGCCATGCCTCCTCAGACCATGTCCCAGTATGGAATGGATAACTTAGATGGTTTCAGTGGAGAAATTACGTCAGCTCCCTGCCAGGTCCACCTCTATTTCCCGTTGTGTCTTCCAACAGTCAAGTTAAGATTCTCCCTGGGGAATAGGCTGGCCCTTGAATCATAGAAACATAGAATATGTCAGCAGAAAAGGACTGCATGGCCCATCCAGTCTGCCCAGATGTTCCCTGCCTAACCTGTCACTGCAGACCCTAACTGATCTCAAGCAACTATCTGACCTTCCTGTCCATTTTCTAATAAAAACAATCAATATATACTGATCTAACCTGATGAAGCTGGAATAGAACCAGAGGCCTTCTTCTGCTGGCTTCCTCGTAAGTTTGTATCTTCAGCCCAAGGCTTTCCAACTAGGCTACTGTATTGCAGCTTCCAGAGCTTATACATTAATAGGATGGGGTGTTGGGGTTAGAATCCACAAGCTACTGTGCTGAGGTACAGAGTTAGGAGGAGGACAAAGATAGGTGAGGGGTTTGAGCACCAGGGGGTCACTCGGTAGTAACAGGACTTGAGGGCAATGGAAGAAAGTCCGCTGGCCAGGTCCAGGGGTGGGGGGAAAAAAGCAGAAATATGATACAGTACAATTCATTTCAGTGCTTATACAGTAATGGGTTCCTGTCTAGTAATCTTTTTTTGTTAAATTTAATATGCGTTATTAAAATACCTATTTTTTACGTGACAAAACACATAAAATCACACAGTAACTAGCCAATAAGCACATTCTAACAAGACTGACACCCCCAGTACATATCATATTCCCATCACAATGTCAGTTCATCCTAGCAGAATTACAGTCTGTAATGTGGGATGTGACATGATCTTATTTCAGAGATGCAAAATGCAGTAGTCACCATTAGTTAACACACAGTGATGACAGCAATCCTTGTTGAGCAATAAAAGTAACACACATGCAACTTTTCCCACTTTTTTATACACTTTAATTCTGTTGTTCATACTGGTCACTATTTTCTCAACTTGTAGCTTAAAAAATAGTATCTTCCTATGCCATCTACATAAGTGGGAGATTTGGCATCTAACCAGTGCCTCAGAATGATTTGCACATGTGGCTATTAAGATGATATGAGAAATGGTAAACTGTTTATCCAGGAAAAGCACTCTAAGCCAGATCCTGTTTCCAGGTGTGATCTGGGAGCACAAGGAAGTTAAGTGACTTGTTCAAGGTCACACAGTATGCAAGTGGGGGGGGGGATGGGGGATTCAAACTCAGGTCTTCAGGTTTGCAGCTCAGGGCCCTTAACCACTACACTATACTGCCTCCTATTTTTGCTCCCCTATCACTTTGTTCTTAAGATCCCCAATTTTACATATGTCCAGGAGAAATGCATTAGCTAGCCCAGACAAAGGGCACTATTTTTGTCTTGGATATCTTTTTACAGAGATTGGGCCTTTTCACATTCCCGCAAGATGTGCAATAGTGTGCACAGGTATTTGGTTCATCACGAGCACATATCAGTGAGGAGCTGTCCCATTTCGTGCAGTTTAATAGAGGTATAGAACATATTATTTAGAATTATGAGCTATGTAAGGTGATAGCTGTCAAATGTCAGCTGTTTATAACTATTTTATAACTATTAGCCCAATTAGTAGGCCAGTCAAAAGTCCCCTCTAGAAGGGGGAGAGCTTGTTCCCACTAAAGAACTGTGCCATCCATTTTATTTATTTAATGTAAGGTCATATAACCGAGTATACAATAAGGAGATAGCATGTGACGTGGTAGCCCATTTTCGAGTGGCAGCAGTTTAAGACCATGATCATTGCTCCACGTGTTTGGGCCAAAAGGCTTGGTCAGAATATGACCCACCTGCAAAAAGGTAAAGCAGTCTCTATTTCCTGTCTAGTAATCTAAAGTGAAATTAGTCAATCTTTCAAAAAATAAATGATCACAGTCATAAATCAAACACAGGATGAGGCCAAGAGACCAACTGATAACCTACATACATACAGCTCATTCTCTCTCTGTGTCTTTGTCTAATACTAAAACGGTGACTGTTAATTGCTGCCCAGCTTCACAGGTGACATCATACCTCATGACGTTATTTTTTTCAGGTGATATTTAAAGATCCATGTGACTGGCTTTTCTAGCTGCTGGTAACTTATTTTTAGATGTGCAAATGGCTGGTGTTCATGTGTGACCAAACTGAAGAACTTAGAGGAAAAAAAACTTTCAGTATGTAAAACATCTTCATGTGCCAACATTCTATAAACCAAACATGTAGACTGAATTATGAAAAGGTTTCGATCCTGTGACTGTAAAACAGACTGTGGGATTGAAGTTTTTATTTGCATTTTGCAGATTTTATTTAGAACGTCTGCACAGCAGGTATATCCACATTTGGGCTGCTTGCCTAGTTTTCAAGATGGTCTGAGGGGAGGCAGTTACAGCAGCAGGTGTTAGTAAGAAATATGCAATGCGTTTTTTGGGGGGGGTTGTCAAATCAGTTGAGACAGCACAGTTGAAAATAAGAAAAATACTAAATGCATTTTACAGGGAGTAGTAGAGGAGTAGGTCAGGAAGTACAGACAGATCAGGGAAAAACATACAAAGCAGAAATAACATTATTTTATGCAAAACACAATTACAAAATCTATCTTCTGTTGAATGGCTTCAGAAGGGTGAACAGATTTGAAAACCTGATTTGGCAGCTGTTTTACGTCAGTTACAAAAAGTTCAGTAATGCCTTTTGCACTCCGTGTCTACTCTGAAATCCTTGTTTGCATCAACATGGTAGCCACCCTTTCTAAGCAGTAAGAAGTAATATCTTGCAACTTCAGGTTAACCTGTTTGACTAGGTTAGGTCTTTCTTGTTCTCAGCTTCTTAGGCAGTCTTTGCCTTCTTCTCAGAGAGTTCACAGTGTGTGTGTGTGTGTGTGTGTGTGTGTGTGTGTGTGTGTTGTGAAGAGACCCCTCCTGTAGCCTTATCGGGGTCAAAATTAAGTTTTGCAGCCACTGGCCAGCAGGGTTAGTGACTGGGAAAATCCACCATCCCCACAGGCATTGCCACTGGCCCAGTTAGTGTACAGTACATATAAGAAGTGTTGCCTTCTCCAGTACAAGCCCGCAGGACTAGTTAAATGAAAATCTTACTAGCCTGATACAAAATCTACCAGCATTTAGCTAGCGGGCCAGTACCAATTTCAACCCCTGCTTATAGGGCTTATTGAAAATATATATATATATATATATATATATATATATATATATATATATATATTAGCAAGGCTTTCAACACTGTTCCACATAGGAGATTAGTAAGCAAGTTGGATAGCCTAGGAGTGGGACCAAAGGTGATAAACTGGGTAAGAAATTGGCTAAGGGATGGGAGACAGGGGGTGGTGGTGAACAGAGTTCACACCAAGGAAGGAAGGGTGACCACTGGTAAACCTCAGGGATCTGTACTGGGACCAGTCCTCTTTAATGTCTATATTAGCGACATTACAGAGGGGCTGGAAGGAAAGGTCTGCCTGTTCGCGGATGACACTAAAGTCTGCAACAGGGTGGACACTCCAGGGGAGGTGGAAAAAATGAGAGGGATCTGAAAAGGTTAGAGGAGTGGTCAAGGGTGTGGCAACTGAACTTCAAAGCATAAAAGTGCAAAATCATGTACTTGGGGCACAGAAACCCAGGGGAGGAGTACAAAATGAGAGGAGCGGTATTGATGCCCACCAAACAGGAAAGGGACCTGGGAGTTATCATATCTGTTGACCTAAAGGTGACTAGGCAGACAAGGAAGTCAGGAGAGCTAGTGGGATGCTGGGGTACACAGGGAATGGGATCACCAGCAGAAAGAGGGAGGTGATGTTACCCCTGTTTAGCTCACTGGTGAGACCTCACCTGGAGTACTGTGTCCAGTTCTGGAGACCTCATCTCCGGAAGGACATAGAAAAAGTGGAGGAGGTCCAGAGGAGGGCAACCAAAATGGTACAAGGTCTGCATCAAAAGCCCTATGAGGAAAGACTGAAGGACCTTTTTATATATATATATATATATATATATACACACACACTGGAGGAATGGAAGGAGAGGAGTGATATGATAAAAACTTTCAAATACCTCAGAGGTATAAGTAAGGTTCAAGAGGGAAGCATTTTTCAGAAAAAAGATGCTCAAGGACAAGGGGTCATGCTATGAAGCTAGAGAGGGGTAGACTCAGAGGAGATGAGAGGAAGTACTTCTTCATGGAGAGGGTGGTGGATGCCTGGAACAGCCTCCCAGAAGAGGTGGTGGGGGCCAAAACTGGGGTTCAAGCAAGCATGGGATAGGCATAAGGGAACCTTTATGACAAGACAACAAGGGGAGGATAAGCCGGTGATCAAGTAGGGTCTGCAGTGATATAGTAGGTAGGGAAATACAGGCAGACTAGGCGGGCCAAATGATCCTTATCTGCTGTTATATTCTAGGTTTTTAATTTAGTATGCTTTTATCTCCTCTTGCCAGCTGACCCCATCAGTCCTACCTACCCACCCAGCCCTTCACCCACCTTCTCCAGGACATATCTCACCTCCTTGATACCTTGGCTTACCACCCTGAGGAGGTCATTTTGCACCCTGACAGTGCTGTTTCGGTGCTATGCCTTGTCCTAAACCCAGATTGGAATGGCTCGTAGATGTCAAAGGTCATGAGGTGTGCCTCAAGCTGCAGAGCCACCACTTACTCAAAAACCTTCCCCAAAAATGGGAGGTTGGAGATGGGTCGATAATTCACCAAGATGTCAGGTTTGCAGGTGGCAGTACTGCAGTGGAACATGCCCAGGAGAGTGTCCTCTGGGATAGTTGATCATCCTTCACCAGACAGGCCCCAATGACTCAGGCTCGCTTCTAAACTTGGGTCACTAGCATCATGAGCAGTAACGCTACCACTGTACCAATGGGCTAGAGATGTTTATCCTCCTGACTGGATGTCCCTTAATTGGACTCTTTTGGTGATTCAGTACCTCACAGAAGGCTTACCCAGAACATGAGAGAACAGGACTAGCAAGAAAAGTAACTGAGTGTACTGGCAACTGGTTTTCAGACAGGACTAAATGGTAAATTCTCTGTCAGGAAAGTCACAAGTGGAATTCCCCAGGGACTTTTCAGTGTGGGTATCAGCTGCATTGGGGTGGGGTTACAGGGTAAGTAAAACCGTTCACAGATGGCCTAAATCTCTGCTGGAGGGCAAACAATAATGAGGGCATCAACAGCATGACAAAAAATGTAGATTAGCAAACAACAACACACAACAAGGTGTGGGCTATGGCCTGATGAGCACACATCCCAGGTGCATTATTTAACACCTGGGAAGTGCTCTCATCAGGCTATAACCCACACCTCAGAGTGTGTTATTGTGCTTATAAAATGGATTCCCCAAGTAGATGTCAAAATGGAAATAAAATCAGGAAAAACATTTTTTTCAGTTAGAACAGCAAAAATAGTTCCTTTATTTATGTGCTAGCCTGTATAGTACAGTGTATTTTACTTGTTCACCAGTAGAGGGCCCCCTCAGATATACTGCTCAGGTTTGATCCCCCTCACTCCATCACCCACACACACGCTGTAAGTGCTTGTGCTCAGGTTTGGTCCCCCCACTCTGTCACCCACACATACTGTGCACAGCTTCTAGGTGTCTGTTTTTATAACTGACAAGGGTGGTTTTAGAGGGAGTGAGCATGTCCCTCTTCAGCCACCATAGTGCAGATAGTCTTTCTCTTAGAGCACATCTCACCAACTGATTGCATCTTTCAAAGGAAAGAAAGAGGATTTGCAGCACATCTGGAGTGACCGCGTGCTTCATTGAGGAATCTGCTTTGGTGCACAGTGGGTCACACTTCAGGTGACAGTCCATGGGGGGGGGTGGCACCAAGGATGGGACAAAGCTGCTGCACTGACAATGAATCATCAGGACAGTTGTGGATCAGTGGCTTCCGAGAAACTTTCCTGCACACAAAGTAAGTTTCTGCTTCTCAGTGTTTCCGAGGTGGGGAAAGATGTAACTGTTCACACAAGTACTGTGCCACTGCTCTCCTGGTGTAGCTCTTGTGGTTCCATTGCATGCTATCTGAGGGGTTGCAGTTGGAGAGTGGTAGCATGCGTTGATTTCACCATGTGCTGCATTTTGCTTACCACAAATAGTGCCAGTTGTACAGTTATGTCCTGATAAGGACACGGCTGGAAACCGGTATCAACCAATCAGGATTCAGGAAGTTTTCTACCCATTGTATGAGCAAGCAATAAGACACAAAGAGGGGTGGGTTATAGCCTGATAAGAGTATGCCCAGGTACATTATGAGGCATGAGGCACTTGCACTGAGTGCCTTTAGCACCTGGGAAGTGCTCTTATAGGCCGTAACCCACACTCCAGAGTGTCTTATTATGCTTATAAAATGCCCCCCCCCCAATAACTATTTAAGAAAAAAAATGAAAAACATGCCAAAAATTTTTTAAAGAAGCTGAGGCTTTAATAGTCGAAGCAGTAAAAATAGTCCCTCTACTAAGGTCATTTCTGAAAGTGTTTCATTAGCAGTACAGGGTTCCTTATGAACTCCTCAGGTTATCTGCCTATCACTGCTGCTTTATCTACCATTACACCCTCCTCACACATTCATTTTCTTCTGTGCTGTCTTTGGTATGTACAAATGCTGACGGCATCCCTTTGCCTGATACTAACCATCCACTTTCAGTGAGAGCGAGTGTGTCCCACTGCAGCTGCGGTAGATACCACTTGTCAGATAACACTTTTTAGATGTTTTTTGTGAGTTCATAATACAATTTTTGTGAGTTCATAATACAATTTTTTTTTTATGAACTGCACATAAAAGTACTGGTGGAGGATCAGGTCTGGGTTTTATTTTAAAGGTCCCGTCTCTTTCACTGGATCGATAACAGAGGAGCACTGGTGGATCTGTAGTGTGATTTGAAAGATGCAGCACATGCTTTACACTCTTCCCTGTGGTCGGCTTTAAACACAGGAAAGATCAGACTTTACTTTTAAAACAAAAATTATTCATTAAAAAAATTGTCTATGAAACTGGCATTTAGTAAGGATTAGTGTGTGTGTGTGTGTGTGTGTGTGTGTGTCTGTGGGGAGGAGGAGTGTTGTGCATCTCGTCTAGGCTGCTAATGTTAGGCTGGCATGAGGGTGGCACTGTGATATGTTTGTGTTGTGGGGCTCAGGTTGGCACAAGTAGTGCCGGTTGTAAGGTTATGTCCTGATAAGGACACAGCTGAAAACCTGTTTCAACCAATCAGAGATCAGAAAATGTTGTGCCTATTTTATGACAACAGTTAATTGTCAAAGCTGGCCTGTAACGGCAGTGATAGGGCTACTGCTCGAGACATTGGTGACCCGGGTTCAGGAATAATCCTAGGTCATCGGGGCTAGTCGATGGGTGGAGGATTGAGCATCTTAGAGGATACTCTCCTGCTCCAGAGTGGCTGGGCCATTGTCCTTGCTGGGATACTGCCACCTGGGTGACCACAGGTGTCAGTATAGATGAAGGCAATGAGTAGGAGGGGGAAGATTTATTGAATTTATTTCATTTTCAAAAGTTTCACCAGGAAAGACATACTGAGCTGATAATAGAAACATAGAAACTGATGGCAGATAAGGACCGCTAGGCCCATCTAGTCTGCCCATTTTCCCTGCCTACCGTAAAAGCCCCAGATCCTACTTGAGCTCCAGCTTTACCTCCTTGTTCCTATTGATAGGGTTCCCTTATGCCTGTGCCATATGCTTGAATCCCCCCGCTGTGTTTGCCCCCACCACCTCTGCCGGGAGTCTATTCCATGCATCAACCTCCCTTTCTGTGAAGAAATACTTCCTCACACTACTCCTTAGTCTACCCCCTTCCAAGCTCATGTCGTGCCCCCTTGTTCCTGAACATCTCCTTTTCTGAAAGATGCCACCCTCCAGTACCCTAGTTATGCTTTTTAGATATTTGAAGATTTCTATCCTATCTCCCCTGTCCCATCTCTCTCCTCCAGGGTATACATATTGAGGTCTCCCAGTCTCTCCTCATATGACTTTTGGTGCAGGCCCTGCACCATCTTTGTTGCCCTTCTTTGAAATGCCTTCACCCTGTCTATTTCCTTACAGAGATGAAGCCTTCAGAACTGGACACCATATTCCAAATGACACCTCACCAATGACTTGTACAGTTGCATCACCACCTCCTTCCTTCTGCTGGTGATACCTCTCCTTATGCACCCCAACATCCCCCTGGCTCTCCCCACAGCCTTGGCACATTGTTTGGCCACCTTTAGGTCATCAGATATGATTACCCCCAAATCCCTTTCCTGTTTGGTGACCATTAGTTGCTCCCTCTCCATTATGTAATCTTCCCCTGGGTTTTTGCACCCCAAATGCATGATTTTGCACTTTTTCGTATTAAATCTCAGCTGCCACACTCTGGACCATTCCTCCGGTTTACCTAGATCCCTCCTCATTTTTTCCACCCCTCCTGGAGTGTCCACCCTGTTGCAGATCTTACTGTCATCTGCAAAGAGGCAGCCCTTAACCTCCAGCCCCTCCACAATGTCACTTATGAAGACATGAAACAGGACTGGGCCCAGGAGTGATCCCTGTGGCACCCAACTGGTCACCCTCTTTTCCTCAGATAGAGCACAATTTATCATGTCCCTCTGTCTTCTGTCACTTAACCAGTTCCTAACCCAGTTTACCACCTTGTGACTCACTCCCAGGCTGATCAGCTTGTTCACAAGTCTTCTGTGTGGAACGGTATTGAAGGCCTTACTGAAATCCAGGTAGGTCACATCCACCACTCCCCCTGATCCACAACCTTAGTCACCCAGTCAAAGAAATCAACTAGATTTGTTTGGCATGACCTTCCTGCTGTGAATCCATGCTGTCTCAGATCCTGTGCCCCGTTGGCTTTAAGATAAGAGACAGTATACCGCAGTGGTTTAAGGCTCTGAGCTGCAAACCTGAAGACCCACTTGCATACTGTGTGACCCTGAGCAAGTCACTTAACTTCCTTGTGCTCCCAAGTCACACCTGTAAGCAAGCTTTCAGTTTAGTGTGTCTCTTCTGGTAAAATAAAAAAAAATGTTCCACGATCCTTTGTTTAAAGGACAACTAAATAAGTATTTTACAAGGGTTCTCACTCCGAATTTGACTGTCTAGTTTGTTAAAAGTCAGTGTTAGCTACTCACTGTGAAGGTTCTAGCTCATTCTATAATTTTGTTTTCAAGATATCAGGATCGTTTTTATTTTCCCCTGTTTAGTATGCATTTTCTGAAGCTCCGCTTGCTGTGAAGGCTGTGCACGTTCATGTTGCTTAGTGCTGTGACGTAATGGGAGCCACTCATCAAATAGCGAGCAGTGGGGCAGCGCTGAGTTCCATACTAAAAACTGTGCCATAGGAACTTATAGATTTCTACATAAACTCTGAAATTAAAAGTTACATTGAGAGAGAGGGTATATTTGTTGCGGGGTGTGTCGTGATCCACTACATGTTCACTGGACCTGGCACTTTGTGTTTTTGTGCCACATGTAGCTCAGTAAATGGGCTTTCAGCTTGAGAGGCTCGGTTTCTCTGCATTTGTGTAACTGGGCATGGTGGTGGTGGTATTTTTGGCACGAATGCAGACTTCTGCTCATCAAGACGACCTCATGCCTGTCCTGCTGGTGTACTCTGTATGCCACAGTGACAGTACATAATCTAGGGGAACAGACATATATTTCGGCTGCCATTCTGAGCAGTAACCATAAACCGGGAGAATGATTTTACTATGTCCATGCCAGTGTCACGGTCCCGGGTCACGGTATTGGCGAGTGCATTATATGTACATGCATGACACATCAGAAAAGTAGCTGTACTTAGATCAGTATGTGTGACCTGCCGCAAGTTTTGAAATAAATAAATTATTGTAATGTGTAATGCATAACTGACTGATCTGGCCATGTACTGTTATTGGTAACTGGGTACCTTGAAATGTTTTATACATGTGTATACCTATGCATACATATATATATATATATATATATATATATATGTACACATATTCATATAAAGATACATAGTAAAAGTGCATAGTGATTTTGTTCTGCACATAATTGCTTTTACTGCGTAAAATGAAAGCATGAGTAGCAGAGCACGGAATGCCCTATAATGCCTTCATTCTGCGATGTGTGCTCACTGCAGTATTGCATCACTATGTAAAACATTTTACTTTGCACAGAATTTCACAGTGCAGATCTCTATTACTAGATGTCGGAAATGATTACTGTAAGACAGGACCATAGTGTTCCACAATGATTATCAGGGCACTGCTCTGCCTAGGCAGCCATATACAAGCTATAAGCATACCCAGCATCACAATCCTGTACTGTGTATGGAGGTCTCCATGGCCAGCAGAGCCCTTGATCCCAGAGAATAATATCCTCTCTCATAAAAAGGACATATACCATGCCGTTGGCAGAATGGGGGAGCAGGGAATTCTTCCTGGGGCCCAACGCCAATAGGGGCACGGCCAGATTGCATACTGCAGGAAAGGGGCTGTGAGCTGGTAGTGGCCCCATAGTTTCAGCTTTCTCTGGGGCCATATAATTCCTCTCAAGTGGCCTGAACATATAAGATAACACCTTGCTATGCAGACATACCAGGAGAACAGTTTGTGTGCTACACTGTCAGCATTTTCTGCTGAAAAAGCATACGTTCTTATCCATGTTACCAGTCTGTGCCCAATGTCATTTCACAAAGGGCAAGAGCGTTTTTTTTGTGTGCCTAATTTGTGAGGAAGTGACCCAGCACAGATGACCCTCTCCAAATGTTACAGAGAACTGTCTGTTACAGATGGCAGTTGTTCTCCAACTGCTTTTCTTTGGTATCTTAGAAAGCATTTTACAAAGCATACAAAGTACATCGTAAAAGCAATTATGTGCAGTAAAATATTGCTATGTAAAAGTTATCTAGAAGGCATTTCAGTGCACAGTTCACCTACAGTGAACTTGTACACTGCTCCTACAGTTAGTGGTATGCATAAATGCCGTAGCATAATTATAACATGCTTTATATGAATCTGCATATAATTGCTTTTACTATGTAAAATACAAGCAGGAGTGGGATAGCAATGAGTGCCCTGTAATGCATTCACTCTATGATCTGTGCTCACTGAAGTACAGTCAAACCCCATTTATCCGACCCCCCCCCCATAAACCGAACCTCGCCATCTAATGAACTGGCTGCTTGTCCCCCAGTGTTCCCACTGAAATTCATGTTAGTATTCTTACCTTGTTAAAGTTGTTGATCATTCCCATTGTGATTGCAGGTAGCCGCTAACAAGGTTGATCCCAGCTACCTATAGTCACAATGGTAATGATCAACAGCTTTACAGCTTTAACAAGGTGAGAATACCACCGTGAATTTCAGTGGGCACACTGGGGGACAAGCAGCAGTACAGCAGTTTCTCTTTTCTTTTATTTACCTCACAAAAAAAAAAAAAAGAGACAGAAGTGAAAAGATGTGTTTTCGATAGGCTTCACAGCATTCTCCTTCATAGACAGCCATAGAGAAACTATAAAAATGCTGATCTGCTTAAACAAATTGCGATGTTGAAGCTGACGTGGCAGTGACAGTTTTTCAAGTGAATATGGAAGCATATCCAGCATTACAACCCTATACTGTGTAATGAGACCTCCATTGCCAGCAGAGCCCCTGATCCCAGCAAATGACTTCCTATCTCATAAAAGGGCCATATAAGATTATAACACTTTGCTATGCAGACATACCAGAAGAACAGTTGATGTGCTACACTGTCAACATTTTGCGGTGAAAGAAGCATAACTTGTTAGCCATGTTACCAGTATGTGCCCAATGTCAGTTCACGATGGCCAAGAGTGTTTTTTTTTGTGGGGTGGTTGGCTAATTTGTGAGGAATTGACCCAGCACAGATGGCCCTCTCAAAATTTTACAGAGAACTGCCTGTTGTAGATGGCCGTTGTTCCCCAAATGCTTCTCTTGGGTTATTGAGAAATTATAATAGAAAGCATAAAAAGTACAGAGTAAAAGCAATTCTGTGCAGAAAATAAAAGTTACGTAACAGGCATTACAGGGCACAGTTCACCTACTAAGAACTTGGGGGCTGATTCCAGGATGAATCTCGCAACTTGCGGGTAACATAGAAACATAGAAACATAGAAGTTGATGGCAGATAAGGACCGCAAGGCCCATCCAGTCTGCCCATTTCTTTTTCTACCTTATAAATGTGCCATCAGCCTTTGCTCTGTCAGTGGCCTATCTATTCATACTCATCTGTATTGCTCCCTTATGCCTATCCCATGCCTGTTTGAATCCCTGCACTGTATTCATAGCCACCACTTCCTGAGGTAGACCGTTTCATGCATCCACCACCCTTTCTGTGAAAAATAATTTCCTAACATTCCCCCTTAATCGGCCTCCCTCTAATCTCATGCTGTGTCCTCTTGTCCTGCTATTTTTCTTATATTTAAACATGTTAGACTCTTTCACCTTGTTAATGCCCTTAAGGTGTTTGAATGTTTCGATCATATCACCTCTCTCCTCCTTTGCTCAAGGGTACATATTGAGCTCCGTTAATCTGTCCTCATATGTCTTCTGATGCAGTCCCTGCACCATTTTGGTTGCCTTCTCTGGACTGCCTCAATTTGGTTAATGTCCTTGTGAAGGTGTGGCCTCCAGTACTGCATGCAGTATTCCAGATGGGGCCTAACCAGTGTCTTGTAAAGAGGATTATTACCTCTCTCTTCCGACTTGTGATACCCTCACATATACCCTAACATACCCCTAGCCTTACCTACTGCTTTAGTGGTCTGCTTGATGATTTCAGGTCATCAGTGATGATGATGCCCAAGTCTCTTTCTTCCTTGTGACTGCCAGCAACTCCTCCCAGCCTATTGGTGGCTTCAGGGTTTCTCTTCCCTATGTGCATGATCTTGCACTTCTTTGCATTAAATCCCAGTTGCCACTCTTCTGACCATTTGCGTGTTTATCCAGATCTTTCTCATTCTGCCCACCCCATCTGGATCATCTACTCTGTTGCAGATCTTGGTGTCATCTGCAAACAGACAAGCCTTACCCTCTAGTCCATCTGCAATGTCACTAATGAAGACACTGAAGAGGACTGACCCCAGGACTGATCCCTGAGGTACCCCACTTGTGACTTGCATCTCTTCTGACTGTATACCATTTACCACCACTCTCTGTTTTCTGCCCGTCAACCAGTTTGCCACCCAGTTGACCAACTTCTGACCCACCCTGAGCCTACCCAGCTTATTTATTAATCTTCTATGTGGAACAGTGTCGAAAGCTTTGCTGAAGTCAAGGTAGGTGACATCAACTGCTCCCCCTTGGTCCACCACTCTGGTTACCCAGTCAAAGAAATCTATGAGATTAGTTTGACAGGACCTTCCTTTTGTAAACCCATGCTGTCTTGGATCCTGTGCCCCTATGCATTCCAGGTGTTGCACTATCCTTTCCTTAAGGAGTGTCTCCATAATCTTGCCCACTACTGAGATACGACTGACTGGTCTGTAGTTCCCTGCCTCCTCCCTGCTACCACTCTTGTGGAGCGGGATCACATGAGCCCTTCTCCAGTCTTCTGGGACCTTTTCTGTGCTCAGAGACTCACTAAACAGTTCTGCTAATGGCTCTGGTAGTTCCACCCTTAGCTCCTGAAGTACCCTGGGATGCATGCCATCAGGTCCCATTGTCTTGTCCACCCTGAGCTTAGCGAGCTCTTGTAGGACCCTTTCTTTTGTGAAGGGTGTAGTGCTCACCTCCCTCCCCACTGTGTCCATGGTGCTGAGCTGTGGGCCCTGCCCTACCTTCTCTTCAGTAAATACTGAGCAAAAGTATCTATTTAGGATAGATACTTTTACAGGGTCCTCCTCCTCACATGCCCCCTTTTCTCCTTTGAGCTTAGCGATACCCCCTCTGAACTTCCTCCTTTCACTAATGTAGCTATAGAAAGTCTTGTCACCTTCTTTACTGTTCATGCTAGTGTTTCCTCAGTTTGGGACTTTGCCTGCCTTACTGCCTCCCTGCTTCCCTTAGGGCAGTTTGGTATGCCTCCCTATCTTCATCCCGCTGTGTTCTCTTATATTTCCTGAAGGCCAGCCTTGGCTCTCACCTTTTCTGCTACTGTATTTGAGAACCAAAGTGGTTTTCTTCTTCTTTGCACTTCCTTTTCTGTCTACCAATGGGATGTTGCTTCAAGTATTGCATCCTTAATGCTTGCCCACTTTGCCTGTACCCCCTCACCTGTGTTTCTTTTTGCCAGGGCTAGCTTAACTCTGTTGGCCATCTTATCAAAGTCAGCTCCTCTGAAGTCCCATATTTTTGCCTTGGAATGGGATGTAGTGGCCAAATTGAACCATACCATGTGATGGTCACTGGCTACGAGGTGACCTTCTACCTGGAGATCTGTGATTCCTTCCCTGTTAGTCAGTACTAGATCTAGGATAGCCCTGTCTCTTGTGGGTTGTTGTACCAGTTGTTTAAGGCCCTCCCCCTGCAGGGAATCCATCATGTGTCTACTTCTGGCAGATGTTCCTGCTGGTATTGACCAATCTGTATCCGGCATGTTGAAGTCTCCCATTATCAGAACCTCCCCTTTAGCTGTCATGTTTTGTATATCTTCTAGCAGTAATGTGTCTATGTCCTCCCCCTGGTCTGGGGGCCTGTAGACAACCCCACTTCTTATGGCTGTCCCATTTCCTGTTTCCAGGGTGACCCACAGTTCTTCTGGCTTCTTATGTGTATTCTGAATTTCTGTAGCTTTGATATTTTCATTAACATACAGGGCCACTCCACCCCCCCTTTTTGCACCTCGGTCTCTTCTAAACAGTACATAGCCCGGTACTGAAGTGTGGTTACTAGTAAACCACGTCTCATTAATTGCCACTATGTCCAGTTTAGCCTCTGACATTATTGCCTGCAGGTCTGGGATCTTATTTCCCAGGCTGTGAGCATTTGTGTACATGATTTTGCATTGGCCAGATTTCGGTGTGTTAGTTGTTGGGTGAGGTTTGGCATTTCCCCTGTGTGTTGTATGGGGAGATGGACCTTTTTTCTTACCTGGTTATGCAAATGAACTGCAAACATGCTGAATCCCTGTTTGATCACTAGCTGAGGGGGGAGGGGTGTTCTTCCCATTCGACGTATGGGGTGCTGCACCCCCTCCCCATTTGCTAGTTTAAATATTCTGCAAAGACGTAAAACTTCTGCCCCAATGCACTGACTCCCTCCTTAGTCAGATGCAGTCCATCAAATTTAAAGAACTTTCGCTCCCAGAACTATTGCCAGTTCCCTACAAATCTGTGTCCTTTTTCCTGGCACCAGCTCTTGAGCCACATGTTTAGCTCCCCTATCTCCCCTTCTCTGACCTTCCGTCCATCTGCCCCCCTTTCCCAGACTGACAGGATCTCAGAGAAGGAGATGTCAGAAAAATGGATGATAGTTTGTCACCCAGCCTGGTCAGGTGTTCCTTGGTCTCCACAACTGACCGGCTGGCGAGATCATTAGTCCCTATGTGTACCAGGACATCAGGTATATGCGAGTTGCGACATTTGCCATTATGCCGAGGACCCTGCACTGTACTCTAAGAGTGGCAGGGTCCTGGCACCTATGAAGTGTGACTTACATAGGCTAATGCCACTGGCATGGCATAATAGCCCCACATGTCGCAAGTCACAGCCCTCTGCAGACTGCCCCCCGGAGCCCCCTGCCCCAGAACACCATGGCATGCACCAGGGGGCATGCTGGGCTGGACAGGTGGCACAGGAGTCTGGGGGGCACAGTGGAGAATGGATCCCCAGGGTTCCCTGACATTCGGAGGGGTGGGGGGCATGGTCGTGTCTGTGGGAGCACGGGGAGCACAGCAGGACCATTGCCACGGTGCTGCGGAGTGAGCATCTGTCGGAAGGCACCGATGGATGCCCCTTAGGGCACCTCTGAGATGTTCTGATAGCTCTGCCAGTGTGGCTCCTGGAATTGCAGATGTGGGTTATGGCAGCCACCCTTCTGGAATAGGGCACAGTTGCTGCCATAACCCACCCTTGCGCCATGTCATTGCAGATTGCGGCGCAGTGGGTGGCGTATTCCACGGTTGACATAGCCTGCTGCCAACATGGCACAGGGCACCTTTTGGAATGGGGACTGTTGTAATGCATGGCACAAGTCACAAGTTACGCCATAAGATTTGGCATAACTCGGCTTGCGCCAGCGTACGCCATCCTGGAATCAGGCCCTTGGACCCTTCTACTACAGTGAGTGATAACTGCCCTACCATTATTATAACAGGCTTTATATAAATATGCACATAACCGCTTTCAAACATAAGGAGATGGAGTCTATTGACTGACATTATTCTACAGGATGGTATAGTAGCAAGTCTTATGCAGTCTCTGTTTGAACTAGGGATAGAATCTCTATGAATCTTATAAGAGGAATGCATAAACAATCAGGTTAAAACAACAAACAAAGATGTCACAGCACCTCCGGCAGATAGCCCCAGCCTCGCTGCTAGCAGTCTTTTGAGTGTACCCTGTATTCCATGGTAAAACAGGTCAATGTGAG
Organism: Neoceratodus forsteri; assembly: GCA_016271365.2. NCBI lineage: Eukaryota > Metazoa > Chordata > Ceratodontiformes > Ceratodontidae > Neoceratodus > Neoceratodus forsteri. Next base: position 186,047,720 of record CM028129.1, read on the forward strand.
CAGTTGCTATGTGGGATTGAAAGTGGAGGAAGACAGTAGCTCAGGGGGGTGGAGTAAGGCTAAACTTGTAACCTCCCTTGGGGCATCTCTCCATCAGTTCATGGTCGGCTTTATCACCAGTGTGAAAATGTCATGGTATATCAATGCCATATGTGGAAGCCAAGCAGCAAAGATTGTTTGTTGCTACTGGAGCCACATCTGACACTCTATCCTTGTAAGTACCTCAGATCACCTCCACCAGGCTGGATCAAGGTCTAGACCAGAAATGTAGACATCAATGGTTGCTGCACAGCTGTATACACACCAAGCCATTTATCTGTGTGTTTTTTTTTTGCAGTGCTATTATGAGCCTCCTGCCTCATTGTAGGACACTTGGTCCAGGCCCATCAGGTCATTGGATGAACGGCAGCATAAAAAACAATTGTTTAGTGCTGTGCCATGAGTATGTATGGAGACAGGATGCAATAGTGATGTAGCCACATGGAGAGAAGTGGGAGAGTGGCTTGTGTTGCATCAGGAGTCTGCAGGACCAGTGGTGACATTGGCACCACCATATGGATATGCCAATGTCAGCTTTCTGGCATTCTTTGAGGAAGGTCAGATAGAGGGAGACACTAGGAGAGGACAATTCCCCATATTGACAGCTGCGTAGAACATCTATGGCCGACATTACTACCTGCATAACTGTGTTGCCTTCGCAAAACAATCTGCCAGTAAATTAGTATTGAAGTAGACTCCCACCACCTATTTAAAAAATCACAACAACCCATGATGACACAACCAAAGGGAGACAGGAAGCCATGGCAAGCATACATTTTCAACTATTGTCAGATGCCAAAATACACACTGCATGACAATCTGATAGGCATGTGTAAGGATAGGCATTGACACTCAGTGAATGTGCCAACACCCTAGAGTACCATTTGCCACATATAGCAACATAGTAATTGTCAGCAGATAAAAGACTTCTGTGCCCATACAATTTGCAGAAAAGCACACTATTCTGTGTCCTCTGACCCTACCTGGTCAATGTCTTTTCACACCGTCTTCCCACCTGTGCTCCACCCCATCCAGAGTATATGCCCTGTTGCAGATGTTGGTGTCCTCTGCAAATAGGCAGACCTTTCCCTCCAGTCCTTCTGCAATGTCTGTAATCAACACATAAGACAGGACTGGCCCAAGGACTGATCCCTGAGGTGTCCCACTGGCCACTACATTCTCCCCTTGTTGAATCCCATTTTCCACCACCCTCTACTTCTTGTCTGTTACCCAGTTCATTACTCAGTTTACCACCTTGTGTTGCATCACTGAGGGGATGGGGGGGGCACAGCATGCCACGGGAAAACATGAATTCATTTTCTGCCACTGACTGGTGAGGGTGTGGACCACCAGCCATCGGGGAACACCCTCATTAAGTAATGCGCCATGGATCTGCCAAAGGGAGGGCACTACACACCATGGAAACTCTGTAACTTTTGTGGGGCCATGATCACCGAAGGGAGGGAACCAGTAGCCACCATGAAAATGTTACTTATCTATGGGGCCACTGATCATCAAGGGGGTTGGGGAACAGTCCAGACAGCAGCAAGTATTGTTTTTTTTTTTTTTGCTCTATCTGTTTTTATGTCACCTTCGTATAGCCCAGCCATACATTCCTTTGGGTGGTTAAGCCCCCTCACTGCTCCGACTTACCAGCTGCCGTATGCTGCTACCCTTCCCGCTGGCTGTCCTGATGTATCCCTTTGCCGGGAGGGGGGGCTCCCCTATTTGCCTGTTGTGGGGACCAGGTGGGGAATCTCTCCTGGTGCCCAGTGGCACTATCGTTCATCTTCACAGGGGGAAGGTGCAGCATCTGGGCTACTGTCTTTGAGGCAGCAGGAAGGGTGGGTTGCCGTCATCTATGCGGCTTGTGTGGCCTTTTTCCTTGTTCCTTTGCTTCACCCCTCAGCAAGTGCACGCTGCAGTGTCCTTGCATAGGCCCACATTCGGCGTGTGGTCACCCACGCTGCAAAGTGTGTATTGGCTGGGACCAGCCACAAGGAGCCACCAGAGAGTGGTGTGCTTCCATCCCATCCTCCAGGAGGAGAGCATCCAAAGGATGCTCTCATACCCTCCCTGCCAGCCTCCGTTGCTGTCATCCTGGGCTCATCAGTGAACTCGGGTCACCAGCGTGCCAGGCTAACACCTTCGCCCAGCGCCACAGAACTGGCATGTTTTTAGTTTCAGTCAGTGCTATGTGTGTTGCACATTGGGACAGTCAAAACGGCATTGCATGGCAATCATACTCTGAATATCGGACCACGCCAATACTCCTGTCAGTGTGTCACTCCCAGAATCTTGCCCGGGTGGAAGCACTGTTCGCCTATGCCAACAGAGCTTCTTAATATTGCACGTCCTCAAAAAATATGGTTTTGGTGGGTACACTTGGATTTACTCCATGCCAGTCTTTTCAGTATTTGGCGCCAGATGTTTGTACTGCATACTCAAATTGTCCATCTCCACCAACTTAGGCATGGAACAAAGATGTAATATCTGGTATTATTTACAGTACAAATGGATACTTTACCATGCTGAGTCTGGGGACAGATACTAAAAAGAATACCTTGTAATGAAACCCTGTTTGCCTGCGCAAAACCAGTGGTGCACATCACTGCCACATTCCAAAGTCTGGAAAACACATGCATAGTGTGATTTCGTAGGGGCTAAAAGTGTAGCCTGGTGCAAGGAAACACTATGCTAATTGTGTGCCAGGGACCAGGCTCTCGTAACAAGAGTAGTTGCGGGAGGTTGTGCATCGCTGTACCACGCAATACATTATGCCGCTGCCTGGTGATGGTGTGTCTAGTGTTGCCCACCACCCTCTGATCACAGGTCTACAAGACTTATACCAAATCCACAGTGTCCAGTGGGCTGTCCTCCAAAATAACACCAGCTCCTGTAATGTTTCCAAAAGGTCCTTGTGTCCAGTGGTCCCGCCCCCCCCAAAAAACACCCATTGCCACACTGTTTCAAAATGTACCTATTGCCCAGTGTAACATTCCTCCCTGCCAAATTCACATCCTGTATTGATGTAATGATTCCCTGGTGTGCAGTGACCCCCCCAAGCTGATCCTGATCCCTGTACAAACAAAAGCCCACCACCACGGTGTGACAGCCCCACACACACACACACACACACACACACAGAGCCATGGCAGGGGTGCCACAGCTGTGCAACTCCATTGTGAAGTAGCCCCCACCCCAAAACATATTGCCAGTCTCATTACCAGTAAATAGCGGTACATGCTGCCCCAGTCAACCCCTAATGGTGATGGTTCCTCCACCCCACCCGTGGCACCATTGAATGACCCAGTGGTCCTGCTTACCATATAGTCATGCTGGGATGCAATGATGGTGGTTTACAGATCATACCTCACAGCCTATTGTACACCCACCATGTGACAGTAGCAGGGAGCATGCCGGTAATTTATAGGCCCATTCCTATAACTAAGCACTGCGCTCCCTGTTGCTGTAGCACTGTAGGTGGCCAATAAGTTGTCAGCAGCAGTCTACCACCTGCCATTGTTTCAAGTGGCACTTACTGTATGGTAAGCAGAACCAGTGGGTTGGTCAATAGTGCCTCAGTTGTGGTGAAAAGACAGCCACCAATGGGGGTTTGCTGGTGCTGCATGTGCCGCTACTTGCTGGTAACAAGACTGGCAATTTTTTTGGGGGGGAGTGCCAATTCAGAATGGAGAGCCACATCTGTGGCACCACAGCCATGGATGGGAGGGTTGTGACACACCATGGGGGGATTTTGTTTGTATGTTGGTGGATGGAGCACTGCAAAATTCTTGCTTTGTTGTGTGGAAGTTACTTTGGAGGAAGCTGGGAATCCAATAGCAAGTGGGAACAGTTCATGGGATGGGCAATTGTCAGTGCTAAAGTTACTCCAGTGACATGCACATAACCCCATAATGTGAATGGAAATGGACCCTTAGCGCCTAACATGCCCAATGGACTCATTTCGCATGGGGACTGTGGACCACTTCATATACTGCCTTAGAACTAGATATTGCGGGGGGCCCTACTTGACTGACATACATGGGGAGCATAATCAGCTGTCAGTCACAGTGTGAGACAATGTTCGGGAGTAACATCGGGTTGGGGTGGATGGTAACCTTGTCCTTGTTGAAGAACATATAAGAAGACTCCTCTGTAAGCACCTGGAACTCACTGATCCTGCTGGTGGAGGTGACAGCCACAAACAATGCAGTCACACCTGTGCATGCTTTGCACGACTTGCCCATGGGTACTGCCAAACCAGCCAAAAGTCACACTCATTGGCTGGTGTGAAAGTGACCCACAGCCGAAGGGGGGGGCATAGTGAATGACTGAACAGTTGTATGAGCAGGGGTGTCCTGCAACTGTCAACACCATGGTTCAACCACAGTGGACATTAAGGCTGGTATCAGCTGTGACATGGGAAGCAGCAGGGACCGTGGAAACATCAGCCAAGGAAGCAGTGCCATGGGTGGTGGAGGGGGGAACAGAGAACAAGGGCCCACCTGCAACATAGAGCTCTTGCAACACCAGCTCCTCATTACAGTGAAACAGCTTCATACAGTGCCAATCACCCCTTGGGGAGGAGCAATAGGAGATGTACCAGTGGAACTTCTTACAAGACTGTAGTCACCGGAGTTGAAGCTGTGACATCTTGGAGCGGTGTTGAACACCATACCACATGGGTGTGTGTGAGGAGAACCCTTCATGACCTTCTAGCCCCTAATTAAGAAATCACATTGGATACTAAAAAAATAGTTTTATTATGCAAGTTTTATATACGGATGCAGTAAGCCATGCCTATGTTGAACAACACATTTGATTATGGCTGCCTGGTACCAATGTGAGCAATGCAGTAATTTTTTGTTTTCTTTATCAGTTTGTATGTCTCATTTTGAAAACATTACAAAAAACGGTTCACGAGGAACAAGATATGGCAGTACAATAAAAGATTTATATCACAGAAACATCAAACAGGATGGCTGCATCTCATTTCTTACTGTTAACCATAGCATGAGAAAACAGAATTAAAAATGAAGTATGCATCACAATTCATACAGCAAAGAAGGTATAGTGCAGCCAAAGACAGCAAAGCAGCATAGAACTTGTTCCACGAATGTGAATGGGCAGGTGCGCACTGTCAGGTCAGGTTTCCAGTCCCCCCTCCCCCCCAGAATATATGATAGCTGACCTGCTCCACTATTGTGGCGTATTAAAAATTCCATGCAGTTCAGTCCAGAAAAAGTGCTACAGCACTCCTAATGTTTACCCTAAGAAAACGAGCTGCTTCATGAACCTGCTGTCATGGCCACAGGCAGGCACAAACAGCACCCTTTTATGATGTCAGAAAATGATGGCTGTGTGTATGCTGCATTAACTTGTATTATTGCGATATTTCTACAGCTTTTGGTCCAATTTAGTGGTGCGATTTAGGAAAATCAAAGCGGCCGCTCGACTAACAGGGAGTGTTACTCAAGTGGTCACTGTGATTAGTTTATATTGCACTTCTAAATAGTGCTAAAAGCTATAGAACAGTCACACTCATTTTGGTTAATGGAGCACACACACAACCCTCATTTTCTGACATTGCAAAAGGGTGCTGTTTGTGCCTGCCTGTGGCCATGTCAGTAGATTCAGAACGTTACTTTTTTTCTTGGGGTAAACATTAGAAGTGCTGTAACACTTTTTCTGGATTGAATCACATGGAATGTTAATACTCCACAACACTGGAGCAGGTCAGCTATCATATATTCTGTGGGTGGAGGGCTGGAAATCTGACATTGCGCACATGCTCTTGAAGGTAGAATGGCAGCAGCCCTTGTCCTCTCCAGATAGGCAGTTTTTGTGAAGGTTGCTTTCACTACAGTCACCCAACACAGGTCCAAGTGACATCCTTTTCAGTTTCTGTTTGTTTTAGCTACAGGTACACTATGCAAGCTGCAGCCTGTTACAACTTGTAGCTTGCCTGCTGCTCAGTGTCTCCTTTTTACGTTCCCTTGCGCGCATGCGCAAGGAATGTTTTGGGAGAGTAGCACAGTTTAGAGGTGTGCCTCTCCCTTGCAATCCACTGCTCAGTTGAGCAGGCGAGCGGTCCTGCAACAATGGGTGCGGGAGCTGTGTATGACAGCGGTGGTCTTCGCTTCAAAGAAAACCACCGCTGTCATACAGAGCACCACGTCACGCCGCCCCCCAGTGTCACGCCGCCTCCCCAAAGCTTTGGTGCCACGCTGGGAGCCCACCCCAGCATGGCAAATGTCCTGCGTTGTTTGCCGATGGGGGTGCCCGATCCCCTGTCGGCTCCACGGCCCCCCCAGCCATCTTCTGCCACACTGGGAGCCCACTCCAGCATGGCAAATGTCCCGCGTCATCAATAGTAAAACAAAAAAAAACCTGTGAAGTAAAAACGGTCCCACGCAGTCTCCCCACCCCTCCCACAACCTGCACCCACCCACTGCGCACCCTGCCTCCCCACCACCCCTCACCCCATACTTACCTCCGGAGCTCGGCGCGACGATCTTCGGGGACCGGAACACGCTCTGCACTCTTCAAAGCCGACCGCGAACTGAGGAAATGCGTAAGCTGTATAATGGCCTGATAGGGGTTTTCAACTTTATTGCATATTCAGGAGAGTTTAATTTTTGCACCAAATTAACATGTTTAGACTTTTCCATGAAAGATAACAGGTCATAAGAGTTCAGGCCCAAAGGTGATTTCCAGTCAGTGCGCAGTCACTGCACGAAATCACCTTCGGCCAACTAACGCCATGAGCAGTGACATCATTCATGAGAAGGGGTCCCAAAACCCCATGTTGAAAATTTGGTGCAAAAATTCCAAAAATGACTGTTTTATGAGCGCAGCTATGCAGTTCCTACACAGGCTCGTAAGTTCGCGAATTTCAATATTTTCACCCACATTTTCAACATTGCCATTTTACCACATCTCCTTATGAGCAGTATAGCTGTCATTTTTTACATCCTGCCCAAAACGTGTTTCCGCCCATGTAGCGCACAATGGCGCAGTCGGTGTGCAAACTCAATGTATGGGACACATTAAGAAAATCACAGTGACACTGTTCATGAGCAGAGGTCTTAAAATGGCTGTGTTGACAATTTGGTGAAAAAATTCCTAACAATCACTGTTTTACGAGCGTGCGTTGCACAGTTCCCACACTCGCTCATAGGTTTGCGAATTTTCAATATTTCTACTTCAGATTCTCAACATTGCCATTTTACCACACTTCCTTATGAGCAGTACAGCTGTCATTTTTCACATCCTGCCCAAAACGTGTTTCCACCTATGTAGCTCACAATGGGGGTAACAAAAAGGTCATGCTGAAAATTTATTGTGCAAATACCAGCAATTGCACAGGGCATTAGGGTAAAGCACCATACGTGCCAAACACCACTGCAAATACCTGCAAGCGAACATTCGGCATTGACAAATGCTTGTTCTTTGCTGTCACACATAGGTAGTGTTCCTGAAGCGTGCTACCTCATTTTGATAAACCCTGCCATTGACACGCATTTGGGTGAAAGATGAACCATAAAGCACTGTGGTGAAACAGCCTAAAGGTTGAGAACAAGTGGGGTTGGTTAAACAGATGGACATTGCGTAGCACAGCGGGAGTTGAATCAGACAGATAGGAGTTACTTCTGAGATGTGTTGAAGAAGCAGGGTACTGACATGAGAAACAAATTCTAGTTTATGTGTCATAGTCTCCTGGTACAAAAGTTACCTATGTTGCTGTTTAGGACAGCTTGTCCTTATGTACAGTACATCTATAAATGCTAGAATGTTACTTCGTGCCATTATGTTAGCTGTAGTATTTTTTGCCGTGAGGTGATGCGTATTGAGCGGTTGAGGTGCAGATTGACTGAAACTACCTCTTAGCCAATCTGGATTCAGTATTTTGTGCACGGAATTCTGACTAGAAAACAACCCACACTGTCAAAGACAAATTATGTTGGAATGGCATCATCACCAGCTGGGGGAACATGTTGGGAAGGAATATTGGTAAAGTGAGCATCGTCACCTCCAATGAGCAATTGGGAGCAGTGCTGGGCAAGGAGAACCAGACAGCAAAGGATTATAGACACTGAACATGCTGGAGGTAACTCCACACTAAACGGTTCATGTGTGTTGTATCAACGCCATTATGCCAATATAAAGTGTGCACCAGTGACACTCCACCCCACCCCCATACATTATTACATGAACATAACTTGTATTGGTGGTCAATAGATGCAAGTTGAGTAACATGCAAGTATTACCACCTGTTTCATTCTTTACTGTCATAAATGATAACGTGAAAATCCCATGATAACAGTGTTACTAACAATAAATTGACAAAATAGGCAGGAAGTCATGTCGGAAGAACTTAGAACAGGAAACAGTTGTTGTCAACCATGACAATTGAACATGCATTTACTTACAATGACAGTAATGTGCTGGCCCGCTGGCACAGAGGCACAATCACTGTCTGCGTTGCCGACGACGCAGGTTCAGGAACGGATCCAGGAGTCGGAGGGCCAGAAGGGGGGGAGGAGTAGGATTGAGCGTCCAGTGGACTGCTCTCCTACTGGAGGTGGGTTGAGTGTCTGACGAATGACGGACAACTGGCAGAAGCTGGGAGTTCTGCTGCGGTCGGCACCTGCACATTTTGGGGGCGGGGCGGATGTGAGTCGTCATTGCACATCCCCGCCCCAGGGGTTTACAGCACACAAAAATGTCAGCCCCTGTTAATGAGCCGGCTCTGTTGCTATCCCCTCTGGCCAACAGAATTCACCTACCGTGGCCTCCCACTTGGGGACGCCCGAGTATGGGGGCAGCTGCTGAGCCTGGCGAGACCACCCAGGGGCTTAGGGAGCCAGCCCAAAAAATAAAATAAATTGAAAAAAAATGACAGTAATGTACTGCGAATCAGTTCCTACTAACCATATGTAGCATAATCAACAGTGACTCACACTCTGAAAAAAATATAACAGCATGTGATCATGAAACGTGCATATGTATACAAGACAACGTGTGTAACTAAACAGAAACAACTGCTGTGGCTGTTGTCTTCCAGGTTGGTGGAAGCAGATATAGTCATTGCTTTTCACACACTGGGTCAGGACCAATGGCATGAAAACAAGAATACTGCACCATTTAACCTATGATGTACGGACACATTTGCAAACTACAGCCTCTCGGTGATGCGGTGCCTGTCACATGTAATTTTGCGCATATGGACGCTCTGATTTATTTTCTCCAAGCCGATCATTTACAATGCCATGGGAGTCCACACAGTGAACCACAGCCACACGCTCAAATGTCTCACAATGTAGGAATTGGCACAACAAAGGGGCAAGTTCCATTGGTTACTATGGTGCTGTTTCTTTACATATACTTTTGAATGTTTCAAGGGGTAATTTCAAACACATTACAGACATTGCTAAACAAACAAGGGTTTTGTTACTTGAGCAGTGGTCGTAATTTGTTACTATTCAACTTATACGAACATTCAAAGAAGCCAGTCGAAGAAGGCCATTTGGTCTATCAAGTCTGCCCGTATTGCAAGATCCACAGCTTCAGCTGATGTCCCTGCCCTCCCTCTTCACTCCTCCCATCCTCCCTACCCATGATCCTTACTTTCCCCCTATGCCTATCCCAGCCTCTCTTAAAGCTGCCCACTGTCTTCAACAAGATGACCTGTTCTGGCAGTGTATTCCAAGTGTCCACCACCCTCTCTGTGAAGAAGTGCTTCCTGACCTCCCTCCTAAACCTTCCACCCTCCAGCTTCAGACTGTGCCCCCTAGTGTTATGGTTGCCATTCAGCTTAAAGAGACTCTCTTTATCAACTTTATTCATCCCTTTCAAGTACTTGAACGTCCCAATCATGTCCCCTCTCTCTCTCTCCTGTCTTCCAGGAGTACCTGTTCAGTGCCCTCAACCTCTCCTCGTATGCCCTACCCTGCTGACCCACTATCATCTTCATAGCCCTTCTCTGGACTGTCTTCTGTAGGTTAATGTCCTTTTCAGGTGTGGGCACAAGTACTGAACTCCATACTCGAGATGCGGCCTTACCAGTGACCTGTACAAGGGCAGTATAACATCCTCTCTCCTACTACTGATCCCCCTAGATATGCATCCCAGCATCTTGTTTGTCTTTGCTGCTGCTTCTTTCTTGCACTGCGTGGACTGCTTCAGGTCACTAGTGATCATCACTTCCAGGTCCTTCTCCTCCTCTGATGCAGATACTTGGACTCCACCCAGGTAGTATTCTGTCCTGGGATTCTTGGCTCCAGTATGCATAACTTTGCATTTTTCGGCATTGAAGCCAAGCTACCAGATCCTGGACCACCTCCCGAGCTTTTTTTTGGGGGGGGGGCTATCTGTTTCTTCCCCGTGGCTTCCTGGTCAGCTGTACATCCTGACGGACCTCCCGGCTTGCACCCTCGACATCAGACCATCTTCCTCAATTCCCCCATGGCGGGGTGGTGAGGAGCCTCTCCCCCTAAGCTCAATCTCATCTAATATGGATCCAGACGAGGAAGTACCATTCTGCGTTGGGCCATGGAGGTTGGAAACTCTTGCTGCCCAACCATGGGTCAATTTTCACTTTCTCAGCTGGGAGATGTGGCGTGCAATGACACCGGTGGAGGAAGCGTGCATGTGTCTGCATGTGCTCCTCAAGGCATCTGACACATCTCTTCCCCCCCTTCTGCAGCATCGGTATGCTGTCCCCCCAGCCTCCACTAGGGGCCAGTCGAGCGCCAACTACTGACATCCCCCCTTCCCGGAAAAGAACGGTCCCTCGGATGCTCAATCCTTCTACTCCTCTGCCAACCCCCAGCGGCCTGTGCTAGTTCCCGAACACAGGTTGCCGGCATAGCACAAGGTAAGGTAAGGCGTCCAGCACCTCAGCCCTCAGTGCCACCAGGCCCGCACCTCCCCAGCATTTCCAGATCTTCTGGTAGATCCTGTATCCCTTCAGCTGTGTTCACTCTCCTGCAGAGCTTTGTGTCATCCGTGAATAGGCACATTTTGCCCTTAATGCCATCCCCAATGTCATTGATGAAGACACTGAACAACACCAGCCCCAGTAAAGAGTCCTGCGTGACCCCACTGGTTACCTCTCTGGTACCAGATAATTCTACCCCAGCAACCACCCTCTGGGTTCTGACCCTCAGCCAGTTTTCCACCCATCTGTCCATCTTTTCCCCAACCCTAAGATCCACCAACTTCCTGATCAATTTTTTATGGGGCACAGAGTCAAAGACCTTGCTGAAATCAAGATAGAGGATGTCTACCTCTTGGCACCTGTCTACTGTCTTAGTGATACAGTCAAAGAAGTCAATCAGATTCATTTGACATGATCTCCACCTCCCCATGAACCCATGCTGCCTTGCAACCTGAAGACCATGCTCCTCTAGATATTCCACCAACCTTTCCTTTAGTATGGTCTCCAGGAGCTTGCCCACAATGGAGGTCAGACTGTCTGGTCTATAATTCCCTGGGTCATCCTTAGGACCGCTTTTGTGGAAGGGCACTACATGTGCTGTTCTCCAGTGCTGCAGTAACACGCTGACTCTAGTGAATTATGTGCCAATATAAGTTACTGTATAAAACATTAAAAAGTCATACCCATAGTAATGAATGGACCACAGCTCCATGCTACACAGATTACTACAATGAGACACAAACGGGCACATGTGCATGACTTGCATTCATTTTCTATATGGACCCAAACACTAGAACTTTGTAGGTGGTGCCCACTCCCCCCCCCCAATTTTGGGAAAAGTCATGGGCCACAGTGCAAGAAATCCTAGTGAGAGCCATGAAACCCAGGGGCCATTGTCGCACTAGGCACAGCAGTAAACTACCATATAACCAAATGGCAACAGTGAGCCGCAGTTCCTTCAGACACCATTTTCACTGTGTCAGAAGCAGTACTGCTCCCACTGAGACAACAGAAACTCCACAAATTCAACAACCTTTTCGTTTTGGTTTTCAGTTGTATTTACCTCCACCTCGCGGTGGTGCAGCACTTCTCCACCATCTGCCTTTTTCACAGCCTCCTCAGGCTCCCAACAAACTTGGCCTACGCCACTGCTGTGAATGAAGGAGGACTGTGGGTTACCCCTCACACAGAGGCCTCCTCTAAGGGGGTGGGAAGGAAGGGGAGGAGACCAACATCACCCCAAGACCCCGCCCCAATGAGGCATGCTTTGTTTGGCCCAGTGACAGCATGGGTCCATCAGGGCCATCGTGATGTGCGATCAGAGGGGTTTTCTACTTTGGTTACCCCTAAGAGGAGGACATGCAATGATGCCAGTAGACCAAATCACATGATCTAGCATGACCACTTAGGCGTCTGCCTCCTCCTCCTTCCGCAGCCACAATGGTTCTGACTGTCTGAATGCCCAGTTACCAACGTGTGCCACTCTGCTGCCAAACTCCACAGATACCTTCCCGAGAGAGGACAGCTTGCTAAGCAGCTGCTCAATCCTGCTCCCTCCATCCCAACACCAGTGACTCATGCTTTCTCACAAACCCCTATCAGCCATATAGCAGGAGGTGTGACATGCAGCTCCTCAAGCCTCACCACCACAGGGCTAGCATCAGCAACCTTCCTGAACAAGTACTGAGTAACAGCATTGTTGCATGGTGTGACATGTTGGCAGTATTAACTACACAAGTAGTAGGGCACAGTAAGTAAAATACAGGCCACTAAGCAGGAGATATAACTGTAACAATACAGTGCTGAACAGCAGATTCCTATAGTGGTGAGGTGCCGTGGTGCAAGTGGATGGAGAATGCATACTGATGCATATAGAGGCAGTACATCTGCAGCAATCGGGCTGCGTATGGAGTAGGGGGAATGTGGAGGGAAAGTAATGCAACTGGACCTGGTGCATATGGATGAAGAAACATCATGAGCAACAGCAGGACATGTATTTGGTTCAGCACTGGCACACATCATATATGCTATGAATAATACAGTACATAATCCCTCAGTGTGGACATGAGAAAATGTAGAGGCAGAAACAGTATAGTGCACCACTTGTATTTTTTTATCCAACAATGTCAACAGTTAACAATTCACAATCCACACCAAACAAATGAACATGTAGCCATCCGGGGCAAGTGGGTGACTCAGACGCTGTCTGTGGACCACCATGATGTTGTGCATTGTGAAATGTAGACTGTCAACATTCTTGGTTAAAAAAATACATGTAGAATTGTTCATCTTGTGGCTCTACTTCTTTTCAGGAACACACCAACTGCATTTTTTGGGTGCATTCCTCTTTGCATATTTGTAATGTTTCGTGGACTAGTAGCCCTGCTTTGCACCCTTCCTCAATACAGTGAGCACTACACCTCTTGTCTTTCTTGCCACTACATTCCATGGGGGTGCCGATGAAACATGGAAGAGACCATTGTTTTTAAACTGTTTTTCCCTGCAGTCACAGGGCCCATGACTATCTCCCTCAGGTGTAGCCATAGGACAGTCATTCTTCCGCCAGAGATCCTCCCACATCAGTCCCCTGTCCGGAGGTCCAACTGCCAGACAAGACTGCTATCCCCCCTTACCTCCAAAGACGAGGCCACTACTCCTTCTTGGCACCCTTTCACATAATCAAGTCTACTTAACAGGCAGAGAGCATGGAGGAAGAAAGTGGGGCCTTGATATTGGCAGGTTCCAGTGTTGAGTGCGGGTAGGCACCTGCAGGGCCCATTGTTGTCCTCCCAGGGGCTGGGGGTTTTCATGTTTCTGTTAGCCACAGACACGCAAATGTGCAGTGACGTCCGCACGTAGTGGATACGCTACCAACAACCACCCACAAGATGTCTACATCCCCTCCACCACTGTGTGACTGTCCCCCGATTGCAGTGCTCCCACACTCCAATGGGAACCACTACTGTTGGGGATACACCGCCCTCCCCTCCCCAAGAGAGGAGAGCAGTGTTCCACATGCTCAATCTTGTCATCCATGTTTGACGCAAGGCACCCAGAGTAGACTCACGATCCCAGGACACCAGTGTGATGCAAGGTAAGGCACATGCCTCAGCCCTCAGAGCCACTGGAATGGAACAAGACAACAACATGTTAAATGTAAATAACCACGTATATGCTGTTTACATGGTAAAGAGATATTGGTAGGTATTGTGTAGACTGAAACTCAGAATCACGAAAGTCATGGGACCGAGTTGAGTTTCCCGACGCTGAGACACCCAACAGGATGAAAGCTGAAGCTGACAGAGGTAAGGTAGCAGATGTGACTATCTCCTACCCTACACCTACCCTGGCACCACAAGTGACTACAAATACAGAAGCTGGCCAAGCTGCTCCCATGGTGTACAGGTTTAACCCACTACCAGCTCAGCCACTATGGTCTGGTGGACCCAGGTTCTGTTCCTGGTCACCAGAAACTCTGCGGGCACACTATTTCCTCCACAAAATATTTTTTTTAATCTGAGGTCTACATAGCCTCCAATTACATGTAAGTACTTTGTGGTGTACCGAAATTCACTCTCCCAAAGTCAGTGTAGTGTTTGAGATACTGAATTTCAGTATTTCAAAATATACCTGAAATCTTGCATACACATTTTGTGGCACATCATCATCAGTTGGACCCTCCATCTCCAGGAACTCATAGAAAGATATGAGTATGACATCTCTGTTCAGACAGTTTACTCGGAAACATCGGAGTTCGGTGATGCAATGAAGATGCTCCTCTTCACATATCTGCGTAATGATGAGGAATTCAGCACAACAAATACATTCTCGTGCTGTCTCCATGACATCACAGTTGTCACATGTACACCTGTGTAGACACAAAAAAGAAACACAGAATAAACAATTAAGAAATGTAGAGACTGGAAACAATAAAACAAAGGAAACATGTCACTGACAACAGATATGTTCTGCTAAAGATGAAGTCAGTGTAATGTGCATAGCAAAAGTTGCCCAGTATCTGAAAAACAGCACGCATGGTGGCGCTGTGGGCTGAGGTGCTTACATCCACCTGAGTCACCACTGTTCATGGTGCTGGTACAGCGACTATTGGCAGGAGTGACATTCACAGGCAACGCACAGTACCATGATGATGTCATCAGCACACCAGTCATGATGGTGTTCTACAGGACTCTGCTGACTACACAGAAAACTCAACATGTGGAATGAAGCAGCAGCCTGGTCCACAGGACCAGCACCTGGTTACTCATGCACATCCGTCCACACAATCAGATCCTTCTCGAATAGGATGGAATCAGCCACTCTGAACCCATGGGTGGGGGGAAGGGGAATGTCTGTGGTAACAAAGGGATGGAAAGGGACACACACAAAAATCCTAGGACACAACAAGGTCATGGGCTAGGAGGCTGGCACACAAAAAAGGGAGTAGCTGGAATGAGTCAGAGGGAAATACACATGATTGACATAACCATGTGATAGAATTTTGGATACAACTGTAGCTAATAGTCTCACCCACACCCCAACACTACCAACCCGGGCCTGCAGGAGTAAGATGATTCTTCTGGTGAACACCAGGCTATGACAGCACGGGGCAGCCATCCCTGAATGTGTAACCCTCAGTCGTGGAATCAGGTTGTATCTTTGTGTTCCACTACATAGACCAAAGTTGGGGGAGGCGTGCAAATGCACACCTCCAAGTCTGTGTGACTATAATGTATGCGGGGGGCCACGTAGGCTACCCAGATGCTGAAATTGGGGATACATGCCCAAATGACACACAGTCAAATGAAAATTGGACCGGTCCATCACCACAATCAACCTCAAAGTGTACAATGGATTAACACTTTATAATGGTGTCTACTGGTAATGAAACAGTCACTGGGATGCTCCACTTGTGCATTACTTCTTTCATAGCACTACACAAAACAGCAATGCCCCCCATACCCACCCACACACTACCACTACCCCCAAGAAAATGTTGACTTTGTTTACTATAATTACCTGGTCATACAGTGCCCCCACAATCCAGGTACAAGGTATACTGGAATGTAGGTATAATACATGGTCAGTGCCCCTCCACCAGCATCAACACCACCACCACTGAAAAGGAGATGTATATAGAAATATACACCAGTCTTTGGCATTCAAAGTCCCACCTCCACCAACCCATGCCTGCAGGAGTAAGATGATTCTGCTGCTGAACACCAGGCCATGACAGCACTGGACACCCACACCTGAATGTGTATTCCTCAGCCATGGAATCAGGTTGTATCTCGGTGCTGCACCACACAGACTAAAGTTGGAGGGGGGGGCAATTGCACGCCTCCAAGTCTCTATGACTGTAATGTGGGGTGGGCAGGGTGGCTATCCAGATGCTGCGATTGGGGATACATGCAGAAATGTAACGCAGTGAAAAGAAAACTGGACCGGTTCACCAACCCCTACCCACACAGATCACCACTACCACTAAGAACATGTTGACATTGTTTACCATAGCTACCTGGTCATATAGTCCCCCCCAAACCATGTAGTATACATTATCAGTGGCCCCCCTCCCCCAGAATCAACACCACCACCACCACCAGAAAGGAGATGTATTTATAAATATACACCTATATATATACATATAGGGCATTCAAACTGCTACGACTAATATGGGATACGGGACAGTGCTATTAGGGTAGGACACTGCAGAAACAATTTCTGAACAGTAATGGCACATCATGATAATACTTCCCAATAAACAAAACCCAGAAAACATTCATACCATGCAGGTGGCAGCATATGGTGTCTTTCAGTGGGGGGTATCAGCCTCAGAATTCTCCTCATCTGAACTGCTGTTGGACTGGACATTCTGGACTTCAGTTGCTGCTTCAGATCACTCTGGCTCGAACATATATGGTTGAGCCAAATGAAAGAAATCCTCATTATCATCAAACTCTAATTCAGAAGTGCTTATAACCTCAGGATACTGCAACTTGTGCACTCTCCCTGTACAAGCAGTAGCACTAGCAATAGAAGGGCTACCTGGGCACTGTAAGCCACGTCTCACTTATATGATGTCACACTGATGCACGGCACTCACTACAAGCGGGAGCTCATTTGAAACAGAAGCAGGAGCACGTTCACAGGAGCAGAGGGACTAAAATTAAAATTTCGGCATGAAAACTAATCTTCTACACTTCGGACCAAGTCAGACTGCAAGGCGACACCCGGACTGACAGATTACAGGTACCAGATTTGAAAAACGTCGCACAGATAAAAACGCTGATTTAGTTGTCCTTTAAGTAATGATTCCAAAATCTTCCCAGTACTGAGGTGAGGCTGACTGGTTTATAGTTTCCAGCTTCCTCCCTACTGCCACTTCTGTGAAGAGGAACTACATCTGCCCTCCTTCAGTCCTCCGGAACCACTACCGTATCAAGTGACTCATTGAACAGTGTTGCCAGTGGTGGCACCAGCACCTCCCATAGTTCCCTTAATATTCTAGGATGTATCCCATCTGGTCCCATTGCCTTGTCCACTTTCAGGTTTGTGGGTTTTTTAAGGACTCTCTCTTCAGTAAATGGACTGGTATCCATTTCCCACCCATATTTGTTCATGTTGCCTAACTGTGGTCCCTCACCTTCTACAGTGAAAAGAGAACAAAAAATAATTGTTCAGTATTGATGCTTTTTGCAGGTCTTCTTCCACACACTCTCCTTCTTCCCTTTTAAGTCTTATTATCCTACCCCTGGTTTTTCTCCTTTCACTAATGTACCTATGAAAAGTCTTGTCTCCTTTCTTTACCTCCTGTGCTATTTTTTCCTCCACTTGTGCCTTTGCGCTCCTAACTGCTCTCCCTGCCTCCCTCTGTTTATCCAGATACACTAGATGTCCTCCTCCTGCTGTGTTTCCTTGTATTTCCTGAAAGTCAACTTTTTCACCCTTATCTTCCTGGCCACTACCTTGAGAACCATAATGGCTTTCTCTTTCTCTTGCCCTTCTTTAATTGCCTAATGCAAATCAGATGGGCCCACTGCTCCTCCACTTCCCCCTCTTGTCCCTCCCTGCCAGAACATGCTTGAGATATATCCCCATCTTGGTAAAGTCCATCCTTCTGAAATCCAGGATCCTCGCCTTTATGTGGCTTGACTCTGCTACTGTACTCATGCTAAACCACACTGTGTGATGATCACTGGATCCCAGGTGTTCGCCCACTCTGACTTCCTCAATTCTGTCCCCACTGGTGAGTACCAAGTCCAAAATTGCACCCTCCCTGGTGGGCTCTAGCACTAGCTGCCTGAGGCCTGCCCCTTGTACAGAATACAGGATGTCCCTGCTCCTGGCTGAGGCAGCAGCTTCGATGCTCCAATCCACATCTGGCAGAATGAAATCACCTAAGAGCAGCACCTCCCCTTTAGCTGCCATCATGTAGCTAAATAGCTAGTTTCCGGATGCATCCTGGGGGAAGGGGAAAGAGAAGGGTAATGCAGAACAATCATATGCAAGAGAAGGGTAATGCACAACAATTATAAGGAAGTAATTACATGGCAGGTTGAAGGTCAAGTAAAAAACATTAAATTACAATCAATGGGGGCAATGCATGAAACGGGAACAGGTACTCGCCAAAGGCACATACCCCGCCTCCATAGCTCCACACCTGCGGACAGGTGCACACCTGGAGGCATGCATGAATGCTGGCCACCTGTCCACAGCCCCACCTCCCGGCACATAGGGTCACGCAGGGCAGACGGGGGTGGAGTTGTGGACCCAAGTGGGCATCCAATCAGATGCCCATCCAAGGTCCCTCAGTGGATCCCTTATGTGGTGGGGTGCATTGGACCTGCGTGCTCCTGCAGATGTCTGGACAACCGGTGGCCATGGAGGTGAGAGGAGGGCAGTGCCGTCGGCCATCCCGGGTCATGGTACTGGGGTACCTGTGGGGGGTTGATGCTGCCAAGGGGGCGAGTTTGGCTGGCCATGATGTGTGCACATGGGGGAGCAGTTCTCAGGGGGTCGAGGTAGCCTTGGAGTGGGCAGGGTGGCCTGCCATACGCTAGGCATGGTGTATGCAGCCATGTGGGATGCTGCATTGTACCGCCATGTGGGGGTCCGTTTGTGTGTGATGTTGGAAGGGGGTCACCCAGCCAAGCACAGGAACAGGGAGGGTGGTCTGTGGAGCGGAGTACAGCATGCAGGGCACTTACATCAGGGTCTCTCCTGTCATAACCTGCACACATCTCCACACCCATGCAGCCAGCACTACGAGCTTTAGTGAATAGTGCATAGTGCTGCCATTCCCCCGGTGTGTTGCTCACTGCGCGGTGGAGGGATCAGGTGCCTAACCGCCCTTTGTGTGTGGTTCATTAGTGCCGCCGGAGGTCCGTGGTACCCCTTCTGCGAGGCATTCATGTGAAACCATGCCTACGTGCCCAGTTTCCACAGCACGTAGGCATAGTGCATAGGGCCCATAAGTAATTAATACAATATTAATACAAAATTTTCAAGGATGAGGAGGGGATTGCAGTTCAGAGGGCAACAAGGAGGAATGAGTAAAGTGCAGGGTGCTAAAAGAAGGAAGGAGCAGAGAAAGCTAACTCTAGGTCTTTGAAGAATGGATTCAAGGTGCTGGGGTGATGGGAGAAAGCAAAACAGTGGCCAAGAGAGGAGCCGGGGGGAGTGGGAAGAGAGTAGAGAACACAGGGACAACTAACAGGAGCAGTTGCAGGTGTGGGTTCAGAAGTCATGGAGTAGAGAGGCAAATGAGTGCTGGGAAGAAGCAGAGTGGATGTTTAGGGAAAGCGAATTCCATTGATTGGGGAAACAGTAAGAGAAAGCAGCCTGGCCAGTTGATGTTCTTGAAGGCAGAGCAAGGGAGCAATAGTTGCAGTTAAGCTGCATGCAAGTGGAGGGTGGGGGGTGGACGGGAGAGAGGTAAAGTAGGAGGGGAGAGAGCCCAGCCAGTATTTAAAGATAAAGGAGGTACCATGAGCAAAGGGTCTGACTTCAAGGGAGGGGAGGTAGAGAGAGAGAGGAATAGAGGGAGCAACCATGGGTGCAGGGTGGACAGTCCAAGGCAAAGTGGCAGAAGGAGTGAAAGAGGGGGTCCAGTCTGGCTAGGGTGGTCTTAGGAGCAGCTAGATGTGCTGTGCATGCAGTGTATGCTCACATGCATTGGCTTTCCTTGCAGGCCGGCGTCTTCCAGGGAACAAAGGGAAGAAAACAGAAAAGTGACCCTGGAGCCAGCTTCCTGGGGAATCTGGTATATCTAGGCCAGCCCCGCCATCTCATTCATCGCCTGAAACTGTGCACACTTAGGGGTATCCCCCCCCCACTCCTTAACCCACCTGGGGGGGGTAAACCAAGGCTTCCTGGGGGTTCACAGATGTAGATAGATCAGGGCTGGAGGGAGGTGCTAGAGGGTTCCAAGGGAAGCCAGTGCAAGAGAAGGGGAGGGGGCACAAAATGGAATTATAAAAAAAAAAAAAAAAAATCAAAAGACAAAAAAATGCTGTGATGCACATTGGCAGCAAAAATGTGCAGGCAAACTATAGCATTAATGGAGTCACAGTAAAGCAATCAAAAGAGGAAAAGAACCTGGGGCTATGATCAACAGCAGTTTAAATTCTTCTTCTCAATGCAGGACAGCATATGGCAAAGGTAATAGGATTCTGTGATTTATCAGATGGAATTTCACTAGTCAAAACTAAAAGATGATGCAGTGGCTTTACAGGTCATTTGTTAGGCCACACCTGGAGTGTTGTGTGCAGTTTAACAACCCTCATCTGAACAATGATAAAGGAAAGGATACAAAATATTAAAGGAGGGCAACAAAAATGATTCTGGGTCAGGACAGTAGGGCTGATCACAAAAGAATAGACAGCCTAAGCATGCACTTCCTACAGGACAGGAAAGGTATATGATAAAAATATGTAAATATATGTGGGGACATAACAGGGTGGACACCTCAGATTTATTTAAATTATTCAGTTCAATGAAATGTATTTATCACTGGAGAAAAAGACTTAGAGTTTAACTCTCATCTACAACTCTGTTCAGAAAAATTATAAACAAATGAAATGTTACACAATAAAATGTCACTGCACAAAATAAGCTATCACAAAATTAGAAACAGACATCAATATAGCAGTCAAACATTATTTATTTGTTTAGTTTCTATTAACCAGGTAGGAACAGTAGGCAATAAAACACCTGTTTTCAGGCATGACCTAGGAGATTACATACCAACTGTTTTACAGAGAAAACATTTACAAAGCAAATATGAAACATAAGATGTCACTAAAAAAATACAGTACAGTACAAAATGTAACAAACGGTACTTGAAACTAAACAG
Organism: Neoceratodus forsteri; assembly: GCA_016271365.2. Taxonomy (NCBI): domain Eukaryota; kingdom Metazoa; phylum Chordata; order Ceratodontiformes; family Ceratodontidae; genus Neoceratodus; species Neoceratodus forsteri. The sequence continues at coordinate 186,069,058 of CM028129.1, forward strand.
GGCAACCCTACGAGGCATATTCCAAGTGCAGTCAAGCCCCTAGCCTTGCTGTCTGCTGAGCTTCACTGATCTTCACCAACTGGGAGAGAGACCAATCAGCATGGGAAGGCAGACTCCAACCGGCACAGAAGCAGGGATTCCTTGACAGCAGTTCTACCTGGGTGAATCTCCCTTGGAGTGCACAGTCCGGGCTCCTTTCTCTGCTGAGGCTGCTTCTCTCCTCGCTTGCTCTGCTCAGACTCAGCCAAGCACTGGGTCCACACCTCCTACATAGGAGGAAGAACTAAAAAAATATAAACGTTTCTCATCTGCACTCCCTCCACCTGCTTAAGTACATTTCTTTCCTTTTTCATCCACACTTCCTACATACGCTCATTTCCTCTCCTACACAGGCCCTTCTATTTCCTTCCATCCACTGCAAAATACAGGAAAAGCTGATATTTTTCTCTTTCATCCACACTTCTGCCCTCGAGGAAAATGAGTATCATGAATTGCCAGTGGTGCAGCTCATCCTTCCAGAAGGAACGTATACTGGCACTAGGGCTCTATCCAACGTGCTGGACAATAGGGGAATTAAAAATCCAGCTCGCAGAGGCCTGGAATCACATAACATATCTCCATTACCTTTTAAGGAACCACAAACCCACTGGTCCTCATTCACCACACCACCTCCACCAGGGACGTAGCTCACCCTAGCATCTGGTACAGGAGAATGGCAGGTGGTAAGAAGGAGTAGGTCTCAGTAGCAGTCTCCTAATCAGGGAGCACATATCCCAGTGTTGAACAGATTTGCACCCTTGGCCAATGCGAATGACAAGGGGAAAAACCTAGTCTAAATAACCAATATAAAGGTCGTCCACAAAAAGTAAGCAATGGCGACACCCTAAAGGAGCAAAACATCAGGGATAACAAAAAAATTGTTATTGTCGGGGATTCCATGATTCAAGGAGTGCAATCCCACCTAAATCAGCACCTTGATACTCAAGTGAAAGTCAGGTGCCTACTCGGAACATCTGCAAAGAGGGATACCGACCGTACAGACCATCTCATATGCAGAGAAGGAAACTGAGTTGGTGTTTTTGTCCATCTAGGCACAAATGATCCGGCAGATCAGTCAGTTGAGGAAACCAACAAATATCTCTCTCATCTAAGGGAAGATTATCATCACATTCGACGATCATAGCCTTCTCAGAGGTATTCCCAGTAAGAAACAGAGGAGTCGGCACGCATAAAATCTGCAAGGAGGAAATCAGGGAGTTGAATGTTTGGCTTCAAAATTTGTGCTTGGAAAAAGGATACCTCTTTATTGGGAATTCTGGGACAGGAGTCTCTTCCATTATGATGGCCTGCACCTGACTAAGGAATGTGTTAAAGAGCTAGGGCAAAAATTCGATGTCTTCATGGACCGTTTAAATTAGGCACTGGTAAGAGGGTACAAACACAAACAGAAACTGATACCTCTCCCCATAAATTTGTCCCTTCAGAGGGGACTAACAAAGAATGAAGCAGGAAATGGGTTAGATTGCCTTCAAGGGACAATATAATAAAGGCTCAATTGTGCAACGGGGCCCCAAAAAGGGGGAAAACTAGGGCTGGAAAGCCATGTACACAAATGCACATAGCCTAGCAAAGAAAATGACTGACCTGACAGCTATTGTTGCAGAGGCTGATCCTGACTGGGTCGCCATCGTGGAGACATGGTTCAAGGATAACCATGACTGGGAGGTAGCTATTCCAGGGTACTGCCGTTTTTGAAGGGATAGACCTAGCAAAAAGGAGGTGGGATGGCAATGTATGTTGAGGAGGGTATAAAAGCTACCATGGCCCAGGACACTCACACTGAAGCCGGGGCTCTTTGGGTTACTCTTGAAGCTGGAATAGGTGCAGTTACTCAAGTGGGAGTATTGTACAGACCCCCAGCAATCAGCTTGATGGAGGACAAGGAGATACTAGAATCCATTTACAATATGAGTATTAAAGGGGATATAATATTGGTGATTTCAATTTACCAGACATAAATTGGAGTAACCATTCCGCAGTTTCAACTAGAAGCAAAGACTTCCTAGACACTCTGCACTTCTCGGGCCTAAGACAGCTTGTTAAGAAACCCATGGGGGGGGCCATCCTTGACCTGTTACTCACCAACAGTGACAACATCTCACAGGTAGAAGTCGGGAGCCACCTAGGGCCTAGCTACCACCAGATGGTATGGTTCCAGGTTAGAATGGAAAAATAAATCAAGCACATCAAAACTAAAGTCCTGGATATCAGATGAGCAGATTTCGATGAAATGAGGAAAAAGCTCTGACTTAACCTGGCAAAATTAACATGGATGGAAGGAGTCAACAATTACTGGCCATTTCTAAAGGAAGCTATCATAGGAGCATCACAGCAATGTATGAAAAGTGTGAGTAAAGCTAAGAAGAGAAAAAAACTTATGATTCTCCAAGGAAGTGGACACCTAGGTCAGGGAGAAATGGATGGCCTTCAAAAGATATAAGCAAACAGGATGTGAAAAAGACAAGGACACATACAAGGAGAAACTGAAGGAAGCGGGAAAGCAAATCAGAGTAGCAAAGGCGCAAACAGAAGACAGGATTGCCTTGGAGGTCAAAAAGGGAGACAAGACTTTCTTTAGATATATCAAGGAGAAAAGGAAGACCAGTGGGGGTATAGTCAGACTTAAGAGGGAAGATGTGGAGTGCACAGAGCATGACAAAGACAAAGCAGAAATCCTTAACAGATAGTTTTGCTCCATATTTACTAAGGAAGAAGAAGGTTGCAGTCCCAACTTGACAGAAAAAAGTGCAGACATCAGCAATATAGAATCGGCAACTTTCACAAGGGATAGTGTCCTGAAAGAACTAGAAAGACTTAGGGTTGATAGGGCCATGGGACCTGACGAAATTCACCCAGGATACTGAAGGAGCTAAGGGATGACCTGGCAGCATCGCTGGCTGAACTGTTCAACCTCTCGCTAGAGGTCGGAAAAGTTCCTGTGGACTGGAAAAAGGTCACAGTTGTCCCACTTCATAAAAATGGCAGTAGGGAAAGTGCTGGCAATTACCGCCCAGTAAACCTGACCTCAACTGTGGGCAAAACAAAGGAAATCCTACTTAAGGAAAGGATTATATCCTTTCTCAAAGAAAATGATAGAACGGACCCAAGACATCATGGTTTCACCACAGGAAGATCATGCCAGACAAACCTAATAGATTTCTTCAATTGGGTAACCAAGATAGTAGTTCAGGGCAGCGCTGTGGATGTAATATAACTGGGCTTCAGCAAAGCCTTTGACTCGGTCCTACATAGAAGACTGTTGAACAAACTTGGCAGCATAGGAGTAGGGCAAAAAGTGGTAAACTGGATGCAGAGCTGGCTTAATGGAAGGACTCAGAGGGTACTGGTTAACTGCTCACTATCAGAGTAGAGGGAGGTAACTAGTGGTATGCCTCAGGGAACAGTACTAGGGCCTATCCTTTTCAATATTTTCATCAGCAACATATCTGAGGACCTTGAAGGCAACATGAGTCTGCTCGCAGATGACACAAAGACATGTAATAGGGTTGACACTCCCAGTGGAGTGGAAAGGTTGAGGGCTGCCTTATAAAGACTAGAAAGATGGTCAAAAACTTGACAACTAAAGTTCAATGCCAAAAAGTGCAAAGTCATGCACCTAGGGAGGAAAAATCCTTGTGAGGAATACCTTCTGTGTGGAGTAAAACTGGAAGCCACAAGGCAGGAAAGGGATTTGGGTGTAATTACAACAGACGACCTGAAACCGTCCAAGCAGTGTGAAAAAGCAGCATTAAAGGCAGACATTATGTTGGACTGCATAGGAAGAGGAATTACAAGAAGAAAGAGGGAGGTAATTATACCACTGTACAAATCACTGGTAAGGCCTCACCTGGAATACAGTGTGCAGTTCTAGAGACCACACCTTAGAAAGGGCATAGACAGACCGGAGACAGTACAAAGGAAAGCTATAAAAATGATACTCAGACTCCACAACAAGACATACGAAGAATGACTGCGTGACCTTAATATGTATTCCCTGGAACAGTGTAGAGAAAGGGAGGACATGATCAAAACCTTCAAGCACCTGAAGGAAATAAGCAAGGTCCAGGTTCAGGACCAGTTTCAGGTCAAGAATCACACAAGAACAAGGGGCCATGGCATGAAGCTGGAAGGAGACAAGTTCAAGAGCAACACAAGAAAGTTATTCTTTACAGAGAGGGTGGTGGACGCTTGGAATGGCCTTCCACCAGAGATTGTTGAGGCTAGGTCAATTGGATCATTCAAAAAGGCATGGGGTAGGCACAAAGGTATTATAACACTGAATAGCAGTTAAAGAAAAGGGGCTAGGCTTATGGGCAGACTAGATGGACCTTGTGGTCCCCTTCTGCCATCACGTTCTATGTTTCTATGTTTCTATAACAAAGAAAGGTTCAAGTAAAAGGAGCGTTACAGTTTGCTTAAAATTTATCATCACACTGTACAGTGGTATAAATTTGAACATGGTTGTATTATTAAGAAATTCTTGACAAAGCAGTACAATTCAAGAGCAGGAACAACTGGATAATTTAAGAAGATAATTAGGATAACTATTACAGAGCTGGCCTTTTGGTGCAGCAATACATACACAGATACATAGACACTGTCGGCAGATAAGGGCCTATGGCCCACCCAGTCTGCCCATTTAAGCTTGTAAGTTCACTTTAAGTTTTTCTAAAAGTCTGTTGCCTCTTATTGCTGACCTCCAGAATTCCTTTATGTCTATCCCATGCATTCTTAAATCCCGTGATTGTTCCAGCCCCACCACTTCCTCTGGCAGGGTGTTCCACTTGTTCACACCCTTTCTGTGAAGAAATTCTTTCTCATGTTTCCTCTGAATCACCCTCCTTCCAACTTCATCCCATGCCCTCTAGTCCTGGAACATCTTTTTCGCTGGAAAATAGTGTATTCTTGCACCCTGTTCCCCCCTGTAAGGTACTTATATGTCTCTATCATATCCCCCCTCTCTCCCTCCCTCCTCTCATCCAAGGAGTACATATTCAAGTCCTTCAGCCTGTCCTCATAGGACCTGTGATGCAATCCCTGTATGATTTTTGTTGCCCTTTTCTGAACCTTCTCTACCCTGTCTGTGTCCTTACATAGGTAAGGTCTCCAGAACTGTACACTGTACTCCAGGTGGGGCCTCATTAGTGTCTTGTATAGTGGAATTATGACCTCCCTTTTCCTGCTGGTGATGCCCCTGCCTATGCATACCAGCATCCTATTTGCTTTACCTGCTGCCTTGTCGCACTGTTTCCCTACCTTGAGGTAATCAGAGATGATAACCCCAAGGTCCCTTTCCTGCTTGGTGCATGATATATCCTCACCCCCCCCCCCAACTGATATGTTGTTCCAGGGTTTTAGTGTCCCATATGCATTATCTTACACTTCTTTGCATTGAATTTCAACTGCCAAGTCCTTGATCATTTTTCAAGCTTCTGCAGGTCTCTCTTCATTCTGTTTACACCCTCTGGCATGTCCATTCTGTTACAGAGTTTCGTGTCATCAGCAAATGAAAATTCTGCCTTCTAGGTCTTGTGCAATGTTGCTGATGAAGACGTTGTGGTACCCCACTGGTCTCTCTTCCCTCTGTGGAGTAACAGCCATTTACCACCACACTTTGTGTCCTGCCGACCAGCCAATTACCCACCCACCACACTACTGTCCTGCCTACTCCCATATTCCCCGGTTTGTTTAATAGCCTTCTATGTGGCACAGTGTCAAAGGCCTTGCTGAAGTCAAGATAGGCCACATCCACTGACCTCCCCTGATCCACCTCCTTTGTCAAATAGTCAAAAAATTCAATGAGGTTGGTCTAGCATGACCTCCCCCAGGTGAAACCATGCTGCCTTGGGTCCTGTAGTCCATTGGCAACCAGATGTTCCACCAATCTCTCCTTCAGTACTGCTTCCATGATCTTCCCCACTACTGAGGTCAGTCTGACCGGTCTGTAGTTCCCTGCTTCCTCTTTGTTCCCGCTTTTATATAAGGGGACTACATCTGCTGTCCTCTAGTCTTTGGATACCTCCCCTGTTTCCAGTGATTGGCTAAACAGGATTGCCAGAGGTTCAGCCACCATCTCTCTTAGTTCCTTTAGGACCCTGGGTGCACCCCATCTGGCCCCATTGCTTTATCGACTCTTATTCCTTCCAGTTCCTTTAGGACCCTTTCCTGTGTAGAGGGACTTGTGTCCATTCCTGCGCCAATCCTATTCCTTGTACTCCCTTCAGGCCCATTACCCTCCTCTTCCTCAGTAAAGACTGAGCAGAAATATCTGTTCAGTATGTCAGCTTTATTGTTGTCATCCTCCATGCAGCCCCCATCCTCCCCCTTCAGTCTCACTATCCCTCCCTTTGCCCTTCTTTTTTCACTTATGTACCTGTAAAAGGTTTTGTCCCCTCTACCCACTGATTTTGTGATGTGCTCTTCTGTCTGAGCTTTGGCTTCCCTTACTGACCTCCCTGCCTCCCTTTGCTTCTCCTGGTACTTCCCCCATCCCCTTCTGACTGTGTCTTTTTGTATTGCCCGAAAGCAATCTTTTTGGCTTTTACTTCTCTGCTACCTCCTTGAAAAACCATAATGGCCTCCTCTTCCTTTTCCCCTTGCTAACCTGCTTAATGCATAATTCTGTTGCTGTTGTAATCCCTGTTTTAAACATTGCCCACTGTTCGTCAACCCCTGATTCCCTCCTCATTCCCATTAATGCCTTTTTCAAGCATCTCCCCATTTTCCCAAAGTCTGCCCTCCTAAAATCCAGGATACATGTTTTTGTGTAGTTTGGTTCTGCTCCTTCTGTGATTTCAAACCACAGTGACCGGTGGTCACTGTTCCCCAGGTGCTCCCCCACTGTTACCCCATCACACTGTCCCCGTTTGTTAGCACAAGGTCCAGTACTGCCTTCTGCCGAGTTGATTCCATGACCAGTTGCTTGAGGAAGGCACCTTGAAGGGAGTCCAGGATAAATCTGCTCCTGGTTGACAATGCTGCTGCTGGGAGGCTCCAGTCCATGACAGGAATATTGAAGTCTCCAACCAGCACCACCTCACCCTTGTCTGCCATTCTTTGAATGGCTAGCATCAGCTCCCTATCTGTTTCTTCCTCCTGGGCTGGTGATCTGTAGACCACACCTGTGCAGATGGCTGACCCCATTTTCCTTTTCGGCTTAACTCACAGTATCTCTCCCCCATTTTGTTCCTCCTGGATCTCTGTGGCCTTTATGCCTTCTTTCACATAAAGTGCCACTCCTCCTCCTCCCTTCCTGCCTGCCCTGTCTCTTCTGAATATGTTGTAGCTGGGTATGGCCATCTCCCAGTTGTGGTTATCATTACACCAGGTCTTTGTGATGGCCACAATGTCCAGGTCTGACTGCACCATAGCAGCATCCAGATCATCCATCTTGCTACTAAGGCTCCTGGCATTGGCACACATGGCTTTCCATGATGTGAACTCCCTGGACTGTTTAGCTGTTCTACTCCAGAACCCCTCCCTGGTTGTCCTTTATCCCTGGTTCTCCCTGCTGTCTGTTCTTCTGTTGAATTTTGTCCCTTTCTGCCTATTCACCCCTTGGGTGCTTATCTCCATCTTTTGCAAACTGCTTTGTAGAGATATCCACTCCTCCTGTTCACTGGTTCCACTGCTAGCTGTGGGGGTGGGCAACTAGGTACCCTCCTTGCTGGCCTGCCACCCCCCCTTGGCTAGTTTAAATGCTTGTCCACGTAGCATTTAAACTTTACATTGAGTGCTTGGATTCCCCTCCAGAACAGATGCAAGCCATCAGGCTTGAACAAGCCCCCATCCCTCAGGTGGGTCCCTAGTCACCAATGAATCCAAACCCTTCTTCACAGCACCAGTTCTTCAACCATGAGTTGAAGTTCCTCGTGCATGTGCCCCTATGCTGTCCCATGCCTCTTACAGGTAGTACTTCTGAGAAAGTGACAGAAGTAACTACTTGCTTGAGACCCCTTCCCCAATTTTCTAAACTCTTCCTCAACTTCCTTAAGCTTCCTATTTGCCAGGTCATTAGTACCTAGGTGGATAATGACATCCAGCTCATCCTCCCATCTTGCCTTCCCGGTGATCCCCAGGATTTTCCTCCCATCCCTCCATGCTGTAGCACTTGGTAGGCACCTCACCTCCCTGTCCCTCCCTCCTGTGTTCCTAGCTGACTCCCTCTTACAATAGAGTCCCCCACCAGGATTCGCCTCCTCCTCCTCCTCCTCTGGGGTTCACTGCTCTCCCCACTGAGGTCACCTCCTTGGTTGACCTCCACATCCTTCCCTTCCACTTCTCTGAGTAGCTTTGTTTGGTTGTCCCCATTTACCAGTGCATCATATGAGTTCTGGAGTGGGATAGGATTTGGGATGTGCATCTGCCTGACCTCCCTAACCCTCCCTGAGCCCACCGTCATCCAAATGCTCCTCGTTCTTGGCATCCTTTGAGGCAGTGGTGTTGGACTGGGTGGTCTCTGGATAGGGGTGAAGGTACTCCTGACCCAGTTTACTTCCGCTCTGAGTCTGGCTACCTCATCCCACAGTCCAGAGAGATGCCTGCAGATAGGGCAGCACCTCAGCATCCAGAAGATCTGCTTGAATATGGCTACCCCACATCCACTGCATTGCAGCACTCCCCACATTATACTGCACTTATACTGCTATTCCAGTACTTGTCTGTTAATGAAGCTCTCCCTGTAGTTCCTTCTTTATTAATTTACTGTCCTGAAAATCCTGCCACCGATCATCAGATTTTTTTTTCCTTCTTTAAAAAAAAGTGAGTCAAAACACTTGTTGTGCCGAGGGCGGGCTTCCTCCCATTTATGCCCCTCCTACTCCACAACCCATGCTATTCTCTGTGCTTGGCAATCAGATTTAACAGGGCATATAATTAACAGTGGGGAGCAAGGGGGGGTGAAAATTTGCAGCAAGTAAAGACAGCAAAGTAAACAGCACCACTACAAGCACATCAAATTAGGTTTTAAATTTTCAACTGCCTAAAAACAATTCCAAATAAAGACAGCAAAGAAATAACAGTACCACAAAAAGCCTACAAATCTAAGTTTAAAACAAAAACAGCAATGAGCAGTTACAGCACTGCACTGAAATGAATCTGGATCTTTCCCCTTCTGGCCTCTTCTTCCAGAACTAGCAATCATGATGCCGACAACCTGGGTTTGGGAACGAGCCTGAACTGTCAGAGGGCAGGCCAGGGGAGGTGAGATGAGCATCCCACTGGATGCTCTCCACCTTAGGTTGGGGGGGTGAACAGTCTCTGCTGCTCTACCACCACCTGGGTGACCACAGGTGAAGGTGCATGTGGAATCAATGAGTTGGAAGGGAAGACGCTGCCATGATCTGACATGAGTGTACCTCATGCACCTGCATCAGAAAGCTTCCTCGATGCCCTATGGGAAAAGAGAAAAAGGAGGAAAAATGCAGCTGACTGAAGCAGGAGGACACCTGCCCCTCATTGCAGGCCCTACACTACTGATCAAGAATTCTTTCTTGATCACTGCCCAAGTCTCCATCTAGGGATAGAGTCCCCCCCCCGATGACCCACCTCTTGAGGGGGTAAGCCAGGCACTCAGAGTAAAAGGTGAGTCCAGAAAGATAGATGGATGAGGCTGGGTGAGAGGTAGGAGGTGGGGGACAGTTGCTGAAGACAAAAAGCACACTTAATTAAAAAAACCAAAAGATAACTATTACGCAATATAGCTGCCGAAGGACTGAGATGAATCTCATGGGGAGTGGAGGTCCATAGTCTTAGAGCAAAGAAAGTGAAGAAAGATTCCCCAGCCCTAGTTTTAAGTTTAGAGACATTCAAACAGGCATTGTCACCAGACCATAGAGGGGTAGACATTGTGCACAGGTTGCAGGTGCAATAGTGGGGACTGGGGCATACTATTATGGAGGATACTAAAAAGTATATCCCCGGGGGAAGGGTAAGCACGGACTGGGAGTGAAAGCCAACCAAGCTCATCATAGAGGGAGTAGTGATGGGTAAAATGATGGGATGCCAGTGCAAAGCAGCACATATTGTTACAGGCTATGTGTAACCCCCCTACAAATTGGGTTTTACTAAGATGTCTTCCTGGGCTACCTAATGCCCACTGTCAGGATGGTGTCCTGTGTCTGCAGTAGCTGTATTTGTCTGCATGAGAGTGCTATAGAAAGCCTCCATGCCGGTCCCTTTAAGAGAGTCACTATGCCGTGTTAGAAATTACTTTGGGCTGGGTCCAAGTAGTTTAGGGCTCTTGACCGGCCAGGCGAGTGGTATTTCTCCTCCATTCTGCACTTGCTATATGCGCAGAGGGAGCTCTGTTAGGAACTGTGTTCATTTACTGTTTATATGCCTTATTAATAATAATATAGTAGTTTGTCTAACCTGCCTTCCATTGCAGCATGGACTTTTTGCATAAAGCCACTATTTTGGTTCTAGACTGCCAGAATTGGACCAATCAGAACCTTGGGGGACCTAAAATGGAGACTGTCCCCAGAGGTCTTGTGGGATTGAATTTCTGTAGGAATTGTAGTTTTTAAGGTTTGGCACCTAAATGAACCAGGAGGGGGAGCCCTTGATGTGACGGACAGTTCCCTCAGCCAACTGAACCTTTTGGATTTCAGAGGAAATCCCCATAACTGCCTTCAGCAGAGTGAGTTGTGAGCTAGAGTTTGGAGAGTGAACAGCTCAAGCCATCAAGCAGCTGCTCCTGCGTAGGAGCACGGGAGAATCGACAGGAAGGCTGCACTGGCCTGTCACATCTTCCAGTGAGCAATCCTGTGAATGTGAAAGTTGGACTTAAATCTAATTCCTTTGTTTGAGATCAGAAGCCTGAAGAGAAAAAGAGTGATCATTGCCTGAATTTGGGACCGAAGTCTTACTCCAGAAGCAATCGGCCTGCCAGGTACCGAAGTGAGTCACGGATTGAGAGGTTTGTGCAGAGCGTCTGCTAAATTGCAACCCAGACATTAGCGAACTGTGACTAAGAGTTGTATTATTAAGCAGGGCCCCGATTTTTCTGTGGTACATCGGAGTAAAGTTCTGTGACAGTGTTCTCATTTGCCACAGAACTTCTGTGCACTCAACACTATTTTCATGGCAATTTATGCACATTTTTACCCTTTAATTTTTTCTTTGTTTTTTTTGCCATATCTGACACAATGCACGCTCATAACACAGTCATGTTATGGGCATTTGTCACCAACTTTTCAACATAGCTATCACTGTGATTTTCTTAATCTGTCCCGAACACTGATTTCGCACACCGACCGAGCCATTGTGTGCTACATGTGCAAAAACACATTCTCGGTGAGATGAGAAAAATGACAGTAGTACTGTTCATAAGGAGGTGTGGTAAATGGCAATACTGAAAGTCTGGAGTGAAAATATTAATGTTTCCTCGAAGTTTCGAAAGGCAAGAAGAACCAAGAATGCACGCTGTAAAACAGTCATTTGTGGAATGTTTTCAACAAATTTTCAACATAGCCAGTTTAAGACCTCTGCTCATCAACAGTGTCACTGTGATTTTATAAATCTGTCCCGAACATTGATTTCGCACACCGACCGCGCCATTGTGCGCTACATCTGCGAAAACATATTTCAGGTGAGATGTGAAAAATGACAGTTGTACTGTTCATAAGGAGGTGTGGTAAAATGGCAATACTGAAAATCTGGAGTGAAAAATATTAAAAATGCTCGAAGTTACGAGCTTGCGTAGGAACTGCGCAACGCACGCTCATAAAACAGTCATTCTGGGGAATATTTTCACCAAATTTCAACATAGGGTTTTTGGGAGCCTACCTCATGAACTGTTACACTGTCATTTTGTTAATCATTCTGGAAAGGTGGTTCCGCACAGTGAATGTGGAACCACCTTTCGGGACCGATTAACGAAATAACAGTGTCACAGTTCATGCGGAGGGGCCCCAAAAACCCCATGCTGAAAATTTGGTGAAAAAATTCCCAGAAATGGCTGAGATATGCACTAAAGTTGAAAAAAATCCATTTATGCCATTATACAGCTTACAGGCATTTCTTCAGTTCGTGGTCGACTTTGAAGAGTGCAGACGTGTTCCCGATCCACCAAAGATCATCACGCTGGGCTCCGGAGGTAAGTATGGGTTGAGGTGGGGGTGAGGTAGAGGTGTGGGAGGTGGGTACGCAGAGGGTGGTGTGGGTTGGGGGAAGGGGACAAAAGAATCAACGAGGGAAGGTTTTTTTTTGTTTCAGGTTTTTTTTTTGGTTTTACAACACAGCAAGGGACTTTTGCCACATTGGGGTGGGCTCCCAGCATGGCACCAGGCAGCTTGGGGGGGACAGTGAAGCTGATGGGGGATTGGGCACCCCCGTCAGCAAAGGAAGCTTTTGCCATGCTGTGGTGGGCTCCTAGCATGGCATTCAGACATTTAAGGGGGGCAGTGAAGCCGATGGGGGATTGGGCACCCCCGTCGGCAAAGGAAGCTTTTGCCATGCTGGGGTGGCTCCGTGTAGGCATACAAATATCTGGGGGGCAGTGAAACCGATGGGGACTGGGCACCCCATCGGCAGATTACATTTTGCCACGCTGGGGTGGGTTCTCAGCGTGGCATACAGACATTTGTGGGGGGCAGTGAAGCCAATAGGATTGGGCACCCCGCTGGCAAAGGACATTTGTTCCATTATGCCGCAAATTCCGCGGGTGACGGCAAATTCCACGGATATTTCCGCGGTTTGCCGCACCTGCGGAATCGTGGAAAACTCGGGGCCCTGCTTATAAGTGTGCAAAATGTGCTGTGGAGGTTGTTACTTGGTTCCCCACCTTCAAGTGTGTTATACTAGCTGGAAGCTGCTCCAGCACTCGCACGGACTAAATCCGAACTGCTTGTTCTGGTCTGGGCCCTGACATTTCAGCCTAGACTGCCGCTCCCATCGCAGAGACATTTCCGATGAAAGACCAGCTCAGGGATTCGGCTCCCTGTTCAACACCATCGAACAGGTAGCAACTACCTCAGTGAGTCATGTCGGCCCTGCTTCCCCGGTACACCAGAACACCATCCAGAGGTCTTCATCTCATCAGGCCTGCCTCCTGGTCTGGGTAGCATGAGTACTAAACAGGGCAGCTCCCTGCAACAAAGCTGCAATCATTGTGTGTCATCTGATTTACTTGTTTGGGTTTATTATCATGAACTGAGCCACTCAGCTCCGGATTACAAATTCTGGGTTGATGTGCATGTAATTGTTTTCTTTCCTAAGGGCCCCAACAACAGCTGCAATGCCAGCCTACCCCAGGCAACGCATCAGGCTAGCCTACATTAACAACTGGGTACCCAGAGTGTGTGACTGTGATAGAGGGACTCTTAGTGCATGCGTGCTCAACCTAAATCAATCAGAATTAATAATCACTTGCTAAATTATTGCCCCACCCTTGTCAAAGCCCCTGAATAAATCAGAATTTGTGGTTTTGCATTTAACCTGGCTAACATGTGCCTTCTTGGTGGGGGTATTGTACTGCCATTGAACTGTTGTATAATGAATCATATTTTACAGGGGGTCTTCAGGGCCTTTGGAGCTGGTCCAGCCCTGGTGGTAAGTGTACAGAGTGTGTGTTTAAAAGTGTTATCATATGGCACATGTGATTGTTTATTTGCTGCTATACTGTTTAGGCCACTAGAGGGGTTGGTGGGGGGTTTCATAGTTTCATAGTTTCATAGTGTTTTACAAATTCAGGAGGCATAGCCTATAATTGAATTTGCCATCCAAAGATGGTTTTAGTCATTTATATATTCAAATTTTTTATTTCCCATGAATTTGTCCGAAGTACTCTTAAACGTGTCCATGGTTTTACTCTCTACAACTGAGATTGGTAATGTGTTCCAAGAGTTAACTATTCTCTGAGTGAACCAATGATGTCTTTTTTTGGTTCTACAATGTACACCTTTTAGTTTCAGAGAGTGAGATCTAGTATGCAGTATACCTGGTTTTCTTACAATACCAAGAATTTCTAGAAGTCCTTTTTCTATGAAAGCCTTATAAAGTAAACAAAGGTCCCCTCTAAGTTGTCTATATTGTATAGAAAATAGACCGAGTGATCTCAATCTATCACCATACGATTTGTTAGTCATACCCTGTATTTTTTTAGTCATTCTTCTCTGTACTCCCTCCAATTGTTTTCTACTTTGAATTGTTAAGGGTGCACAGAATGAAGCACAATATTCCAGGTGGGATCTCACCAGGCTAGTATACAAGGGGGAGAATAACCTGAGGTAATCTACTTTTGATATTTTTCCAGATACAACCCATGATTCTTTGACATTTCTTTACTTTAAGGGTGGTATTATTCTCAAACTTTAATGTATTATCTATATTAACCTCCAAATCTTTTTCATCTTCAGTGACTTGTATTTTTACATTATTTAGTGTATATTCATTTTTTAAATTGTTATAGCCCAAGTGCATCACTTTACATTTCAGTTCGTTGAATTTCATTCTATAATTACTAGCCCAAATTTCTAGGTTGTCTAGTTCTGCTTGCAATAAACTAATAGTTTCAGTAATATTAACAACGCACCCTATTTTACAGTCATCTGCATATTTAGAGATCCAGATGTTATCAGCTGTTTGCAATGACGATATCAGAATATTAAACAAAAACAGGCCCCAGGACAGAGCCCTGGGGAACCCCACTTGTAACACTCACCCATGAAGACATGGCTCCTTTAACAGAAGTTTTTTGTCTACGATTATATAACCATGAATCTATCCATTTAATTAATTTATATGGGAATTTTAGTGTGGTTAAGTGTTCAATCAGGATTTTGTGAGAGACACGGTCAAAGGCTTTAGCCAAGTCTAGATACACAATGTCCACTGGCAGATCCCTATCTAATGCTACACTTACATTTTCAAAAAAACTAAGTTGATTTGTAAGGCATGATCTTCCTTTTGTAAAACCATGCTGGGTATTGTCTTGTAATGTAGTACAGGTAATATGGTCTTCCATTCTACATAAAATTAGTCTTTCAAAAACTTTCCCAATGACAGATGTTAAGCTTATAGGCCGATAATTAGACACCAAGGATTTAGAACCTGTTTTATAAATAGGAATTACAACAGCTTCTTTCCATGCAAGAACACATTCTCCCATTTCAAGAGATAGATTAAATAATTTACAAAGGGGTCCTGATATTAATGAAGCAACTTGCTTTAGAAAATTAGGATGAATACCATCAGGCCCAGCTGATGAAGTGTCTTTTAACTTTTGTATTTCGGTTAAAATTTCTTTGTCTGTAATATAGTCAACATTAACTTGATTCTGATTTGTTATTACCAAGTTAGATGTTCCTTATGAGAAAAGTATTATAAAATATCTATTAAATTCCTGTGCCATTTCAGATTCATTGACTATAATCCTAAATCTGTTTCTAATGGGCCAATGGTTACTTTAGAGCCTTTTAGGGAACCAATATAATTATAGAACTTTTTTTTGTTGTGTAATGTTTCTGTAGCCAATTTGATTTCCATATTTTTTTTTGCTTTTCTTATTTCTAATTTAACTTTATTTGTACATTTTTTGTACTGAAACCATTTTTCTTGAGATGGATGAATTTTATATTTCTTATATTTTCGACGTTTTTTATCAATCAGGGTCTTGATGTTATTATTCCACCATAGGGGATTTCTATGTCCCTTATTGTATTTTTTCCTATTTGGTACCAATTTATCCAGACAATATATAAGTTTAGAAAGTATACAATTCCAAATTTATTGCACATTGAGACTCTCACACTCAGAGTTCCAGTCCCATGAATTTAGATATTGGTTTATTTGGGTATAATTAGCACGCGTGTAATCCTTAGTAATAGTAATTCCTTTAGTATCTATTATCCTTGTCTGTATAAGGAATTGAATCATGTTGTGGTCGCTATTTCCCAGGGGTTCTAGTATTCTAACATCATGGACTAGAGTTCCCAGATTAGTCAGAACAATATCAATGATGTTATTATTTCTTGTTCCATGTTGAATTATTTGCTCTAAATTATGGTTAATTGTAAAGTCAAGAAAATCGTTTTCAGTATTTCCCTTCCATGTATGCTTATTCCAGTCTATATTGGGAAAATTGAAATCACCCATAAGTATGTAATTTGATTTGGGGTCAAGGTTGTTGATGGAATTTAAAAAATTACTATTCTGTTCCTTACTTAGATTGGGTGATCTATAGGCCAGACAGATACATAATTTAAAAGATGGTAAGAGAATTTCTACCCATATTACTTCACTATCAATGTCCATTTGGATGTTAGAATTTTTACAATGGAATGTATATTCACCAGAAATATATAGAACTATCCCCCCACCTTGTTTGTCTTTCCGATTTTTAATTATCTTGTTAAATCCTGGTATGTCTGTGTTCCAGCTATCATCCTGGAACCAAGTTTCAGTAACTCCACAAATAGAAATATTCTCTTTGTGCATTATATATTTTAGTTCTTCAATTTTATGTGTCAGACTTCTGGCATTAAGTAATAGAATTTTTATATCACTAGTATTCGTAGGTTGGGGTTGAATATTATTGGCTAATGCAACAATATTCAGATGAGCCGGAACACTATTTATAAGTCTTGATTGGTTATTACCAGGAAACCCATCCCCCCCCAGTACTAGTTTAAATAAATATCTAGAGAATGGGTAAAATGTGTCCCTAGTAAATCATTTCCCTTTTTGCTTAGGTGTAGTCCATCATGACAAAATAGATAATTTTGCAGATAAAAATTTTCCCAGTGAGGTATACAGTGAATTTCCTGTTTTAATGTCCAAGATCTCAACCAGTTGTTATATTTGTGTATTTTTTGATTAACTCATAAGGTAGCTTTTGGAATGGGCAGTACCTCTGAAATCATAACTTCGCATCCCAGATTGATCAAAGTGTTAACTAGAGCAACCATGTCTTTTTCAATTTCCAAAAGGAACTCTTTAAACATGTTGTTTGTACCCACATGTATTAAGACAAGGGGATTAGATCCCAAATCACGGACCATTGTTTTACACATACAAGTTAGATCCGCAATTTTTGCCCCACTAAAGGCAGATAGAGTTTGATGTGCCTTATCTGGGTTACAAATAGTCCTGTCGAGTTTTTTAATCATGGAATCCCCTATTACCAGTAAATTCCTATGTTGTAACTGAGTATTATTATCAGATTCCATGATTACTAGAATTCCACTGTCAGAGTGGTTAGTATCACACCCTGGGGTAATTTCTTTACTACCAATATCTTTGTCAGAATGAGTAAGAACGTCTGGGATTTCATTAACTGCTAATTGATGAGTTAAGCTATTTTCTAAGTTCGTATCTAATGTTTGTAATATGGAAAAACTATTTGTGAGAGGGATATCAAATATTGTGGCATGCCTACCTTTTTTAGCGGTTTTTTTATATTGCATATTGTACCATTCTTCATCGCCATCAAGAGATACTTCTTCCTTTCTAATTCTTTTACTCTTTTTTTTAATGTTAAGTTCAGGTTCAATTGAATTAATTGTGCCCGGAACATTGCGTAGAGGGTTGGGGGAGATACTAACGTGATTGTATAAGGGTACCGTCTCTGGGACTGGGATGGAGGTCTCATTATTCAATATATTTAGATTAGTACCTAATCTATCTGCCATATTTCTTTGGCTGTTTTCTAAGTGTAATAACCTTTCATTGAAGGAGTTCAGTTCATTTATTAACTCAACATTATGGGTGCATTTATCACAAACGAAATGATCTATTGGATCATCCTGAGTGATTAAGTACATAGAGCAATTTATACATCTAGCAAGGCATTCACCTTCATGCAATGAAATAAGTTTTGCCATATTGTTATAATTATAACCCCTTCACACAAACACAGACTTATGAATTTATGCAACACTCCCTGGTTTAAAAAACAAATATATAGCAAAGGTGGTAAGCCATCAATCTGATGATATTTGGGCTGAATTACCTTATTTATGTGGCCTACAGAAATTAAATTAGTATCTGCAACAGATCTTAACAGTTCCCCAACTTCTAACCTTCAAACGGCGCTGGCAGCACTAGTCTTTCTTACGTCTTCCGCGATGTGCTACGCGCCACGCCCTGCTCACCTCAGGGCACTGAATTTAAGTGTAAATGTACCCCGGAAGTGCTCAGAGGGGTTGCACTTCATTGTCAGTAAAAAATAATTCGGTTTACTCTTTTTGTGAAATGTTTAGAAGTTTTGAGCCTAGACACAGGGCTTAGCTTAGCCTCAAATATGCTGAAATTAATTTAAATTCTTCGGAGTTAAAATGAGCTATACAACGAAGCTCCTCTACCTGTTGCTATGACAACAGGGCTCTTGAAACGCTAAAGACTCGTTATAGTGAGTAAGCCTTTAAAAATAACAAACAACACAAAGATATTTCGCAGTAAGGTGTATTTATAAAAACAAATAAAATTGTAACAGCAGTGCTTATTCCAGCAAGTATGGGTGCTGCTCACCGCAGGGCATTGAATTTAAGTGCAAATGTACCCCAGAAGTGCTCAGAGGGATCGCACTTCGTTGTCAGTTAAAAATAATTCAGTTTACTCTTTTTGGGAAATGTTTAGAAGTTTTGAGCCTAGACACAGGGCTTAGTTTAGCCTCAAATATGCTGAAATTAATTTAAATTCTTCGGAGTTAAAATGAGCTATACAATGAAGCTCCTCTACCTGTTGCTATGACAACAGGGCTCTTGAAACGCTAAAGACTCATTGTAGCGAGTAAGCCTTTAAAAATAACAAACAACACAAAGATATTTCGCAGTAAGGTGTATTTATAAAAACAGATAAAATTGTAACAGCAGTGCTTATTCCAGCAAGTATGGGCTGCTGCTCACCGCAGGGCACTGAATTTAAGTGCAAATGTACCCCGGAAGTGCTCAGAGGGATCGCACTTCGTTGTCAGTAAAAAATAATTTGGTTTACTCTTTTTGTGAAATATTTAGAAGTTTTGAGCCTAGACACAGGGCTTAGCTTAGCCTCAAATATGCTGAAATTAATTTAAATTCTTCGGAGTTAAAATGAGCTATACAACAAAGCTCCTCTACCTGTTGCTATGACAACAGGGCTCTTGAAACGCTAAAGACTCGTTGTAGCGAGTAAGCCTTTAAAAATAACAAACAACACAAAGATATTTCGCAGTAAGGTGTATTTATAAAAACAAATAAAATTGTAACAGCAGTGCTTAGTCCAGCAAGTAGGGGGTTATAGTATCCCAGAGGGCTATACCAACAGCAGTTACACTACCCCAGAACCATTCCTCTGGGTGGAGGCACCTATTCATCAAACTCAGGACCCTCAACCTGTGCCTAGTCACACAGGCAGGGGTAGTAGCCTTTGAGACAGCGCCACCTAGGGGTTACATCTTGGAGGCACTGCTGGGATTAGCACCCCCAGTGGTCAAAATCAAGAATTACTGCAAAAAGCTTAATGGGTACCACTGTAGAAATGACTGTGCATCAGTTGGTGGGATGGTGTACAGGGCATGAGATTGACCCACACAATGCCTTGCTAATACTGGATATACCCCTGGGCACTAGTAAAGACACTGTGGAAGGGGTACTTTCAAAAACTGAATGCTTGGGAAAAGTTGTGGTGGTAAACCGACATGTTGGCTTGACTGCCCAGACCTTAATGGCCTTAGTGGAAGGTAGCAACCCCATGGAGAGCACTAAGGTCCCCCAGACTATTGCTGCTGAGGGGTCCCCAGCTGCCTGGAGGGTGGTGACTAAAGATAGTGAGGACCCCTTAGAGAACGAGCGCCCACCCTTATCTGAGACCTTTGAGGAAAAGTTTGCCAAGTTGTTATTGGAGAAAGGTAAAACCACAGAGGACTTAAAAAAGTTATTCATGCCACCTGGGGTTGTTCCTTTCCCTCTGCCCATGCCAGCCCAGCACCTGTCCCTTCACCAGCTCCCATGCCTACACCAGTACTGGCATCCACTCCTGTGCCCGCAGTTAGTCACAACTCATACTGCAGACTGAGGATGTTTTCAGGCACTCTCCCCACCCCCCAAGGGTAGGAGGACTGGGAAACCTGGACAGACTATGTTGCCCCCTTGGTACCCGAGTGGAAGTGTGCAGAGGCAGAGACATGGAAAAGGATCATGGAAAGTTTAAGGGGCCCACTTTGGAAACAGTCAAGTTCCTGAGGTCCACAAACCCTGATGTGTCAGCCCAAAAGTACTTGTTCACACTAGAAGGTGTTCTTGGTAGCATTGAATCTGGAGATACTTTAATGTGGCAATTCAAAGGCACCAAAAAGTGGAAAGAGGAATGTTTGACCGTGTATGTTACTCGCTTGGAGAGGGCCCTACAGAAAGCTTACCAGAAGTGTGGGGTATCGGCTAGTGAACTGAACCATGTGAGATCAGATCACATACTACAATATGCCAAATATTCTAAATTGCAAATTATCCAGCTAAAGCTCCAGGATAGGAGGGATAATCCATGGGCCAAGCTGTTGAGAGATGAGCTGCTGAGAGAAATCAGAGAAATGAAAGTGTGTGCCTCTACGAAGGCTCCTCCCATGGACAAAGAACCTGGTCCCTCTCAGAACGTGTCTGCTATGGGGATGGGGGTGCACGCTCAGGCGTCTCCTGCAGAGGGCCACTCAAAAACTGAAACAAATGAATTGACTGCTGCAATAAAGGAACTATTGAGACATATTGCATTACTGTCAATGCCACAGGCAGAGATCAAACCACGATTATGTGTTGTTAGTGCTTCAGTTCCAGCCCTAAATGTGTACTCTGCCCAACCTTCTAATTGTGAATGGAGACCAGCTCCTGATGTAGTGTTTTAGCCAAGATAAACTCAAGAACCTGTAAATTATCACAATTGTGGAAAGGATGGGCATATGAAGAAAGAATGCCGGTCTCAAAAGGATTTAGAAAAGGTGGTAAACAGACTCCAAGGGGAGTGCCAAAAAGCAAATCAATTGCAGAAGGGTTCAAAAAATCCAAATTTCAATTTCTTAGTGGCTAGATTTTCCATCAAGGTTCCTCCCAAAGTCCATCCAGACTGGTCTAGATTGGTGGGCTCTTCCATGGACACTACTGTACACATAGACGGGATTCTGGCCCGAGCAGTTTTAGACAGCTGGTCTCAAGTCACAATAATTTTCCAAGACTGGTATGAGCAGCATTTATCTGACCACCCATTACAACCCCTTGATGGACTGCATGTGTGGGGGTTAAGTGAAATGTCATACCCTTATCTTGGCTATTTAAAGGTGTGGCTTTCTTTTCCATCTTCTGTGGCTGGTGTGGGAGATGCTGTGGAGATGCTAACCCTGGTCTGCCCTTCCACCGGACTTTATGATGGTATCCCTGTACTGATTGGCACCAATGCACACATGTTTGGGCACCTGGCCCAGCTATGTGAAGAAAGGCAGAAGAGAAAGACAGGAAAAGCCCTGCGAGTTCACGCCCTGATCCAAAACACCTACAAGAAGCACCTGCAGCCCAAGCAAAGTGATTAAGATGAGCCTGTGGGGATGGTTTGGAAGAAGGATCCTGCCACTGTTACATTACCTCCCAATGTAGAATGCAGTATTAGTGGTGAAGTATGGCTGCAGAAAGATGTCACTAACAAAATTTTGATGCTGGATGCCCCAGACGAGGGAAGATTACCTGAAGAACTGCTGAATAAACCCAGTGTCCTTCCGGCCCAGGCTTATGCTTACGCCCGATGAGTGGTGGTATGAATACAAAATGTTACAAACTGAGACATCACGGTACACAGAGGATGTACCCTGGCTAAAGTCTATTGTGCCAACACTGCTGTGTGCTCTGGTTCCATGTGATGATAGTGATCGAAAAACTGTGATTGCTATCATCGCGAATGTATATCGTCGAAAAGCATTTCGGCGATATACATTTCTCATCGAACTGACATCCAGTACTCCTTGGATTACAGATATAATAAAGTGCAATATTAGATATAAAGGTAATTTATGGAAAAGAGCAAATAAAACATTGAAAGAAAGGGATTGTGAGAAGTATAAAAAAGAGAAATAGATTAAAATCTAAAATTCGTACTTTAAAAATGCAATATTTTAAAAATAGGGTTGCCCAAACTACGGATCCACATAAATATTGGACATTATTAAAATCATTTGAAAAACCTGTGATAGATAAATTGCCCATTCAGATTAAGGTTAATGACATATTATTGATGCCACAAAAATCTGCAGAATTATTAAATCAATATTTTACTTCTCTCCCTGATTTAACTATTCCTCCAGACGGCTGTGTTAAGGAAGTATGGAATGAACAAGGGCCCTCAATTAAGAAATTTAGATTTAAAGCCATCACTTGCCGTAATGTCAAGGATGAATTAAGAAAACTTCAAACTAAGAAAGCCCCAGGTTTGGACCAAATTGAAAACAGGCTATTGAAAGACTATGGATGTAGTGGCTCCAATATTAGCTAAACTTTTTAACTGGAGTTTGATTGAAAGGAAGTTCCCAACACTTTGGAAAAAGGCAAAAATTGTACCAATCCGTAAAGGAGGTTCTCCTTTGGAACCAACAAATTATAGGCCAATCTCTCTATTGTCCGGTGTGTCGAAGGTCTTGGAGAGATTGGTGCAGAGTCAATTGAGAGAATATTTGGAGGAGGGTTCTCTCTTGTCCTGTTACCAGTCAGGTTTCTGAAAGGGCTATTCCATGGACATTGCCCTCACCGACCTAATTGATAACATTGCTACCCATGTAAATGAGGGTAGGTTGTGGGGGTGGTGTTCGTGGATCTCTCCAAGGCCTTCGACACCATAGACCATGAGATTTTGTTTAAAAGGATGCAAGGTCTGGGTATAGATGGCAAAGCCCTCCCTTGGTTTAAATCCTACCTAGAAAATAGAGTACAGCAGGTTTAGGTTGGGGACATCCTTTCAAATCCAGAAATTGTAAAAAAAGGGGGGTCCCCCAAGGCTCGATTTTGGGCCCCCTCTTGTTTATAATGTATGTAAATGAGTTACCTAAGACTGTAAAGTACTCTGCCTTAAGAATGTATGCAGATGATACTGTTTTATTGACACATGGATGTTCAATTCAAGAAGTAGATCATCATCTCCAAAAGGATTTTAGTAAAATGGAGCTATGGCTGTATCAGACAAAGCTTGTTTTAAATAGTAAAAAAACAAATGTAATGGTATTTCAGAGTAGAAGTAAAGCAGACATGGATCATCCTAAGATTTACATAAAAACATTAAATAAGGAAACATTAAGTCAAGTTGATTTTTATCGATATTTGGAGGTCTTTGTGGATCAGGATTTAAATTTTGATATCCACATAAAGGAGTTAGTTAAAAAAACAAATAATAAATTAGGAGCTTTCAGGAGGACAAAATACTGTTTAAACTCAAAAATAAGAGGGGATATTGTAAAGTAATTGATTTTACCTAATATTGAGCATGGAATTCATGTATATAGTATGACTAGTAAAATTAAGTTTAGACCTACCCAAGTATTATATAACAACCTGGCTAGATTTGTTTTGAATTGTGAGTATACAACTCACCACTGTGAAATGTTTACTTCATTACAATGGTTTCAATTAAATCAAATTATAGACCGAAAGTGGATAAAGCAGATTCATGGGGTGGTCCACAATCAAGTCCCAGATATCTTATGGATAAGATGTCACAATCCATATATCAATATAATTATAACTTGAGAGGGAAGGGGGGAACAAAATATATTAGACCAAGAGTAAAAAATAAATTTGATAATATGACCTTTGCAGCAAAGGTCGCCAAATTATGGGATCAAATTGATGAAGGGGACAAATAAATCAAACAAATAAAAATCCTTTTCAAAATTATTGATTGTGAAACACCCATGAAATGTAAGTGTAATGGTTGATATGTTAAAAAAAGTGGATGGGTTGGCAAACTGTATATGGAAATAATGCAGACTAGTCATTATACTTGGATGTAAGTTAATAATGATTATTTATATTGATGTATGTGATTGTTTTTTAAAATTGTTTGTGTGTAACTTGATGTTATGTGTGAAACAGGTCCATCTTGAAAAATGGGACCTGTTCCCAAAGATGTTATAACACCATTACCTGTAGAAAAATAAAATTTTACTACTACTAAATAAAGTGTTTTTGTGGGGGGGCTGCACCCCCATCCCCCTCACAGGGGGCTTCACTTCCCACACCCTTTTACTAAGGATTCTCAACTCTAGGGGGGTACAACTCGAGGAGGGGGTGAAATCATGAAATAAATAAATAAATAATTGTACAGTCGCAAGCAGTGGCAAATTTTATTTCCCCCAGCAGGTCCCGAACCCAGTGCCTACTGCACCGTAGCCAGCCACCCTCACCACCACACCACAGGGCTGGCTCGGTTGTAGCAGGCTCACCTATCCTCCTGAGCCCTCCCTCCTATCCCCCCTGTACAGCTCCCCATCCCTCCCCTTCCGGTCACTCTAGACACCATTGTATCACTACCCTTGCACGGCAGCGGATCTTGATAACACACCATAAATGAGTCGCTGTTTCTACAGTCGCTCATTTATAAGTGCTATCATCACGGGCTACCCTGTGTTCCCATCCCAGTGTAGAGCAGAAAAAGGATGTGAGGTATCTCCTGATATGTTTGATTTTGGGGGTTCGCCTCTTCCCAACAGCTGGAGAACCAGAATCAGTAACAAGATGGCCCAGAGAACCAAAGTATTCTCCCTCACGGAATGGGATGTTGGTTGTGTCATGGGTGCTGAACACCACATTCACTTGCACGATGAGAGATCCTTCAGAGAGAGATCCAGACGCCTAGCTCCTGCCAACATAGACGATGTCCGACGTAACTTACAAGAGATGTTAGCGTCTGGCAACATACAAGACTCATGCAGCCCATACACCTCCCCAATCATTGTAGTGAGATACAAAAATGGATCTGTTCATATGTGTGTTGATTACAGGACCCTCAACAACAGAACTGTGCCAGACCAGTATACAGTGCCACATATACAGGATGCCCTGGACTGTCTAAATGGTAGTAAACGGTTTTCTGTTCGCAACCTCCGAAGTGGATACTATCAGATCCCAATGGCTCCTGAGGAAGGGGAAAAAACTGCATTCATTTTTCCCTTGGGCTTCTATGAGTTCCTCTGCATGCCCCACAGCATATCGGGTGCACCAGCAACATTCCAGCAACAAATAGAGCGTGCAGTGGGAGGTATGAATCTCTTGGAATATCTCGTCTACCTTGATGATGTCATAGTTTTTGGAAAAACTCTCAAGGAGCATGAGACTCGCTTATTCAAAGTATTGGACAGACTTGAAGAGTTTGGTCTTAAGTTATCCATTGACAAATGCCAGTTTTTCCAGAGTTCTGTCAAGTATGTGGGTCACATTGTGTCATCAGAAGGCATACAAACAGACTCCAGTAAGGTGGAAGCCTTAACCAGCTGGCCAAAGCCCAACAACTTATAAAAGCTCCAAAGGTTTCTTGGATTCTGCGGCTATTATCGCTGATTTGTCAAAGACTATACCAAGGTGATCCGTCCCCTAATAAACTTAACTCAAGGGTATCCACGTACTCACAAGAGGTTTAAGAAGGGCACCGACAAAGATGTAGAAAATACCTATTTCAGACCAAATGAGCTGTTTGGGCAGAGATGGACGCCCGATTGCAACATTGCTTTTGATGAAATAATTTACAGATTGACTCATGCTCCCATACTTGCTTATGCTGATCCATCCAAGCCTTATGTGTTACATACAGATGCCAATTTGAGTGGTCTCGGAGCAGTATGCTATCAAGAACATCTGGAAAGACTGCGCCCTGTCGCCTTTGCTAGTAGAAGTCTGAAATCTTCAGAGAAAAACTAACCAGTGCATAAATTAGAGTTTCTCGCTCTCAAGTGGGCCATAGTTGGCCAATTTCATGAATACTTGTATGGTGCTAAAATCTTGGTCAGAACCGATAATAACTCCATTAACATATGTCCATACCACCACTAAACTAGATGCTACTGGACACAGATGACTTTCTGCTCTAGCAACCTATGATTATGCAGTGGAGTTCCGACCAGGTCTAAACCACATAGATGCCAAAGCTCTTTCACAAAGACCTCCTTCTGATCAACAGTGGGTTCATATCCCTGAGCAATCTGTAAAAGCACTATGGCACAAGTTTGACCCAGAAGAAACCTTGTCCTCTGCTTGTCCTCTTCAGCTTCTGTGAACTGCCTGGCAGATTGTTTGGGATCTCTAGAAACGTGCATACCAGTTGCCTATTGTAACTTTGCAGCTTTAGACTTGAGTTCTTTACCACAGCTAACTCCAGCTGATATCTGCAAGGAACAGTACTATGATGCGATGATTAGGCCAGTGGTTAATGCTGTACAGAAAGGGGAAGGTATCTCAAAAATGTGGACAAAGTGACCCCCAGACTGCCTTACTTCTTCGAGAGGGGAGCAAGCAAAAGCTTCAAGAACAGTTATTGTACCAAGAGCTTACTGACAGCCAAGGTGAAATGGTGAGAAAACAGCTAGCACTGCCAGCTAAATTCAAATATTTATTTATTTATTATTTATTGAATTTTGTTGACCCGGTAAGCCCACTGGGCCTAGAAGTCCCTTTTTCAAGGGCAACCAGGGGGAAGGGGGATATAGATGGGAAGCAACTGAAATTGAACCAGATTAAGCTGTTGGTGGTATTTTTGTTTTTGTGAATATTGTCCTAAAACCTTTGCATGACCAGATGGGACATCTGGGTAGTGAGAGAACCCTTGATCTGGCCCATTCATGTTTCTACTGGCCTAAAATGAGCCTAGACATAGAACAACATGTTAAAACCTGCAGTAGGTGTCTTCAGTGCAAGGCTCCACCACAAAGAGCAGCCCCTCTGATCAATATTGTCACAAGTGTGCCAATGCAGCTTGTCTGTATCGATTTTCTTAGTCTGGAGTCAGATTTCAAAGGCATTGCAAATGTACTGGTAGCCACAGATCACTTCACGAGACATGCACGGGCCTACCCAACCAAAGACCAAAAGGCCTCAACTGTAGCTAAAGTCCTTGTTGAAAAGTTTTTTGTACATTACGGTGCACCACAGGGTATTCATTCGGATCAAGGCCAGAACTTTAAGAGCAGGCTTATTAAAGAACTGTTGTCTCTATGGGGTGTAAGAAAATCCAGAACAACCCTTCATCACCCTCAGGGGATCCACAGCCAGAAAGATTTAACAGAACCCTACTCGATATGCTGGGCGCTCTGCAACCCAAAGACAAACCAAAGTGGAGCCAACAAATCAGCGCCCATGTCCATGCTTATAATTGCACAAATAATGAAGCTACTGGTTTTTCACCATACCACCTTATGCTTGACAGAGAAGTTCACCTTCTAGTTGATGTATGTTTCGGAGTGTCTCCTGATGGTGTTCAATCAGATAACTACCTGCAGTATGTCAAGAATCTAAAAGCCCAACTAGACCATGCCTATCAGCTTGCAAACACTATGGTAGCAAAGAGAAACCTGACTAACAATCAATCAAGTCTTTATTTAACCAGGCATTCATCACTGAGCAGAAGCTCATTTGCAAGATGGACCTGGGTGGAGCATGAACAATTATATATACAGGTCAACACAGGTATTTACAAGGCAATACTGTTTACAGAGAGGAAGAAAAAGAAGTTCATATGTACATATAATTATACAGATATTGTACAGATTACAGGGAATTTACATACATAGAAGTGTCTATAGGAAGATAAAGCAGGTTATCTAAGGTTGTAGGAGGAAGTAACGGAAGAGAAAAAAATATACACCAGGTAGAGGCGAAGGTAGGGGGTGGAGGGAGGGAGGGAGGGGAGAAAGGATAGGAGGGCACGTGCACAGAGAGGAGTTGGTAAAACTGGATGTAGAGAAGGTGGATGGAGAAAAGGAGTATGTCTGAGCCCCGGGATTGAATGCTATAAAGTACGGGGCATGGTAGGATGTCACAACCCAGGGGTAGTGAGCTCCTATCCGAGGTTGGGAAAGGAAGGATAAGGGGATGGACGGGCCTAGTGTTGATAAGACAGGGGGATAAGAGAGAGAACAATTAGGCTTGTGAGGAGCAAGCTGGGGGGTCAGTACTTAAAATTGGGTCTAGGCATGGCTATATACCAGTGCAGACACCGGTACTGGGTCTGAGTGGGTGAAGCAGTTACATACTTCTCTGATTGTACGGAAATAAAGCATCTTGAAAGCATTTATACTGATTAGAGTGCTTAATTTGAGGGTTTTTTGTAGATTGTTCCATAAGGTAGGTAGCACGAAGCTTATGGCTGCCCTGCCGAAGCGGGATTTTGCTTTGGGTACTTTAAGTGTAATAGCTGAGTAACTTCTTAATGCATATTTCCCAATTATACTCAAGGGAAGACAGCAGGAGATATAGTAAGGCAGCTTATTAGAGATGGTGCTATAGGTCCAGAGATTGGCATTTCTGTGGTGCCTGAACTTTAGTGACGTCCACCCCACTGCCGCATATAGGGTGCAGTGATGCATGTCGAAGGGAAGTTCCGTTATAAACCTCAGTGTTCGATGGTAGAGTGTGTCCAGTTTAGCCATGTAAGAGTTAGGGCATCGGCTGTAGAGGAAATCAGCGTAATCAACCAATGATGGGAAATGGATTGGACCAGTTGTTTCTTGGCATCTCTGGTGAGAAATTGGTTGATTCTAAAAAACAGGCCAAGCCTTTGCCAAAGTCGTTTTAGCAAGTCCTCGATATGTTCAATGAAGGAGAGTCTTTGGTCTATCCAAACTCCCAGATACTTGAATTTTGTAACAAATTCTAGTTTTTCACCTAGAACTGTGGTAATTTGTGGAACTGTCCCACTGGACACAGGGTTAGCTGTACGGATGAAAGGGGAGAGGACCATCGCTTTAGTTTTTTTGGCATTAAGGAGTAGCTTTTTTTGGAGGAGTTGGCTTTGCAAAAGGTTGAATTCTGACTGTAGGTCATTGGAGGCAGCTTCAGGTGTTGGGCGACTCACGTAGAGAACTGTATCATCTGCAAACAGATGGATGTTGGCTTCTTTTATACAGTAGTCGATGTTATTAATGTTGATTGCAAAAAGTAAGGGCCCTAATATAGAACCTTGAGGTACCCCTCTTTGCACAGTTTTTAAGGGGGACAGGCCTCCTTCAGCTTTAACTTGTTGAAGGTGCCCTGTAAGATAGTCAGTAAACCAGTGCAGAGAGGAGGGGTCCACACCTATGGTTTGAAGGGAGGGGAGGAGCAGACTATGGTCGACGGTGTCAAAAGCCTTGCTTAGATCAAGGAAAACAGCACAAATAAAGTTTTTGCTCCCAAGATTACGCTGCCAGTCATTAGTAACTTTGGCGAGGGCTGAGACAGTGCTATGTTTAGCTCTGAATCCGGACTGCATAGGGTTTAGCAGTTCCCTAGACTCAAGGTGAGTCCTCAGCTGTGCACTTACAATTTTCTGTAGGAGCTTGCGCAGGACCAGAAGGAGAGAAATTGACCTGTAGTTATTGAGATTGCCAGGGTCATCTGATTTGAACAGTGATATGACATGTACTGTCTTCCATATAGGTGGTATATATATCTCCCTGAGACAGGGATAAGTTAAAAAGGTGGGTGACGGGTATTGCTAGTACGTGGTAGGCACTTTTTAGGAAGTAAGGGTCAAGGGTGTCGGCCCCAGCACTTTTTCTAGTATCCAACTGAAGCAAGAGGTCCTCTACCTCTTTCAGTGAGGCAGGTTGAAGCGAGAAAGGCGGCGAACCTATCGGAGTTTCAGGCACTTGGCTGGCAGTCTGGGAGCGAAGTATGTTTGCAGGGGAGTTATAAAATGCCATGCCTGCAGTAGCAAAGTGGTTATTGAATGCGTCAAGTATATCCATCTTTTCGGTTATAGTCGAGTTGCCAGAAGTAATTTTGGTCAGGAGTGAATTTCTTGGGGAGTGGCCTAGCAGATCATTGATTGTGTTCCAGAGCTTGATTGGGCTCTTTGTGGCAGAGTCGAGTTCGGATTTGAAGAAGGTGGCCTTTGATTCTCTGATGGTTTTGGTACATAAATTTCGTAGTCCCCTGAACTGGTTCCAAACTTCTGCAGTGTTCAGTCTGAGTGCTTTTTTCCAGAGCTTATATCTTTCTAGAAGCAAGGACTTGATCTGAGGGGTGAACCATCTACAGGTTTTTGTCCTAGTTCGAACTTTAATCAGGGAAGCATACTTATTAAGGGCCCTTGATAGAATGTTGTGGAAGATACTGTAAGCTGACGTAATTGTTTTGGCCAGGTAGACCAGGTGATAGGGTACTAATGAGAAACTTTGGACTTCCAGGTATTTATTTATTTATTAAGTTATTTTTTGTTCACCGGGTATGCGCACTAGACAAATTCTTACCTATTTTCAGGCACGACCCGGAAGGGGAGGGAGATACAGATGAATGCCAACTGGCATTGAACCAGATTAAGCTGTTGGTGATATTTTTAGTGAATGGGGTGAAATTTTGCCAGGGCACCAGGGAAATTCCCCTACTCTTTTCAAGAAGTGCCATAGGATCTTTAACATCCACCTGAACTACCACCAGAACAAGCAGATGGGATCTCGGTTTAACGTCTCATCCAAAAGACGGATGGTAAACGCAAAATAGTAGACCGCTGGAGTCACATTCCATATACAGTAATCAGTAAGCTGCATGATCTTCCAGTGTATAAAGTACATCCAGAGAGGGACCCTCGTGCTGTTAAAACCATTCACAGGAACAATCTTTTACCTATTGGTCAAATAGTAATCAATACTGTTAAAGAGTCTGAAGCTCCTCAGAGCCCTGTAACTTGGTCTGCTGCTCAGGCCATGCAACAAAATCAGCAAACTCCTGCTTTCCAGCCTGTTGCTCCCAATAATGTCTCCAATCCTGCAGACATTGCAGATATTGAAAATGCTGAAAGTGATGACGAAAGTGAATTCTATCCTGCTTTCTATCCATCTTTTGAACTTGAGAGAGTGTTCCAGGGAATTCCTTCCATTAACTACGGTGATGACTCTGAACCCCCAGTTGTGTTAACTGATTCAAGTTCTTCAATGGTACCTGAGCCTCAAGGAAGTGATGCTCACAGTGTGGACCTTGAAGAGGTTGGATTCCTTTGTGTGGTGGAATTAATGGAAATCAATCAACCTGAACACAATGAGTCATGTAGTGAACCTACAAGTGATCATGCAAGTGCTAATGAACTAAGTGGGCTAAGTGAACTGTTTCATGCTAATGAAAGTATCATTCAAGAGCCAGAAAGATGTGTCCTAGATGATTCTGACTTTGTGGAAATACCTCTGACAAGTGACAGTGAGCTTCAACAACAAGAAGTGCCAGTGTTGCCACACCGCTCAGAAAGATCTGTAAAACCAATCTTAAAGCTCATGTACCTGTATGACACTCCAGGACAGCCTGTTAACTTGCCCATGAATGTTGTGCACAAAGGAGTCTATGTCATGCCCAATTCTTTGCCCAAACTTGCGTTCACTGCCTCTACCCAAACCAAAGCCTCCACCCAAGTTAAGGTGCCCATTCAGTGTACCAAGGAGTATAAAGTTAAAAAGATGGGAATAAGTTGAAATGCTATGATAAAATATGGTAACGTTACTGAACCTGTGATTCTGTTTGATGTGAAAAATGTGAATTCTAAACTACTGAGATATACCAGATGAAACATATATGTATCTTTTCGTATAACGTGTTCATATGAAATGTTATAGTAAGAATAGACTTGATGCGGCTGCCACGTTTTTCCAGACAGGGAAGTGTGTAACCCCCCTACAAATTGGGGTTTACTAAGATGTCTTCCAGGGCTGCCTAATGCCCACAGTAAGGATGGTGTCCTGTGTCTGCAGTAGCTGTATGTGTCTGCATGAGAGTGCTATAGGAAGCCTCCATGCCGGTCTCTTTAAGAGAGTCATTATGCTGTGTTAGAAATTAGTCTGGGCTAGGTCCGAGTAGTTTAGGGCTTACGACCAGCCAGGCGAGTGGTATTTCTGCTCCATTCTGCAGTTGCTATATGCGCAGAGGGAGCTCTGTTAGGAACTGTGTTCATTTACTGTTTTTATGCCTTATTAATAATAATATAGTAGTTTGTCTAACCTGCCTTCCATTGCAGCATGGAATTTCTGCATACAGCCACCATTTTGGTTCTGGACTGCCAGAGTTGGAACAATCAGAATCTTGGGGGACCTAAAATTGAGACTGTCCCCAGAGGTCTTATGGGATTACATTTCTGTAGGAATTGTAGATTTTAAGGTTTGGCACCTAAATGAACCTGGAGGGGGAGCCCTTGCTGTGACAGACAGTTCCCTCAGCCAACCAAATATTTTGGATCTCAGAGGAAATCTCCATAACTGCCTGCCTGCAGCAGAGTGAGTTGTGAGCTGGAGTTTGGAGAGTAAACAGCTTGAGCCATCGAGCAGCTGCTTCTGCGTAGGAGCATGGGAGAATCGACGGGAAGACTGCGCTGGCCTGCCTGTTATGTCTTCCAGTGAGAAATCCTGTGAATGTGAAAGTTGGACTTGTAATCTAATTCCTTTGTTTGAGATCTGAAGCCTGAAGAGAAAGTAAGTGATCATTGCCTGAATTTGGGACTGAAGACTTGCTCCAGAAGCGATCGGCCTGCCAGGTATTGAAGTGAGTCATGGATTGAGAGGTTTGTGCAGAACTTCTGCTAAATTGCAACCAGACATTACCCAAACTGTGACTAAGAGTTGTGTTGTTTGTAAGTGTGCTGAATGTGCTGTGTGGGTCGCGATTTGGTTCCCCACCATGAAGTGTATTATGCTAGCTGGAAGCTGCTACAGCACTTGCATGGACTAAATCCGAACTTCCTGCTCTGGTCTGGGCCCTGCCATCTCAGCCTAGACTGCCGCTCCCATCGCAGAGACATTTCCAATGAAAGACCCGTTTGAGGATTTGGCTCCCTACTCCCTGCTCAACACCATCGAACAGGTAGTGACCACCACGGTGCGTTGTGTGGTCCCTGCTTCCCCTGGCAAATCAGAACACCATCCAGAGGTTTTCATCTCATCAGTCCTGCTTCCTGGTCTGGGTAGCATGAGTACTAAACAGGGTAGCTCCCTGCAACAAAGCTGCAATCATTGTGTGTCATCTAATTTACTTGTTTGGGTTTATTATTATGAACTGAGCCACCTTGCTCCGGATTACAAATTCTGGGTTGATGTGCATGTAATTATTTTCTTTCCTAAGGGCCCCAACAACAGCTGCAATGCTGGCCTACCCCAGGCAACACATCAGGCTAGCCTACATTAACAACTGGGTACCCAGAGTGTGTGACTGT
This sequence comes from Neoceratodus forsteri, assembly GCA_016271365.2. Classification (NCBI taxonomy): domain Eukaryota; kingdom Metazoa; phylum Chordata; order Ceratodontiformes; family Ceratodontidae; genus Neoceratodus; species Neoceratodus forsteri. The sequence goes on from CM028129.1 coordinate 186,102,433, forward strand.
GATAGAGGGACTCTTAGTGCATGCGTGTTCAACCTAAATCAATCAGAATTAATAATCACTTGCTAAATTATTGCCCCACCCCTGCCAAAGCCCCTGAATAAATCAGAATTTGTGCTTTTGCATTTAACCTGGCTAATGTGAGCCTTCGTGGTGGGGGTATTGTACTGCCATTGAACTGTTGTATAACGAATCTTATTTTACAGGGGGTCTCCAGGGCCTTTGCAGCTGGTCCAGACCTGGTGGTAAGTGTACAGAGTGTGGGTTTAAAAGTGTTATCATATGGTACATGTGATTGTTTATTTACTACTATACTGTTTAGGCCACTAGAGGGGTTGGTGAGGGGTTATACCATCCTGGAGGGCTATACCAACAGCAGTTAAACTACCCCAGAATGATTCCTCCAGGTGGAGGCACCCGTTCACCAAACTCAGGCCTCTCAACCTGTGCCTAGTCACACAGGCAGGGGAAGTAGCCCTTGGGACAGTGCCATCTAGGGGTTACATACATATTGTCTACAGAGAGAGTTGTTTTCAAACCGTGGCAAATATAGGAGTTCCGTAAAGGAGTTTAGGCAAGAGCATTCCAAGGGCAATCACTAGATGAGCTTGGGAGGTTAGAATGTGACCAGTTTTATAAGAGATACCAAGAACAGAATTTATAGATTTGCAGACGCTTATCACATGCAAAGAGTAATCAAGGGAGGAATCAAGGGTGACTCCAAAATAAATTGGAGGAGTTCATTAGGCACTCCCTTACATCCTGCACTGTGCCATGACTGGGAAGCCTGATGGCCACAGCTTCTGACCTGCCTGCCCTCCAGACCAACAATCCAGGTTCTGCCCCTGATCAGGCACTCCCTCGCATCGTGTGCTGCGCCATGGCTGGGAAGCCTGCTGGCCATGGCTCCTGACCTACCCGCCATCCAGACCAACAGTTCAGGTTCTGCCCCTGATTGGGCACTCCATTGCATCCTGCACCATACCTTGGGTGGGAAGTCTGCCTGCTGTGGCTCCTGACCTGTCCACCCTCCAAACCAACAATCCAGGTATGCACCGCAGATAGCACCAGAGTGCAAGCTGAAGAATTGATTGGACCAAGCCTCCTCTCCTCGGCTCATCACTGGAGGCTCAGTCTGTGGCTCTGCCCTTGATTGGTTGTAGCCGACCATAGCTTCTCTGCATTCTTTAGCTCAGGGCTGTCTGATCAGGACCCAGTGCTATTCTTTGCCTTCTCCTTATTAGTGTTCAGCTGAATTTACACACTTTAAATACCCTTGTCTTCCCTCCCTCCTGTGCTGCCTTCACTCCTATTGGCTGTCACGCCACTGACAGTAAGCCTTAAAGAGGCACTCCAACCCTTGCGTCTCTTCAAGATTCCTAGGGGAGTACTGTGAATTTAACACTTGGAATGCTCCTAAACCTCCAAAATGCGTTCATTGTTGCTTATATTATGGGCCTTCTCTTCAGCACCCTTAGTCCAAAAGCTAGTGGCACCTACAATTAATAGGTCACAATAAACTTGTGATCCTCCATCAATATTAGTCCTACTGCCTGATACGTCTATGGTCTTGCTATCGTACCCCTTCTGTAGCTCACCATTCTCACACGTCAGGCCTCCTCCTCCTCCCCATTATGTGTCCTACTCTCCTCCCAAGTTCCATCTCATCTACTCGATCAGGATGGTATTATATGCATCACTTGCGTACCGCCCTGACTGTCCATCGTTACCCCCTTCATATTACAGCAAGAGAGGTCATACTCGGCTCCTTAGGCTGATGTTTAGTGACCGCAAGCTGATCCGGCTGTTGCTCCTCCTTTGCTCAGGCAATGTTGAGATGAATCCTGGGCTTATTTCCCCCATCACAGCGCCCTCAGAGTTGACTCAGTTAAAAGGAATAAGCTTTCTCTGCTTAAAGGGGAACTGTCATCAACAGGATTTCTTAATGTCTGAAAGCCCATAAAAAGCTAATTTGATTGAGCCATTGTGTTTATCTGTGAGTAGTTGCAGTCCAGAGTTCTTCATATGTAAATCACCCTGTAATTAAGGGCTGGTGGAAGCCATATGTTTTGGGCTCCTGACAGGAAGCAAGATATGTCAGCTGACAGGCTAAGAGCTGTTCCACACATCACACCTATTAACAGCAGGTGAACAATCTGCTAATTAAACAAAGTGTAACCCACCTCTCTCATATGTCTAGGGGCCGATGTTCCTGAGGAGGGGGGCTACAACATAGATTCTCATCTAACAGGCTCCCGAAACAGTTTTGATGAAAAGTAACAAAAATGGATCTTACCTGGCAGATGTAGGCCTCTTGCACCCCCAAATGTCCAGAAGGGAAATATGCATTAGCTCATTACCGATGGTCACAGATCCACTCTCTGGCCCAGCGTTCCTGGAATCTTCGGGAAACTTCTCAAACCACCCTGGGGAAAAAGGCTCTGGGATTTTCTAAAACTAAGAAGTGATTTTATTAGAGATTGAAATAAATTAAATCACACTCAGACCAACTTTCCAAACAAACCCAGTTTATTCTCCTGGACCCCCAATGATCTTAAGGGGGGGGCTCAGGGCCTCAGTTGCTTAAACACTGAAGATAGACAGCTCCATGGTGCTAACTTTTGTACACTATCAAGGAGAGGAACAAGGCAGGGATCCCAAAGGCAGAGATGTTCATCTAAACCACATGCAACTTAAATCTCATAAAACTAGGAGAGTAAAGCTTCCAGAAGTGAGGTGCTCCCAAACTCCCTAGCACGGGTAAGTACTAGCCCGGCAATTTCTTTTAGGCCCATTCTGTACACAAGAAGTGAGGGGTTTCTCTCACACCTGGTCCCTGACTTGCTTGGCCACTCCTTTACAGGGACCTGGACCCCACAGCTCAGAAATCCCAAATAGCTGCCACTCTACCTCCACACAGTAAGCAACTCTAATACCGACCTACCCCACCGACACCAGAATACTGATGGACACCTGCACCCTTCTCCTGATGCAGGAAACAGGCTCCTACTTAAAGAGGTACCCAGATGGCCTAAATCTGCAGCCATTAGAACCATCTCCCTACCAACCTTCCTGTGCTCGAGCTGAGCAACCAGCCCGGAGGAGGCTTCTAGGGCACTCCATGGCCCACTCGACAAAGTCCTGCAGCCCCAAGGACTGTCCCTCCAAACAGGCCCTTACACTGGTAGAGCCTCCCCCCAGGCCCCCTCTCAAACACCCTGGGCTGCCCTGCCATGTGGGAAAAGGAGGGCAGCTGCCACAAGCTCCCCTTCTGTCAGGGCCCTGCCACAGCTCTCACAGCCCTGACAGCCCAGGAATCCAACACTCCTTAACAGAGCCTCCTAAATGTCCCCCAAGGTCTAACCTTTCTCCACACGTAACTACTAGATCCTCTCACCACCCCAGCCTCCAGGAGATCCAGGACCCCAAACAACGCCAACTAATACTGCCTATTGCCACCCCAGTGGAGCCCCACTCCATTCCCAGCACCTCGCCACTGCATGGACGCCCTGCGTATGAGAGGGGGGGTTCCCCCTCAACTGCCCTAGCAGAACATGACCACCTCCTGCCTATTCTCCCATCTCCACCTCTCAGTTCCTTCCTCCCTGCTTATAAACCTTTTGACCTCGGCTGCCCCTAGTGGCAGCCAGCAGAAATGGCACTCTCCCAGGGCACCTTCCTAAAAACCTAAGCCCTGGGAAAAGAGAAAGGGGACCCTAAGGTGAGCAATAAGCCCCTCTCACATGATAGAGGGCTTACAAAAGGGAAAAGGAAAAGTACCTCAGATATAAAAGGTAATGGTTGGTTGCTTTTAAAATCTAATATTAATTTGTGGCAGTACACTAGCTCTTTAATGCAGGTAATATAGCATTAGGCCTATAGTTGTTTACCAGTTTGTGGTCACCTTGTGAAAATCTGGCACTACACTAGATGTTTTCCAAAAATCAGGTACCACCACCCCGATGACAGGGACAGATTAAGAAGTCTAGCAACTAGGAGGGAAAGCATGTAGGCTGTGATTTTAAATAATTTAGGTTCAATCCATTAGAGCCAGCAGATTTTGATTCATAAACCTGTGTAAGGAGTTTGCAAACTTCTGATATGTCAACCTTCTTGACGTAAAAAGGAGGACTTACAGTAGGAGTGGAGGGGAGGTCTGTGAAGGGCAGTCACTGATGGAAGATAATGTGGACCTAACATTGCCCATCTGGGGACAAATGACCTGGCAAGGGATGCAGCAAGGTGGTGCAAGATAGGTTCAGAGAGCTACAGAGGGGGTCCTGAAGCAGGTAGCATGCATGACAGCCTTCACTGAGGTGCTACCTGTGCAAGGCTGTGGGGAGGAGAGGGAACATCACACCACGGTTTCAACAACAGTTAAAGGCATGGTGCAGGTAAGAGGGGTTTAGCTACATCATGGACTGGGGTCCTGCCTGGAGGGATAAAGGTCTGTACAAGTGGGATGGCCTCATTCCATCCAGGAGGGGAACGGTAGTCCTGGGTGGGAGGTTTAAATGTTACTTTGATGGGCATCTAAACTAGCCAAGGAGGGAGGTGGAAGAAATGAGTGAGGCAGTGAATGCTCCCCCCCCCCATAATGGAGTAGCAGTGAAGAAAGCCCAGGGGAAATAAATTGCGAAGAGGTAGTGGGGAGTAGGGCAAGGGAGGGAAAGGGATGGGAGGGTCAAGAGGTGGAAATAAGGCTGAGAATAATATTAGGGAGGGTGGGCAAATGTAGGATGAAAAGGCGAGGGACAGTACCAGTGAAAATAGAAGAATGAAGGCTAGATTCAGGAAGAGATGACAAAGTAGGGGTAGGGAGGGACTAAAGGAGTGGACAGCCATGTCTGCCAATGCAAGGAGCCTAGGAAACAAAATTCCTGACCTTGAGGCTACCATTACAGAGGGCAAACCTGGATCTGGTGGCCATAACAGAATCGTGGTACACCGACAACCACAGCTGGGAAGTGGACATACCAGGTTACAACATGTTTCGAAAGGATGGGGCAGGGAGGAAAGGGGGTTGGGTTATTTTATATGACAGGGAAGGGATAAAGGCCACAGAAATACAAGGACACAGTGGGGAAAAAGAGGAGATGGAGTTTTTTGGGGTTGACTTAGACATGGGGTCCTGGGCCTTTATATGCATGTGGGTGGTGTACAGGCCACCAACACAGGGGAAGGAATTGGACAGGATTTTGGGGGAGACCATAGGCAAAATGGCAGGCAAAGAGAAAGAAGTAATTATGAGTGGCTTTAATCTGCCAGATGTAGACTACAGCATCCTGGCCACAGCTACAACTAGGAGCAGGGTAATCCTAGACTTCATGCAAGAGACATTTCTCAGGCAACTGGTTACAGATCCACTAGAGACTGGGCAGTGCGAGATCTGGTGCTTACAAACAGAGACAATATTGCAGATGTCAAAGTGGGTAGCCCCCAAGTGCAAGCAATCTTTGTACAGTGTGGTTTGGCATACAGATTGGGCAGGAGAAAAAACACACTGGGACGAGTGTCCTGGACATTAGGAGAACAGATTTTAAAGAAATGGGAGACTGCCTAAGGAAATACTTTGAAGGGGGAGATAGCCGGATGGGGGGGGGGAGCGGTACAATGGAACACAATAAAGGAGGGAATAATATAGGCAATGGCAAGCTGCAAGAGTAAGAGGAGAAAGTGGCCACTGTGGTTCTCAAAGGAGGTTGCTAAAGCAGTAAGGAAGAAAGAAACAGCTTTCCGGAAGTACAAGGAGACCCAAACAGAGAAGGACAGCGAGGTATATAAAAACAAAGGGAGTCGAGAAGGAGGGTGAGGACAGCAAAGGCTCAGACTAGGGAAAAGATCAACCATGAGTTCAAGAATGGCGATAAGTCTTTCTTCAGGTACATGAATGAAAAGAGGAAGGCATAGGGTGGTATAATGAAGATTATGAACTGACTGCCGTAAATGGATAAAGCTGATTGGCTGAGAGGTCTTTGAAGCTGTGATGCTATTGGGCTACATTATCACAGCATCAAAAAACCTCCGGCCACCAGCCTCCTCACTGTCAACATGGCAATAAACTCCTCTGACTGCAATGCTCGCCACATCCCGCATTCAGGAGCGAGTCACAGACCAAAGCAAGCTCCACAAAATTACAAAAAAACAAAGCAAGAAGTAGCTATTCCACATAAAATATCTCCCATTTGCTCACAAAAAAGAAATTGTCTTTTAACCACCACGACCCCTCACCTCTTGATAGTCCTGCCCACATGCACACAGACTGCGACCTAAGCAGCGCTCTGCATCCTCGTGCTGAACACCAATACACTAAAACCATGTTAACTTCACTGGCTCAAAGTTACACAGAAAAACACACTGGTCTGTCAGGGAATCCTGATAACTGTTCTCAGGCCATCAAAAGAACCACACCCCAGTGTACGTTTACTTACTGCCCAGAAACACTTCCAATGCCATACATGGGGGCAAGTTTGAAAGACGTCGAACACTATGACACTCATCGGCAGCAGCTTGTGAAACAGCAGTAAACAGCAGAACAACTTACAAATATTAAAAAAATATGAATGGTGTACCAGTTCAAAGATTTTTTTTAAAACATGAACAAAGCAGATACACTCTACTTCTTTTGCATATACAGTACTATGCAACATCGCCACCTGCTGTTCGAAGGTAAAATAACTATTTGCTTTATATGTATTCCTACACATTTTAAAATTGAATACTGGAATATTTTAAAAAACATCTCAAAATATTTTTTTCTATCTCTTTTTCTAGTAATAGTTCATAATAGCAATAATGCATTTCAGGGTGTGGTATATCCTGGGATACCATCACTTCTTGGGTCATTGGATGCACTCAACCTGCGGCCTCATGCCCAACCACCCGAGGCGTGACGATATACTATGCTATACCACACCCTGTCGTGCATTATTACTTAATCAGGACACAAGGAGGGGGGACTGTGCAGAAGAACAAGAAAAAGCAAAAATTTTAAATGAATACTTCTGCATGGTGTTCACAGTGGAAGGGGGGGGTCTGGGCCGACAGGCACTAACAGACACCAGGGGAGAGTGGACACAAGTCCATTCACAGAAAAGAGAGTCTGCTGGAGGGTTTGAAGCCCTAAAGGAAAACAAAGTGATGGGGCTGGAGGGGATCCACCCAAGGGAACCTAAGTAACTGAGCACAGTGCTAGCCACCCCTCTGGCAACGCCATTCTGCACCTCATTAGAGATGGAGGTGGTTCTAGAGGAAGGGAGAAGGGCCAATGTGGTCCCTTTACACAAAAGTGGCAGCAGGGAGGAGGCTAGCAACTACAGGCCAGACAGTCTCACATCAGTGGTGGGAAATTTAATGGAGTCCCTGCTGAAGGAGAGACTGATGGGGGCACCTGGAGACATATGGGCTACAGGACCACTGGCACCACGGCCTCATAGGGTGGAGGTCATGTCAAACAAATCTCATAGATTTCTTTGACTGGGTAGATCTCATAGATTTCTTTGACTGGGTAACTAGAGAGGTGGATCACAGGAGGGCAGTGGATGTGGCCTGTCTGGACTTCATTAAGGCCTTTGACATTGTATCACACAGGAGCTGATAAAGGAACTTAGCAATCTGGGAGTGGGGGAGATGGGTGAGCTGGGTATGTAACTGGTTGAAAGATAGGAGGCAGAGGGTGGGGGTAAACGGCAGTCACTCGGAGGATGAGAATATGACCAGTGGAGTACAACAGGGATCAGTACTGGGCCCTGTCCTCTTTAATGTCTTTATAAGTGACATTGCTAAGGAACTGGAGAGGAAATGCCTGGTTTCCCAAAGGTAGAAGGTGTCCTTTTGCTTGGATAAATCAGAAGCTGCAGTCTTATGGTAGGGTAAAACACCTGGAGTATCTCCAGGAAATTCCCAGAGGACAGAGGAATGTTTGGATGGGAGTCAGAGCTACCTTGAGCTAGGAGTAAGGTAGGCATGTGTGAAACAAAACTTCTGCGGGCAGAATTCAAGCGAAAGTCTGACTTTCGTTTCTGCAGAGGTTCAGAAATCCATTTTTGAACTTCCACGGAAATTCCACCCATGATCGCTGCCCAACCCAGTTGCCCAATAAAAAAACCTGTAGGCTAGTGGTGCCTCCCCTTCCAGCCCCACAGGTACACAAAACATCCCTGGTGGCTAGCGGTCCCTCCCCCCGCCGGATCACCCACCCGACCTAAAAAAAATAATACCCCACCCCAGTGGTTGCAATCCCTCCCCCCACCCCATCCCTTCCTGACAAATGCCATAGTGTCACTAGTGGTTCCTTCCCTACACCTCCACAAGCCCAGGGTCCAGTCATGTAACCCCCCCACTTGCCATTCCCATCTCCATCTGCACTTTTCAAAAAAAATTCCCTGGTGCTCTAGTGTAGTTTCAACCCCCCTCCCCATCACTGACGCCCAGTCTTTGAATATATATTATTTTCCTGGTGGTCTAGTGCCCCCCAGTCCCCCAACCCAGCAGGTGTCCAACCACCCTGTTCCCAACCCCATCCTGAACCCCAACAGGCAGACTGGCACAGCCCTCCTCTCTCCACCACACTGCTTGCCCACTGAGATGTCAATGAATGAGCGCTTCTCTCATACAAAGATGCACTCATTCATTGACAACTCGAAATAGATTAGATCAACCGTGGTGAAGGGAGCCTCGATCTGCCTGCTAGTCAGGGATGAGATGAGGCAGGTGGTGGTACACCTGTTGAAGGTGAGGCATCAGACCACCAGGGAAATAATTATGTTGGGAAACTGGGGATCGGGGATGGGGGGTTGAAATCACACTAGACCACCAGGGATTTTTTTTTTAAAGTATGGAAGGAGATGGGAATGGCAGGAGGGGTTACTGGACTGCACCCTTTTAGGCTTGTGAGGTGGAGGGGAGGGACCACTAGCCAGCAGGGCTTATTTTTATGTAACCGGGTGAAATTTTTCCCATAACATTCACTGAAGTTTTCCGCTCCCCCACAGGTGGATGTTCGGAAACCTCTGCAAAAGTTCCCTGATTTTCGTGGAAGTTCCGCCAAGGTGGAAAACCCCACTTTTGCCCACCCCTTGAGTAAGGTATCAGTAGCAGGTGGGAGCAAAAAAATCTTAATGCACCGTTATCTCCAACTAGTTTTGCTTGATAGTATCCTACAAATTCGGATACCATCATTTTGGTTGGATATCGCATAGCCTCGGATGATATAGACATCTGACCGAGGATCTAACCTCCTAGGACCCACTGTAAGTATCCAATGGATCTGGTAGATCTGATCAGGGATCCAATGGATCAAACCATCAGATTCAACTATCCAAGTTGGGATCCAGTGGATCCAACCACCAGATTCAACTATCTGAGGCTGGATGGATCTGACCTCCGGATCCATTTGCCAGATCCTAGGCCAGATACCAGCACTATCTGATGTAGAATAGTCAGATCCACAAAAGCACTATCCGAGCAGCACTACCTCCAACTGCTGCTGCCCTCTTTCATTGTTATAGCTTCCTAATATGCTGTTGTGGTACCTTCAGACTGGAAGCTCCATCACCCCTGTCACCCCTGTTGAAGTGATAGCATACCATGAAACAATGAGGAGCCTCTGCATGCTAAGTAAGCCCTAGTCTGATGTGGTTTGCCACTAAATATTATAGTTGCCTTTTATATTGACATGGCATTTGCATTACTGAGACTGGGTTGGTGAGTGTTAGGTCTGCTGTTTTGCTTCCACAACATCTGACAATTTAGCTGGACCTCCAGTCTGTTACTGGATCTATGGATGGGCCTGACTGGTGTATTTGGAAATATATGTAGACTGATATGAAAACAGGTCTGAACTGTACCAGAGAATGCTGTATAAGTCTGCTTCTCTTTAAAGTCCTCATACCCCTGACAGTCTCAGTATCAGTGCATGTTTATTGTCATAGTTTGATTTGTAGTGTTTAGTCTAAATACAAAACTAATTTCTTTTTACAAAAATAAAAACACAGTGGGATAGTTTTCTTCGTCCAGACTCACCCAGCTGGCTAAGGGTTGCCTTGTCTCTGAGATGTCTGATACACAGTCAGGTTTTAGCTGTGAGAATCCGGTTCCCAGCTGCTTCTTGAAAAACATTTCTGTTGGTGTTTTCTGAGTTGTGCTGAAGCATGGGGTTTGAATGTTGAGATCAACTAAAAATACATTACTGCACAGCTTTTTTCTCCAAATTACTAAACAAAGATGTTTCCAAAGTCCACAAAAATGTTTCAGCTCAACCATCTAGGCAGACTCCAGCTCTGATGGATTGATCTGGTTAAATTCCAGCAATGTTTGAAACTGGGCTGGTCCAGTGGTGCAGTGGTGGCAGCACATCGCACGGTCACCTGAGAGAGTGGGTTTTGAGTGGGACTGCTGGAATCCAACTATTGGCCAGGAGCTGAGTGCAATGTGGAGGTGAAACTCTTGGCTCCCAAGAGGAGAAGAAGGACAGAGGGGCATGGGTCAGCGGGTTTTTGCACCCTGCTCCCAGTGATTGTCTACAGCGCAGCAATAGTGTTGGCTGTGAAGGCAGCTACAGTACTTTTCAATATGTCTGGCTGGCTAGAGCAAGGGTACAACTGCCATGCTCTTGACTGTTAGGGTGGTGAATGGGACAAAAACAAGAGACATCAGAACTATACTAATACAAGAACAATGGAAAAGTGTTAAAGCAAAGGTTGCACAAAAGCATATTTCTTACATTGCATATTGCATTCACTGACTATGCTTTGAACAAGACTGTAAGGTGTCAACTGGCCTCACATATAATCTGCGAAGGATGAAAACAGCAAACTACGGGTATGTGATCCAGCCTTCTTAAGAGTCATTGGCACAATATATTTATAACCATTTTCTCAGCCCAAGTAGGGGTCCACCAGCAAAATGTTGATAATTGTCTGAATATATTCAATGTTTTGGTGACTAGCATATGAAGTCAGTAGTACATGCAAGAAAAACATAAACATATAAATAACAGAAATAAATACAAAATACAAATAAAATACATAATACTTACTAGCAGCAGATAAAAAGGGTAGCAGATCAATCTCCAAAAGCCTGGTTAAATAGGAATGTTTTTAATCTCCATTTAAAGGCCTCAACTGAGGGGCCCTCCCTCAGTCCCCTAGGAAGTGAGTTCCACAAAAAAGGGCTGGCCACCTCAAAAGTCTGATCACCAGCAGATTTTAGCCAGTCACTCAGGATTGACAGGAGGCCCTCTTCTTACGAATGGAGGGGGCGTATGGACTGGATGAGGTGCAGGAGCTCTAACAGGTAGTCAGGACCCATCCCATGTAGGGCTTTATAGGTCAGAAGGCAAACCTTGAAGGTAACATACCAATTTACTGGCAGCCAGTGCAGATTATGCAGCACTGGGGTCACATGACTAAACCTCAAAAGGCCAGTCAGCAGCCTGGCAGCTGAGCTCTGCACCAGTTGCAGGCACCGTTGGGTACCTCTACTAATTCTGAGGTACAGCATGTTACAGTAATCGAGTCTGAACATCACAAAAGTGTATACCAGAGTCAGCATGTTTTCCAGAGAGATATGGCACTACGGGCCCCATATTCAGAGCCGTCCGGCTGTGCGCGCGCACACAAGGGCGTTGGTAGAAAAAAATAGGACTGGACAGCTCTGGGGCAATATTCAAACAAAGAGTACAATCTGAGCTGACCATGCTATCTGTCTGAATAGCAGGCCATGGTAGCATGGCGCGCGGCAAGCAGGCACTATACAGCGAGCCATGCTACCAGTGTGCCAGGTTGAAGACTGCCCATAGGGGTAAAGTGCAGCACGCACTGGTTAGCGTCACAGCCCCAATGGGTGTTATGCAGTCTAAACATGCAGATGAGCCCATTGGGCATGCTCAGCACTAACAGTCCATTTGCATGCCCATTATGGGCTCATCTGCATACCACGCATTGGCCGAGAGTGCTGGGCCAGGGCCCTCCAGCCCTGATCCCCTAACAGGATAACTACAAGTAATCCCTGGTCATCTAGCAGTCCCTTCCCAGCCCCGATCCCCTTTTATAAATATGAAACAGTTTTCCTGGTGGTCTAGCGGTCCCTCCCCAGCCCGGATCCTCTTTTATAAATATGAAACAGTTTCCCTGGTGGTCTAACGGTCCCTCCCCAGCTCCGATCCCCTTTTATAAATATGAAACAGTTTCCCTTGTGGTCTAGCAGTCCCTCCCCAGCCCCAATCCCCTTTTATAAATATGAAACAGTTTCTCTGATGGTCTAGCAGTCCCCCCTCCCTAACCTGAATCTGCCCATATCATACAAAACTCCATCCCTGGTGGTCTAGTGGACCCCTACCCCAGCAGGTAGGGTCTCAACATCCCGCATCCCCTGTCCCAACCCCTGAGAACTGGTGACCAGCACAGCCCTCTGCTCACCACCACGGACAGCCGCAGACTGAGCTGTCATGGAGCATACACACTCCATAGAGGCCCAGTCTGCAGCTGTGCATGTGAGCAGAGGGCTATGCTGATTGCTGGCTCCCGGGGTTGGGACATGGGGAGAGTGGGGTAATGGGGCACTATCTGCTGGGATGGGGGGTCCACTAGATCACCAGGGATGGAGTTTTGTATGATACGGGCAGGTCAGGGTTAGGGAGGAGGGACTGCTAGATCATCAGGGAAGCTGTTTCATATGTATAAAAGGGGATCAGGGCTGGGGAGGGACTGCTAGACCACCAGGGTGATTCTTCATTATTATAAAAGGAGATTGGAGCTATGGAGAGACCGCTAGATCACCAGGGTACCCAGCCCTAGACAGTGCATGGATGAGGTGCGGGGCATACACCCCCTCTGCACACTGTAAAGGGCTGGGTTTCAGAAACATTAAACTGCACCACGCTAGAGGCCATTTAGCACTTCAGAAAACTTTCAGTATTGTGCTGTGCCACATATGCATGGGGAATCCCTCACTTGCATGGGCACAGCACGTTAGTTTGTGTGATGGCGCTATCAGGGGTACACTGTGCATAAATGGCCTTTGAATATGGCCATGCCCCTGACAGCTGGTGCTATGCCTGGTTAGCGTGGTGCAAACCAAGTTTGTGCCATGCTAACCTTTTGAATATGGGGGCCTTAATCCAGGAGATGCTTCTCAGATGTTAAAAGCCATTCCTGACTACAGCTGACACCTGAGCTGCCATTATCAGCCATTCATTAAAAAAGAGCCAGATTTTTCACCTTAGCAAAAGGCATCAATCCAGATGACTAAAGCCAGAGCCTTACCAACCTGGCTTGATCACTAATATTTCGATCTTGTCCGGGTTAAGCCTCAGTCAACTAGATTCTGTCCACATCTGGATTTCAGCTAGACATCGATTTAGCATCTCAACAGCGTCTGAAGTCCCAATTCCAAAAGATAGGTACAGCAGGGTATCATCCACATAGCAGTGAAAACCCAGCTTGTACTGATGAATGATCTTTCCCAGAGGCAACAGGTAAACTGCAAACAACATGGGTGAGAGGACCGAACCCTTGGACACCCTGCAGGACAGGGGCATAGGGGATGATGGGAAAATACCCATCACCATGCTCAGCATCCTATTCCTGAGCTAGGACTCAAACCACTGGAAAGCAGTGCCAGTGAATCCTACATGCTCCCTAAGTTGGTCCAACAACAACCCATGGTCTACGGTGTCAAATGCTGAAGAGAGATCAAGAAGAACAAGAACTGACTGGTTATCCCTGTCTCTCACTCTGTGCAGAACATTATGCACTCTGACTAATGCTTGTTTCAGTGCCATTCCCAGAACTGAAACCAGATTGCAGGGGCTAATAGACGTCACAGGCCAAGAGGTGTGCCTCAAGCTGCAGCGCCACGACCTTCTCAATAACCTTACTTAAGAAAGCCAGGTTAGAGACAAGGCGATAATTCACTAGAACATCAGGGTCCAAACCTGGATTTTTCAGAAGGGGTCGAACCACTGCATCTTTCAATGCTGCTGGAAAGACATCCTCTGACAAGGAGTGCCAGGTAATTCCAGTGAACACTGACTCTAGAGACCCCATGCAACTCACTAGTAAGCGAGTGGGACCTGGGTCTAGTTCACAAAAGCCAGAAGACTGGCAAAGAAATTAAGAAGCCTAGGGGTGGTATCTAAAGTGGTGAGCTGGGTAAGGAACTGAAGACAGTGGAACATTTGAAGCATCCATGGGATAGGTACATGTGTATAATAAGCAGAGGTAAGGGAGAAGGGAGGTACATCTGTGACCAAATAGGGTCCAGATTGTAGTAACAGGCAGGGAAGATAAGGCAGACTAGATGGGCCTTCTGCTCCTTTCCTGCCAACACATTTTATGTTTCTGTGTTTCTATGATAGGCAAGAGATGGTGGTGGTTAATGGCATTCTAATAAGGGGAGAGTGACCAGCGGTGTGCCGCAGGCCTCAATACTGGAACTGGTCCCCTTCAGTATCTTCATACGTGACAATGCAGAAGAACTGTAAGGGAAGGTATGCCTTTTAGCAGATGACACCAAAATCTCTAATAGGGTGGACACTCAGGAGGGGGTGGACAGAATGCGTAGGGACCTTGGGATACTCAAAGAGTGGTCAAGAGCATGGCAGTTGGAGTTCAATGCCAAAAAATGCTAAATTATGTACCTAGGGCATAGGAACCTAGGAGCTGAGTAAAGGATGGGGGATGGTACTGGCAGTCACTAAACATGAAAGGAACATAGGGGTTATCATATCTGATGACCTCAAAGTGTCAGAGCAATATACCAAATCAATGAGTAGGGCCAGTGGGATGCATAGGGAGAGGTATCTCCAGCGGGAGAAGGAGATTGTGCTGCTACTGTATCGCTCACTTGTGAGCCCCCCCACCTGGAGTATTCTGTCCAGTTCTGGAGGACACGACACAAAAAGGATATAGACAGAGTAGACACAGTTTAGATGCATTCGATAAGCTTTTGCAGGCCTTTCTGAGGTGGGTCCTTTTCGGGTTTGGGTTTCCTGAACCGTTTATAGTCAGTCTATTTAAACTGTACCATAAGCCCTGTGGCTACATCAGAGCTAACAGTCATATATCATCTGGGTTTTTGCTGGGCCAGGAGACACACCAAAGGTGCCCCCTTTCCCTGTTGTTATTCGCCCTATACATAGAGCTGCTGGCTCAAAGTATTCGCCAAAGTGTTTCCATTACAAGGGTGAGGTTTGGAGGAGAGGAGCATAAATTGGCATTATATGCTGATGATGTCCTTTTATATCTAACGGACCCGAATTCCTCTCTGCCAGCAGTGTTTCAACAACTTGAGGAGTTCTCGGCTATATTGGGGAACACACTTAATAGAACCAAGATGGAAGTCTTTATTACATGGCCCCACTCTCAATTTAGGAACAATTCCCCATGGGTTGGGATATGACTTCAATTAAATACTTGGGGGTAATTTTGGGGAAAGAAACTTCTCAATTGTATAATTTAAACTTCACCCCTTTAAAAATCCAATTGAAGGACGATTTTAAGCAATGGTCATTGATCCTACTCGCTATCTATGCTTGCACCCATACCCAGTCCCTGAAAATGAATGCTCTGCCTCACTTCCTATACCTATTTCAAAGTGTGCCATGTTGGGTGGCCCATGAAGACCTTGAAGCTCGGCAGAGCCTTTTTTTCTCATTTCTTTGGGGCAAAAAATGTCCCATGGTTAGTAAAATTTTATTGTTCCTACCTAAGCACCAAGGGGGCTTCATGTGTCTCTCTTTCTGAAAGACAATGGTCCAAAATATGAAAAAAAAAAACTTGGGGAACCTCCTCCTCTCCGACATGGAAAGAATTTGGATGGAAATTAAGGGTTAGATATTTCTTGGTGCCAGCGCAGATGACCCACTGGAACCCAGTGATTACCCCCATCATGTTGGAGAAAATGTGGAGAGCTACATGCCTCACAGACACATGTGTTTTGGTCCTGCCCAGTCATTGCCCCCTTCTGGAGGGATGTAGAATCTCACCAAATTTTTAATATACAAATGCAATTGGGTCCCGAAAATTTGGTTCTGGGGATTTGTCCAGATGGCATGACAGGTAGGGAGGAAAAATACTTGTGGTCTATCTTGATTGTAGCTGCCTTAAAGTCACTCACTAAAAAATGGTTGCAACAAGGACCCCCGGAGCTAGCTGATTGGGTGGCTGTGATTCTCCATATTCAAAGGCTTGAGAAACTAACCTTCAGTTTATTACAACAAGCGTATACATATTAGAACAGGTGGACTAGGTGGGACCTATACAAGGGCCTCTCTAAGTAGGATTGACAGTTAAGTTTAAGTCCCTGCCTTGTAATGTGGGGAGAACCATTTTTAATGGTGGCATGCTGCACCATATAAAGACCTTTAATTTAGGCACTGCTAAGACATGGCAATGTGGACAACATTAAGGAGCACTTTATGTTGATCAGTAATTAATTTATACTGTATTAGGCTACAGAACATGTTTTCTTTTTCCTTTTTTAAATGTTAGATTCCCCCTTGCAACATATTTATAAGTTGCTTTTTTTAATGCATGATTTATTTCTTTATTTTAATGGACTGTTTGCCCAATGGAGACCAGTTTATAAGGTTATGTTTTTATTTTTTATTGTTGTATTTACTTAAAAGTTTGTATTTTTTGAATCTGGTTGTATACTTATATGGTTTTTGCCTATCAAATGTGAAGATTATCTTATGCTGTTATATTTTCTCTGATATGCTTCACCTTGATATTTCGATAAAAAATGAAGTATAAAAAAAAAGACAGAGTGGACACAGTCCAGAGGAGGGCAACCAAAATAGTGCAGGGGTTGCATCGAAATCCCTTTGAGGACACACTAAGGAATCTCAACATGTAGAAACATAGAAACATAGAATGTGACGGCAGATAAGTACCGCTTGGCCCACCTAGTCTGCCCATTTCCCTACCTGATGGATAAGATGCAGATTCTAGTTAATCAACAACTTACTTCCTCCTACCCCCCCACTAGAATTGCCTTGTGCCTGTCCCATGTATTCTTGAATTCTCCCACTGTTCCTGACTCCACAACCTCCTCAGAAATGCTGTTCCATGCATCCACAACCCTCTCTGTGAAAAAATACTTTCTAACATTACCTCTGAGCCGTCCCCCCCTCTATCTTCAATTTGTGCCCCCTTGTTCTTGCACATCTCTTCTTCTGAAAGATACTACCCTCTTGTACTTTGTTAATTCCCTTGAGATACCTGAAAGTTGCTATCATGAACCCCCGCTCCCTCCTTTCCTCAAGGGTATACATATTAAGCTGCTTTAGTCTCTCCTCGTATGTCCTCTGGTGCAGACCCTGCACCATTTTGGTTGCCCTCCTCTGAACAGCCTCCACTCTGTCTATGTCTTTGTGGAGATGGGGTCTCCAGAATTGCACGCAGTACTCCAGATGGGGTCTCACTAACTGTCTGTACAGAGGGATATCAACTTCCTGTTTTCTACTGTTGTTGCCTCACCCTGTGCATCCCAGTATCCCCCCAGCCCTCCTTACTGCCTTCTCACATTGCTTGCCCACCTTTAGGTCATCTGATATAATTACTCCTAGGTCTCTTCCAATTTTTGTTGTTGTTATTAACTCACCCCCCATTGTGTACTCTTCCCTTGGGTTTTTGTTTCCCAGATACATTACCTTGCACTTCTTTGCATTGAATCTGAACTGCCACATATTTGACCATTCCTCCAACCTTGCCAAGTCCCTTTTCATTCTTTCCACCCCACCTTGTGTATCAACCGTTGAAGATCTTTGTGTCATCTGCAAAGAAACATACCTTTCCTTCCAGGTGCTCTCCAATGTCACTTATAAAGACATTAAAGAGGATCGGTCCCAGTACCAAACCCTGTGGTACCCTGCTAGTTACCCTCCTTTCTTCACTGTGGACTCAGTTTACTATTACCCTTTGTGTCCTGTTGTCCAGCCAGTTTTTTTATCCAGGCTGCCACCTTGGGACCCACTCCAAGGCTGGCTAACTTGTATATTAATCTTTTGTGTGAGACTGTGTCAAATGCCTTGCTAAAATCTATCTAGGCCATATCCACAGCCCTCCCTGATCTACTACTTTGGTCACCCAGTCAAAGAAATCTGTTAGGTTTGTCTGACATGACCTTCCTGCTGTGAAACCATGCTGTCTTGGGTCCTGTGCCCCACTGGCCTCTAGGTACGTAACAATTCTTTCCTTCAGAAGTGATTCCATCATTTTCCCTACCACCGAAGTCAAACTAACTGGTCTGTAGTTCTCTGCCTCTGCCCTGCTCCCACTTTTGTGAAGTGGAATCACATTTGCCCTCCTCCAATCCTCAGGTACCACACCATCCTCCCATGATTTGTTAAACAGAGTAGTCAGTGGTGTTACTAGTTCTACCCTTAGTTCTTTTAGAATTCTTTGGTGAATCCCATCAGGCCCCATTGCTTTGTCCACCTTCAGTTTCAAGAGTTCTTTCAAAACCTTTCTTCTGAGAATGGACTGGTATCGACCCCCTATTCAGAGTTTCTCTCTTGTTTGGTTTAGGTACCACCCCTCCTCTTCCGTTGTGAATACTGAGCAGAAATATTCGTTCAGTATCCCTGCTTTTTCACTGTCACCCTCTGCCCACATTCCCTCCCCTTTATTAAGTCTCTGTATCCCTCCCTTGGTCTTTCTTCACTCCCTAATGTACCTATAAAAGCTTTTATCTTTTCCTCAGTTTGTGCCTTTGCTATTCTGACTGCCTTCCCTGCCTACTTCTGCTTTAACTGATAAAGTTCTCTGTCCTGCTTCTTCTGTGTTTCCTTATATTTCCTGAATGCTATCCTTTTCTCCTTAACCGTCCCTGCCACCTCTTTTGAGAACCATAGTGTTTTTTTCCTTCATTTTGTTTTGTTGATTTGCTTCACACAAAGGCTTGTTGCCTCTGCGATGGCTGTTTTGATTATTCTCCATTGTTCCTCCACTCCTCCTTCTTGCCCGTTTGCTAGTGCTTTTCACGTACACATTGAAAGTGAGGATAGTGAGAAGAGACATAATACAGACCAATAAGCACCTCACGAGAGTGAACAGGGTAAATGAGGGGAGTCTGTCTCTTTCAAATGAGAAAAAGCACCAGGATCAAAGAGCATGCAATGAAGCTGGAGGGGGGAAGCTTATGAGGGATGTGAAGAAGTACTGCCTCACTGAAAGAGTGGCGGACACCAGCAACAGACTACCAGAGGAAGTGGTAAATGTGAAAACAGAAGGGGTTTCAAGCATGCGTGGAAGAAACATAAGGGAATATTAGCAAATAGGTAGGGAGGATTGCTGGAGGTGAGTTTGGGTCTGTGGAGACAGAGTAAGCAAGGACAATCTGGGCAGACTGGATGGGCTAAACAGTCCTTTTCTGCCAACAAATTCTATGTTCCTAAGGTAAACTGTGAGGAACTGTTCAGCAGGAACTGAGAGTTCAAAACAAGGAAACATGAGCCGGCCCATCGGAGCAGCGGTAGGGATTCTGCTTGCGACACCTGCGACCCGGATTCGGGAATGGATTCAGGTCATCGGAGGGCCAGCCAGGGGAAAAGGATCGAGCATCCCTGGACTGCTCTCCTTCTCCGGGTGGAGGGGTGGGGACAGAGTGTTCGGTGCAGTGGCAACACCCGGCAGAGGCTGGGTGTTCCACTACGCACCGACGCCAAATAGGACCACCAGGGATGGGGCAGATGCTGGCATCATTCCACATCCCCGCCCCTGCCTACAGAGGGAAAAAACACTGTGTCCCTGGTCATCTCCATGAAGGCCTGCCCCTTGGCCTCGATTAGCCTCCGCCACCGGCTCCCCGACTAGTTACTAGCATCTTGGTGCTGAAAGGGCCACAGCACCGAGACCCCTGCCCTCAAGGGTGACTGGGGAGTGCAGGTAATAGGCAGAGGTGGAGGCGAGGGGGTCCATGACCAGGACGGACACTGACGGCTCGGGGGGCACACAAAAATTAATAAATAAAACAAGGAAACGTGACTGAAAGCTGGCGGGGGAGGGGGGATTCAGGAGGAATGTGAGAAAGTTTTACTTTACAAGAAAGTAAGTGGTAGCTTACCAGCAGAGGTGATGGGTCCAAAAACCATTAATGGATTCAACCATGTCTGGGACAGAGTAAACTTCTTAATAGTTACTCAGGGGAGGAAGGGAGGGAAGGCAGCAGTGAGGCAAGGATCAGGAGGGGAAAGTTAGGACAAAGTCTGTCTAGACAATAGATCAAGGGGTAGGGTAGGGTAAAACCAGGCAGACGAGATGGACAGTGGTCTTTTTCTGTTGACATTGTTTCTGTTTCTGTTTCATCCCTTTGTTACCTTAGTTTTCACCAACCCTTTTTAGCTGTCCAGTACACTCTTTGAACCTGTCACAAACTTGGTTTACTACTAGGGGTGTGCTAATACCTTTTCCCAAATATTTGGCTGAATATCCAATATTCAGCAGCCAAATATTCTGGACAATGTGTTCAGTATTCAGGTATTCAATTGAATAACAAAAATAAAAGAAACAGCTCCCATCATCCTCCCAAATCTTGCTAAATACAACCCCCTTCACCCCCACCCCCTATCAGAATCCCAATCCCTGTTCCTCCCCCAACACCCACAATCGGTTAAATTTGTGAATACATTTATAAAAAAAATCTCACAATGGGCAACCTGCACAACCCGTCCACCTGCATGGCTAGCCGCCATCTTTCTTAATGAAAATACCACCCGTTTGCACCTAAAAAATATTGCTTACATCCCTCCACCCTAGCAGAACCCTTCTCCCCCCTCCCCCCAGCATACCATTCTCAGTACGAGAAGGGGACTGGTACAACCTGCCCTCCTCCACAGCCGGCTGCCTTCTCATGAATGAAAGTGCTCACAGACTTGCTCGCTCTGTGATAGTAAAACCAGCTGATCATGAGAGGGGATGTTCTGTGATGGGAACAAGGCAGATAGGGTGGTCAGATGCCTACCTAGGGTGTCAGTAGGGAGGGATGCAGACAGGAAGAAAATAATCATTAGGGATGCTGGTGGGAGGGGGCTAGATCTAATTGTACACCTGTGGACAAATGATCTAGCAGGCAGTGCCACTGAGGAAATTAAAGGGGAGCTGTCATCATTAAGAGCCCCACACCCAAGTGTGGGGCTCATCCCAACTTACACTCTGTGGTAAAACATATTACTGTTTACTGCAGTATAGTAGTTTTTATCACACTAATTCTGTTGACTTGCAATCTGACATTTTCTATAACAAAAAATCCCAGAATCCCCTGCAGCTAACATTAGAGGAGGACTGCAGCAGTGAGAGATTCAATAGTCTGCAGTACATGTTACAATTTTATAAGCTCTGATCTTCTGTTTGCTGTTTCTGCTGTCCTCCCTGGGCTAAGTACAGTCGCAAATGACTATGCTTACTCCGGAGAGAACAGATAAACCAGCAAACATATAATCGGGGCTTATAAAATGTCTAAACTACACTGCAAGCTATTGAGTCTCTTACTGCTGTAGTCCTCCTCTGATGTCAGCTGCATGGGATTCTGGAATTTGTAGTTACAGAAATGTCAGCTTGCAGGTCAACAGAATTAGTGTGAAACAATCTACTATACTGCAGTAAACAGTAAGTACACAAAATGTTTTTGCTCACAGAGTGCAAATTAGGACCAGCCTCATTCTTGGGTGTGGGGCTCTTAGTGCTAACAGTTCCCCTTTAAGGACAGATTTCTGGATTGAAATGGATTGCAAATTCAGAGGCAGTACAATTTTGTTAAAGGAAGGTCTTGCCAGATGAACCTTACTGATTTCTCCTATGTGTTGACAGAGGAAGCAGACAAGGGACAGGCTGTTGATATCCTCTTCCTGGACTTCCACGAACCATTCAGCTTGGATCTATACAGGAGATTGGTGGCAAATGTGAGGGAACTGGGGTTAGAAGAAGTCATTGGGAACTGGCTTTGGGTATGACTCAGAGAGTGGTAGTTAATGGGAAGCAGTCAAAGTAGAAGGCTGTTGCCAGTCGTGTGCCTCAAAGGTCTGTCCTGAGCCCAGTCCTTTTCAATTTATTTATCTGGGACATAGGGAAGGAATAAAAGGTAAGATCAGCCTGTTTGCAGATCATACCAAGTTGGAGGGGGAAGCGTTGATAGTGAAAAAGGCATCAGGGACATGAAAAGGGACAATGAGAAGTTGAAGAGATGGTTAGGGGTCTGGCAACTCAAATTTAACACCAGAAAATGCAGTCATGTACTGTATATAAGCAGAAACAACACTAGATCTGAATATTGGCTTGGAAGAGTAAGACTCAGGAAAATGATTGAAAAAAGAGACCGGTTGTGACCATTGCAGACAACTTAAAAGTGAAGGCACACTGTAACAAGGAATACAGGAAGGTGACGGGAATGCTGGGCTGTATCAGGAGGGGGTTCTCGAGCAGGAATGATTGGGTGAGTCTGCCCCTGTACAGACTCCTGGAGCCTCAACACCTGGAGTACTATACACAGTTCTGGAGCCTTCGCCTGAAAACATAGAGACAGACTCATGGCAGTGTAGCGAAGGGCAACTAAAATTATACAGGGCAGCAGGGAAAGATGTGTGAGGAGCATCTGTGCAGGCTAAACATGTACTCTTTGGAGGCCAGGAGAGACAGGGGGTACGTGACTGAAACATTCACATTTCTGATTGGAATCAAGAAGGTTGGCAGCCAGAAACTTTTCCAAGTGCTGTGAGGGATGTACCATAAGGGACCATGGATACAATCTGATAGGTGTGGGGGGGGGGTCAGAAGAGATGCAGGAAAGCATTTCTTCACAGAAAGGGCAGTGGGTGTTTGGAACAGTTTGCCAGGGGAGGTGGTAGAGATGAAAAATGTAGAGGGCTTCAAGTTAGAGAGGGTGGAACAGATTTAAGGGCCTGTTAATAATGATAATAATAATATCATAATAATAATAATAATAACACTTTATTTTTATGGTGCCTTTCCAAAACCAAGGCACCTCACAACATTTAAAAATATATTAAAAATTACAAGTATCACAGCTGCTTAGTCAAGCAAAACAAAAACATCAAATTAAATAAATACATCCGATCAATCACCAAATGCTTGGTGCCAAAGATGGGTTTTCAAAACTCATTTAAATCCCTTCTCGGTCACGCACTCATGTAACTGGTGGGGTAGAGAGTTCCAAAGGGATGGGGCCGCGTGCATAAATGCCCAGGCTCCAGAAGATTTTAAACAGACCCTTGGGATCTCTAGCAACCCCTCGCCAGCTGAGCAGAAAAGAGGTATCCGGGGAGAGAAGGGAGACTGCACTGCCAAGAAGGGATGCAGCAATGAATGCACAGTTTTAGGCTGATGAGGATGTGAGTTAGGTTGGAACAGAGCAGGCCTGCTGGACCTAGCTCTTTTCCTGCCTGAAAGGTTTCTACGCTTCTGTGTACCTTGGACCATCCCTTCAACTTTTCTCGGTCCCTCTTTGTGTTCCAGACCTCTCTTCGGAGTCTACCCTGCCACAGTGTTTAATATGCACTACAAAGACATAACTGTTTCCCTTAAATTCCTTCCCCTGTGTCACAGATGAACATTTTAAACAATACTGGTCCCAGTACCAACCCATGTAGTACCCAACACATGAACCCTTTCTGCCCTCTGAATGTTGATCTTTTACTACCACCCTTTGAGTTCTTCCTTCTAGCCAATTTTCTATCCACTTTGTTAGCGTTAACCCAACCCCGAAATTCTCCAATTTCTTAATAAGCCCCCCCCATGGGGTACCAGGTTGAAGGCCTTACCGAAATCTAGATACAGCACATCATTGTATCAACTGTCTAGCCCTAGTCCACTGCCCTAATTACATAGTAGAACAACTCAGTCAGGTTAATCTGGTTGGACCTTCCCTTCACAAAGCCATGCTGCCTGCTGTCTTGGTGCCCATTTGTTTCAAGAAAATGCTACCAGTTGCTGCTTGCTAATAGTTTGCAGAAGCATATGTTACAATAGAGGTCAAGCTGACTGGCCTATAGTTTCCCAGGTCCTCCCTGCTCCCACGCTTGCTGCAGGGGGACTACATCTGCCCACCTCCAATCTTCTGAGACTACCTCAGTCTCCTGAGAGCAGTTGAAAAGTCAGAGGTGCATGCACGAGCTGTATTGCTTGATGACCACCTAATTTTTAGCTCTTCACAACCCTGGATAAAATCACTAATAATCCAGCAGCCAGACCAAAGTAAATCACTCATCGCATCCAAATTAATTAGAGCACACTGATGAGTAACTAAATCTGCAATTTCATCTACCTCAGAATGACCAAAGCTGAAAAATTGTCAGACAAGAATGGCAGCCCTCACAGCCTGTCAGGAGAACAAGCGCAGCAGCTCCTGTGGCACCAGCAATGACCAGAGATGCCTTAGAAATAAAGGGGCTGCTTCAGCAGGTTCTGTCAGAGACCTCTTCCTTCAGAACATCACTAATGACCCTGGAAGAGTCAGTAAAAAGCCTGACCAATAAACAAAGGGACACTGACACCTTTTTGTCATAAACAGCTCAAGCAAATAGTCAGCCTAGTGTGGTGCCGTGCTGAAGATGCCAAAAGCAGAAGCAATATCAGTATACTTTGCTTCCCTGAAGGAGTAGAGTATTTAGACACAACAGCTTTTCTACAAAAGGAGCTCCCAAAGATCTTGAGATATAATTGAAGACCTATGGTGGACATAGAGAGGGTGAACAGATCCCTGCCACACCCCCACCCAAAACTGGCGAGAACCCCAGTCCTCTCTCAGCAAAGCTGCTAAGTTTTCCTGAAAAAGAAAGTATCCGGGCCCTGGCAAGGGGAAAGGGCCCACTTACTTGTGAAGGACACAGGATCCTCATCTTTAACAGAAACATAGAAATATATAATTTGTCGGCAGAAATGGATCTTTTGGCCTACCCAGTTTGCCCAGATGTTAACTACTTATTCTTTTTCCACAGATGCTAACTGGTCTTCGTTAACCCTCCCTCTCCCTGCTATTTACCAGTATTCCCCTATGCCCATCCCATGTTTTTGGCCCCAGTACCTCAACTGGCAGACTGTTCCAGGCATCCATCACTCTTTCAGTGAAGTAGTATTTCTTCACATCTCCCCTAAACTTCCCATCTTACAGCCTCATCGCATGCCCTCTTGTTCTGGTGCACTTCTTCATTTGAAAGAGACTCCCCTCCTGTACCCTCTTCATTCCTGTAAGGTACTTGTAGGTCTCTATCATGTCTCCCTCTGCCTCCTCTCCTCAGGTGTGTACATGTTGAGATTCTTCGGTCTCTCCTCCTAGGGTTTCTTGTACAACCCCTGCACCATTTTAGTTGCCTCCTCTGGACTGCCTCCACTAAGTCTATGTTCATTCTGAGATGCGGCCTTAAGAACAGGACACAGTACTCCAGGTGAGGTCTCACCAGTGACCTGTACAGTGGTAAAACCACCTTCCTCTTCCTGCTGTTGATATGGCTACCTATGCATCTCAGCATCCCACTGGGCTGCCTACTGTCTTGTCCCACTGCCTTGCCACTTTGAGGACATTAGATATTATAACCCCAAGGTCTTTTTCCTGCTTAGTGGCCATCTGTAACCTCCCCCTTCCCCCATTTTATACTCATCTCCTGGTTTCAGTGCCCTAGCTGCATGGTTTTGCACTTTTTGGCATTGAACCCCAGTTGCCATAACCTTGACCATTTCTCAAGTTCTCTAAAGTCCCTACTCATTCTCTCCACCCCCTCCTGAGTATCCACCCTATTACAGATTTTGGTGTAATCTGCAAAAAGGCATAATTCCCTTCCAGCTGTTCTGCACTGTCACTTATGAAGACACTGAAGAGGACCGGTTCCTGTTCAGAGCCCTGCAGCACCTCGATGGTCACTCTCTCTCTCGCCTGAGTAGAGTCAGTGCCGGTTACCACCACCCTCTGTCACCTATCCTTGAACCAGTTTTTATCCAGTTTACCACTTTGGATCCCACTCCTAGACTGTCCAATGTCCTTATCAATTTCATACATGGCCTTGCTGAAGTCAAAATAGGCAACACCCACTGCCTTTCTTTTCTTTTTCCATCAAACTTTTTCTCCCATGGTCCATGCAGGTGGGGCTCATCAATCCTGTCTTTGTACCTTCCAGCTCGGCTATCTCTCTCAACCCAGGCCCCTTAGAACCCCATAGATTGCCCCCAGTGGTGAGGCCAGGCACAGGGGACCCATATCCAGTTTTTGTTCCTGGCTAGGTGGCAGTTTGGAACACAGGGCTGGCGGGGAGGACGTCATGCAGCCTAAACAGACCACTTTCCATTTTCTCCCTTTGCAGATCCACAAAGGCACATAGGACATATATGTGTGGAGGCACTCTAGAACCATGGTTCCTTTCACCCCCTATGACCTCAGTCTGCCTTCCTAAGCTTGCTGCACCAGGCCTCCACCTGGTGGCAGCCAAGAGTTGGGATAACACACCACCTCAGTCCAGGAGAGTACAGCTGCCAGAGTCAGAAAGAAAATGAGCACTCCAAGCATCAGTGCATAAAACTTTTACTGTGCACTTATAACAAGTTTCAAATTGCAATGCATAACAAATGTACAAGTTCACAAACCAAGAACCAGTCCAACGCTTCAAGATGCAATACCTCTTCATCGGGGGCGTGGCCACTCATTCCTCCCATTGTGTTTTTATACGTTGTATACAGGTGTAAGAAATGTAAATAATTAATAAATTAACAATCACTATAGAGACATTGTAAAATTAGTGCAATCATAATCAATTGCCCATTCCAAACTCTATACCAAGACTGTCAGCACTTTTAAAATCTGTCCTATTATTTTTATTTACAATTTGTAGGAGGATTCCCTAAGAGTAGCTGGCAGTCATGATATCAGGGATGAAGGGTTTAAAGCAACACATGCCAACATTAAAGCCACCCTGGTGTATAATAATGTGATATGGGGGGGGGAGGATTTTTTCCTTCGACATAAATACAACCAATACATATACTGCTACAGAATCCCTCCATACTCAATAAATTAATTTTTCATACAAAAGCCCAAGACATCTTTTTACTCTATTAATTTTAATAAGAAAAATATAAATAGTGAAGATTCCCAATATTGGATACTAGGTATCTGAGAAAGCAATTCCATTTCCTAAAACAACTACAAGGCATTAGAATGGATGTTGAACTGCTTCACTGGCACGCAGTCCCATTTGTCACTCAACTGTAGTTAAAACCTGTCAGTGAAGCCAAGGCTGCCATTCCATCCTATTATTATGTGTGGTTCATAGCTCAGTGCTTATGTAACGTACAGTTGAATAATGAATATGGTTGTTGGATACAGAGGCCAGTATAGAGACGACAATGTTTACTAGAATGTATTGTGCTTAGGTACTTGGATGCTTGAATGAGTCGTTTGATAATCTTTGATGGTTTTGGCCTTTCTCTGTATCCCACCTATAGGAAGGAAGCTTGGTTTAGAATTATGAAGCCCCAAAAGAATAAATTCAATGACTGGTCTGTAACTGAATGCTGAAGAAGACATGCATAACAACTTAATGATAAGAATAGGCGATCACCTCCTCCAACTCCGGAGAGTGTGACCAGTAGCACTCAGGAGAGGAAACCCCCCCTTGGGGGGAAACCTCTGAGGACCCATGGCTACTGACTTGCCCGTCCTTCTGGCCATACTAAAGGAGAGAGATCCTAATTAAACTAAATTAATCAGCTAATTCTGAATTCTAATTTGTAGAATTCAATCCAAATGAACGGCGCTTTAAGAAAAACTGAATTGGAAATGTCCAGAGAAGTAATTTCCTTCTAATAAAGTCTGAGTCCGAGAATCCATGTATATTTCAGAATGGTGGAGAGTAGATATATTGAAGATCCATCTTCCGTACTTCAGTTGATAGAGGGCATAATCCATGGAATTGAATGATGGTGCAGATGAAGTTGATGATTGACGAATTCAATACAAGAGACCAGAAGGTAGTTGCAGCCAAGCTTTGATGTCAACGAGGCAGGACAAATAGAAGTAGTATGACTTCCAGGTTTCTAATAATAGAGAGCTTGTATAGTACGAGGAATGAGAGAAGGCTTGAGGCCAGGCTATCGAGTAACAAATCCAGTTCTGATAAGAAAAGTATAGTCTTTAGGAATTGATATGAAAGTAATGGCTGTAGAGTTGAGCTGGAATAATGGCAGGCTGTATAGGATAATCAGAGACACTGGTGAGAGGTTATGAAGCATCCAAGTAGTAGAATATGGTGAGCCCAAGGAAATAAGTCAGTTAGACTGTTAATCCAGAGTGAGAGGTAGTAGGAGCAGGACTGCACCAACATAGGCACATGAGACGGAACAGGACGTGGCAAACAGCCCCTGAAGAAAGCGTAGCTGAACCGACAGCTGGTGAGATAGGAGAGAGGCGGCTAATTCCAGTATGGGAAGCGCAGCTAGACCCAGGAATGTCAGCTGGCAGAAATCGAGTGAGGTAGTCCCTCGACGATGCGCAGGAATCCATCAGCTAGAGAGGTACGTAGTCGCATGGAAGAGACTGAGGTTGAGATATGGCAACTGTACGAGACGAATAACATTGAGAACTGCGGGTATGCAAAGTTCGAGGCATGAAAGCAGACTAGTCCTGAAGAGTCCGAGATGGAGAGAATTGAAGAAACGAAATCCAATGAAGTAGCGGTATCACAGGCCTGAATTCGGTAGAGCACAAGCATGATCATGAAAGTCTGCGGGAAACGCCAACCGAGTCCTGGAAAGGAAGTAGCAGCAATTCCACAGCTGAGGCAACAGGGCAAAACATCCAAGAGAGCAACTCTGGAAGCTGCTAAATGAGCACTGAGGAAGTCTGATAGCGTTTGAGTGGGAGGACCAGTTACTTAATCGTATAAATAGGAGTTACCAGGCAGGAAGGGAGAGCAAAAGTCGAGACGCTAACTAAGAGTCCCGAAAAAGGGAAAGCAGCAGTAATTCCATGGCTGAGGCAGCAGGAGCAGGTAGGCATAAAGTAGAATGGGAAGCTCCAGGCCCCGAGCTGGGCGAGGCAGAAGTAGAACAGAAGTAGGTGAACCTCCCAGCCCGAAGGGCGAAGGCAGGTCATAGAAGCAGGTGAGTAGTAGGTAATCCTCCCAGCCTGATGGGCAAAGGCAGGTCATAGAAGCAGATAAACATGAGGTAAATCTCCCAGATCAAGGGGCGAAGGCAAGTTGTAGAAACAGGCGATTAGTATGTAAACCTCCCAGCCTGATGGGCAAAGGCAGGTCGTAGAAGCAGGCAAGTAGTAGGTAATGCTCCCAGCTTGATGGGCAAAGGCAGGTCAGAGAAGCAGGTGATTGTTAGGCAAATATCCTGGCCCGATGGGCGAAGGCAGGCCATTGAAGCAGGCGATTATAATGCAATAAATATATGGACAAGGACCTCCAGCTCATAGGGTCACAGGTCCCCAGTACAGAGATATCGCAGAAACATGTAAACATAGGTAGAAGGATGCCAGTTCATGAGGAGCCCCGTAGACAGGAATGGCAAGTTAGATGTGAGGACCTCTAAATCCCGGAGGGCGTAGCAGGCAACAGGAGCAAGTAAGGTAAAGAAATAAACCCGTATAATTGTAGTAGTTAGCAAGCTGTATGATGCAGAGACCATAGCAGGAAGCAGACACAAGTGTCCAAATAAGAGAAGATGAATGTCGACATCAAATGCTAATCCATAGTCAGAAGCTCCAGGGCTGGCAGTCACGGCAGCAGGCAGGTGGATATGGAATAAGCGAACTAGTAGGCCCCGAGCTGGTGATGTGAGTGGAATAGAAGTAGCATACCCATGGCTTGACAGGCAAAACAGGTCTGAGAAGTAGGCAAAGATATTGCATCTGGATCCCACGAAAGGCAGCTGGAATGTGAGCGAGGCAGCAGCTATATCCACAGAAGTGTGACACACACAGATGGATCCTCTGCAGGGTAGTCGGCAGGGCAAGGAGGGTAGCAGCTAGCCTGACTGAAGCTGGTTAGGGAAGCAAGTGGCAACTAAAAGCAAATGCACTGAGCAATGCACATAAACAAGGAATATGAGCACAGTAGCCTGTCTGGCTGTAGGACAATGAAGAAGCTCCAGTGAGCAGGAACGATACACAGTAGAATTCCCCATATAAATAATCAGCAGCCCTATAATCGTCCCGGAGATCCCAAACCTGAGGCAGGTGTTGCAGCCAAGTGGATAACAAAGAAACAGGCAAGGCAAAGCAGCAAGTGGCAGAGTAACTGAAGTGACAAGAAATGAGTCTAAACCAAAAGTCACACACTGATATCAACAGAGTTGCGCTAAAAACTAAATGAAGGAACGTAAAGGGAATGTCAATGGGAAAGTAATCGCAATACCTCCGAGGCATAGCAGGCAAGTCGGGTCTAGATTTCCACGTGGTCACCGGAGATCCAGTCAGCTCCATGGTCGGTGAGGTGAACAGCAGAATCACGTAAAGCTGGTCACTGCCATGAAGTAGTGTAGGCATGTAGCGGAGGGTGAACACCAGAGGACGCTAACAACAGACTTGCATTGACCCAGGGAAACAACAACAGAGCAACACAAATGTGCAAGGATTGACAAGGAGACATACATTATGCAGGCAAAGGCAGTGAAATAATGCAGCAGGGCAGGATGTTGAGAAGTGCAGGAGCGATCGAGGTTGGAGTGGAAGCCAGCAGACTGCAGTGGGAGGACGGTCAGAGCTACGCGCTGAAGCAAGCGAGGAGACAAAAAGGAGATCTCAGTAGTCCCAGCAGTGAGCAGTCCTGGAAGAACGAACTGAGCAGTGGCACGGAAGTGGCTGCTTAGAGGAGAGAAAGGCACAGCAAAACAAAGACAGCCAAGCAAGTGCCGGCAAGGAGTAGACTCAAGGGCAGCCGAAGAGTGGCTTACGAAGCACGTCAAGGAGGAAGGAGAAACAAACACCAACAACAGGATGGGGGGGGACACAAACAGACGGAATAAAAACAAAGCAGGGAACACAGGAGGAGTGCGAGGGGGGGGGGACAAAAAGATGCAAGCAGCCACGACCAGCCGCAGCATGCCAGAGAGAGCGACTCACTCTAAGCAGAGCGGAAGTTAGCTGTCCAGTTTAAATAGGCTGTGGGGGAGGAGCTCTTCCCCACATAATACCAGGCTACCCTTCCATTAAATCCAGTGGATTTTAATGTTTTTAATTTAAAGACACACATGGATTCCTTCCTGTCCAACTGGTGACATCTATCTCCCCCTTGGGGTCTGAAAGGGGCATGATCAAATCCCATGTAATGTATTTCATGACTTACCACTGTTTTCAAATCTCTAACATGCTTGCCTATGGGGTGTGAAACATCGCGTCTACATATAGCCCTGCTCATTAGAGTTTATTGAGATTCAAGTAGAAGAAGATTACTTGCATAGAGCAGAAGTCCTTAAAGAAATAAACAGTTTGCATGAACAATTGTTTACATGCATAAATTCATCTCTTATCAAAGAACTGGATGCTAAATTAACAGACAAAGACAAAAAATGGGAGTCAGAATTGATTGAATGCAAAAAAAAAAAAAATCAATGCAGGACAAAAGGGACTACACCAATAATAAAATCTGCATGTGGGAACATTTCACTCATTCACTTTCAAGGGACAGATAAAGATCAAGAGGCAGAGTCAGGAACTCTAATGGAGACAGTAATCACACGGACTCTGCAACAACATCACCAGCATCTGCTTGAAGTGTACGTTTTTCTAGTCAAGACTCAATTGATGCAGCACTTGCAATGATAAAATCTAACAGGTTTCCTACCTAGCCATCCCCCTTGCAAATCCACATTTTTTTTTTAGTTATTTACTTATTGCCTCGGCTGGGCGGGTGGGGGTTGTGCCTTTGGTTTCCTCCCTCTCTTCAGCCAGCCTTCACAGCTGCTGCCCCAGACGTGGCCAGAGCTCTGACCTCCCTGCCACAGCCCACCCAGGCCGCATCACAGCAGGTACATACTCCACCACTGCGGAAACCTGGAAGGCAGTCCCAAGAGAGAGAGCTAGCTTGGGTGTATCTATGGCAGCCCCGTCAGGGCAGCATTCATGCTGCTGATGTTGTTTTTCCTTGGTTTTCTCCCTTGCGGGGAGGGGCATGCAATGACGCCAATGGAGGGAGCGTGCACATGTCCGCACATGCTCCTTCTCATGCATCTGCCCCATCTCAGCCCCTCATCTTTCAGTGACGGTGCACTGCCCCCCAGTCTCCACTGGGGGACAGTTGAGCACCAACCACTGATGTCCCCCCCTCCCCAGAGAAGGAGAGCAGTCCTACAGATGCTCAATCCTTCTCCAACCCTGCCAACCCCCAGTGACCCATGCTTCTTCCCAAACACAGGTCACCAGCATAGCATGAGGTAGGGCATCCAGCACCTCAGCCCTCAGCACCACAGGGCGGCCACAAATCCACATTTTTAAACTTACTGTGCATTAACATGTCTCTAAGATTTTTACCTTTATGGAAGGTAATGAGGGGTCCCACTTCCTGAATATGTTAAAGGTCCCTGTCCATACCCAACAAGTGCCAATGTTGTCTGATAATGAATCTCTAATCCATAGATGCAGGGTCATAAGAAGAGATGAAGGTAACTTGTTCTAATCCCTCCACTTTCTCCTTATACTGTAACAGATCCTTTCTGTCCAGTGAATTAACTCTATCTAAGGCTCATTGCAAAACCATTTCTGAATATCCTCTCCTATGGAGTCAATTAAATAATTCATCCTTAGCTGTATTAAAATCTTCTAAGTTAGGACTATTTCATTTTAAACAGATAAGTTGTCCAAAAGGCAAGTTTTCAATGGTGTGCTTCGGGTGGGCGCTACGAGCATGTAACATGCTGTTACCTGCCATCTTTTTTGCAATAGTCCTTGATAACAACTGCCTCTCCAGAGATACCAGTTAATGTCAAATCAAAAAAATCAGTGGTAGTCTCATTAGACTGTGTTGTGAAACAGAGCCCCAAATCATTGTTATTTACATACTCCTAAAAATTGTGCAATTCTTGAACTTGACCTTCCCACACTATTAATATGTCATCTATAAAATATATGCATTTCTTGATGTCAACACAGTATGGATTGCAATCCGGGTCAAAAATTGACCCCTTCTCCCACCAACCCATGAAGAGGTTGGCGTAGGAGGGGGCCACCAAGGAACCCATTGCTGTTCCTCTGTTCTGTAAATAGAACTTGCCATCAAACATGAAAACATTGCTTTTTAAAATTAAATCCAATGCTAGGCAGTTGAATGAGTCTTTTTATTGAGTTCCTTTCGGAAAATGAGTACATTTGCAGCAACCCTTAAGGTCACTGAATATTTACTTTCTGCAGCAACTGTAGGGTTCCTTGATGGAGTACTAGGTTTCCCTTTCCGAAATGTATTTAGTTTCTGCAGCAACTATAAGATACTTAATTAAGTACTGTGTCTTGCTGTTTCTAAATGTTTAAGTTTCTGCAGCAGCTCTAAGGTGCCTTAATTAAGTATTGTGCTGTCTCTGAAATTAAGTATTGTGTTGTCTCTGAAAATCAGTGCCCTCCGATAGCCTCTCCCTCGAGGCTTCCATGACTAAACTTAAGACCCTGCCCCTAGCAAAACAATAAGTTAACTCACCAACTGCTTGTGTCTTGCACAGCTACACAGAAACTGGAGGTCACCGGAGGTCATTAGGGACTGCTGGATCTGCCCTCCCCCGCCCCCCAGACCCATATCGCAGACTTTCAGGTAGATGCATTGCATTGCTCGGCTTCTCTCCAAGGGAAACGTTGCGGTAGTCCCCGCTGACACAGAGCGTCGGCTCACCACCACCCTTGGTGCACTGTGCACTATATAGTATAGTGGCTCCTCCCCCTCACATTTTTTTCTATCAGCCTACTTTACTATTCGCAGGTTATTTTTTCCCACCACCAGAGGTCCTACCCACTCCTATGACCTCACGTTCCTACTTGTTTCAAGCTAAATCCTGACCCCTCTCACTCCCTATTTTGGTAAGGCTATTTATCTCCTCCCCCCTGCTACCATGCTCCTGCCCACTTTCCTCTCTATCACCCTGCTGCTCTCCCTTCCTACACAGATGAAGTGGAACCTCACGTGTGTTTTGCATCTGCAAGCAGACTGGCACTCCTCTCCCTTGCTCTCCTCTCCCCTGTTTACTACCGAGCCAAGAATTAGCACTATGGCTCGCAGGTACCCACCTGCCTGCACCCCCCACCACCACCACAATAAACACAACCTTAATTTGCCCTACAGTCTACCTCCCTATAAATATGCATCCTTATGGGCCTTGGACTCTATGTAGTCTCGCTCTCTCCTGCTCACCCCCTGTTGTACTCCTACCATTGCACCCCTGCCCCACTTGCTCCTCCTCCTAGCCGCCCCCCCAAACCCTGAAACTCCCCATACCCACCTTCCAACCAACCACAGGGTATATGCTGCGAAAGTGTCATCATAGAAACATAGAATTTGACGGCAGATAAGGACCGCATGGCCCACCTAGTCTGCCCATTTTCCTACGTAACTGATAAGCTGCAGATCCTAGTTAACCAACAGCCTACTTCCTCCTATCCCCCACTAGAACTTCCTTATGTGTCCCATACATTCTTGAATTCTCCCACTGTGTTTGACTCTACGACCTCCTCAGGAAGGCTGTTCCATGCATCTACAACCCTCTCTGTGAAGAAATACTTGCTCACATTACCTCTGAGCCGTCCCCCCTCTATCTTCAAATTGTGCCCCCTTGTTCTTGCACATCTCTTTTTCTGAAAGATGCTACCCTCTTGGACTTTGTTGATTCCTTTGAGGTATTTGAAAGTTTCTATCATGTCCCCCCCTCCTTTCCTCAAGGCTATACATCTTAAGCTCCTTTAGTCTTTCTTCATATGTCTTCTGGTGCAGACCCTGCACCATTTTGGTTGCCCTCCTCTGGACAGCCTCCACCCTGACTATGTCTTTGCAGAGATGGGGTCTCCAGAACTGTACACAGTACTCCAGATGTGGTCTTACCAACTGTCTGTCTTCATCAACTATACACACAAACAAAAAACAACCGCCTTAGGTCCCTTGTACTGCTACTTCTTCTTACGGGCAATGTCCACCCCAACCCTGGCTCACAGACAGCCACCCAGCCCATCCCCTTCCCTACCAGTGGACTGTGCATTGCCTCACTTAACATCTGTAGCCTGCAAAAAAAATGGGACACCTTTCAAGGGTGGGTACTCCAGCACCGCCCTGACGTCATTGGCCTGGGTGAAACATGGCTCTCCACTTCTGTACCAGACTCTGCTGTTAACCTCCCCGGTTACCTCCTCTATCGCTCTGACAGAGTGGGTAAGCGAGGTGGTGTCTATGGCATGGATGAGGCTAGGGCACTCCCTACCATGGGATTCAATGACAGGTTGAAAAGCTGGTGCAGAGCTCAGGGATTTGGGATGTGAACTTACCAGGGTACACAATCTACAGGAGGGACAGGGAGGGAAGAAGAAGAGGAGGAGGAGTAGCTCTCTATGTAAGGGAAGGGATAAAAGCAACAGAACTAAAGGGTAAACAGAGAGGAGAGGAGGCACTGTGGGTCACCCTGGAGACTGGAAATGGCTCCACAATCCGCACAGGGGTTGTATACAGACCCCTGTCTCAGGGGAGGAAATGGACAAGGAAATGATAGAAGGCATCCTTGGGATGGCAGAGAAAGGGGAGATATTGCTGATGGGGGACCTGAATATGGCAGATGTTGACTGGAGCATCTTTGCTGCAGCCACATCCAAGAGCAGGGCCATTCTCAATGCTCTACAGGGGGCATTCCTCAGACAGCTAGTTTTGGAAACCACTCAGGAGAGAGCAATCTTAGACCTGGTACTCTCAAATGGGGATGGAGAGAGGATCTCTGATATTGAAGTGGGTAGCCATCTGGGAACAAACGACCACCAAACAGTGTGGTTCATGATAAACTTAGCTGTAGAGTCAAGCCACACAAAAGTGAAGGTACTGGACTTCAGGAGGGCTGATTTTGACAAAATGGGAGAGTGCCTCAGAAAAGCACTAGTAAACAGGCAAGAAGGTGGGGTGGAGCAACAATGCGGAAACATCAAAACCGCCATCACAGAGGCAACAAGTCTTTGTGTGAAGCAAATAAACAAATCAAAACGAAAGAAAAAACCACTATGGTTCTCAAAAGAAGTGGCGGGGAAGGTAAGGGAAAAAAGCTAGCATTCAGTAAGTATAAGGAAACACAGAAGGAGCAGGACGGAGAACTGTACCAGTTAAAGCAGAAGGAAGCGGGTAAGACAGTCAGAATAGCAAAGGCCCAAACCAAGGAAAAGATAGCCAACTCAGTTAAGAAGGGGGATAAAACCTTTTATAGGTACATTAGGGAGCAAAGAAAGACTAAAGCAGGGATACTGAGGCTGAACAAAGAGGAAGGTGGTTGGGCAGAGAGCGACAGTGAAAAAGCAGGGATACTGAACGAATACTTCTGCTCAGTATTCACAATGGAAAGCAGGGGGAAAGACCTAATCCGGTCAATAGAAGCACTCTGGATAGTGGGGTTGATATTAGTCCTTTCACAGAAGAAAGGGTTCTGAAAGAACTTTTAAAACTGAAGGTGGATAAAGCAATGGGGCCTGATGGGATTCACCCCAGAATTTTAAAAGAACTAAGGGAAGAACTAGTAACACCACTGACTACCCTTTTAATAAATCATGGGAGGATGGGGTGGTACCTGAGGACTGGAGGATGAGATTCCCTTCACAAAAGTGGGAGCAAGACAGAGGCAGGAAACTACAGACCTGTCAATTTAACCTCAGTGGTAGGGAAAATGATGGAATCACTTCTGAAGGATAGAATTGTTGCGTACCTAGAGGCCAGTGGGGCATAGGACCCAAGGCAGCATGGATTCATAGCAGGAAGGTCATGTCAGACAAATCTAATTGATTTCTTTGACTGGGTGACCAAAGCAGTAGACCAGGGAGGAGCTAAGGACATGGCCTACATAGACTTTAGTAAGGCATTTGACACAGTCCCTCACAAAAGATTAATAAACAAATTAACCAGCCTGGGAGTGGGTCCTAGGGTAGTAGCCTGGGTAAAACACTGGTTGGACAACAGGACACTGTGGGTAATAGTAAATGGAGTCCACAGTGAAGAAAGGAGGGTTACTAGTGGGGTACCGCAGGGTTCAGTACTGGGGCCGGTCCTTTTTAATGTCTTTATAAGTGACATTGCAGAGGGACTGGAAGGGAAAGTATGTCTCTTTGCAGATGACACAAAGATCTGCAACAGGGTTGATACACAAGGTGGGGTGGAAAGAATGAAAAGGGACATGGCAAGGTTGGAGGAATGGTCAAATGTATGGCAGCTTAGATTCAATGCAAATAAGTGCAAAGTAATGCACCTGGGAAACAAAAACCCAAGGGAAGAGTACACAATGGGGGGTGAGATACTGACAACAATAAAAATGGAAAGGGACCTGGGTAGTCATATCAGACAACCTAAAGGTGGGCCAGCAATGTGAGAGCAGAGGGAGGGCTGGGGGATACTGGGATGCATAGGGAGAGGCATCACCAGTAGAAAACAAGGAAGTTGTTGGCCCTCTGTACAGACAGTTGGTAAGACCACATCTGGAGTACTGTGTACAGTTCTGGAGACCCCATCTCCGAAAAGACATAGACAGGGTGGAGGCTGTCCAGAGGAGGGCAACCAAAATGATGCAGGATCTGCATGAGAAGACATATGAAGAAAGGCTAAGGAAACTAAAGATGTATAGCCTCAAGGAAAGGAGGTAGAGGGGGGACATGATAGAAACTTTCAAATACCTCAAGGGAATCAACAAAGTCCAAGAGGGTAGCATCTTTCAGAAAAAGAGATGTGCAAAAACAAGGAGGCACAATTTGAAGATAGAGGGGGGACGGCTCAGAGATAATGTGAGTAAGTATTTCTTCACAGAAAGGGTTGTGGATACATGGAACAGCCTTCCTGAGGAGGTCATAGAGTCAAAAACAGTGGGGGAATTCAAGAATGCATGGGACAGACATAAGGCAATTCTAGTGGGGGGTATGAGGAGGTAGGCTGTTAGTTAACTAGGATCTGCAGCTTATCCGTTAGGTAGGAAAATGGGCAGACTAGGTGGGCCAAGCGGTCCTTATCTGCCGTCAAATTCTATGTTTCTATGTTATGGTGGCAGCACTCTCTATCTTAAGGACTCACTGTGAAGCCAGCTACTCCATATGCCACAGCTAGCATCGAGGGCACAAGCTTTATCGCTAAAATTAACTCTAGGCAGGTCTACCTCCACTCTCCTACTCACCATTGTATATATCCCTCCCAAGGAACACAAACTTGCCTTCCAGGCCTTCCCAAATTACCTCTCCACTCTACCGCCTCACTATGAAAAAATAGTCATGGGTGACTTCAACATAAACTGGCTGGCAAAGACAGCCGCCCGTATTTTGATGATGCCACCTCGCTTAACCTCACTCAGGTTTTCACCTCCCCCACCCAGGTAAATGACCATACAGGGACATCCTCCCTCCTGGATCTGGTCTTCACAAACCGCCCCCACAGAATAACCAACACCCAGGTACTTTCCAACACTCTAAGTGATCATTCTCCTGTCCTTTTCACTTGGGCCGGTAATGCCCCCAAACTCCCCCCCAAAATAACACTCCAGCACAAGCTTGGCCCTGGCAAACTCTCTCAATTCAAGGACCATCTTAGAAAGTGGGACTGGACACCCCTTGTAAACACCCCTGACCCAGACCATGTGTTAGATTTATTTATCTCCAGATTCAAAAGAATATGTGATAAATTCGCCCCTCTCATGAAGAGAATGACCAAAGGTAACCAGGCCCCCTGGTTCTCTGATTACCTCCAGGCCTATTGCGACAACATGACTCCCTTTGGCATATTGCTAATGAAACCAGGCGGCCAGCCAACAGACAACGTTACAGGGAATTTCTAAACATATGTACTCGGGCCCTCCGCTCTGCCAAAGCGGACTACTGCAAAGCATCATTAACATCAACCTGGGGAGATGGGTGCAAATTCTGGAATAATATTAAGGAACTCTGTGGTAAAGCCCCAAACCAGCCCCTGGACCAAAATTAGTTATAGACGGCAACATCTCCACGGATCCCCTTAGCATAGCCTCAGCCCTAAACTCCACTTTCACTAATCTCAACGATGTCCTGCCCCCTAAATTCTTTGACCCCCCCCACCAGTCCAGGCCCACCCCCTCCTTTGCTCCTCCACTACACCTATGTGCTCTCTCCCCCACGGCTACCAAACCCTACCTAGCCAAAGCCCTTAGCCACCCTCATAACTACAGTGATGCCCTAGACCTGAGACTTCTTCGCCTTGCTCTCCCAGAAGTCCTTTACCCTCTCACTCATATTAAAAATCACTCCCTTTGTCAAGGGCATTTCACCTCCCAATGGAAACTGGCCTCTATTACCCCTATCTATAAGAGTGGGGACCACACCTCCTCCAACAACTACCGCCCTGTATCCATTCTCCCCGCATCTAAAGCCTTAGAGCATATTGTTACCGACCAAATCACTGACCACCTCACAAAATACAGTCTTTTCTGCAGCCAACAACATGGCTTCCGTAAAGGATATAGCACCACCACTGCCCTCCTTGCGTTCACCTCACATACCCACTCCACCCTGGATCAAGGCCACCTCACAGGAGCTGTCTTCGTAGACTTCTCCAAAGCTTTCGATACTGTCAACCACACCCACCTCCTAAACACACTCTCTTCCACTGGCTTCGCCGAAGATACCTTAAACTGGTTTATCAGCTATCTGTCAGATAGAACACAACAGGTCAAGGTAGGCACTGTCCTGTCCCATTGCCTCCCTGTCCACTCTGGTATTCCACAGGGATCAATTCTGGACCCCCTACTCTTCAGCCTATATCTTAACTCCCTCCCATCGGCCGTCTCTGGTAACCTGCTTCTCTATGCGGACAACACTGTCCTGTATGCCTCTGATTCTGACCCACTTAAACTCCACCAAACACTCCAACATAGTTTCCAAGAAGCAGAACATTGGTTCTATACCCAGCGTCTTGTAATCAACTACAAGAAAACCAAAGTCATGGTCTTCTCACACCCTCAGAACCCCCGCAGGCACCTCTGCTCCCCATTTCTCACTGTCAACCACACCCCTCTTGAACAAGTTAGCAACTTTAAATACCTAGGGATCACGCTAGACCCAGCCCTTAGCTACAAGAAACATATTCTACACCTAGCCTCTGCCCTAAACTCAAGATTAATTGTGCTGTATTAGCACAAACACTGCCTCACTCCCGAGGCTCTATGGCTAACCGTAAATTCCTCTGTCCTCTCCCTCCTAGACTACGGTATCACCATATACAGTGCAGCCCCAACCTCCACTCTAAACAGTCTCTGCCTTGTACTCAACAAAGCCTGCTGCCTCATCCTCAGGTGTGATCATCTCACATACACTTGTTCACTCTATAACTCCACAAATTGGCTAAATCTAGATAGCAGAATCAAGTATCATACCTGCCTTTTGGCAAAAAAGATACTCTGAGGTGTAGCCACCCCCACTCTCACCACTATTATTCACCCAGCAACACCAGTCAGATCCACACGAAACTCGGACATGCTGTTACAATGGGTACCCCGCCCTCGTACCTCTCACTTTCAAAGATCTTTCAGCTACCTAGCCCCTTACTGGACAAACTCTCTCCCTATCCCAATAGCCAACAAAACAAGGCTAGGTCCCTTTAAATCTAGACTAAGAGAGCTCCTCCAGGACTCAAACATATGTGATTGCCCCTGTCACTGACCTACAGCATGATGTCCTATACTGCCCCAATCTGTTTCCCATTTCACGGTCTCAAAATCCCCCCTATAACTCTATTTGACTATCAGCCTGTTGCAGTACTCCTGCAACTTTTTGGCTGTGCTAAACTGGTCTTCTTTACTACCCCATCTGTTTGCCTCTTACTGATCAATCTTGGACTGCCACATACCCTAATATAATGAAACATATCCTATTTTGTACTGTACTGTTTCTGCCAGCTCTGCCACACATGACTGCCATTTACTGGAATGTAATGTAATGTTAATGTAATGTATCCTAATATGTACTGTACTGTACTGACAGCTTTGTTAACAAATGTACTCTGTACCTAATTGTATGATGTTGAACCTTTGTAAATGAGTCTTTGACTCAAAGGTCTTTCTGAATATCTCAATAAATAAACAAATAAAAATATTATAGGGTATTTAAGTGGAGAGTGTTCCAATAATGATTTAACTGCTGCAACACTTGCTTCATGTTCTAGCATGGTATAAAGGGATGTACCATCCACTGTAAACTATACATACAATTCCTGACAGTTAAACTCTTGCAGATTTCGTAACACTGCAGTGGTGTCCTTAAAGTGAGAGTAAACTCTAACCACTTCCTGCTGGAAATACCCATCTACATAAGAAGCTAAAGACTCCATCATTAAACCATTGCCCAATACTATTGGTGGCCGGGGGAATTTTTCTATCTTTATGAAGTTTGGAAATGTGATAGAAAAAAGGTACTATAGGGAACTCACAATTCAGACCTTCAAATTCTGAGTCTGTGATCCATCCCTCTTCCAAAGCTAAATTTAAAAAGGATTCCAGCTTTCCTTTAAAGAATGGAGTCAGATTCTGTGATAATAACTTATAGGTATCAGAATCTGATAATTGTCTAATTGCTTCCTTAAAATAGTAATCCTTATCCAAAATCATGACATCCCCCCCTTTTATCAGAGTTTTATTATAATGTCTGACATATTCTGTAACTCTTTTAAAGCATTACATTCAGATACAATTAAATTATCCCAATGCTGTTTTTTCTTTGAATTGTTTAATGGCTGCTGCCACATCCCTCAACACTACATCCTGAAACACTTCAATGGCTTCACTGCTTGAGTTAGGGGGAACAAATGTGGATTTCTTCTTCAAAATCAGTTTTGATGCAGTGTGATGGAATCTATCTAACCCTCCCCCTTCCCCTACTTCAATTGGAACATTGAATTCAGTATCTGCTTTTTCTAACAGCTGAACAAGCTCAGATTCTGAAATATCATCTAATATAGGGTGAATTAGATTGCTGTCATTGGCTCTATTAACTGGATTACCCTCCTCACTCTCTTCACTGATAAAAAAATGCAGTTTCATTAATGTTTGCAAAATGTTTCTTTAAATTCAATTTTCTAAACAGTTTAAATAAGTCACAATACATGTCAGATTCATCTATTGCATGCACAGGTACAAACGATAATCCATAGCTTAAAACTTTTAACTGAGACTCAGAAAAGATTTTCTTCAATAAATTAATCACTGTTAACCTTTGATTGTCCTTAATCACATCTTGTTTAACCAATTCATTTACTTGTTGCAATCTCCTCCGCCTATCTTTTCGTGTCTTTTTTTTTTTTTACTGTGAATGTGAAGAACCACTGTGATCATCATTGGTTGAGTTTTGATTAGAAAAATGTACACTTCAAGCAGATGCTGGTGATGTTGTTGCAGAGTCTGTGTGATTACTGTCTCCATTAGAGTTCCTGGTTCTGCCTCTTGATCTCCGTCTGCTCCTTGAAAGTGAATGAGTGAAATGTTCCCACTTGTAAATTTTATTATTGGTGTAGTCCCTTTTGTCCCAAACTAATTTCTTTTTTTTTTTTTTTGCATTTATTCAATTCTGACTCCCATTTTTTGGTTTTGTCTGTTAATTCAGCATCTAATTCTTTAATAAGAGATGAATTTATGCATGCAAGCAACGATGCCCGACAGGGTGGGCGGTATTGGGTAATACCAGACTGGCCAGGGGCGTAATGATGCCTGACACTGCAGGCGGAGGGCCTTATAGCCTTTGGCCAGTCTGGTATTGCCCATACTGCCCACCCTGGAGGGCATTATTGTGTTTAGAAAATGGGCATCTCTGTAAATTTTAATTAAGTAGTAAGAAAAAAGAAGAAATTAATTTCTAAATAAACACAAAGACTAAAAAAATACTTATTTTTGATGAAATAGGCCCTCACATTTTGTGCTGTTCCATCTCCTGTTGCAAACCCCCCAGCCATTCCCTTCTACTTATTCTCTCCTCCTTCCATTACCACATCAAGCGATGTAGTTTGTTGTAAACTTTAACAGTTTCGTAGGTTGGCATGGGTTTTTGTGCTTAGTTTGAAAAACTGCACTTTCCTTTCCTGTAAGCTTTTTTCCCCCTGTTTAGAAGCCTGGGTTGCAAGGCTGTTCATGTTTGTCACATAATCTTGCGTGACCCTGTATCACAAAACCAGGAACTGGAGACTCAGAAAATGAGCGAGTGAGGGTGAAAGCCATGGGAGTTAGAGCGAGACAAAAAAAAAATGCAGGGGAGAGCGAGGGACAGAATCTTCAAGTAAGAAATGTTTTTAATTAGTTTTGAACCTGTAGACTGGCATGGCAGGTGGGGGAAGGTGGCACAAGATATGGTATGGATTGACGACATCTCAGTCAGTTTTCGAGGGCAAAAAATGGCAGCTCGTCAGTATGCCAACTCTGGGTGCCCAAAGATATTCTTAGGTAATGGGGCATCTCGAATTGGCACGTCTTTCGAAGTGGGCATCTATCATAACTTAATGTACCCCGCTGTTATAGCTCTCAGCCAATCTGAGAGCTGATAGTGTCTGTCCCATTTTCTAAGTAGACAATTGTTCATGCAAACTATTTTCTTAAGGACTTCTGCTCTATGGAATTCATCTTCTTCTATTTGAATCTTAATAAACTCTAATGAACATGGCTATATGTAGGCGAGATGTGTCACACCCCATAGGCAAGCATGTTAGCGATTTGGAAACAGTGATAAGTCATGAAATACATTACATGGGAATTGATCATGCCTGTTTCAGACCC
The DNA here is from genome assembly GCA_016271365.2 of Neoceratodus forsteri. Classification (NCBI taxonomy): domain Eukaryota; kingdom Metazoa; phylum Chordata; order Ceratodontiformes; family Ceratodontidae; genus Neoceratodus; species Neoceratodus forsteri. The sequence goes on from CM028129.1 coordinate 186,146,355, forward strand.
CAAGGGGGAGATAGGTGTCACCAGTTGGACAGGAAAGAATCCATGTAGATCTTTAAATTAAAAACATTAAAACCGCTGGATTCAATGATTGTATGGAAAGGCAGTCTTTGCTTCACTGACAGGTTTTAACTAAACTTAAGTGATAAATGGGACTGCGTACCAGTGAAGCAATTCAACATCCATTCTAATGCCTTGTAGTTGTTTTAGGAAAATGAATTGCTTTCCCAAATACCTAGAATCCAATATTAGGAACCTTCACTATTTATATATTTTTTATTCACATGGAGGTTGACTGCGTCTCCTATGTATCACTGTTAAAGGAACATGGTAACAAGCATGCACCACACACAAGTCAGAAATCGCTGGAGGGGGACAGTTGTTGGATTGATCCTTCCTTGCTCCAATCACTGTGTGGCAATCTTGGTGGGGGTAGCCAATGCTGCAACATGATTGCAGCAAGATTGGAGATGGGGCTGGATGACTTCTACGCTAGCTAGCTAGAAAGAATATGATCATCTCACCATTTTGTTCTATGAGCAGCAGCTTACTGAGACAGAGAAAGAACAGAAAAGCAGAGCCATTAGCAGCTGCAGAAACAGCAACTGTAGTACCTGCCACAGCTCATACAGTTATATATTTACGAGGCATTAAAAAAATTAAAAGATCTGAAAAAATATATATGTGGAATTACTCAGAGGAAGCTTAAGGTAGGGAGAGGAGACACACATGCACACACACTGGGTGGGATATTCAAAGCAGTTGTGCATTGCGCAACTGTGAAAATGTGCCAGAGAGCGAGATTTAGCAGCAGCAACTATGCAGCGCAAGTGGCAGTGTGCCAGTGTGCAATGGGAATGTATGCATGTGCAAGGCCAGGGGGCATAGCCATGAATAATGTGGCACAGTGCGATATTCGACACTGGAAAAATGGTGCAAGTGTGGGGCAAATGTCAGTTGCGTGGAGCAGACTTGAGCCTATAAAACAGGGAGCAAGTAGGAGAAGGACACATGTGCCAGAGGGGAGCAGGACAGAGGGAGACAGACAGGCAGGCAAACCACACAGTAGGTGACAAGGAGAGAGAAACAGGCAGAGACAGAGACAGAGAGGGAGTGACAGTGTGTGAGAGAGTGAGTGAGTGTGAGTGTGACAGGCAGGGAGTGTGTGTGCCTGGGCATGACACAGTGGCACCAGGTCTGAGAGGAGTGACACAGGAACCCACAGGGGTGGGAGTCAGAGGCCACAGGCAACAGGCAGCCAGCTGGGGGCAGGGTACATAGGAGTGGGCCCTGCAGAGCAGCCCGCACAGCCGCACACAACCGGTAGGGCCTGTGGAGTCAGATGCCCAGGGGGGACAGGACAACAGGGACCATGGCCAGTGCCACATTCCAGATGGAGGCCATAATGAGGGGTGTGGGGAGACAGGAGGCAGGGCAGCGTGGCCGTGGAAGGACCCGTCGGTGCTACGCCCGGAGCAGGTGGTACTGACCCCGCATCAGCTATGAGACCTATACTGACACCGAGATCGTGGGCTGGTACCGACTGAACAGGGCAATTCTGAGACAGCTCTGTGAGCTGTGCAGTGAGGAGACGCAGGCACCCACTAGACGGAGCCACGCCCAGACAGTGGAGATGAAGGTAACAGCTGTCATGTGCCTGCTCGCCACGGGCACTTTCCAGAGACCAACAGGGGACACCACAGGCATAACCCAGTCAGCCGCATCACGTCTCCTCACACAATTCCTCAACGCCCTGCTGCCACACCCTGCGGAATACATCCACTTCCCCAGCACACAGGCAGAGCGTACAGTGAACATGGAGGAGTTCCACAGGGTAGCAAATATGCCTGGTGTGCTAGGGGCCATCGACTGCACCCATGTTGGCATCCAAATGCCACCTGGCCTGGAGGGGGTAGCCTGCATCAACAGAAAGGGCTATCCCAGTATCAACTGCCAGGTGGTGTGCGATGCCAGGGGGTGCATAATCAATGTCTGTGCCACACACCCTGAGGGAGCACATGATACCTTCACCTGGCACAGCTCGGCACTGTGCCACAGGTTCGAGAGTGGGGACATCCCCAACGGTCACCTAATGGGTGAGTATGCCGAGACCAAGGGTAGCTGGGTATAACAGGGCATGGGGGAGCCGCCAGGGTAGGGGCGCCTCAGAATGCAGCTGGGAAGGACAAGGGGCACAGCAACATAGGACACCAGGCTAACCATATCTCCATCCACACAGGTGACAGTGACTACCCACTCCGGTCTGGCTGCTCACCCCCTACCGGCGCCTAGCGTCCCCTGCAGCGGAGTGGTATAATGAGGCACATGCCAGAACATGGAACATCATTGAGCATGCCTTTGGTCTGCTGAAGGCATGATTCCATTGCCTGGACAGGTCTGGCAGTGCCCTACAGTACATCCTCTCAAAGGTCTGTGGCCTATTCCTGGCCTGCTGCATGCTGCACAATATGGCCACTGACCGTGGGATAGCTGTCAAGGTCAATGAGGGGAACAGCAGTGGGAATGACGTGGCTGATGGGCCACAGAAACATAGACTTTGACGGCAGATAAGGACCACTTGGCCCACCCAGTCTGCCCATTTCCCTACCTACTGGATAAGCTGCAGATTCTAGTTAACCAACAGCCTACTTCCTGCCACCCCCCACTACAATTGCCTTGTGTCTGTCCCATGCATGTTTGAATTCCCCCACTGTTTTAGCCCCAACAACCTCCCAGGAAGGCAGTTCCACACATCCACCACTCTCTCCATGAAAAAGATTTCCTCACATTACCCTGAGCCAGTCCCCCTCTATCTTTAAATTGTGCCCCCTTGTTCTTACACATCTCTTTTTCTGAAAGATGCTATCCTCCTGGACTTTGTTGATTCCCTTGAAGTACTTGAACATTTCTATCATGTCCCCTTGTCCCTCCTTTCACCAAGGGTATACATATTAAGCTCTCTCAGTCTGTCTTCATATGATTTCTGATGCAGACCCTGCACCATTTTAGTTGCCCTCCTCTGGACTACTTCCATCCTGTCTATGGCCTTGCGTAGATGAGGTCTCCAAAACTGCACACAGTACTCCAGATGGGGTATCACCAACTGTCTGTACAGAGGGATAACCACTTCCCTTTTTCTACTTGTGATGCCCCTTCCTATGCATCCCAGTATCCCCCTGGCTCTCCTCACTGACTTTTCACATTGCTTACCCACCTTTAGATCATCCGATATGACTACCCCAAGTCCCGTTCCATTTTTGTTGTTGTTAGTACCTCCCCTGCTATTGTGTACTCTTCTCCTGGGTTTTGTTTCCCAGGTGCATTACTTGCACTTCTTTGCATTGAATCTAAGTTGCCATATGTCTGACCATTCCTCCAACCTTACCAAGTCCTTCTCATCCTTTCTACCCCCTTGTGTATCAACTCTGTCACAGATCTTTGTATCATCTGCAAAGAGACATACCTTTCCCTTCAGACCCTCTGCAATGTCACCTATAAAGATGTTAAAGAAGACTGGACCCAGTACTGAGCCCTGAGGTACTCCACTAGTGACCCCCCTTTCTTCGGAATGTGTGCTACTCACTATTACCTTCTGTGTCCTGTTGTGCAGCCAGTTTGCAACCCAGGCTACCACCCTGGGACCCACTCCCAAGCTGGCTAGCTTGATTATTAATCTTTTGTGTGGGACTGTGTCAAATGCCTTGCTAAAGTCTAGGTAGGCCATATCCACAGCCCCTCCCTGGTCTATTACTTTGGTCGCCCAGTCAAAGAAATCTATTAGATTCGTCTGACATGACTTTCCTGCTGTAAACCATGCTGCTTTGGGTCCTGTGCCTCGCTGGCCTCTAGGTACTCAACAATTCTTTCTTTCAGAAGTGATTCCATCATTTTCCCTACCACTGAGGTCAAACTTACAGGTCTGTAGTTTCCTGTTTCTGCCTTGCTCCCACTTTTGTGAAGGGGAATCACATCTGCCCTCCTCCAGTCCTCAGGTACCACCCCATCCTCCCATGATTTGTTAAAAAGTGTGGTCAGTGGTGTCACTAGGTCCTCCCTTAGTTCTTTTAGGATTTTGGGGTGAATCCCATCAGGCTCCATTGCTTTGTCCACCTTGAGTTTTAGGAGTTATTTCAGGACTCTCTTCTGTAAATGGACTGGTGTCAACCCCCCCTACCCAGAGTGCTTCTATTGTCTGATTTAGGTAACTCCTCCTCATCTTCTTTTGTGAATGTGCCGTGTGGTGGTGGGCATCCCCCTCCCAGGCAGACGGATCCTTGGCTGACCAGGATGGCACACCAGCACAGGGACACAATAGCGGAGGAGCACTGCGGCGCATGCAGGTTGGTGGACAAACACCCACATACGGGATGGCCACAGTGGCATGGCACACAGGCATGTGTTGGCATGCCCAGTGGCCTGAACAGATGGGTGGGGGGCATTGGTGGGTGTGGGGCCAGTCCACATGGTCACACTCAGCAACACGCAGCACAGCACAGCACACCCCACACACATACACACACACTGGCACCCGCAGGCACGCACCCGGGCGCTAGCACCTGGCGTGGATCAGACACAGAGCACCAGTGCACAGGTGCATCCAGTGCTGCTGTGCCATCATCACGTACACACCACACAGGCCAGCGGCTGGGCAGGTGCGCAAACAGCCAGTGTGGGGCGCAGTCCATGGATGCCACATCCGTGGCATGCACACGCACACACAATACCCATGTGCACACAGGGCGGCAGCAGCAGACTGCAGACAGGGTAGCAGGCATATCAGGTCTGCCGCGCGGTCACACGGCTGCTGCGGACATGTGGACGGCCTCGCCGTGGCCACCCAGCAGACCCAGGCTGCGCAACGGCCACAGGGGGTGTCTGCGACTGTCCCCCAGGGGTGGTACTGCAGGAACATGACCATGTCCTCTCAGGGGTCTGCAGGCTCCCAAACAGGCCTGCACCAGGCGTGCCTCTGATACCAACAGCAGATCTTGGCATTGACACTGAGGGGGTCTCATGACGCCATGACCATGGGGTGGATAATACACTCCACGGGGTCTGCGGCAGCTGGCCACACCCCATGGCGGCCAGTGGGGCTAGGCCGACCGTGACCGCAGTGGCATGGTGATCCAGGGCCGCGGTCGTGTCCTCCCACAGTCGATCGATGGCCTCCTGGACCTGCGTGAAGCCCCTTTCACACTGCTCAGCTGCCTGGTGCACCTCTGCATGGAGTGCACACATCCCAGCCATGAACAGCACCTGTTGTTCCACAGAGGCCCGCAGCAATCAGGTGTACTTGTGCAAGGGGTCAGCGCCCGGGGGCTCATGGGCTTTGCGCCGACCCACCGGTGGCATGTGACCGCACTGTCCAGCCCGTCACTCAGGTGGGCGCTGCACAGCGTGGTCCCCTTGGGGCTGCTCACTGACCGGTGCACCAGCAGTGGATGCTGCACCCAGCTCCCCAACGTCCCCAGCTGTCTGCCGCCCCTCCAGCCGCTCTGCGCTGGGCAGCTCCTTTGCGACTGTACCACCACCACCACCGTCCCCCAGTGCCGCACTGCTGTCACACACAGTGGCACCAGGGGCGGTGGCAGGTGGTTGACCCACCACCAATAGGGCACTGGCGGCACTGCCAGGGATGGTGTATGGTATGGGCATCTCCCCCTCAACAACACCCCTGCTGTCCGGAACAACGGTCGCATTGTCATCGTGTCAGACCCTGCCCTGATCTGTGTTTCCGCACACTGCACGCCATGGCTGGTGTCCCACTGGAACACAGCCAGGGCCTCGTCCGCACACCATGCCCAGGACATCCGGCCAGACAGCGGTGGTGTGCTGCAGCCGATTGGGCCCCCGGACGCCAGTGGAGGTGGATGGCTGGTCCTCCAGGGCTGAGCATGCCCCCACAGCAGACTCCACTACCCCTGCCACTGCATGCTGGCGTTCCTGTGCTGAAAGGGAAAACAGTCGTATCAATACCGCCGATGCACAGGCCCCCCCACACACCTCAACACCCCCCGCCCTGACGCTGCTGTACCTACCACGCAGTGATGGGCTCCCACTGGTCTGGAAGCCACCACCTGGCACCCCCTCAACAGCGCTGTGCCGCATGGTGGCCGCAACCAGCTCCTCCTGCGGCGTGAGCTATGGCATGTTGGCCTGTCCCCCACCCGTGGCCGCCCTTGCGGCCCGGATGGCCACCACCTTCTCCTTGATCCAATGCCTGTCAGTGCCCACCTTCTTCTTGCACTCCTGCGGAGATTGCTGGTGGCTGCCCTGCTGGTTCATGGCCTCCACCACCTCCTCCCAGGCTGTGGCCCTGGCCTGGGGTGTGCCAGTTGCGCCACTCAGCAGAGGCTCCCTGTCGAAGTTCGTCTCGAACAGGGCATCCCAGGGTTTTATTTAACTCTAAAAATTGATTAGCATTTTGCTCATAAAAGTGCTAAAACTATGTGAAAATGCATAGCTCTTGTCTTACTGTGTTTAACAAACACAGCACTTCTAGAAAATCAATATAAATATTTTCTGTTCAGTTAGCATCGTCCCAAGAAAAAAACTGCTAATCAATTATTTAAAACCCTGCATCCACCTCCGCCTTCATAAAGTTGGGCCTGTGCTTGCGTGCAGGCCCACACTCCTCACCCTCCTCACATTCGGACATGCTACTACCTGTGGGCAATGAGATGTGGTCAGTGGCTGCAGTGGCCAACACCAGCCACCCGTCGCACTGTGCTGTCTGTCCCCTCAGTGGCCGCAACTTACCTCGGATGGTTGCAATACCGGTCCATGGCCTGTGCAGTCCCACGGCGCCTTTATGGTGCATCACATGCAAATGGGCTGATGTGCAACAGTAATGAGATGCTACTTCCCCCAGTGCACCACAGATAGGCTGATGAGCTAATCTGCATATGCCAGCTGAATATTGCATTGTTGTGCCTTGCGCAATGGACTTGTGCTGGCACAAGTCATGGCACAATGCTGTGACATGTGCGGTGCACCCGTCACTATGCATGCGCCATGGCCTGTACCAATGCCTATTGCACAGTGTACGCTAGGTGCGCTATAGGCCATATGGCGCTCGGCCGATATGGGGTCTATGGCACCCGAGCGCTATGGGGCCTATGGCGCTCGGGCGATATAGGGCCTATGGCACCCAAACACCATAGGCCCTACAGCACCCAAGAGCCATAGGCCCTATAGCGCTCGGGCACAATAGGGCTTGTAGGGTGTGGTGCCCTCAGGACCCTGTTGCGCACCATGCGTTATGGTCCAGATAGCGCACTTGCACACAGTGCGTATGCTGACCCCTGCCCTATGCTCCCCAGGGACCTCTGCCTCATGTGCCAGTGTGGCCATGCCCATACTGCGCATCCCCTGGGATGTGCAATTGACGAGGGCAGCGCATCTCCGAGCGAGGCGCGCAAACCGAACACGTGGAGCTCGTGTGCTACAGGGCACCATTTTGAATTGCTACACTGTGGAGTAGGCATGCCGTGGTGCACAGTACCCCTGGCTCAGAACTGGAGCCAAGTTGAATTGGTGAACCTGGTGGCCCAGATGGAGCCCCAAGCTGCCTGCCTGTTTATGCAGCAGCCCCTCGCAGGCCCAGGACGGAGGTCTGGCAGGATGCTGCAGATGGCCTAGAACAGGCTACTGGTGTGTGGTGCAACAGGGAGCAGTGTTGCCACCGTTATGGTGACCTACAGAGGTGGGACCCAGAGGGGCTCAGGGCACTGCAGGCGCGCATCCAGACGGGAGCCTTGCCACAGCCAGGTAATTGTGCCCCACCTGCGTCTGTGCATGTCCAGTGTTCCATGGGGCTGGCAAGGCTGCATGCCATGCTGGGGGGGGTGGGTGCTGTCACTGCATACCCTGTAGCCTGGGACTGCATGCACTAGGTGCGCTGCGCCACTGCACTGCAGCCGTGCTAGGCTGGGGCGCACTCTGTGTGGGGGGGTGAGGGTGGTGGGCACATGGTGTTGCTGTGTACTGATGTGTGCTTGTTTATGTTCCCATCCTAGGCCCTGAGGACCAGAGGAGGGCCAGGGCAGCAGGCGCGCCTGGCGGGCCATGGCAGGCTGCCGTGGGACCTATGGCTGGAGCTGCGGGACAGAAGGGCGGAGCCACTGGATCAGCACAAGCAGCACAACAGCAGGCAGGTAGGTGCTGTGCTTTAATACATTGTTGTGCAGAGTTGGTGGTGGGGGCTGGGGTGCAGCCTCGTCCCCCTGTGCGCTGAGCCATGGCAGCTGTGTTCAGCCCATGGTGTGTGTGGTGCCATTAGGCGGCCATTGCACATATGTGTGGCAGCTGCTGGTGGGCTGTGGGTGCGTCCAGCTGCCACCTGTGCCGCTGCGGTCCCGCTGCTGCACCATGCCACCTGCCTGCCACTGTGCTGGTGGTCAGCCCATGGGTGGCGGTGTGCAGCGCTTTGCATAGCTGTGGCATGCCAGGTCAGCGGCAGGTGTGGGCCCACCCACTGCGGATGACCAGGGTGCCACTCCAGGGGTGCATGTCACCACAGTCCGCTGCACATGGTAGGTGGGCTGGGGTGCCCTGGGCATGCACTGATCACCTGTTCCCTCCTTTGCCATAGGTGTCTGACGGGGTCTTTGACAGCCGAACTATGGCCGCCTCCTGCGGAGGCTCATCACCATCACCACCGCCACACTGGTGGTTGCTCGAGTCACCAGACAGCTCCTGCTGCGGGGCCAGTGCCAGGCAGCAGCAGGACATGGCTGCTTGTGGGGCCTGTTGGGCCTGAACCTGCTGTTCCTGCACCTGTCCACCCTTCCCATGCCTTCCCCTGTCCCTTTGTATAGCCCTGTCCCCATCCCAATCCCTGTCTTCCCAACCTTGTTCCTGCTTTGTAAATAGTTTACCCTACCTTGTTCCCTGTTGCATTGTTTTGCTTGATGTTTAATACAGATTTTATATGGTTACCCATCTGTGTCCAGGTCTGCTTTGCGGATGGCGAGTGGAGCCATGCTGCAGTGGTGTGCTGGGTGGCTCTGGTGTGCCTATGTTGTTCTGTGGGATGTGCATGGTGATGTTCGCCCATCGGTCAGTGGCTGTGTCCTGTAGTGGCCATGGGCTGGCTGTTCAGGATGTGTGGTGTATGTGTTGGGTGCCATTTGCCAGGGTGTGGCTGGCTGTGGCCCAGGTGGAATAGTGTGTGAAATTCAGCAGGGAGTGGCCAGTGGCAGCCCACCCTTGGTCATTGGTGCCACCTTTCCTACATCCACCGCTGTGGTGCATGTGGTTGGGGGCCGGCTACATACCCGTGCTCCCTGGGTGGTGTTCCATCGTGGGCCGGCTGTGCCTCTTGCCTGGATCCACCGCCTCCCTGGTGGCCACCCCCTCCTCCCCAGTGCCTTGCTCCTTGCTGTGCCTGTGGCTGGTCCATATGTGTCCTTGCTTATCTTCTTCAACCCCTTGCGCCTCCATGGTTGCGCTACTGCACATGTTGGGTTGCTCCCTGGTGCACCTCTGTCTGCGCTGTGGTGCATCTATGCGATATTCAGCTGTGTTGTGCTGGCGCATGTTGCCATGCCCAACCTTTGAATATTGTGCTCATTGCACCATGGCGCATTGGACTTGCGCTGCACCAGCCTTGCGCTGGCATCTGGTGCATTTCTGAAATTCCCACCCACTAAGTGCAGCAGGAGCCGAGCAGCCTTCCCTGCAGGCCACATTTGTTTTTTGCTGCCTAAGTTAAGGAAGGGAAAGAAATAGTAGTAAACAATCCCAGAGTACTAAAAAATAAATTAACATCTAAGCTGAAAAAATTAAATAGGTGAGTAAGCGAGAAGAGAGTGAATCTTGACAGAAATAGTATGCAGTAGCAGTAGTAGACAGCTACCTCATAGCTGCTGTGTAATTTTCATTTCCTTGGCTGTCTATATTTCCTTGGATGATTTCATTTCATTTTCTATGCGCTATGCCAGACCCCCCCAAATAAAAAAATGAACATACTTAAAATTAGTAAGTTGATTTGAATTATATCAAAAAACATAAAGGGTAAAACAGAGAAAGAAGACCATGACAAGGGATAGAGACACTGCAGACTGCAGCAGCTTCGAGCTCTCCTGTTTTGTGGCTACAAGTAATCTGGCTTCTGGGATTTCTTCTTATTCTCTAGCCCAGTAAAATACTAAAGGCAGGGTTTTATTGCCTGCCTGCCAGCCCATAACTAGTTGGAATATCCCCAGAAAGTAATATAAAGGCACGGTTAGGTTTAAATTTCTTTAGTGCCCACATTCTCAGAGTATATCTTCCAGCCTTAGTAAATCATAAAGGCAGGGTTTGCCGTCACTAATTTCTTTACTGCCTACAGTCTTGGGGTATGTCCCTAGAAAGTAATATATAGGCAGGTTTTGTTTGCCTGCTGTCACTAATTTCTTTTTTTTTTAATTTTCCTTTTTTCCTTGGGGGTCCTGGGGGGTCTTCCGTCGCACATCCACCTAGTCACGGCCCCCGGAGCTTCCACCACCTGCCTATTTGCTGCCTCTCCCGGTCACCCCCGGCTTACCCCCCCGGAGGGCGGGGCCGCAGCACTGGTTCCCCTAATTCCAGTGCCGCGGAACCAGTAACTAGTTGGGAGTGCAGCTGCAGGGGTGAATTGAAGCCCGGGGAGGCTTCACCTAGACGGAGGATCTCCCCTCCCTCTTTTTCCTTGAGTTTTCCTCCCGGAGGCGGGGAATGATGCCAGCGTCCGCCCCGCCTTCCCCAGAAACTAGCGCGGCAGCGCGAGAGCTCCCGGCCTCCGCCAGGAGTCCTCAGCACTCCGGATGCTGCCCCCAACCTCCCCCCAGAGAAGGAGAGCAGTCCATAGGACACTCCATCCCTCTCCCCCTGGCCGGCCCTCCGACGACTCGGGTCTGTTCCCGAACCCGGGTCACCGGCGTCGCAAGCGGAAATCCCACCACTGCGCCAACGGGCCATCCACTGTCACTAATTTCTTTACTGCCTACATTCTCAGAGTATTTCATCTGGTCTTAGTAAATAAGGCAGGGTTTGTCATCACTAATTTGTGTACTGCCTACAGTCTCAGGGTCCATCCTCAGAAAGTTAATATAAACGCAGGGTTTGTTTGCTAATTTCTTTATTGCCAACATTCTCAGAGTATTTCTTCTGGCCTTAGTAAATAATAAAGGCAGGGTTCACCATCACTAATTTCTTTACTGCTTACAGTCTTGGGATATATCCCCAGAAAGTAATATAAAGGCAGGATTTGTTTGACTGTCACTAATTTCTTTATTGCCTACATTCTCAGAGTATTTTGTCTGGCCTTAGTAAATAATAAAGGCAGGGCTTGCCATCACTGATTTCTTTAAAGCCTACATTCTCAAATTATTTCTTCTGGCCTTTGTAAATAATAAAGGCAGAGTTTGATATCAGTAATTTCTTTATTGCCTGGAGTCTTGGGGTGTTTCTTCCTGCCCCAGAAAATAATAAGGGCACAGTTTGCCATATCTAATTATTTTATTGCCTACCGTATTAGGGTATATCTCCAGAAAATAAATCAGGGTTTGTCGTTCCTAACTTTTTCATTACATTTATTCATTTGTTAACAGGGTTAGGACACTGGACCTAAAGCCCTTTTTCAGGCCGACCCAGAGACAGCAAATACAAAACAAACAATACATAATAAACAATTGTTACAAAGGACAATTACATAAAGATTTCAACAATAAATATTGCTTCAGTTTTACTTTGAAACTTGAGATAGACGTTGCTTGACGTACAACTATAGGTAGAGCATTCCAGTATGGAGGGGCAGCTATAGAGAATGCACGAGACCCAATTTTAAGTTTAGGTGTAACAATATCAAGCAAGATGCCATTAGAAGAACATAAACTCGGAAGAATGGACCGAGACTTTACAAGATTGGATAATGGAAACACTGACTTAAAAAATACATTTAAATATTACACATCCCAAAAAAATATTCTATTCTGGAAATTGGGGACAACTAGCCCAGCTGAGAGTACAAATCACAATGGTGGGTTCGCAATGGTGCAATTAAAACAAAATGACAGATACTGTTATAAACAACCGTCAATGTATGCAGCTCCTTTACACCAAGATTAAGATAAATATTAGAAACATAGTCAAAGTGCAGTAACAATGACCCAACAGTAATGGATTTTCGCACTTCAAGAGAAAAATAAGTTTTAAACTTATAAAGCAATCCCAGCCTTTGATTTATGGTATGGAACTTCTTTATTGCGTAAGGTTTCAGACTATTTTTTCTGTCCCCCCAAAATATAAAGGTAAGGTTTGCCATCATCACTAATTGCTTCATTGCTTACATTCTGGGTGCACCATTTATTCTGGTTCCAGGAAAAGGGCAAAGCAGGGTTTGCCATCATCATTAATTTCTTTATTGCCTACAGTCTCGGCGATCTAGCCTATGTATGTAGGTAACATATAATAATAAATCAATATTTTATTATTTTGACATGCAACTCAATTAAACTAGAAGTAAAGAACAACAAAACAAAAGAGACAATGAGTCATGACATAAGGTCTTTCTTTAATGTGGGAACAGCCAGCAAAAGGCCAAGATTCAGTTCTTCATCAGCATCTACTGTAAATGAGAACTATGTGGGAAGGTGGCTAGTGACGAGGGAGTAAGGGAAATGCAGAGAGACCTATAAAAGCTAGAGGGATAGTCACAGGTCTGGTAGTTAAAATTCAATGCTAGAAAGTGCAAAGTAATGCATCTAGGGAAAAAGAACCACAAGACAGTGTACTGAATGGGAGGAGGGAGACTTAGCACTACAGCTAAGGAAAGGGATCTGGGAGTTATCATTAGCTTTAGCAATCAAGTCATTGCAACAAGGCCTATAGCAAGGCTAATAGGATGCTGGGATGTATCAGGAGGGGTATTGATAGCAGAAGAAAAGAGGTAACACTTCCCCTCTACAGATCCCTGGTGAGGCCTCATCTAGAGTACTGAGCCCAGTTCTGGAGTCCTCGCCTCAGAAAGGAGAAGGATAGGTTGGAGACAGTGCAGTGCAGAGCAACAAAAATTATTCAGGGCCAGCAGATCCTATGAGGAGCGTCTCAAGACATTAAATATGTATTCACTGGAGACCAGAAGGGAGAGGGGAGATATGATAGAAACCTTCAAGGTAGTGTATTCCATATAATGGGGCCTCTGTTTGAAACTGAAGACCTACCTACCTATCCCCAGATTACACTTAGGGACAATAAATTCAAAACCCAGTGAGGATCTCAATCCCCTCCTTAGTTCCCTGACCCCAAAATTATCCAGTACATATCTAGGTATTCCACGTCAGAGGATAATTTTAACAAACAACAGTAGGTTGCCAGAGGTGGTAAGAATATCAACAGTATTACTGAGGGAATAGGTACAACAGGACAAATCACAACCTCAATATTTTCATTTCATTTTTTCATTTTTATTTTTTATACTTGTAAAACCAGATGAGCAGGACTGCTCGTTTTCACAGGTGACAAGTAATATCTAAATACAAGGCAGATAATTGACAATATTTTGGAGCAAACCACTCTATCCACATAAAGTACAAGTGCTATTCAACACATAGATAAAACAAGTACAATCATACTTTGGAAAAAAGCCACTGTTTTAAACTTTTTTTAAAACACTGTATAGAATTGCTTTCAACAACTTCAGTAGGCATCTTATTAAAAAGTCTTCCTAAACAATGGTACTCTAAAACTAAATCCAACCTGAGGTCTTGTAGACAAAGCAATAGGAACTAGAATCAGACAATTGTACAATGTATACCACGGAGCTAAAATGCATATACAAATTTGGCAGACACTCATAGACAGTACATTGGGAGGCATTGTACAATGTATGCCACAGAGCTAAAATGTATATATCAATTTGGCAGCACCCATAGACAGTACATAGAACTATGGGGAGAAATCAGCCTGGGAAACCTAATCAAGATGGAAAAGGGAGGAAGGGGGTAAACGGTAGGGGGAAAGAAAGGGAGGGCAAGAAGTGGGTGAGAAGGGTTGGGAGTAAGCACTGGGGGAGAAAGGGAGGACAAAAAGGGAGTGAGAAGGGTTGAGGGGGATAGGTAGAAGAAGTGCAACAGGTTAGCAATCGAGGGGAGATGCTGCAGTTGGCAATGTTAAGTGCCACAACTATGCTAATTAGGACTGTTAGTGGAAGCAATCACAGCTGGCATTAGCAACAAGTTGTTGTCTAAGTGGGTTCCATGTCAACTCAGCGCAAAATATTTCAACGCATACATTTACTGCGCAGCAATGTCATCGCATGCAAATTCAGCTTAACACTAATTCACCACAGTCACCTTGTCGAATAAAACCAGCTAAACACTAATTCGCCGCATAGTTATCTCGTTGAATACAAATGCTAGACATTCATTCTGCCACACACTAATTGATTGTCCTCCACAATAGCGACGTAATCAAGCACAGTTAATTAGTCACAGGTGTGAGTTAATCAGTCAAGCAGTTTATTAAAATCAATTAATTATTTTAGTCTCCTTTGTTTCCTTGTTTGCTACGATGCCTTTGTCATTCGTGCTTAGCCAGCGTGGGTAGCAGCAGCTTGCGAACCATGGATATCTGTACCGTAAAGAGAGAGTGCACTCTGGTAAAACTTATTGGAAATGTGCTGCCTATGATAAACTCAAGTGCACTGCAAGGTGCCATACTATCGGCGATGAAATTGTATGTTACATTAATTCACCCAATCATGTGCCAGACGCTGGTGAAATAGAAGTAAAAAAAGTAATTGCAGTGATGAAAGAGAAGGCAATTACTTCACTAGAGGGAACACAGCAAATTGTGGCTGGAGCAACCGGTGAGTTAGAGCATGCTGTTGCAGGTAAATTGCCTTCAGTTACCTGCCTAAAACGAACAGCACAGCGTGCGAGGCAAAAGGCATGTGTTGCTCCTGCACTGCCGGTGAGTTTAGCTGATTTACAAATACCTCCCGAATACTGCGTGTCTGATAATGGGGCTCAATTTCTGCTACATGACAGTGGTTGCCAAGACAAAAAAAGATTTTTAGTTTTCAGCACACAAAAAAATCTGGAATATATGGCAACATCAGCTAATTGGTATGCAGATGGCACATTTGAGGTAACTCCCCCTTTATTCGCACAACTACAGTATATACAATTCACGGTGTTAGATTTAATGCTGCGATCCCAACTGTTTTTGCTCTCATGACAGCATGCACAACTTCAGCTTATATTGCCTTTCTTTCTACTTTGAAGTCCCTATGTCCAGCACTCTCTCCTTGGTCGGTGATGACAGACTTTGAGCAAGCAGCTGTTCGTGCTTTTGCATCCCAGTTTCCTGAAGGTCAAGCAAGGGGTTGTTTTTTCATCTTTGTCAGGCATTGTGGCGAAAGGTGCAGGACTGTCCAGACATTTTAAAGAACTACACTGTAGACGAGAACTATGTACCTAACATATGAATGACAGCAGCCCTAGCATATGTTCCCATAAATGATGTGCTTGAAGCGTTTGAAAGCCTGAGAAACTCTGAATTTTATGTGGAACATGAGGAGGTCCTAACACCATACCTTGATTATTTCGAGGACACTTGGCTCGGGAGGCCAGTGGGATGGCGTGGTCGAAGGCGCCCCCTATTCCCGACACAATTCTGGAACTGCCATTCAGCTGTCTCCAATGGTTTGCCGCGCACAAACTATGCAGTAGAGGGGTGGAACTGCAGTTTCAGTAGCCTGCTAGGAGCCAGTCACCCAACAATTTGGAAATTTATCAGAGCACTGAGATCAGAACAAAATATGAACAAGATACATATTGAGCAGTATCTTGCAGGACACGAACCTCCAGCACAGCGTAAGAAGTATAGGGACACTGAAAGACAGCTGTGTGTGGTCGTCGAAAGTTATGGCACCTGCTCCATCATTGATTACCTGCGAGGAGTGGCGCATAACTTTCAACTTCAAGTCTGAAGACAAAAGAGTATTGCTTTTATTTGATTTTAATTTTTAACTAATAAAGGTATTTTAAATGAAGGTTTCCACTAACCCGACGAATGCCCTGTGGACTTAATGGATTACTGTGAACTAGTGTTTCCTGCTGCTTGCGCTGAACTGACACAAGGTAAGACCAATACAGGATTACAGAATTACTGTTCTGACTTGTGTAGTAGTGTTTCCTGCTGCTTGCACTGAGCTGGCACATGCAATGAAATACCGTTCACGCTTAATTGGTTTTCGCTATTATGTCTGCGCTGTAATGCGTGCACTTTTTTGTTTGCAATGAATTGACTTGATACCATCTAAGTATATGCTTAAAAGATCCCAGAGTGGCTGCAAAGAGCGTGTCCTGCTGAAGGGAGTTAAACCAAAGTGGTGCTCTGTAGGCAAAGGACCTTTGACATTGGGAGGTGCAACAGTGAGGGATCTTGAAAATCTGACAGTCAGAGCTTCTGGTATATTGTGTGTTGACAGAGGGAATGAGGACCTGCTGAACCCCTGGGGGCATGAGACCTAAGCTAACTTTTTTTGCAAGCAGACATGTTTAATACATGATTCTCCCTTTG
The DNA here is from genome assembly GCA_016271365.2 of Neoceratodus forsteri. Taxonomy (NCBI): domain Eukaryota; kingdom Metazoa; phylum Chordata; order Ceratodontiformes; family Ceratodontidae; genus Neoceratodus; species Neoceratodus forsteri. Next base: position 186,162,900 of record CM028129.1, read on the forward strand.
TACTGGAGCCAATTCGCCTGAGTGTACAGGTCACAAGTGTGTGTCAGTTGCCCAGATCCCATTAGGAGCCAACAGGCTTTATTAAGTGCCATTTTGATGCAACAGATGGCTGAGTCTGTGGCAGACCCATAGATGACCAGCCTATAGTCAATAAGTGAGACAACCGAGCAGTGTATAGCTATATTCATAGATTCCAAGGTCAGACAATGTGTATGCCTGTAGAGCAGTCCTATACACGTAATGGCAACTTTTGCAATATTGTCAATATATAGCACATATGACATAGTGTTGTCAACAGTGATCCCCAGATATTTAAAGTGCTGAACTAACTCCAAGAGAGAGCCCACATCATTAAAGATAGATAGTGGGTAGGATCTATGCCTGTTTTGGGGGCTGACAAACAGCATAGTCTTGGTCTTTTATAGTTCAAGATGAGCTTGTGGTCACAAAACCATCTTTCCACATTGGTAAAGTTTTGTTGAAGCTGATTCTCAAGAACCTTGGGGTCGGGATCACTAGTGAAAATAACAGCATCATCCGCATACAGTAGTATTTGATCGCGGCAGGAGTATGGAAGCTTGTTTAGGAAAACGATAAACAAGAGAGGCCCCAAGATGGACCCTTACGGGACTCCTGAACAGACGGGTATACTGTCAGATAGGACATTACCTATTTTAACTTGCTGCAAATGGTTACTTAGGTAACTTCTAAACCAGGTTGCAGTGTCATATGATAGGACAATACCGGTAAGCTGGTCCACCAGTAGGGCATGATTTACCGGGTGAAATGCTTTGGTTAAATCAATGAAAGCTGAACCAACAAGATGACCTTGGTCCAAGGCTTTGTGGATGAAGTCAGTGAACAAAAGTAAAGCTGTAGCGGTGCTACGTCCAGTCCAAAACCCGTGTTATTGTAGGCACTATATCTCAGCAGAGTCACAGAATGGTCTGATTCAGTCTGCCACATCCTGTATTACAGTTGCAATTGTGCAAGAAGTAAAATATGCTGAATTCTTATCAGTTGTATCTGATGACAGTAGAGATATTTCATGTTAGGAATAAATGAGTATCTTTGTGAGATATGTTCATAACCATAAACCTGCTGAACATTCTCAGTGCTTTGTTAAAGTGTCAGAACTGGATGCAAGGTGTTTGTGTTGTACCATTAATGAGACCTTGAAAAAAGGGATATTTTTGAGCCAGACGTTACTTTTGCTGCCCAAGCACATGATGGTGCAAGTGTCATAAGTGTCCATCTTAAAGGGACACTGTCAACCCCCTTAAGTCTCAAAGTGTCCCTAGTTTAAAAAGCACATTTTATGATTGCCAATATTCTGTAAAGATTGTTGATGTTGCTGGTAGTTTGATTCTATTCTTATTTTCTTTAAAAAAGTGAAAAACAGACTGCCCACCATACTGGTGTTATCACACAAACACAGGTTTGTTTACATTCCCTGATCAGCTCCAACCGCATCTTTCCTGGACTTGGGAACACCCATAACACAATCTAGCCCCTCACAATGCAGTGGGAGTTAAGGAGGCTACTGCCTCATGAGTGACTGCATTTTTTGGGGGTGTTTCTAATGCTCAGGAAGTATGCAGTAAGTACAAATCCAGGACTGTAAACAAAACGAGGTTGCATTTCAGTTCTAGTAAACAAGGAGACAGACAAAACAGCAACATCAATGAATTTTAGAGAAGGTAAGTAATCATAAAATGTAGGTTTTCAACTAGAAATACTATGATGAAAAATAGATTGACAGTGTCCCTTTAATGGTGTTCATGAGCTTTTCAAAAAGAACCATCCTCATGCTGTGTGTGTTCATTGTTATTCACATAAGTTAAATATCACTCTTGTTGATTCATGCCAATGCATTCCAGAAGTAAAAGACTTTTTCAATTTTGAGCAATACATACATACGGGAGGCAGTATAGCACAGTGGTCTAAAGCTCTGAGCTGCAAATCTGGTGACATCTAGCAGACCAGACCTGGGTTTGAATCCCACAGCTTCCACTTGCATACTGTGTGACCCTGAGCAAGTCACTTGTGCTCCCAGGTCGCTCCTGTAAAAAAGCTTTTAGCTTAGTGTGCTATACCTGGTTAAACAACTAAATTAAAAAAAAATACATTCTTTTCGACATCTGTAGTACACAGTGACAGACTGCAACAGATACAGGAAGACATGGGGTTCGACAGAACACAGTCACAGCTTTGAGCAACACTAGTTGGGGATGTCAGAAAAGAGCATTGAAAGCACTGAAGCATACACGCGAGTCCACAATCTCTTATCTCTCACTGTGACTACAGAAATGCACCCAAAGCTCGGGGTCTTAACAATTTCATCATGTCATTCAACACTGTATTTTATCTTTTCCTCCTTGATCTCATTCTCAGATTCGCAGGACTGAAGATCTGGCTCTAGCCAGGGCTGGCATTGCAGTAGAAGCATTTACTGATAATTTGGTTTCATTCAGAAATGACGATAAATTTAAAGAATTACTCCATAAACTAACAGCATTCGATGTAGCACTTAACATAGCTTCCAATAGTGTAACAGAAGAAAGGACCCACCCACAACAAACCAATCACTTAGCAGCTCATTTTGATGCATATGCAATTGACATGAGACTTAGGAAACAGCAATCAGTTACCTCGGAAACAGATTACCAAACTAAAATTTGTACCCAGTTTTAGACAACATGATTGCAGAATTGAGATAATGATTTTTAAAAGAGGGGGTAGACCTATCGAAAGCAGTTCAGGCTTTGAAACCAACAAGTACTGTTTTTTCAGATAAGACAACACTAAAAGTTATGTGTAATCACTATGCAGTACAGCTTCCTGAACAATAACTGATTGTAGAACAAAGGTTTTTTGAATATCTGCCATCTGGAAACTGCCCACACAACATCTCTTCATTGCTTGAATCACTGCCACTGACTGTTTTCTGGCATCCATTTACTGGCTATCATTGCACTTGCTATACCAGTCATTACATGTTCATGTGAATGATCCTTCAGTGCCCTAAAATGGAAAACAACATACCTGAGAAACACAACAGGGCAAGACAAAGTGGTCTTGCCACATTGGCAATTCAGGGTGAAGCAACAAAACTAATAAATCCAGATGAATTCATTAACAGGTCTGCCAAATTGTCAAACAAACGTATTGATTTTTTGTTTCCTGCTGACAGCTCCAAAGAAAACCACTGAATTATTTAGCAGGATCAAATAAATGCAGCTGTGTGCTGACCCTTTTTGTATTCACTTGTGCTTGCACAAGGAACATCTTGGGACTATACGGCAAATGAGAGGTGTGTCACTGCCAAGCCAATTACAGCTGAAACTGCAGTGGGTTTGGCAGTGTACACCAATGACCAGGCACTCTGGTCATGACAGCAGTTCAACTTTGCTGACATGGAATGTGCTGGACTTGCAAGAAATGAACCGCTTCAATGGGAGCGCTTCATTTCTTTCTGTAGACCGAACTCCGGCTATGCACATTAGAGTGCACACTAATGCACATGGCCGAAGTTACGGCTGCCTTATTCTCTCTCCCCATCTTCAGCCCTCTGACCCCCACAAAGGCTTCAACATTAGCCGCGGTGCGCTCTCTCCCAGTGCTTGCTTCTCACCCCCGCCTCAGCACTGGCAGCGGTGCGTGCTTTTCTCCTGCCTCTCCCAGCACTCGCTTCTCTCCCCCCCCCACCTCAACATTAGCCGCAGTGCAGCTTTCTGATAAATCCAACATCGGGGTGCCGAATCCCCATGTTGGTAATAAAAAAAAACAGCACCGCCACTGAGGGATACTGGAAAGCCCACTCCCAGTGTCCCCATATCTGTACCCTCCAATATTCCAGAATACTGGGGAGCCTACTTCCAGTATACCCATATTTATACCCCCTTTAGAAATGGCCAGACTGAGTGGGCCAAGTGGTCCTTTTCTGCTGTCAAAGTCTATGTTTATGCTTCCCTGCAAAAAAGGAAATGGTCCCCTGACTTTTTTTTTTATATATATACCTGAAAAAAAGAAAACGGTCCCTCTTCGTCTACCCCTTCCCCCTTCCCCATCCCAGTCCTCCCACTGTGCACCCACCTCCCCGCACTCCCCTTACACCATACTTACCTCCAGAGGTAAGCAGCTGCCATCTTCTCTGGACCAGGACATGTTTGCACACTTCAAAGCCGAACTACGAACTGAAGGAATCAAGGTAAGCCATGTAATGGCTGTTAATGGGGGGGTTCAACTTATGTCGATATCGCAGCCATTTTTTGGAATTTTTGCCTCACATTTTCAACATAGCCATTTTGGGACCCCACCTCATGAACACTGGCATTGTTATTTCATTACATGGTCCTGAAAGGTGATTTCATGCTCACTGCATGGAATCACATTTTGGGACCGATTAATGAAATGACAATCACAGTGTTCATGAGGGGAGGTCCCAAAAAGTCCATATTGAAAAGTTGGTAAAAAAAATCTGGAAAATGACCGCATTACGAACATGCATTGCGCAATTTCTACGCACACTCGTAACTTTGCCAATTTTTTATATTTTCACTCAAGATTTTCAACATTGCCATTTATTCACACCTCTTCATGAACAGCATAGCTGTAATTTTTCACATGCTGCCCAAAATGTGTTTTCATACCTGTGGCGCAGAATGGCGCAGTTGCTGTGTGAAATCAACTTTCAGGATAGATTCATGAAATCAGAGTGTCACTGTTCATGAGGTGGGGTCCCAAAAAGGCCATGTTGAAAATTTGGTGCAAAAATACCCCAAAACACCCGAGTTACATACAGTTGTTGAAATTTTGCCACGCATACGTGTTACTTTGGAAAATATGTATATTTTCACTCCAAATATTCAGCATTGTCAATTTTTTGCACCACCTTATGAACAGTATAGCTTTCATTTTTCACATCCTGCCCAAAGTGTTTTCATACCAGTGGCGCTGAATGGTGCAATCGCTAGGCGAAATCACCTTTTGGGATTGAGTGATGAAATTATAGTGTCACTGTTCATGAGGTGGGGTCCCAAAAAGCCCATGTTGAAAATTTGGAGTGAAAATATCAACAAACACCCAGGGCATTAGGGTTTCCAACTGTAATGCCCCACCCCACCACCCTGTAGAGACTGACAGGCATCGGGTGTGCCTTGGGGTCATTGGCCGTAGTGCTCTTGCCATTCCATCCCCATCCCCATCCTGCAGCCAGTGACAGGCATCGGGGTGTACCTGGGGTCTACAGCCATAATGTTCACCCCATTCTCCTATACTGCACAAATCTTGGCTTATTTCTTTATGGAATGGGGTGAGCATTAGGGCCGAAGACTCCAAGGCACACCGCGATGCCTGTCAGTGTCTGCAGGGTGGGGGTGGAATGGTGTGAGCATTATGGCCGATGACCCAAAGGCACACCCCCAATGCCTGTCAGTCTGTAAATCAGGGAAGGGCGGTTGATGTCACCTAACTTGATTTCAGCAAATCCTTTGACAACATCCAACATAGAAGGCTGATTGACCAGATGGGTAGTCTGGCCACGGGACACAAGCTGATAAACTGGGTTAGAAACTGGCTGATGGACAGGCGGCAGAGGGTGGTGGTAATGGGATCTAATCCAGGAAGGGGGGTGACCAGCGGGATACCTCTGGGATCAGTCCTGGGACCATTTACAGTGCGGCACCCGCCACTCTCACTGCTGCCTCCTCTCTCCTCTGAAGCCAGTACCAGTACCAAACACCACTGCAAATACCTGCAAGTGAACATTTGGCATTGACAAACGCTTGTTGAACTTTGAGATTAAACCACATCCAACCTTTTTAGTCTCTGATGTCTCTTATGTGCATTTTCCATTTTCAATGGATAAATTATTTGTGGTCTCTGTCTCTTGCACCCAAGTCACAACAGACACATTCACCCAAAATATTTCATCAGTCTGCTATCTTTCTGTCTTTGTGTGAAGTCTGAGTATGATGACCTATAAAAAGACTAAAGTAATAAAATAATTAGAATGACTATGTTCACTGGTTCAATTCATGTACTGTATTGCAGGGTTGTCAGCTACTAAATCCCCATGTTTGTCTTGCTACAGATCTTATAGAATGTGCTTCTAAAATTCAACATTTGCCATCAAATTCTTCAAAATGTCTTCCAGGGGGTACATCTCCCAGGCCTAGGCCCCATTTTGGGGAAAAAAAAAGTTAATCATTAGTCAGTTTTCTTTCTGTTTTTGTGTTCAGTTTGGGTATGAGACTAAGGCAGTAAGACAATTAGATTAAGTATGTTCCCTGGTTCAAGCCACCTGCTGTATTTCAGGGTTTCAGCTAGTAAATCTCTATGCTTGTCTTACATAGAAACTGATGACAGATAAGGGCTGTTTGGCCCATCCTGTCTGCCCATTTTCATTGTGATTGCTTTCACTGCAGACCCTCCTTGGTCTACGGCACTGTCTCTTCCACCCTCTTCCTTTCTCTTATGATTCTCTTATGCCTATCCCAGGCTCTTTTGAATCCCACCCTTGTTTTTGCCCCACTACCTCCACTGAAAGACTGTTCCAGGCATCCGCCACCCTTTCTGTGAAGATGTATTTCCTCACATATGTCCTGAACCTAACCCCCCTTCAGCTTCATATCATGATCCCTTGTTGTAAAGTACCCTTTACTCCAAAGAATGTCTCCCACCTGTACCTTATTCACCCTCATGAGGTATTTCAAAGTCTCAATCATTTACCCCCTCCTCTTCTCCAGGGTGCACATATTGAGTTCAAAATGGTGAAGGGTCTACACCAGAAGACATATGGAGAGAGACTAAAGGAGCTTAATATGTATAGCCTCGAGGAAAGGTGGGAGAGGGGGGACATGATAGAAACTTTCAAGTACCTCAAGGGAATCAACAAAAGTCAAGAGGTAGCATCTTTCAAAAAAGAATTAATGCAGAACAAGGGGGCACAATTTGAAGAAGATTGGGGGCAACTCAGAGGTAATGTAAGGGAAGTATTTTTCACAGAGAGGGGTGTGGATGCATGGAACGGCCTTCCGGAGGAGGTTGTGGAGTCAAAAACAGTGGTTGAATTCAAGCATGCATGGGACAGTCATAAGGCAATTCTAGCGGGTGGGAGTAGAAAGAAGTAGGCTGCTGGTTAACTAGGATCTGCAGCTTATCCATTAGGTAGGGAAATGGGCAGACTGGGTGGGCCAACCGGTCCTTATCTGCCGTCAAATTCTATGTTTCTATAAGTTCCTTTAGCCTCTCCTTATAGGGCTTTTAATGCAGATCCTGCACAATTTTGGTAGTTCTCCTCTGGACCACTTCCACTCTGTCTATGTCTTTCCAGAGATGTGATCTCCTAAACTGGACACAGTACTCCAGGTGGGATCTTACCAATCACCTATATAGAGGCAACATCACTACCCTCTTCCTGCTGGTGATACCCCTACCTATGCACCCCAGCAACCCACTAGACTTGGTCTCCCGATTGTTTTGTCACATTGTCTGGCCACCTTCAGGTCATCCTTTATGATTACCCCTAGGTCTCTTTCCTGCTTGGTCATTTCAAGTATCTCTCCCCCCATTTTGTACTCCACCCCTGAGTTTCTGTAACCAAAGTGCATTATATTGCACTTTTTTGCATTAAACCTTAGTTGCCAAACTTCTGACCACTCCTACAGCTTTTTTAAATCTCTACCATCCTTGTGCCCCCCTTCCTAAGTGTCTACCCTGTTGCAGGTCTTAGTGACATCTGCAAAGAGGCAGACCTTCCCTTCCAGCTCCTCCACTATGTCACTAATGAAGGACATTAAAGAGGACCAGCCCCGGTACTGACCCCTGAGGTACCCTGCTTGTTACTCTCCCCTCTGCAGACCAAATTGCATTTATCACCACCCTCCGCTTTCTATCGCCTAACCAGTTTCTTACCCAGGTTACTACCTTATTGCCCTCCCCCATGATGCCCAACTTGTATACCAGTCTCCTATATGGAATGGTGTCGAAGACCTTGCTGAAGTCCAGGTAGGCCACGTCACCGACCCTTCCTGGTCCAACAACTTGGTTACTCAGTCAAAAAAATCAATTAGATTTGTTTGGCATGAACTTCCCTCTGTAAACCATGCTACCTCGGGTCCTGCAGTCTGTTGGATTCCAGGTATTCCTTTCCTTCAATAGTTTTTTCATTAATTTTCCTACCATCGAAGTCGAGCTGACAGGCCTATAATTTCCCATCTCCTCTTTGCTATCACTTTTGTGAACTGGGACTATGTTCGTTCTTCTCCAGTCTTCCAGGACCACGCCAGTCTCAAATGAACTGTTAAACAAGTCTGCCAGGGGCGCAGTCAGCACCTCCCTGAGTTCCTTCAGCACTCTTGGATGTAACCCCCGTCCCCATGGCTTTGTCTACTCTCAGATTAGCAAGTGCTTTCCTGACCTTCTCCTCAGAAAAAGGACAGGTGTCCACTTCCCTTCCCTCAAAGCTTTTAGTGCCTATTTGTTGTCCCTCCCCTTCCCCTTCTACTGTAAACACTGGGCAGAGGTATTTTTTTAAGATGTTTACCTTTTCTTGATCCTCCTCCATTCAATCACTCCCCTTTTTATGTTGGCGTGCTTGCGCAGCCAACATCGTGGGACAGTGCAGCTTTGGAGGTGCGGTCGCTGTTGGGCGACTGCAGGGCACGCACCAGTAGGTGCGTCCTGCATTTCCCAATCAGCCTGCATGCCGGCGCCACACCATGCATATGTAATGTGGTGAGCACATCTAAGAAAAGGTCTGCTGCAATCCAAGCAACGCTCGTCATATGCAGTGGTCCTTTCTTGCCATGCCCGCCATTATGTGCATGTGGTAAACAGCGGCGACCACCTCGCACTGCCGACTTGAGGTGCCCAATCCCCATGTGGTTAACCCACTCTTCTTTGTGTGCTGACAGGGAGCCCACTCCTGTCAGCATAATCCCATTGTTGAATGCTGAGGGTGCCTAATCCCCCTCGGATCACGCCCCCACTTTCTTTGTGTGCCGACAGGGTTCCCAATCCCGTCGGCATTACTTCCTCCCCGTGTTGTGTGCCGATGGGGTACCCAATCCCCATCGGCTACAGACCCCCAAACAGTTAGGTGGCACACTGGAAGCCTACCCCAGCGTGCCAAATCTCCTGCAAAAAAAAAAAATGTCCAGCGATGGGTTTTCATTTTTTCCCCTGTAAAATGAAAACGGTCCTTGTGGTCTTGATGCCCCCCCCCCCACCCGCACCACCCACTGCACACCTGACCCCTCACCCCATACTTACCTATGGGAGTCCAGCGCGACATCTTCTGTGGACCAGGAACACGTCTGCACTCTTCAAAGCCGACCATGAACTGAGGAAATGCCAGTAAGCTGTATAATGGAATGAATAGGTTTTTTTCAACTTTTATGTATATCTCGGGCATTTTTGTGAATTTTGGCCCAAAATTTTCAACATGGGGTTTTTGGGACCCCTTCTCATGAATTCTTGCACAGTCATGGTGATATTCGGTCCCGAAAAGTAATTTCACAGTCACTGCGCGGAATCACCTTTCGGGACCGAGTAACGAAATGACAGTGCCACTATTCATGAGAGGGGCTCTCAAAAAGCCTATGTTGCAAGTTTGGTGGGAAAAATTCAAAAAATTACTGTTTTATGTAGCATCGTGAGTAACCGCGCAACGCACGCTCGTAAGTTAGCGCATTCACACTATTTTCATTCCAGATTCTCAACATTGGCATTTTACCACACCTTCTTGTGAACCATATAGCTGTCATTTTTCACATCCTGCCCGAAAAGTGTTTTCGCACTTCCGGCACAGAATAACACGGTTGCTGTGTGAAATCAGTATTTGGGGCACATTACAAAAATGACAGTGACATTGTTCATGAGCAGAAGTCCTAAAATGCCTGTGTTGAAAATTTGGTTACAATTCTCCATAAAGTGACTGTTTTACCAGCGTGCGTAGCAACTGCACAACGCATGCTCATAAGTTAGCGCATTTGCAATATTTTCACGCCACATTCTCAACATTGGCATTTTACCACACCTTCTTGTGAACCATATAGCTGTCATTTTTCACATCCTTGCCAAAATGTGTTTTCGCACTTCCGGCACAGAATAGCGAGGTCGCTGAGTGAAATCACTGTTCAGGACACATTATGAAAATGACAGTGACACTGTACATGAGCAGAGGTCCTAAAATGCCTGTGTTGAAAATTTGGTGACAATACTCCATAAAATGACTATGTTACGAGTGTGCATTGCGTAGTTTGCACGCACACTCTTAAGTTCGCAAACTTATATTTTCACTCCACATTTTCAACAGTGCCATTGTTCTACACCTCCTAATGAACAGTGCAGCTGTCATTTTTCACATTCTGACTAAAATCTGTTTTCGCAGTTCCGGCATACAATAGCGCGGTCACTGTGGAAAGCCTGAGTTCGAGACACATTATGAAAATGGCAGTGACACTGTTCATTAGCAGAAGTCCTAAATGCCTATGTTGAAAATTTAGGGACCAAAGTCAATAAAAATGAGTGTTTTACGAGCACGCGTTGCACAGTTTGCATGCACGCTTGTGACTTTGTGAATTTGTAATACTTTCACTTCAGCTGTTAATCACTGCCATTTTTCCATACCTTCTTATGAACAGCAGAGCTGGCTGAAATGTGTTTTCACACGTCCGGTGCAGAATTGCACAGTCACTGTGTGAAATCACTTTTGGAGTTTACTTTCAGAAGCTAGCGGTGACACTATTCATCAGCAGAGGTCCTAAAATGCCTATGTTGAAATTTTGGTGGTGAAAGTCCAGACAATGACAGTGTTGCAAGCGTGCATTGCGCAGTTTCCACACACCCTTGTAACTTTGTCAATCTGCAATATTTTCATGCCACATTTTCACCACTGGCATTTGTGCACACCTCATTATCAACAGTCCAGCTGCCATTTTCCACAGCCTGCCCAAAACACGTTTCCGCAGCTCTGCCACACAGTGGCATACTCGCTGTGCAAAATCACCTTTTTGGGACACATTAACAAACTCACAGCTCTATGCCTCTCCACCTCCGCCACTGCCAATGCCAGCGCGACAACATTCGGCATGGACAAATGCTTGTTTTTAACCGTACAATCCCTCCCTTTATCTTTCCTGGCTAACATACCTGAAAAATGTCTTGTCCCATTTCAATATAGCCTGGGCTATTCTTTCTTCAATTTCTGCCTTTGCACTGCTTGCTGCTTGGCCCACCTCCCTCTGTGTTCCCGGATACACTTCCCTATCCTCCTTTCTCTGGGTCTCCTTATACTGTACCTTCTGAATGCCACTCTCTTTGCTCTTACCTTTTCTGCCACCTCCCTCGAGAACCATAATGGTCTCCTCTTCCTTCTGCTTTTGCTTGCCTGGTTGATGAGGTTTGTTGCCTTTGCTATGCCCTCTTTTAATCTGGCCCATTTACCCTCCACCCCACCCAGGACATCTCCCCCCACTAGGTCCTTTCAGAGGTATTCCCCCCATCTTTGTAAAGTCAGACCTTCTGAAATCCAGCATCCTTGCCCTTGTGTGTTTGGATTCCACTGCTGTCCTTATATTAAACTATACTGTGCAATGGTCACTGGTCCCCAGATCACACCCCCACCCTGATGTCTGCAACACTGTCCCCATTAGTAAGCACCAGGTCCGGTATTGTCCCACCTCGAGTGGAGTCACTGGCTAGCTGCCTAAGGAATGCCCCCTGCAGGGAATCCAGGATGTCTCTATACAGCAGTGAGGCTCCAATCTACATCTGGCAGATTAAAGTCCCCAGCACCACCTCCCCCTTCTTAGCCATCTTACCAATATTTTCTAACATTTCTTTATCTAAGTCCTCCCCCTGTGTCGGAGGCCTGTAGACCACTCCTATCTGAACAGCGGCTCTGTTTCCTGACTTGAGGATGACCCATAACACTTCAGCGCCCCTTGAATTCCATGTACCTCTGTCGCTTTTATGCTTTTCTTAACATAAAACACCATCCCCCCCCCTTTCCTTCCTACCTTGTCTCTTCTAAACATCATGTATCCAGGTATGACCATTTCCCAGTAATGGTTGTCAGTGTACCATGCTTCGATAATGGCCACAGTATCCAGTTCTGCCTCCGCCATTGTGGCCTCCAGGTCTGGTATCTTATTTCCCAGACTTCTAGCACTGGTGCATGGCTGTCCAGATTTTGTTATCCCTTTTCTTGTCCCTTCCCTCTTTTCTAGCTGTTCCTCCTTCCTCACCTTTTTATTTTGCCTTCTCCTCTTCCTCTTTCTACCTTAACTGTCTTGCTAAAGATTTCATAGAATATGCTTTTAAAATGTGCCACTTGGCACCAATTTCTTCAAAATTTCTTCTGGGGGGTAAATCCCCCAGACACCCCCTTTTAGCAAAAGTCATTGATGGGGACATGTGCTCTCTTATTTTTAGAATCCTGTTGACACCCCTGACCTTCATAGCACTTTTGTCTAAGATACTGAAGAGCTAGCTCGGTCTTAGTATTCATAATATCCTGTATTTGGTCTTGGGTTTGTTTTATTAAGGGAAGCAACGAGGAGAACCCTTGTTGATAAGCCTGTTATAGAAACTTTAGCTTATCTGTGAGTGTACAAAGTTATTCACTGTTTTTCTTTGCCCTGGCGGTATAAGCAATGATCTTGCCTCTCAGTACAACCATTAACATATCTCCTGAGATTGCTGGGGATATATCTGTAGATTGATTCTGTTGAAGTATAAGGATAATTTTTCCATTAAGCAAGTCTTCAAATTTAGATCATTAAAGAGGCCCAAATTTAGCTTCCAGGAAGTCTGTTTGGGTTCTTGATTTAGTTCCAGTGCTATTGTCCACCGGAGCATGATCTGATAAAATAAAAGTCTGCCCTAAAGAACTTTGTGATATACAAGAGACATGCTTCAGAGACATTAAAAAAATCCAGTCAGGAGTATATGCCACAAGCATGAGAATAGAAAGTGTACTGTTTTTGACAAGGATGTTGTATGCAGCAAACATCTGCTAGGCTAAACTCTGCTCTATGCTTCTGAACATACTTATGTGCCAATGTTAATTTGATCTTTCCTCTGGATGTAGTGTCCATTTGGGGACCCAGGACTAAATTTACATCTCCTCCCAGCAACAGCACCCCTGTTTGGTGTTCTATAATTTTACTAAATTGGAGACAGATTGCAGAGGAATACGTCGCTGGTGGGAGATACAAATTAACTAAGGTGTAATCTTCCCCAAGCAACCTACCCCCTACAAATGCCATGTGGCCTGCAGGATCTGTGTCTGTTTTAGTAATCTCAAAGGGGGATGATTTTGGAGTCAAGGTACCTTACCTCCTCCTAGTTTGATATCAGGAATGAATAACTTCCCTGAACCCAAACTTCTTGAGCTTTTCATGGTCCAGTACCGATAAGTGCGTTTCTTGAAGCATAAGTTACCCCAGCTTCAGTTTTTTAAAGTAGGACAGTGCCTTAGTCCTCTTGATTGGATGTGTTAACCTATTGACATTATGGGATATTATTTTAAATGGTTGAGTTCCTGCCATGAGGTAATTTCAAAAGACACTATAGAAAGTGTCGATCAGTACCCTCTCGTCAAAATTGTATGATTAGCTGCCCCTGTGATTTCCTATTATTATCTGATGTTTTCCCCTCTACTGCATCAATCTGCCACATTTTAAACAGTATAACCATAGAACTCTGAAACCAGTAAACCTCAAACATGAACTTTCAATAACATTTGTGTACTGTGCTTTCAGCTCCAGCACTACTTAATACTATTGAAACCATAACTGTGACCTCCACCGATGGGGTCTGCAAGATAACAGACCTTGTATTTTGAGGTACTTTATTGTATTATAAGCAATCCCAAGAAAGAGAATATGTGCATGTTATGGCACAGGCAGGCCTCCCGTAATGAAGCTATACTCCTAAAGACCTCTGACCCTTTGGCGATCCAATTCGTCTCCATAGTGGGGATGAACTTCCTCCTAGAAGACTAAAAAAAGCAACCACCTGAGGAGCATGTACAATCAGTCCACTTTAATCTCTCAGGACCAGCACTGAAAAGTATCCCATACATTAAAACATGATGAGGTATTGTTTTCTATCCATGCCTGGACTGACCCATCTTTTATGTCGTATTTAATCGTATGGTGAACTGCAGGATGAAGGCCATCTCCTCTGTATAGGCCCTTATCCTTCCAGGTCAGCCCCTAGTCCCCAATGAAGCTGAATCCCTCCTCTCTGCACTATGCTATCATCCATCTGCTGAAGTTCCTGGTGCAGAGTGCCCTATCTTCCTCTTGACCATACACAGGTAATACCTTGGTGAATGCCACCATTCATGCTACTTGTTTAAGGCCCCTTCCCTGTTGCCTGAACTGCCCCTGCACTACTCCTACTCCATCCCTCAGCAGATCATAAGTCCCTAGGTGGACAATGGTACCCAGCTCCCTCCCATGGCCTATCAACCTAGTGGTTCTTTGGATCATCTCTCCATCCTTCCCAAACCAACCTGAAGTGCCAGGAAGGCACCTTACCTCTCTCTCAACCCAACTTCCTGCTTCAAAGTTTATCCACTTCATGACTGAGTCCCCAGCCAGCAGCTACTTCCTTTTCTGCTAAGGGCCTTTTCCTCCCACCTTTGGGCCTCCCCTTCCAGGGACCCTAACATCATCCCTTTCCACCACATCAGGTGCCTCTTCCCAGCTGTCCCGTCCCATCAAAATGGACAAGGCATTTTGCAGTGGCATAGGTTGAGGGACTGTGTACCCCACCCAACAACCTCACCCTCCCAGAGCACACCAAGGTTCAGTTGTCCCTCCTCTGTTTAGGCATGCTTTCTGAGGCAAATGCAGCAGATTCAGTGGACCCTTTGTGGGGCAAGAGGTCCTTTGGATCCTTACCAGCTTGGCTCAGAGTCCAGCAACCTCTGCCTTTAGCCCAGAGAGGTGAATGCAAATGCAACAGCACCTCAGTCTCCAGAATGTACCCTGGAAGATTGCATCTCCACACCAATTACACTGTACCACTCCCATAATTGATTACCTACCTACTTGCCTTTTTAAACTAATGAGCCTAGCCTGCTCCCTTTCAAACCACTGAATTCTACCCTCTTGCCTTTTTTAGCTTTGAACCCACTTGCCTTTTTTACCACTGAATCTAGTCCGACTCTTTCTGCCTCTTTCCTATACCTCTTTCCTTTCTTCACTTCCTTACACTTTTGGAGTTTGGTTTATCACTCTACCCCATATAAAGTGTCACCTGCTTTCCCTTCCTTTGATGTTTTGTTAGTTGAGCCCATCCCTCTTTCCTATACTCATTTCCTTGCTTCCCTTCCTCACTATTTTTGAATTAGATCTATCACTCTATCCCAGATAGGGTATTGCCTGCTTTTAGTCTGTTAGCAGTTCCTTTTATAACCCCCCTTTGGGGGCTTACCTTAATCGCCCCTTGCTTCTCCCATTTGCTGCACAATTACTGGTGGTGTTCATCTGTTCCCCAGTTGTCCCCTAATATGTACTGCCACATCTTGAGTCCTCAATTGTGTCCCAAGTCCCCCGAGAAGTCTCCATATTTGTTTTAGCCCATTTTTGGGCTTAGAGGGTTGGATTGTGAACCACCAGCATTTTCCTGGGCTGGCCGGCAATTGCGCATGCGCGAGGAAGCGCTTGATTGTCTGCCTGCCACAGAGGTCAAACAAAAGGTGTTTCAGTAGTCCCGGTGCCCCTCTTCACCAATTTGGGGGCCAGTGACCTAAACAAGGCTGTTGAAAGGCCTTGCTAAAGTGTAAAAAATTAAGTTTGAAAAGGGGCACCTGTGAGGGCCCATGCATATTAACGAGCCAGTGTAATTTGGGCGCTTCATATCGGATATTGTACATGGGGTGGTGAGCAAGGTAAGTCTGTTCACTGATGACACCAAAATTGGAGTAGTGGTGGATAGAGGGGAAGGATGGAAGCAGCTGCAGGAGGACCTAAGCAAGCTAGAGGAGTGGTCAGAGAGGTGGCAGCTGAAGTTGAATGCAAAGACGTGTAAGGTTATGCACTTTGGGGTGAAGAACCCAAGGAGAGAATACTGGCTGGGGGAGGGGTTAAGCTGGGGATCACTGAGGAGGAGAAGGACCTAGGGGTAATGATAACAGGGACCATGACCCACACTGCCCAGTGCAGGAGAGTGGCTGCAAAATCGAACAAAATGCTGGGGTGCATAGCGAGGGGGGTTTCATCCAGGTGAAGAGAGGTGATCTTTCCCCTCTACAGGTCGCTGGTAAAGCTGCACTTGGAGTATTATGTGCAGTTTTGGAGGCCATACCTAAAGCATGATATCAGGCTACTGGAGGGGGTGCAGAGGAGGGCAACAAAGATGATATGTGGAATGGAGAGGAGAGACTATGAGAGCAGGCTGGGAGACCTGAATATGTACACTCTGGAGGATAGAAGGGACAGGGGGGACATGATAGAAACATTCAAGTATCTGAGGGGTATCAATAAGGATGGGGCAGATGGGGTCTTTAAGCTAAGGAAGGGGCGGGACATCTGGGGGCATGGGCTAAGAATAGAAGGGGAAGATTTAGGAGGGAAATGAGGAGACACTATTTCACAGAAAGGGTGGTAGCAAAATGGAACACACTACCAGATTGGGTTGCATCATGTAAATGTGTGAACAGCTTCCAAAGGGCATGGGGCAGGGAATGAGGGAGAGTGAGGGTGGAGAAGGTGGGGGGTGGCAGTGGGATGACAAAGGGGAGGTGGCAGTTGCAAACTAGGGGTGCTAACTGCACACTTGAGCAGACTTAGATAGACCAGATGGTCTGTTTCTGCTGGCACATTCATATGTTCATATGTAATATTAATGAGGGAGCTGCCTGCCACCTAGGGGGACTATATTTTGGCGGCAGCGGCAGGAAAAGTGTTGTAAATAAATATTTTATAATGACAGTGTTTGAAAGGGCACTGTTGGCACTATTGAACTGTGGGGTGTTAATTTAATAAAAGTGTTTCTGTTGGCTGCACCAAAACTTTATTTGTGGGACAATGTGAGGACTGCTATGAGACTGTATGGGAGCAGCCATGTTTCTGATACTTCGACCCCGTAAAGCAGCCAGTCAGATAAGTGGATGCCCAAAGGCTGTTGAGAGGATTTATGGGAAGAGGTGTGAACTAATTTCAGGTGCCAAGAGACCCTCACCAATTAGTAATCAGAGAGGGTTAATCACTGTGGATGTTGGTGACTGACAATTAGAGGCAGCCAATCAGAGGTCAAGATTCTCCAGGGAATCCCCAGAGACTTTGGGCAGTGAAGTCAGTCTGTTCTGGGCTCTGATCAAGTCAAGAATGCTCAGTGCTGTGACAGTTGAATAATTTTAAGGCCTTTCACAGGACTTAAACTGGAGGTGGTCTGTGAAGCAACGTAGAGGAAATCTTGCTGATGAGAGGAACTGTATTTTTGTGACTAGCAATCCAGGCATCTAAGCGAAGTTGCTGGTTGGAGGAGATTTTTACTGCAGCTATCCTGCACCAGTTTTGGGACTTGAGAGAGAGGCTGATTTGCTGAGGGAAAGCCTTGCTGAGAACTGGGTGTAAGCCAGAACAAAAGGAAATGCTGTTTTTGGAACAGACTGTCTGAGAGCGGTGTGTCAGCTAAAGAAAAGGTGGAGATTGGTCTGAACCGTTTGAGGCTGAATGAGAAAAGGGTAAGCAAGTGCCATATACTCCAGGAAACGATGGTTGCTGCTGTATTCCAGTCATGGAAAAGAACTGTTTAATTGGACTGTGCAACTTGTTGCCAAATAGCTCTGGCAAGCAGAGAATCTGTGAGATTGTCTGGCTGTACATTGGAGCTGAGTTTCCCTGCAGAGAGAAGGAGTGGACCTAAGGAGTTTCCAGCTGTACATCAGAGCCAGGTGGGGAACTCACTAACCCCCGCCAAGTGGGGTCTGCTGGCTGCAGGGGATCACTGATTTACTCCCGAGTGCTAGGGTACTCTTTCCTGTGAAGGAGCCAGGCTGTGGAGCCACTCCTAGGTCTGGGTCCTCGGTGGTTTGATGGGCCTTGCGCAGCAGCTCTGCAATGGCCTTAGTAAGCTGACGGTGACAAACGGTTAGATCTTCAATCAATGGGACAAGCGGCCAGCCTTCAATCACACTCAAGTCTTTAGGACATTTTCGATTGACCATTTGGCTGCCCTCCTTTGAACTGAACCCCCCTCCCCAAATTTGGACTGGTGGATGCCCTCTGCACAGGAACTCTTCAGGCCTCCAGGAACGTGAGTACCCAGGGCTTACCCAGGCAAATTAAGGGGAGTGTTTGTTTAATTGTTACAACCAGTTACATTACTTCCAGGGTCCCAACAGCCAGCCAATCCGCAGCACTGAGCAGGCCTGCAATTTCTGAGCACCCAAATGGGACAGAGGGTAACACTGGTACCAGTGGGGGTGGACATCTGGAGTGTTCTGGACTACGGGCCTTTATGTTGTTAGCTGCTCTGACCAAATTCTTTAACAATCTTTCCTTCCACAGCTATCCCAGTTCCAGGTACCCTGGGTCGTAACCCTTCCCCCAATAAAGCTGCATTTTGTTGTTTGGAAATTGCTGTCTGAAGGGTGATTTTTGGGAATCAACAATAGGGTGTATGTGGTATATGGTATTGGGAAACTGTTTGGCATCCTGTGTGTGGGGCAGTTGGAAGGGGAGGTGGGTAGGTACGGCATCCTAGGAGGTTGTACCAGCTACACACCTGGCCCACTGCAACGTACTCTGGGTGGAGGCACCACACTATTTTATTAAGTTCTTTGGGATAGAACCCCCTAACATCATCGTAACAGGACCCAGGACCCTTAACCTGTGTGCAGGTCAACAGGCAGGGGTAGTAACCCACTGACTTACGGCACCTGGGCTACACTTTACTTAAGTCCCCCAATAGTTCCTACTTGTCCTTAACCCCCACCTGTAGCTGTTTACCTAGCTTCCTTAGTAGAAAGTGTATACAGTGACTTGATTTACCTTACCTCATCCCATGTTTCTCAGGCAGAGCCCCTCCTGACTGTAGCCAACCTGCAGATGCGTTAGATGCCTTAGGTTACCTGTTCTACTCCTGTTCTGTTCCACTGACCCTCTGGGACACAAGTGTGATGGGACATGCTGAATTTAAATAGGAATTAGAGCTTTCTAGTGTGCTCCAATTGGCTCTCAGCAGTCACACGGCTACTCTGCATCCCCTCCGTCAAGATGATTCCTCCGGTCTTTACGAGACCCTCTCATGTCACACTTCCCCTGCAAGAACCCCACAAAAAAGGAAAAAAGTCATGAGTTACAGTTTTTATTTTACAGCTCTTGAATTTCCCTTTCACAGTTTCCCTGAGCATAGTACCATCCTCACAGAGGAAATTCGTCCAAAACTCAGATGTTCTGAGTTTTAACTGGAATCAGAGCTTGCTGGTGTGCTCTGTTTGGTTCTTAGCAGTTAAGCAGCTCTCTGCATCCCCTTCCCCAAGATGGCTCCTCTGAGCCAACCGGTGGTGCTGAGGGTTGAGGCGCTGGATACCACACCATGCGCTACACCAATGCCCCGGGTTCGGGAGCAAGCTCAGGCGCCGGGGGTTGGTGGGGGAGGGTTGAGGACTGAGTGCCGTTGTGGTGCTCTCCTCTCCGGGGAGGGAGGGATGGGAAGGTTCAGAATTCCAGCGACCCCGGTAGAGACCGGGGCACTGCAGCAAGCTGGACAGCCGCGTGATTAGCATTAGCTGACACAGAGCAGGGGTTGCAGTGTGCCAGCGTCAGCATGCACCACTCATGAGGGGGGAAGCTCACGACCTAAAATCAAAAAAAAAACTCCAGCTGGATAGGCGATGGCTCCACAGAGCCTACTCACCACTCATCCATAACTGGACCTCAGCCTCTGCCCTTTGAACTCCCCACGGACCTAGGGGCTAGGGGTCTCGTGGGTAGAGCTAACACCTTTGAGAAGGTTGGGGGTCTCAGTGGGTGGTAGAGCGGCAAGAGAGCTGGCAGCCAAAGAGAGTTCCAGTCCAGAAGGCACCATAAAGAGAGTCAAAAGGGGACCAAATGATGCTTTCCACGTAGACAGACACTTCTAAAACCTGCTCTCACCTCAATGCTAACAAATTCAAAGAAATACTAACTTTTAGTGCTCACCACTCAACAGACATCGATCTCTTCATCAGCTGAAAACCCCAGGAACTCACTAGAGTTTTTAACTGCTAGAGAAACGGGAATAATTCGGAAGAATGGAGGCTGAGATGAAACAGGCCCTCCCGGCACGTACACCACCTACAACTCCGGACAAGCTAGCTAAGTGGCCTAAGACTCAAACAGCTGCATTAGGCAAGTCCTCGCAAGCTCCGATCACCGCTATACCACTCTCTGAAGAAAAATTTCTAGCTAAGTTGGCTCAGCTAAAGACAGCATTTCAAGATTTTGCATCAAATCTAAAATCTATTAAGGAGGACCTAAAAGACACTAATGGGGCAGTGGCAGACATATCAGCACGTACATCCTCCCTTAAAAAATGGCAGTCCAGAATGGAGCCCGACATGTCTTCTATGCAGCAAAAACTGAGCAAACTGGAACTGAAACTTGAAGATCTGGAAGGCCATAACAGGCGTAATAACCTGGTTATTTTCAGCCTTCCAGAGGAAGATGGGGGCCACTCGCCTGTAATTTTTGCCCAGAAGTTACTTCTGAAGCTCGCCAGTCACCCGTCTAATGCTACCACATACGTTGTGGAAAGGGCTCATAGGTCCTTAAGACCAAGGCCACCATCCGGATCCAAGCCTAGGCCGTTTATTCTGCGTTTACTCAGTTATTTGGACCGCCAACATGTACTGGCCAACTCTAAGGAGCTACAAGAGATCAAGTGGGATCACGCTGACCTAAGAGTCTCACAGGACCTTCCAGTAGCCACACGCCAGAAGTGAGCAGAATATGAAATATCACCCCAGTATCACTAAATTGATTGCAGCTAGTATTAAATCTGGATGCTATACCCAGCCAGGCTCTCCGTATTACATCAAGGAACCTGGAAATCATTCGACAATGCCGACCAGGCTGCTCGAGACCTAGCAATCCTGTTCCCGGATTTATTTACGCAACGCTGATCCCCGACATCCAACTGGTATGAAGTGTAGATTTTAACTGGGATTCGCAATGATCCTTAATTGGACTTTAAGTGTTAAATAACAGGGATATCAAGATCAGTAGTTAAGTCATAATCCGCCTTGCTGCGGTGTTTTTTCCCTGGGTTTACTCCTTGATTTATTGGGTCACCTCAACGAGTGCTTGCAGCTCTTTCTTTCTCTTAGATCTGATTTTGGCCAATATTGATTTTGTTTCACCTTCTTGGCTCTGGGGAAACAGTTCGGGTGCCGGTAAGCCCATTCCTCTCAAGGTGTTCCCTTATTTCCTCAGTAATACTCACTCTCCAGGCTTTCAACATGCATCTAAGCAAATCTATGAGCAGAGGGACTGCCCGAAGGTGTGCATGATTGCAACTTTTTTGACTAATGAGCGAGCTTTTTGCTTAAATTACCAGATAAGGGCAGTAAATAACCTGTCAACTATGTTTTTTTATTTACTTCCAATAAGTTCAGTTCATTTTGTTCTCTGTCTGTAACGTTGGGTCTTATACAGTTGAGCCATGCAAATCTGTCACATTCTGGCTTGAATCATTTTCAAAGCAAAGTGCTTGGTTTTTCTGGATTTTTGGGTTCAATCACATGCTGTTTAATAAATGAAGGTGATTTTGTTTAATACAACGTATTATCACATCCAGGGGAATACTGTTCATAGCCTAAGCAGATTAAAAGGCTCTCCTATTATGTTACCATGGCATACTGAAAGTTATAGTAAAAGCCATGATCTGTTACCATATATAATTTTCTCTAGGGGTTCATTTCTTCATATCAACTGCAAATATATTAAAACTGGAGTTTAATTATGTTTAGGTGGATAACAGTCATTTAGTCTTATATAGATGTCACTATTTAGTTTAGTTTGTTAGATAGGAACTGTGCATAGTTACCATAGCTGTTCCTTGAATGTTGTTAAAGTTTTTTTCTTTCTTGGAATTGAGGGGGGGGGGATGAGCGAGATTGTCTAAGGTTTGGAAGCAGTCATGAACCAGACATTGGGGTTTGATCTTCCCATATTAGGTTCCCGATTTGGGTTTCTTCTAATATTAATAGTTAAAGGTAAAGTGGGAAGATCAAGGGAGTACTTTCATACAATTGGAAGTCAGGGTTTAAGTAAACGGGGTTGGGGGAGGGGGGAGGTAGAATAATAACACAGGGGACGTCTGCCACTGGTCAGGGAGTAATTATCATTAAATTAGATGTTATGTTCTGGCTTTTTTCTGAAAAAATATATTTCACTTTTCTAGGTATTAGTCTCAGTTACGGCAGGTCTTAAGTGCTGTTCCTGGAATATAAAAGGAGCACAGACTCCAGCAAGAGAACCAAAGTTCTACTTCACCTCAAAAGCCTGCAAATAGACAAGAGACACATTTGTTACTTAATCAAACAAATTACTTAAGGAGAAACTGGGTGGGTCAGGTTTTTGGCTCTGGTATTGACTCCTGTAAAAGAGGGACAGCTATCCTCATATCCCGGAGAATCCCATTCCATCTCATTCACCTAATTGCTGACCCAGGAGGCTGATACGTGATTCTTAGGGCCTTATTGGGCCATTCAGAGTTAATATTAGGATCCATATATGGACCGAACAACGAGGACCCAGAATTTTTTGCTAGCCTTATGTCCACCCTTGCCCCATGGACTACATTTCCAATAATTTGAGGGGTGGACTGGAACCTGGTCTTATCTAACCAGTTAGATAGATCTGGCCAGACAAAACAAAAACTAACACCAGGTCAAATAGCACTACATGAGTTAATGCACTCCATTGGTCTTACAGACCCCTGGAGGTTTTTGTATCCAGACAGTAAGGAATTTTCATTTCATTCCCTTCGTCATCACTCTTTTTCCCAACTGGATTATTTTCTCATATCATTAGATTTATTGCCAGGTGTCTCCATGGCTTACTATTCTTCTAAGGTAATTTCTGACCATCATATTGCCCATCTCCTTCTTGATGTTTCACCAAACATACACAAAGACAAATTCTGGAAATTAAACAGTCAACTTTTGAAATCTGATGATCAAATATGACTTATTCAAACTTTCATATCTAACTTTATGGATCTCAATGCCCCAACACAGCCTAAAAAAGACTTTTTATGGGGAGCTCTGAAATGTGTACTGAGGGGTGAATTTATTCGCTTAGCGACTAAGCGTAAAAAGCAGAAAGCGGCAGCTCTCTCTGCAATCCTGGCCCATTCTTGCCCGTGCTGCAGGGAGTGAGTAAACAGTACTAGAAATAATTCATAGAAATTAATATGTTCTGTGTTTTTGTATTGTGCACTCTGGCTACCCCATAAGGATCTTAAAGGAAACAAGAAGAATCACGATGTTCATTTAGCAGCTAACCAGGCCAACACAGAAGCCGGAGGTCATGAGGGACAGCCGGAGCTGCCCTCCCCCACCCCCTGAAGCATACCACAGACAAGCAGCAGCTAACCAGGCCAACACAGAAGTTGGAGGTCGTGAGGGACAGCCAGAGCTGCCCTCCCCGCCCCCCCCGAAGCGTACCATGGACAAGCAGGTAGTCACAGTGCACTACTCAGCTTCTCTCCAGGAGTAACGCTGTGCTAGGCCCCGCCAACGCAGAACAACCTACTTTACCATTTACAGGCTATTGTGTCCCACCGCCAGAGGTCCTACCCACTACTTAGATCTCACATCCAAAGTGTTTCAAACTTAATCTTCCACTCCCTACTTGGTTAGTCTATTATCTTCTCCCCCTGCTAATATGCTCCTGCCCACTCTCCTCACTATCACCCTGCTGATCTCCCTTCCTACACAGATGAAGAGGAACTTCTTGTCTGTTTTGCATCTGCAAGCAAATTGGCCCTCCCCCCTTGCTGTCCTCTTCCCTGTCTACTACCTAACTGTGAATTAGCACTATGGCTCGGAGGTACACATCTGCCCACACCCCCCACCACCACAAAAAATGCAACCTTAAATTGCCCCACAGTCTACCTGCCTGATAATAGGCATCCATATGGACCATGGACCCTATGTTGCCCAGCTCTCTCCTGTTTGCCCCCTGTAGTGCACCCTCCAGTGCACCCTCCCCTGCCCCACCTGCTCCTCCTCCTGGCTGCCCATCAAACCCTGAAACTCCCCGTACCCACCTTCCAAACAGCTACAGGGTATATGCTGCAAAAGTGTCCCCAACTATGCACACAAGCAAAAAACAACCACCTCAGGTCCCTTGTCCTGTTACTACTTCTCACAGGCAATGTCCACCCCAACCCTGGCCCACAGACTGCCCCCCAGCCCATCCCCTTCCCTACCAGTGGGCTACGCATTGCCTCACTTAACATCTGTAGCCTACAAAAAAAATGGGACACCTTCCAAGGATGGGTTCTCCAGCACCGTCCTGACATCACTGGTCTTGGTGAAACTTGGCTCTCCACTACTGTGCCAGACTCTGCTGTTAACCTCCCCGGTTACCTCCTCTATCGCTCTGACAGAGTGGGGAAGCAAGGTGGTGGCTGCGCCCTCTATCTTAAGGACTCGCTGTCAGGCCAACTACTCCCTATGCCACAGCTAGTATTAAGAGCACAAGCTCTAACTCTAAAACTAACCCTAGGCAGGTCTACCTCCCCTCGCCTACTCATCATTGTTTACATCCCTCCCAAGGAACACAAACTTGCCTTCCAAGCCATCCTAAATTACCTCTCCATTCTACCACCTCACTCTGAAAAAAATAATCATGGGTGACTTCAATATAAACTGACTGGCAAAGACAGCTGTCCCATATATTAATACCACCACCATGCTTAATTTCACTCAGATTGTCACCGCCCCCACCCGGGTAAATGACCGTATAGGAACATCCTCCCTCCTCGATCTGGTCTTCAGAAACCGTCCCCTCAGAATTACTAACACCCAGGTACTTCCCAAACGCACTAAGTGATCATTCTCCTGTCCTTTTCACTTGGGCCGGTAAAGCCCCCAAACTCCCACCCAAAATAACACTACAGCGCAATCTCGGCCCTGGCAAACTCTCTCAACTCAAGGACCACCTTAGAAAATGGGACTGGACACCCATAGTAAACACCCTAGACCCAGACCTTGCTTTTGAGCTATTTATCTCCACATTCAAAAGAATATGTGATAATTTCACTCCTTTCACCAAGAGAATGACCAAAGGTAACCAGGCCCCCTGGTTCTCTGACCACCTCCTGGGCCTATTGCAACAAGGTGACTCCCTCTGGCATATTGCTAATGAAACCAAGTGGCCAGCTGACAGACAACGTTACAGGGAATCTCAAAACTTATGTACTCGGGCCATCCGCACTGCCAAGCAGACTACTACAAAGCGTCCTTAACATCAACCTGGGATGATGAGCATAAATTCTGGAATAATATCAAGGAACTCTGCGGTAAAGCCCCAAACCAGCCGCTGGACCAATTAGTCATAGAAGGCAACATCTCCATGGATCCCCTCAGCATAGCCTCAGCCCTGAACACCGCTTTCTCTAATCTTGACCATGTCCTCCCCACTAATTTCTTTGACCCCCCCCTTGTTCCTCCTCTACAACTATGCATTCTCTCCCCTGCGGCTGCCAAACCCTACCTAGCCAAAGCTCTCAGCCACCCTCAAAACTGCAGTTATGCCCTAGACCTGAGACTTCTTCGCCTTACTCTCCCAGAAGTCCTTTTCCCTCTCACCCACATAATAAATCGCTCCCTTTGTCAAGGGCATTTCCCCTCCCGATGGAAACTGGCCTCTGTTACCCCTACCTATAAGAGTGGGGACCATGGCCAGATTAATGGAAGTTGGGGCCCTACTCCTAGTCATATTTTGTTGCCTGGGGGCCCCAAAATGCCAACATCCCACTCTTCTATGGTGCCGGGCTGGCAAGGCAGCAATGACCAGGGTACTCAAGCAGGATGTGGTTTATAATGTTGTGTTATGCCACATGACTTGACAGGTCACATGCCCTTGATTATAAACACCACAATTCAGAATGACCAATTACTGCATAAAGAAATATTTTATCGGTACAGTATTAACATTTTGTAAATTTTCACTTACCTATAACTTGTCCTGTTTTTCTCTTGTCACTACTGTACCTTGCAGCTATTTTTATTATTAATAATTATGGATTAATTATTTATTATGGATCCTCTTTTCTTCCTCTTTTTGTCCCTCCTCCAAGACACACCTTGACATTAGACTTAGTTAGTGTGCCCTGCCTTCCCAGATATCAAATTCAACTTCCACATAAATTTAATAAAAATTGGGATTGTAGCTGCCACAATCTCCCTGCTCATGCCTCCTTAAATACCTTTTCTCTCTGCCAAAACCAAAAAACTGAATCGTGTATTGAAGCAGTTAATGGGGCTCACAGCCCCTTGCATCATTTCCCTGCTCAAGACTCCTTCAAGCTCCAAACCTGAGACATGCACAAGCTCTTTGCCTCCGCAATGCATCTGCCACAATCACCCTCTGTGCAGCTACCTTTGTCCTCAGTTCTGTCTGTTCTCCCACTGTCTCCTCTCCTCCATCTCCATTGTCATTTATAGTTTTGTTGTCAACTTAAAAGTTGATTTGCTGCCAATGCTGAGTTGCTACATCCTTGCCACCACTCCAAGGCATTGATGCCAAAGCAGCTAAAGAGAGTTGTGCCAAGAAGACTGAGCCTTAAGAACCCTGCAGGACCTGTAGGTGTTGACTGCAGTCACTTCAGATATTAAGTTTCCTAGAGCAACCTACTGCAACTTCCCAGTAATGTATATGACTCCAATCAAACCAAGACAAATCTGTGCCAGCAAGAGCAAGTCCCACAAGTTAGTTCCCCTCAGGTGACATATCAGCACCCCATGGTCCACTCAGTGCCAAACTCAAATCATATTAAAGACTCATCAGTACACTACTCAGGTTACTGAACACTCACAGACATACCATGACCAGAGGCAACCACAACTTAGTTTGTTTCTCCAATGCAATAAAAAGTTATTTCTGCAGCACCAATGGCTTGGACACTGCAGAACACAGACGACTATTCAACACAACATACCTGGTGTGGCCTGACTGATGTGAATGTGAATGTAATGAGTCCAGTCTGTCCTCTTGATTGTTTCCTCAAGATCTCGCAGGTGGCGGTAACATGACTCGGCCCTGCAGTGCGGCCTGGCATGGGAGGACTCCTCACAGTCACAGCAGGACCAAAGGCCCAACTAGCAGCAGCACTAACTGATCCGGCTAGTGGCTACATGGAAAAAAACAGCAGTATGCGACACTGAACTGAAGCCGAATCCAACTCCAGGTGGCCCCCCGCAGCCTGCTCAGACTCTCTCTCTCTCTACTTCTGTGTCTTTAGGCAGAGACTCTTCTTTGATAGATGAGACCAGCCACCGGCAACAACAACTGACCACCACAGCTCTCTCATTCTCCTCCTCTACTCCTCATCACTGCCCGGGCACACACACTGATGCCACGCACACGAACGCACCGATTCCAGCTCCCCAGTAGCCACACCTCCAAAGAACCTTTGATAGACATGATTGGTTGTGTGTTGTGGGGTCAGGGTGGATCAGAGGTGAAGTTGGAGCTGCCCGTCAGAGACTGAGAGGCTTGCTTGCTCAGACCGGCTGTGGGGGGAAGGGGTCACCACTCACCAGACTGACTCAGTGGGGCGGGGGGGATGACCGACCCAAGAAGGGGGGTGCTTTTTGGGCAATTCGACCCATTGGCGGTCAACCAGTACAGACAAGATTAAAGAAAGTAACTGTAAATAGCTTAACAGTGGGGGCCCTCCTGAACCTCGGGACCCTACGCCATGGCGTAATTTGCATACAGGTTAATCCTGCCATGGTGGGGACCGCACCTCCTCTAACAACTACTGCCCTATATCCATTCTCTCCCCCCTCTATCTAAAGCCTTAGAGCGTACTGTTGCCGACCAAATCACTGACCACCTTACAAAATACAATCTTCTCATCAGCCAATAACATGGCTTCCGTAAGGGGCATAGCACCACCACCGCCCTCCTTGCTTTCACCTTACATACCCACTCTGCCCTGGACAAAGGCCACCTCACTGGAGCCATCTTCAATGACCTCTCCAAAGCTTTCGATACTGTCAATCACACCCTCCTCCTATACACACTCTCCTCCATCGGCTTCTCCGAAGACACCCTCAACTGGTTTACCAGCTATCTGTCAGCTAGAACACAACAGGTTAAGGTAGGCACTGTCCTGTCCCTGTGCCTCCCTGTCCGCTCTAGTGTTCCGCAGGGCTCAATTCTGGGCCCCCTACTCTTCAGCCTATATCTGAACTCCCTCCCATCGGCTGTCTCCGGTAACCTGCTTCTCTATGCGGATGATGCCGTCCTGTACACCTCCGACCCATTTAAACTCCACAAATCACACCAACATAGCTTCCAAGAAGTGGAACAGTGGTTCTCCACCCAGTGACTAACAATCAACTACAAGAAAACTAAAGTCATGGTCTTCTCACACTCTCAGAACCCCCACAGGTACCTCTGCCCCCCATTTCTCACTGTCAACCACACCCCTCTTGAACAAGTTAGCAGCTTTAAATACCTAGGGATCACTCTAGACCCAGCCCTTAGTTTCAAGGAACATATTCTACACCTAATCTCTGCCCTAAACTCGAGATTAGGTGTGCTGTATCGGCACAAGCACTGCCTCACCCCTGAGGCCCTATGGCTCACCATAAATTCCTCTATCCTCTCCCTACTAGATTATGGTATCATCATATACAGTGCAGCCCTAACCTCCACTCTAAACAGTCTCCGCCAGGTATTCAACAAATCCTGCTGCCTCATCCTTGGGTGTGATCATCTCACCCACACCTGTTCACTATATAGCTCCACTAACTGGCTAAACCTAGATGGCAGAATCAAGTATCATTCCTGCCTTATAGCAAAGAAGATACTCCTTGGTCTAGCCCCCCCACTCTCACCACTATTATCCGCCCAGCAGCACCTGTCAGATCCACACGAAACTCGGACATGCCGTTACTATGGGTACCCCGACCTTGCACCTCTCACTTTCAGAGATCTTTCAGCTACCTAGCCCAGTACTGGGCAAACTGTCTCCCTATCCCAGTAGCCAACAGAACTAGGCTAGGTTCCTTTAAATCTAGACTAAGGGAGCACCTTCAGGACACAATTGTATGTACCATGTTTCAAGTGTCAGTATGCTATCTATAAGTCGCCACCCTGTATTACTTTAGTTATTACCACCTGCGGTCACCCGATGTGGTGTCATTGTATGTATATCTTGCTTGTATTATGTGATGCTTGCATTTATGTATATATTGTTTATTAACTATTTATGTACGTATGTTGTGTAAGTCTATATGTCACAGGACCTCCTTGTGAATGAGCTTGCTCAATGGAGTTTTCCTGCAATAAACTTGCACTTGAAACTTGAACTTGATTGCCCCGACACTGTCATACAGCATGATGTCCTACACCGCTCAATCTATTTCCATCTCTAGGTCTCTAAATTCCCCCCTACATCGCTATAAGACTATCAGTCTGTTCTAGTCTCTCCTGCAACTATATGGCTGTGCTAATTTACTCTTCTTTACTATTTCCCATCTGTTTTGCCTCCTACTGCCTCTTTCTTGAACTGCCACGTACACAAACATAATGAAAAGTTTCCTATTCCATACTGTTCTGTTCCCTCAGCTCTGCCTTAAGTGATTGCCATCCACTGTAATGTAATCTTATTGTAATGTAATGTGTCCTAACTTGTACTGTACTGTACCTACATCTTTAACAAATGTTACTCTGCCTAAATGTATGACGTGGAACCTTTGTAAATGAGTCTATGACTCAAAGGTCTTTCTGATTATCTCAAATAAATAAATAAATAAATAAAATAAAAGAACACGAACATCACCTGTTACCCTCAGCTCCAGTAGAACACTGGGCAAAAGTAGAATCTGTTTGTGCACGATATAACCAGATTCTAGCTGAGAAGGCCGAATTTCTTATGCTCCGGTCCAAAATTTCTTACTTTGATCTGGGGGAAAGGGCTGGGAAGCTTATGGCCCGCCATCTTCGTACTCAAATGGCCGATAAGATAGTCACCTCTATTTACTCAAATTCGGGGGTCTTGCTTACCTCCCCTCCAGATATTGTAAATGCATTCCAAGAGTATTCAGCCCCAAATCATTCCTCCCTGCCCCAACAATTCAACAATTTTCTCCAAGATATTGATCTCCCAGTATTATCGGATGCCCAGAATATGATTCTGAAAGCTCCCATTACCCTAGTGGAAGTCCATGCAGCCACAGATTCCCTGTCACGGGATAAATCACCTGGCCCAGACGGATTTACTACAAATCAATCAATCAATCAAATCTTTATTTATTCAGGTGAACATCATTGAGCACAGCTCATTGCAAGATGGACCTGATAAGGTCAAGGTTCAATAGTTGGTACATATACAGTTATAATAAAACACTTAGATACAGTATTCATTTTTACCAAACATTTAAAGAGAAGATTGCTCCCATTCTCCTAGATACTTTTCAATACATTTTCAACAAATGTATTTCCGACACCTCCCTGACTCAGGTCCCCTCTCCCCTTACCTTTTCAACTTGTACTTGGAACCACTTATTAGGAAAATTAAAAACTCTGCGATGGTATCTGGGATACCAATTGGTCATATGGAATACAAAATATTGGCATATGCAGACGACTTACTTCTGCATATTACCAATTTTACTCAATCCCTCCCAGCAATCTTTCAAATTATATCGTAGTTTGAAGTAATCTCGAATTATAAGCTAAACATGGGAAAAACAGAAGTTTTCCCCCTCAATAAATTTACACTGAGGAGTGATATCGAGCATTTGGGCTTACGTTGGAATACTGAAAAATTCAAATACCTTGGAATCTTCCTGCACCCCCCCTTCCCCATGTAATGAAAAAACTCAGTCTAGATGTTCTAAATAAGACCTTATTAGTTGATTTCAAGCGATGGTCAAAATTGCCTATTTCTCTATGGGGCTGTATGAGTATAATAAAAATGAATGTCCTGCCTCGGATCTTAAATCTTTTACAAATGTTCAATGAGGCCCTCCCACTGTCATGGTTTGCGCAGATACACAGACTTATTAGTACCTTTATATGGCAAGGGAAAAAAGTTAGGTGAAACTATCTCAAACTTACACGTCAGAAAATTGATTGAGGCCTTCAAGCCCCCAATTTTTATATATATTATTTAGCTATACATCTGGCAAGAATTAGATTCTGGTTACATTCCTCAGAAGCTATCCTAGAATCCGCCTATTGTCCCTCCTGGGTCAGAATTGAACAGGTTTTACATTTCGTGAATGGCATTGATCCTAAAACTCTTCCATTTATTACCAGGAAGAATCTCCCTAAATCCTTTCAGGAAACACCATTGTATGCCTTACTTTGCACTCAACATCAGTTAAATAATTTCCTTAAAGTAGACGCATGCAGAGACATTGCCCAACCCCTTTTCTCTAATCCTAATTTTTTAATCTCAGGTAAGATAATTAAACGTCACCTTTTTTGGCCACAGATGGGAGTAAACCATGTAGACCAACTGGTCCGAGATCAAAAAATGCTCTCCTTCAAAGAAGCCAAATCCATTTTTAAATGGCCTGATAATCAAGCGTTTAAATTTTTTCAAATATCCCACTTATTGGTGACTCATTTCGGTTTGGGAGTATGGAAAAGCCCCGTAATGTCTGCTGTACTCCCATATGTAGAATCCACCCTACATCTCACATTATATCCTATTCATATAAATTTCTCCTAAAAGAAATAGCTACCCTAGAAGGTCAAAGGTCTTATTGGTGGGATAATACTTTACCACCGAATTCCTCCTCGAGTAATTGGCCCGGCATCTGGAAATACCTATATAAATACATCAAGTGGGATAGGTACAGACTCATGCAATACTATATTAACCACAATTTATACTATACACCATTCAAACTTCATCAACTGGGGGCTATACCCTCCAGTCAATGTCCAAAATGTCAACAAGCGCCTGCTGATTTATTTCATATGTTATGGGCCTGTGATACTATTAATTCCTTCTGGATGGAGATTCAAAATCATCTTAATCCAGTAATTATGTTTGCTGACAAATTTAATCCTGAAATTTGTATTTTGGGTGATTATAGGCAGGTTTAGGGGTCACAGCAGAGAGCCCACGTGGCTTTAATTACTGCTTGTGCCAAGAAAGTAATATTACGACATTGGTTAGACTCATCTACTCCCCTTTATTTAGAATGATTCAAGGAAATCATGTTTGCCCTACAGGCAGAACTCATAATTGCAGGAGTCAAGAATAGACTGGGAACATACAAGCAAAGATGGGAAACACTCCATACTCTTATTTCGGTACAATAGACCTAATCCATACTTACCTTTACCGGTGTTCTTTATGATGGTTATATCCATTAGGTATAACCCCATAGCCAGCACTTCAGATCTATATTTTTCATAATTTTTTTTTTTAATAAAACCATGTGGCAGACTGAGATGGGGTGGGAGGAAGGGTGGGGGGAGGGGGAATACAGACAACTTAACCATATTACAGTTTTTTTCTTTTTAGACAGTAACTTTTTACTGAATGCAATAATTCATGTAACTGTATATTGCTTGTTGTTCTTTTCATACTATTGTCATGTTGTCTGTTTTGGTATGATGTTAAATATCTAAAATAAATAAAGCTTATTAAATGAAAAAAAGAGAGAGTTAAAAAAAAAGATGGCTCCTCTGGTCCTTGCTGGTCCCTCCTGTGTCACACTCCCCCTACGAGAACCCTACAAACCGAAAGAAAGCTGTGAGTTACAGTCTTCAAATTACTGCTCTTGGATTTCCCTTTCACAGAGTCTCAGGAGTGCAGCATAATCCTGATGGCTGAAATGTTCCATTCCACTGAGCTAGCCACATAAGACAATGAATTTGCAGCCACATGCAGATCATCGCAAGAGTCTGGGGTGCCCAACCAGCTGCATATCTAGCAAAATGCTGAATCATCTATAATGACATCTCCAACACCTTTGAATTCCCAGAGGAAACCAGGCATTATATTACAAAAAACTGGCTGGACTGGGCTCAGGAGCTAGCAGCCAGATATCAAGCTTATTACAGCCCCAGACAGCAGCAGCAGTAGCACACCATGGGACTCTCAGGGCATGCTCCACAACTACAGTAATTTGTCTGCAAAGCACAGGACAAGCAGAAAGTGGATAGGTGGGTAAACTACACACTCTAAAAGTACACGGGCCAGAGAGGGGACACAATTCTAGCTGTCTGGAAAGGATAAGAGAGTTAGGGAGTGAAGCCAAGACTCAGGGACTTCTTCACAAGGCTCTGATTTGTTGGGTGAGCCTGCTCCCAAGTGTGTGGGCCCAGACCAATCCTTGATGCCTACACTCCTCCTGCCTGGACCATCAGCTGCAAACAGCCAGGTACAGACCACAACAGACAGACTAGAATGCTTTCTCAGTCAAAATTGTGAATACCACTTTGGGGGAAGGGAACATTCAACAGGCAGCTGCAGTTGGCTCAGCACTGGACTGGACCCTTACCTTGACTTCCACCGCTAGAAGCACCTGAGATACAGACTAGACAGCCTCTTAATAAAATCACCTCAGCAGTGCAAAGGCTCACCTCACATGAATGTTTTACTTATGGCTTCTGCATACTGCTAGTTTTATTGACATAGGTAAGAGTAAGGTAAACAGGCTATCTTTAACCGAGCTACTATCTGAAGCCACATACATCTTTTTGTTTAGCAGATGCAGACCACATTATGAGGCCTAATAAAAGTACTATATTCATTGTGTTTTATTGACTGTATTTCATTGTGCCCCACCCCCACCTTGCTGGCTCCATATCTTCCACCACTCCAACTCACACTCTGTGCCTTACAGTTTACTCAGAAGACTGCAACTGATAGGGATATGTGGCCTACAGTGAGCGGGTGGGATGGATCCTGGGGCAGCCTGGTGGATGGTGCAGTGGCAGAACATCAGACAGGCCCATCTTTGAATACCACACCGGCAACATCTGGAGGGTGGTGAGGGTGGAGCAAAGTTGCTCATCCATGAAGATTGTTTAGACACCCAGATTGGTCGGGTAGTTGGCAAATGGATCACTTCCACCTTTCCACTGGGTACAGGGATGAGGAAGTGCTGCCCAATGTCCCCCATGCTCTTCCTCCTAGCCCTCAAGCCCCTGTTACAAGCCATCTGCCAACACCCTTGTATTCATTCAGTCAAGATTCAAGGAGAGCACTCACCTCTGCCACGCAGCCACAATAAAGCAGTCCCATACGAAAGTGTTTTTTACTGCTGTTTTAATTCCATTTGCATCAAATCAGTACATACAGGAATGTTTATGTTTCACCTGACAAATCAGGCTTCATCAGAGATAGTGAACTGAATAGTTACAGGATTATATACATTTAACACCTGTGACACATAATCAAAAGCACCAATCACATAGCTCATTTCTACTAATAGCTAATCACAGCGTCTCTACATTTCTTCAAACCAAGAAAAGTGAGTGATAATGAGACCCATTACACAAAGGCAAAACAGAGAAATATTCTTGGGACTATTAATCTGCATAGCTCCATAGTGTGGCTTTATATTAATTTGAATGTCATTTTCAACTCCTGGTGAACCTGTGTAAAGGAAACATTAAAGAAGTGAAATTAGATGAAGTCACATCTCTTTCTACTTCTAAATGAGAAATCCCTAAACACATTCCGTAACATGTACAAACATACTTCCTTCTTCAATATTTTTTCTATTCTTATTCAACAGATAAAAGTTGGATACTCGGGGGTTCTAGTTCATCTTTTTGAGGAAGTGTTTCAGCTCAGTTTTATCATTCAGACTAGGGTGTATTGTAGCCCCTAGTCTGAAGATCCATTGCTGTTCTTTTTTATTCAGAACTGCATTTAAGTCCCCACCTCTTATGTCTT
The DNA here is from genome assembly GCA_016271365.2 of Neoceratodus forsteri. NCBI lineage: Eukaryota > Metazoa > Chordata > Ceratodontiformes > Ceratodontidae > Neoceratodus > Neoceratodus forsteri. The sequence continues at coordinate 186,198,027 of CM028129.1, forward strand.
GGATGACACTTTCAAGTCTAGTGGCAGTAACTTTGTGGTTACGACTGTCCCCACTAAGTTTAGCATGTAGTGCCATTGCCTACTCAGCATTCCCATTTTTTATGGACAAAATATGTTCATTCAGCCTGTGGCATAACTTTCTCTTTGTCCTGCCTATATAACGTTTATCACAGGTACAGGTGAGTTTATACAACACAGCCTGAGTGTTGCAAGTAATGCTGCCCCGATTCTCTTTTAATCTCCTGTTTTGGGGTTCACAGATTCTTCTGCCTTCTGCATAATCCAAGTCACATGGCTTAGAACCCCATTTTGGTGTCACCGGATTATCCACAGTTTTAGCCTGATAACTGTGAACCAGTGTGTCCCTCAGGTTCCGGCCCCTCTGGTAGGAGATGCGGAGAGGTTTTGTATTCATGTCATAGCCCTTGGGATGAACATAAACCAGAAGAATCAGATCCCAATCTGCTGGCACTGATAGACTCCTGTGGTAAATTATCTGGATACAATGTTAATTTAACTAAGTCCTTACTCCTCCCCTCAAAACCTTCATTTCCACGGGGTCTATCCAAAGCTCCAGACCAAGTGAAATGCCTGGGGATAAACAGCCATTCACTAAATGTACCACCAACAGCTTAATCTGATTCAGTGTGCGATGGTTTCCATCAGTATCCCCCTCCCCTAAGACGAGTCTGAAAACAGGCAGAATTGCCTAGTCCTCCTTTCCCAGTCAATAAGAACTAAATAAAACAAACTAAATGAATGCATTTCACCTGGGATCTAGGTGGAATAGAAAAAATTAACTTAAATCCTCTCATGTCTGACCTGTTATGTCCTGGATAATCTCTCCTTCCCACCTGGGCCCAAAGCATGGCAAATATCCACAAATGCATGTTCTCTGTCTTCTGGAGAAAGGGTCCATTATGGTGTCTCCATTTTGTGTGAGCAGGAGAAACTGTTTGCTGGAAGGTGGGTGAGTGTTTGAAATGGCTGAGGTTTGTACCTTAACTGCAGGTATCACATTTCAACAGGGGATCAGTGAGGGTTGAAATTCAAGTGTGTACCTAACAGACCTTCAGTTAGTTGGTATCTCCATTTTGTGTGAGCAGGAGTAATAAAAACTGTTTGCTGGTATGTTGAACTAGAGCTGTGTTTTTGCCCTATAGTTTATGGCAGTATATCTTTCTTTACCCGTACCAAAGGAGCTACCCTCCCACTCACCCGCTTTCCCCAACCACCCCCTGCTGCACTGCCGTTATAGTGGATGGCCAAACCACACCTACGTAAAGAGATAGGAACAGTTGGGCAGCACAAGGAGTAGCCTAGCTGATATATAGGCAGCATTATGAAGGATGTAGCTAGTAACTAGGTCCAAACGGCACATGCAAGAGGAGGAGAGAGAAGCTGTAAGTCCCTACAGAAGGAGAGAGAGTGTAAGAGTTTTGGGTCAGTGCTGCAGATTTACAGCCCTTATAGAAATACGGATACAACTGTAAAGAACTGGGGAATATTTCGAGACTAAGACATGGGGGATGTGAAGGCCAGGGCAAGCAGGCAGGTGGGGGAATGTGGGAGAGGAGTGGAGAGGTAGGGATGACTGGGATTGTGGGCACAGGGAGGCTGTGAGGGTTGTGAGCTGCAATGAGTGTGGGGCAGCACAGTTTCTGGGAACCTGGTGGAATGTGGGGTGTTGTCCAGTGAGCAGAATGTTCAGACAACTTACGCTGGAGATAGAGAGCTTGAGACAGGAACTGAGGGGAAGGGGCAGATATGAGGGGTTGAGAAAAAGATGAGCAGAGGTGCAGAAAGGGTTCCATCGCAAGACAGATCAGGCTGCCACAAGCTGGAAGGGGGCGCTTGGCCAGGGGGGCCAAGTCCACAGGGTCCCAGGAGCACCGAAAGAGGGGTGTTGGTAGGTGGTAGGGAACACAGGTAGACCAAGAGGAAGTAGGAAAGAGGTTCAGGGTAAGGAGAGACAGAAAGGGATTTCAGGGGAGGGCAGGGGCAGGAGGTTGGAGACAACAAACAGGTATGCAATACTGGTTGAGCAAACAGAGCAGGAGGTTGGGGAAGCCACTATAGAACAAGATTCAGGTGACCAGGAGGGAAGGGGGAATATAGAGTACAAGAAGAGAGGGAAGATAGTGGTGTGTAAGTGGGGAGGGGAAGGGTCAAGTTAAGTACCTAACACACTAAACAAAGGGGGAGGAAGGCCAAAACATGTTGGGCGAGGGGGAGGAGGAGGCACAATGCAGGGGCAGTGGGAGGATGTTAATGTAGTGGAGGGGGAGTGGTTGGGGTAAGGAGCGAGCACAGAAAAGATGGAGGAGGAGGAGGACAGCAGGTGGAGGTGCAATTGGAGGAGAAAGGAGGGGGAAGGGCAGGGTATGAAAGTAGAGAGCACTGAGGAAAAGAGGCTCATAGGAGGGCAAGCCATGGGGAAGTGCAAAGGATAGAGGAGCGAGTACTTGTATTAAGGGATTCTATACTCAGGGGAGTGATATGGGGAGGTAAGGGAGCAAGGAAGAGCCGAACCTGGGTGGAGTGTATGCCAGGTATGACAGTGGGGAGAGTAGGGCAGTGCATTTAGAAATGTGTGGTGAAAGTGGGAGGGAAGCCTCATATCATTGTGCACCTAGGAACAAATGAACTAGAGGGCAGTACTGTGGAAGAAGTGCAGGAGAGGTTCAGGGAAGTGGGAGGTATCTGCAATCAGGTGGGAAGCTCAGTGGCATTCTCCGAGGTACTCCCAGTACCTAGGGCAAGCACAGTGAGAAAGCTAAGAATGCAGGAGTTTAATGGGTGGCTGAAGGGTTGGTGTGCAGAAATGGAGTACGGGGTAGTGGGGGGGTGGGGTGAGACATGGAACAATAAGGGGCTTTATGCCAAGGATAGGCTGCATCTCACCATTGTGGATGCAAGGGCATTCACACAGGGGCTGGAGAAGTACATTAAAAAACACAGATTTAAACTGAGAAGGGGGAGGGGCTGAGTCGGATAGCAGGGAGGAGACACCTTCCAGGGGAGACCAGAAGGCTTCACCCCTCAGTATGGGAGGAGGAGAATGAGGGGAAGTTACCAAGACAAAACTGGAAGGGGGAAAGATGGGAAGAGGAGGGGCAGGACACAAGGTGGACTGTAGTATCCTTGAATGCAAGGAGCTTAGCAAACAAGGTGGCAGAGTTCCAGGCAATGATGGCAGAGGGGGAGGTAGATATTGCCGCCCTCTCAGAAACCTGGGCCACCCAATACCATGACTGGGTCTCACGATCCCGGGATACAAGGTGTTCTGCAGGGACCAGGAGAGGGGAAGGAGAGCTATTTATGTCAGAGATGGGACTGTGTACTGGGGAGGAAGGGGATGAGGGGAGACCAGAAGCCATATGGGTATTGCTCCAAAGTCCTAAAGGTAAGAAGCTAAGGATGGGGGTGGTGTACAGGCCACCCTCACAGAACGAGGAGGTGGATAGGGAGCTGGGGGAGCAAATCAGGAAGGTCAGTGGCAAAGGCAATACTGTTATAGTGAGAAACTTCAACCTACTTGGGGTTGACTGGCAGACAGTAACTACAGTACACGCCAGGGAACAGGTGCTGCTGAAGGCTATCTAAGACAGTTGCCTAGTGCAAGGGGTGATGGATCCTACTAGCGAAGGGAACATACTGGACTTGGTGCTAACAAATGGAGACCAAGTCCAGGATGTGGTAGTACAGGACCCTCTAATAGGAAGCAACCACCACTCAGTATGGTTCCTCCTCAACACAGGGAGAGAGTTGGCTAAGACCAGGACAAGAGTATTGGATTTCAGGAAGGCAGATTTTGACAGAATGAGCAGCATCCTAGAGGGGTATTTAGCTGAAAGTAACCCAGGGATGGCTGCTGAACAGAAGTGGGCAATCATTAGGAAGGGGATAAATGACACCACAAACATGTGTGCCCAATCTCAGAGTATGCAGTTCAGGTCAAAAAAACCTAGCTGGCTCAGCAAGGTGGTGGAGGGGAAAGTGAAGGAAAAAAGATTGGCCTTCATTAAGTTCCAAAGATCTGGGTGTGAAGAGGACAGAGAAGTGTTCTCAAAGGCATCTAGGGAGGTGACCTGGTCAGTCAGAGCAGCTAAGGCAGCAAAGGAGCTGAAGTTGGCTCAGGGGATCAGAGAGAGGGAAAAGGAGTTCTTTAAATACATAAGGGAGAAGAGGAGTTGTAAGTATGGCATTGTTAGAATCAAGAGAGAGGGAGGATGGGCAGAACAAGGAGAAGATCAGGCAGAGGCACTCAATGAGTATTTCTGCTTAATGTTCACAAAAGAAAGGGATGGCCCAATACTGCAGGGGAAAGGGGGCAAGGGTGGAGGGGGGCAGAGATAACAGACAAGGTCATCCAAGAGGATAGAGTTCTGAAGGGTCTTAAAGTCTTGCGGGTGGACAAGGCACCAAGACCAGACAGTGTGCACTCAAGGGTCCTGAAGGAACAGGCAGAGTTGTTGGCAGACCCTCTGATGAACCTGTTCAACACCTCCTTGGAGAAGGGGAATGTACCCAGGGACTGGAAGATGGCTCACGTGATGCCCCTTTACAAGAGTGGACCCAAGGATCAATCTGGTAACTACAGACTGGTGAGCTTGACCTCCATAGTGGGGAAGTTAATGGAGACCATTCTGAAGGAGAGGTTGATAACCTTTCTCGATAGCAATGGGCTGCAGGATGAGAGACAGCATGGGTTTGTCAAAGGAAGATCTTGCCAAACTAACCTGATTGACTTCTTCGACTGGGTCACTAGGGCGGTTGATGAAGGCTATGCTGTGGATGTCCTGTATCTGGACTTCAGCAAGGCTTTTGACTCTGTGCCACACAGAAGGTTAATGAGCAAGCTGAGGACATGGGGGTAGGGTAAAACTGGTGGTGTGGGTTGAGATCTGGCTGTAGGGCAGACAACAGAGGGTAGTTGAAAGGGGGGGAGACATCCAAGCCACGGCCAGTCATGAGTGGAGTACCACAGGGTTCAGTGCTTGGCCTTGTTTTGTTCAATGTCTTCACTGTAGACATTGCAGAGGGAGTCGAGTAAGATCTGCCTGTTCGAGGACGACACTAAGATTTGTGCAAAAGTGGATAATAAGGAACAGAGGCAGGCACTCAGAGAGGATCTAGCTAAACTTGAACACTGGTGTAGGGAGTGGCAGTTGGGATTTAATGCTAAGAAGTGCAAGGTCATGTACCTTGGAGCCAGAAATCCCAGGAACAGCTGCTGGCTGGGGGGAGTGCAGGTAATGGCTTCAGAGGAGGAAAGGGACCTGGGGATAATAGTCACAGGGGACATGAAGGTATCAGCACAGTGTAGGAGTGCAGCAGGAAGGGCAACTAGGATGCTAGGGTGCATTGCCAGAGGGATCACCTCTCGAAAGCGGGAGGTCATCATGCCATTGTATAGATCACTGGTGAGGCCACACTTAGGAGTACTGTGTACAGTACTGGTGCCCATACCTCAGAAAGAATGTGAGATTACTGGAGGAGGTGCAGCGTAGGGCTATAAAAATGATCATGGGCCTAGGGAAGTTGCCATACAAGGAAAGGTTGAAGGAGCTCAACATTTGCTCACTGGAAGACAGAAGGGTAAAAGTAATATGATAGAGACCTTTAAGTACTTGGAAGGCATAAACAAAGTCAGAGAGGGTGGATTGTTCCACTTAAGGGGGGAAGGGTCACTAGGGGGCACAATCTGAAGTTGGAAGGGGGAAGGTTTAGGAGGGAGATGAGGAGGCACTACTTCATAGAGAGAGTGGTGGCACATTGGAACACACTGCCAGAGAAATTAATCGCTCAAAGGACAGTGGATAGTTTTAAGCAAGGTTGGGATAGAGTCAAGGGCAGGGTTAGTACACACAAAAACACAAAAGGGGAAGCACCGGGAAAGAGGAGGAAGGGAGAGGTTTGGATGGGGGTGAGGCAGCTGTAGTGATATGAAACTAAGAGCTGCACAATTGGGCAGCCTTGATAGACCGGTGGGCCTTTTTTTGCCAGCAATTTCGTATGTTCGTATGTCCAAGAAGACTAAGCCACAAAAAAGCTATAACAAGAGCTCTCCAGAGAAGGCCCTTACCTACCAAACTTCACACTCAAATGCACTGCTCAGTCAATATACCAACTGTCAGTGGCAAACACCTAAATTCCACTTGCAACGAAGCCCAGATGGGTGGACTGTGAGACAGCCCTAGTAGAGCAAGCCCCTGCAACTGGCCAACAGCTTCGGCAGTATACCACAGTGTCTCAAATCACACCCCACCACTAAATATTCAAGTGCTGCCTGGCAAGAGATGTGACACGTGACTCATATCTATTGTTCGAAATGGGGCTAGATTATAAACAAATAACTATGGGAACTAGAGGACATCTACTGCAGTTAAAATGCAAGAAGTTTAATTATGTTAAAAAGAAGAACCTTTTCTCTCAGAGAATTGTGAATCCCTGGAATTCTCTCCCCTTAGAGAGTATTACAAGTGAAACTAAGAAAACCTTTAAAAACAAACTTGATAATTTAATCTTGTCTGGAGTAAAGTTAACCCATTCTCGGAGAATGATAGGACCTTATACAGGCCATTGCCTCATATTCCTGCTTTCGAACTTTAGTATGAACCTTAGTAAAACAGGAAAAAATCAACAAGCAGTACACATTTAGCTGTACAGGGATTGAGTGAGTTTGAACAGGAGTCGGAGGGTACAATCTAAAGAACTTGTTGATGCAAAGAAGGGGTTTTTGGATTTTTCAACTAAGAGCCCTCGAGCCATTCAGACTGATGGAGGCTATACCTTTTTTAACATGAGTATTTAAAGGTCTAGTAGCCCCTCTAGAATACTATAAGTTTATGTGACTTCATCTAAAGTTTTTGTCTTATAAATGCAGACCTATACATCCTCACAGTCCTCTACCTCTTCCCTCATCCCACGTTTTTCCCCTCCATTCCACTTTGTCATTTTCTTCTTCCCAATCCACACCTTCCCCCTTTCTCCTCTTCCTCCCCGTTCCTGATGGTAAAAGCCTAGCAAGCTTATATCTTATAGTCACTAATAGTTTATAAAAGAAAACATCTGAGTTCAGACACGGAAATGGTTTCTCATACTATGTTAACAGTATGTCACTCAATGAAATGTGTATGATTAATTGGATTGTACTTGGTAATATGAAATACATGTAATGTGTATGTTATGGATTTGAAAAACACATGCTTGTTTCACTGCTTTTTAGCATGGCACTTTTTGCACTTTGACCTATGAGCATTTAAATCTAGCACCTATAGGAACAAGCCCTTTGACAAAGCACAGTGAGTCTGTGCGAAATGTTGGGCCATTTGCTACCTCTGCACTGCTCATTCTAGACTACCTCAATAAACAATTTGTACAAATTAGCCTTTTTTCAGTGTGTGAATTCCTGAAGTGTTGCATGGTGCCCAGACTGTTGGACTTTTTACATTTGTGAGTTTGCCTGAGAACACCACATCCTGAGTTGGATTCTTTTTGCTTTTCACAAATCTTTGGAGTGGCACACCTGGCAGTAAAAGGGAATATTAACACTGCACAACCTGAGTGACAGCACCAGAGGATACCTAATAACCTAAAGTCCTTCATGCACATGCAAGAACAGTATGGCCTCCCTCAGCAACACCACTGGCCCATACTGGAGCAGCAATGCAAAATTCCTGAGCACAAATTTTCTAGACTCTCTCATGCAACCCGTAAAGCCACTACAGAAGAAAGTGCGTCATATTTACAGAACACTCCTCAACCTACAGCCCCACCCCATAAACAAGGTCTCCCTACAACGGAGCATGGAATTGAAATATGAGATTACCTCACAATAATAAAGGAGTGCTGGAGAGCACTTAGCAAGAGAGTCAAAGACTCCAAAAACAGATTAGCCCAACTGAAGATCTTGCAAAGGTGGCATAGAACCCTAGAGAAAGTACACAAATAGGACACAGCCACAGGGTCAAGCCATACAAAAGCGAGGGTACTGGACTTTAGGAGGGCTGACAATGGCAAATGGGTGAGTGCCTAAGGAATGCACTAGCAAATGGGTAGCAAGGAGGGGTGGAAGAACAATGGTGAAAATTAAAACTGCCATCACAGAGGCAACAAGCCTTTGTGTGAAGCAAATAAACAAAACAAAGTGAAAAAACACTGGTTCTCAAAAGGGTGGCGGGGAAAGTTAGGGAGAAAAAGATAGCATTCTGGAAGTATAAGGAATCACAGAAGGAGCAAGACAGAGAACTGTATCTGTTAAAGCAGAAGGAAGCGAGGAAAGCAGTCAGAATAGCGAAGGCCCACACCGAGGAAAAGATAGCCAACTCAGTTAAGAAGGGGAATAAAACCTTTTACAGGTACATTAGGGAGCGAAGAAAGACCAAAGGAGGGAAAGTGAGGCTTAATAAAGGGGAGGGGAGGTGGGCAGAGGGTGACAGTGAAAAGGCAGAGATACTGAACAAATACTTTTGCTCAGTATTCACAAAAGAAGAAAAGGGGGAGGTACCTAAACCAAACAATAGAACCACTCTGGACAGGGGGGTCAATGCCAGTCCATTCACAGAAGAAAGGGTCATGAAAGGACTCCTAAAACTGAAGGTGGACAAAGCCATGGGGCCTGACGGGTTTCACCCCAGAATTCTAAAAGAAATAAGGGGAGACTTAGTGACACCACTAACTACCCATTTTAACAAATCATGGGAGGATGGTGTGGTACCTTAGGACTGGAGGAGGGTGGCTGTGATTCCCCTTCACAAAAGTGGGAGCAAGGTAGAGGCAGTAAACTACAGACCTGTTAATTTGACCTCAGTGGTAGGGAAAATGATGGAATCACTTCTGAAAGAAAGAATTGTTAAGTACCTAGAGGCCAGCAGGGCACAGGACCCAAGGCAGCATGGATTCACAGTGGGAAGGTCATGTCAGACGAATCTAATAGATTTCTTTGACTGGTTGACCAAAGTAGTAGACCAGAGAGGGGCTGTGGATATGGCCTACCTAGACTTTAGCAAGGCATTTGATACAGCCCCACACAAAAGATTAATAAACATGTTAGCCAGCCTGGAAGTGGGTCCCAGGGTGGTAGCCTGGGTAACAAATTAACTGGACAACAGGACACAGAGGATAACAGTAAATGAAGTACACTCTGAAGAAAAGGTGGTTATGGGACTGGTCCTCTTTAATGTCTTTATAGGTGACATTGCAGAGGGTCTGGAAGGGAAAGTATGCCTCTTTGCAAACAACACAAAGATCTGCAACAGGGTTGATACACAAGGGGGGTGGAAAGGATGAGAAGGGACTTGGCAAGTTTGGGGGAACGGTCAAAAGTATGGCAGCTTATATTCAATGCATAGAAGTGCAAAGTAATATACCTGGGAAACAAAAAACCCAGTGGAAGAGTACACAGTGTGGGGGGGAGATGTACTAACAATAACAAAAATGGAAAGGGACCCGGGGGTAGTCATATCAAATAACCTTAAGGTAGGTAAGCAACGTGAAAAGGCAGTAAGGAGGGCTGGGGGAATACTGTGATGCATAGGGAGAGGCATCACCAGTAGAAAACAAGAAGTTGTTATCCCTCTGTACAGACAGTTGGCAAGACCTCATCTAGAGTACTGCATGCAGTTCTGGAGAACCCATCTCCTCAAGGACATAGACAGGATGGAGGCAGTCCAGAGGAGGGCAACTAAAATGGAGCAGGATCCGCACCAGAAGCCATACAAAGAGAGACCAAAAGAGATTAATATGTATACCCTTGAGGAAAGGAGGGAGAGGGTGGACATGATAGAAACTTTTAAATACCTCAAGGGAATCAACAAAGTCCAAGAGAGAAGCATCTTTCAGAAAAAGAGATGTGCAAGAACAAAGGGGCACAATTTGAAGACAGAGGGGGGATGGCTCAGGGGAATGTGAGCAAGTATTTTTTCATGGAGAAGGTGGTGGACGCATGGAATGGCCTTCCTGAGGAGGTCATGGGGTCAAAAACAGTGGGGAAATTCAAGAATGCATGGGACAGACATAAGGCAATTATAGTCAGGGGTAGGAGGAAGTAGGCTGTTGGTCAACTAGGATCTGCAGCTTATCCTGTAGGTAGGTAAATGGGCAGACTAGGCGGGCCAAATGGTCCTTATCTGCCATCAAAGTTTAAATTTCTGTATCTGTGTTTCTATGACACATCAGCTCAGACAGCTGCTGAAAATGTTGAGCAGGAGCAGGAAACATTACACATGTACTATGGAACTGCCCAACACTAGCACCCTTCTAGGATAAGGTCCAGCAGGTCTGCAGGAAAATCCTCCACCCCTCCCTCAAACTTATCCCCTCACTTGACTTGTTAGGTATAAATTTAGCACCAGTACACATGGCAACAAGGAGATGGAAGGGAAAAGAGGAGACAGGTTGGTACGGGCCTTGATAACAGTAAAAAGTGTCATCCTTGGGCATTAGAGAGAGAGAAAACTCCACTAGATGTAGAAGAGTGGCGGCACAACAGACACCTACACACATATTTGGAAAGGATTCTTCTCTGCTGAATTCTGTAAAATTCCCAAGGGCAATTTCCTGCCTTAATACCTGAAGCCGGAACCCTCATTAGGTACAGAAGCTCCCCCCCAACCCCTGGATTAGTGCAGCAAATGGAATCATACTTAGCTCACAGAAGCCCACCTGTTACATGTTGAAACCCAGTATAATAGAAGATTAGGTATACCAGTAGGAATATACCACCAGGTGACGACAGTAGTTTGTGAAATCTTTTTCATTATAAACTGAACAGAATGTGATGGATTAACTGTAAGATCCAAATGTATTAGTGTTCATAATGAGTTGTACGTGTTGAACAGATAGTACATCCAAGGGGCTAATGCCCTGGCCAGGCATGCATCATAAATGTCTTTTGAACTGTATTATCTTCTGATTACTTCACTAAAACTTAAATTAAAAAAAAAAAGAAGAAGACCCTCAGAGGCCCTGCTTGTTCCTATGCCAGCTCCTTCAGCACTCTAGGACTCTGGGGTACAACTCATCTGGTCCCAGAGACTTGCTCACCTTGAGTGCCCTTAGACCCTTAAGTACCCTATCCTTCAGCACCAATGCCAATTTCAGATCCCTCTGTCCTCCACCCCCCTCAGCCTGCTTTCCACAGTCTGGGAGTGGACCCCCCCACATCTATATATTAATATGTCCCACAGAGCCACTCGTTGTAGTATAAGAGTGGTTTCACATGCTTTCTGCCTGAGAGAGAACTGTGAAGCTAGGCTGTTTTGACTTGAGCAGAACGCAAGTGAAACTACTCTTATATCACAATGAGTGGCTCTATAGGACATATTAATATATTATAGATCGAGTCATCCATGTTTTTTTTTTTTTTTTTTAACTATCCTGGAATGTGCCCGTTTCCAGGGCATCTGCATTTGAGACGCTCTTGACAGAATAAGAGTGTCTCACGCACAGGGGGAAAGGAGCACTCCGATTGGTCGGGTGCCCTCCCTCAATCTATAATACTTTAAATACAGAGCAAAAGTACTCACTGAAGATGTTTGACTTTTTCCCATCCTTCTGTACACAAGCATTTTCCAATTTCAGCCTCACATTACGCTCCATGCCTTTCATCTTTTCTCTGATATATTAAAGAAGGCCTTGTCATGTTCTTTTAAACCCTCAGCTATCCTCAGTTCCATCTTTGCCTTCGTTCTCCTTATGACTTTGCTTGCCTCTTTCATTTTCATTAGGTATACTGCTCTATAATCCTCAGCTTAATGCCTCCTGTACATCTTGAATGCAGCTCTCTTTGCCCTAACTGCTTCTTCCATGCCCCTGGAGAACCAGTGTGGCTTCTTCTGCTTTTTGTTTTAGGTACCTGCTTTAAGCAGGTTTTAGTAACCTGCAGATTACTCTTAATGAGCTCCTATAATATCTCTACACCCCCAAATCCCTTCCACCCCCTCAGTTTGTCTCAGAGGTTCTCCCAAAATCTGCCCTCTTGAATTCTAAGATCATTGTCTTAGGTTTAGTCCTCCTGTCTCTAGGGCTAAGAAGAAACAAACCAAGTTGTGATCACTCATCCCCAAGGGCTCCCTTACCCTAATGTCTTCCACCCTATGAGGGTTTTCCAGAACCAGGCCAAGCATGGCTCCCTTCCTCATGGGTCCTTTCACCTTTGTGAAGTACAATAGCCACCTCCCTGATGGATTCTTGAACATCTCAGTGCTCCAGTCCATCCAGCTGTGGAAATGGACAGAAGCAGGACCTCATTGAAAACGAGATGCTGCATCTCATCTGGACTGCCTGAGACAAATTGTAAAATAAAAAATAATAAGTAAATGATTGTTCAACACACGTATTGGTAAGAAGAAATACAAGGAGTCATCTTGGCTCCAAAAAGTGCAGTAAGTTAAAAAAATAGAAAGAAATACAAAAGTATACTTTTATTATACTTCTGAATTCACCACAGCTCTCAGATTGTGAACTATGTAGCTAAACTGTGTCAGAGGAATGTTTTCTTCAGTATGTTAATATGACCTGTGTTGTAAATCCAGAGGTATTTTTTACGAATTTCAGATTGTAATGTAACTGTTGCTACAACTTACGTTTGTCCTACCTAGGACCTCCATGTAAATGAGCAATGCTCAATATAGTTTTATTGTGGTAAAACAAATAACTACAAATACAATATGCTGTTTCAACAAAAGTTCATTTGAAAGATCTTGTCTGTTTGAGCTGCTCTGTCTCTCTCTCTCTCTCTCTCTCTCTCAATCTCTCTCTGCCTGCTGAGCTTCAGACTCTGTAACTGTGCTAGTATAGAGTTCCATCTGCTGTTCAGTTGTGGAACTGGGAGCTAATTTCCTGAAATGCACAGGAACACTGTCAGACTAAGAAGCCATTAACTGGCAATCACTCAGAGGTTGGTTGAAGTTTCTACAGTCAGCCTGTCACTCATTATGGCTTACTAGGGGGTTATACACCTTTAAAACATAACAATAATGAATATATTTGCATTTATTATAGCTGACAAGGGGTGTCCACAGTTGGACTGACAGTATAGCTAGAGGTTAGAGTAACGAGCAGGTGGCGAATGAGCTTGGTACATCCAGCAGGCCAGTGTTTGATTCCCTCACCCTCCCCTTGTATACTGTGTGACTATGAGCAAGTCAATTAACCTCGCCAGTACTCCCGGATAGCTCCTGAAAACTGGCCTTGTGCTTAGTGGATTTTTACCTGGTTACCAAAAGAATTAAACCAAAAAAAAAAATTGGTTAGGTGGCACATCACAGATATACTGATGACTTGGAGTTGCAATGCTGCAATGTCCTCCCTTACTGCTGGGAGGTTACGGGGCTTGTCAGGATTGAGTATTTGAGCAAACAGAAAAGGAAAAGTTGTAACTACAGTAAAACGTGGACTGCTTCACCACAGAAAGAGTTTCCACAGCTTTAAGACCGGACAGCTAATGCTTAAGCAGAAGTTACGCCCAGCCCTTTATCACACCAACAAGATGTACAGAATAGCTAGTCTTACTACCACGCATGAAAACACAGTCGCTGTTGTCTTCAACAACTTGTGCAGATTTGCATTGGACTGTGTCAAGCTAATGCACAGTTGTGAATTATATAGAATGCTGTGCATACTACAGCGCTGTCGACGAGGATCAGAAGCAGTATGTCACAGTTTTCTGCATGAGAACTGACAAAAGACAGGCTTCTCCAGGTTGCTTTTTCCTTGTATTGGAAATAAGTGTCTTGGTATTGGTGATCCCCCCACCAAAGTCCAATCATCCGACCAATCAAACAAGAGGCTCACTCAACATAATAAATCAGTTTTATCTTCTTAAACTCTTTATTTCAACTCTGAATGGGAATGAGTTGTCAAAGCTGTTAAAAAGGGAATACTCTGAGTTTTTTTGTATGACATATGAATGTTGATCACATCTGTAACAGTTCAGAATGGAATAAGAATGTGTAACAGAGAGTATTTTTCTATATAAATACTGAAGGCACAGCAACAAACACAACAGGGAGAGAAAGAACAAAAATAATATTTCCAACTACAAGTGTTTAATATATTGACCTATGATAGCATTCATAACACTTGGAAACTGTGAGAGTGATACAGGTGTGTCATATTGAAATAGGGTTGATTTCTTGTCTGTTCTTGATGGTAAAAAGGAACAGAGATACTCACAAATAAAGTACTATGATGGTTTCAGTATTATTTTATATTAATACTGAAATCACACCAACATTGAAATAGGAGCATGTGGTTGCACCAGGGTGCTGATATGAAATATGCAAGAAAGTGAATGGTATATTACCTATAAGGTAGGTGACCACAGTATTGTAGGCCTGACGAAGGGGCAGAGCCCTAAAACGACACCAAGATACATCTGTTTTGTGGCATAAAATAAAGAGTTTAAGAAGATTAAAGTTATTCATTACATGGAGTGAGACCCTTATTTGATTGGTTGGACTGCATGATGACTGCCATTGAATATTGCACTGTTTAATGCAGAACTCCGCAGAATTCTGCAGAATCAGGCATCAGTACCTCTGGACCTGAAGCATTAACAGAAATGGAACCCCATAGTCCACAAATGTATTCACAGATTATGATATCCATATCTGAGGACATCAGAAATTAGTGACCACTCATCCAGATTTATATAGAGATAATATATTTTTATTTATACAGATATTTACAAGGCCCAACATACTACCAATGTTTTGGAGGAAAACCCTTCTTCAGGGTAGACTGGGATACCTTATATCTGTGTGTACACTTTTCATTTGATCCTTATAGTTTTGTTGTTTTTTAATCAGTCTTGTCTGACTTCATACACTGTACTGCATTTAGTAAATGCTCTCTGTCATGGCTCCACCCATCCATTCAAAGTGTTCAAATGAATAGTGTGCACAGACATATAAGGTATCCCAGTCTGCCCAGAGGAAGGGGTTTTCCCCCCGAAACATTGATAGTGCGTTGGGCCATGTATATATCTGTGTAAATAAAATCAGATTATCACTATATAAATCTAGGTGAGTGGTCACTAATTTCCTTTTTCTCAGGTGAGAATATGGCTCCCATAGGAAAGGTTGCTCCCAGAGACTAGTTTATTTCAGTGTCATGGGTTGATTCAGGATCCAAAGCAGGTCACAAATTACATCCCTCATACTATATCTCTGCAACTTACTGATCAGGACAGCTACAGTATATCAGTTAAGATCCTAGGTCAAAGTCCTCAGATATGTAAAATGTGGAGTACAGTTAAGCATGGAGCTAATGCTAGCTGCCGCCCCTTTAACAACTCAAGACTATGTGGCTAATTTTATGCTAATTACTGCCTTAACCACCTAGAAGCCCCTTTAGTTTCTGTCAGTCTTGTCAGTCTGGGGCTAGACCTTAAGAGAAGAACATCCTGCTGTACAGAGTAAAACCTTTATTCACTATATTCTGCGTCCATCAGTTTGTTTGCATGGTCCAGCAATGTGGCAACAACAGCAGTAACAGATGGGCGTGGCAGAACAGAAAGAAGTTAAGGGTCTTTAGTGGCTGACCAACACCAAAACATCACACATGGTGGAGAACCTGGCCCTTCTTCTGTTCAGACCCCATCTTGCTTGTCTGCATCGCTGGGTACCCCAAGTCACTTGTCCCAGTATGCCTGAACAACTCTGAATACTATCTGCACCACAGCCCTGGCTGCAGAAATAAAATGACTATCTCCTGCTTTTATCTGCAGCTCTCCTGCAATACTGAACCACTGTGCTTTTATAGACATTACCACTATGGGACTGCTAGCCAGTTGTTCCTAACTAAATGTTCTGCAAACAACTAAATTCTCAAGCCCCTGGCCTCAACCAAGCAGCAAAACTGCAAGCCCCTTCCAGCAGCTTTCACCTCAAGGCAGGCCTGGCATATGTTGATGCTCACACCATCTTCAACTGCTCCATTTGACATCCAATCTCCCCTTTTTCTCCTCCCAGCTGCAGATATCAACTCACCCAGTGGGAATTGTACCTAGAGACTAGAAAGGGAGAGGAAAGACAATTTTACCAAAAAGCCCTCACTGATGCTGCCTCCAGACTGCAGCTCCACAACAATCGGCCGCTCTGTTCCTCCACACCACGTGGCTCAACTTGCTCATGTTCCCCCGGTTCCCAAACCACCATAGCTCTGAGCCACTCCTCTCCACTGCTGCAGAAGCAGTTCACCCACCCAACAGCACACAAGACTCAGCCCAGTTCTGAACAGGGCTCCCCAGCTCTTACTGCTTCTACAAAAGCAGCTCAACGCCACTCCACAAGGACTGCACCAGAGAAAAAAAAAATTTAATGCTACAGCAGGGGAACTCTGTCCTCATTCATTGTCGCAATGGACCACAGTCTGTCCAGCTGGCAGCTTCCGACAAAACAGAGCCTCTGCTCCACACTCGGCCCCAACTCTCCAGCAATGAGTCCACTCTGCCCTCCTCTAGCTCCCTGACTCAAAAGCTGTCCTACTCACAGCCGCAGCCTTCCTCGGGCAGCTCTGCAGTTTCCTTGGCCCTTCTGCAATGACTCTGCTACTACTTCCTTCCAGACAACTGCAACTCTGTATACTGCTTCTCAGCCGCTCTGCCTTCCTCAAACTGTGGCTTCCTCTTCACTACTGCAGCCGCACAGAGCACTCCTCTACCCCACTCAACCATGCTTCCAGTGACTATAAACTAATACAGAAAAAATAAATAAATCAGGGAGCGACCCACATAGGCTCTGCCACACTTCAGAAGGGTTTGCTAAACACAACATTAAAGACTGCAGGAGCCCTATCAGAGCAAACAAGTAATTGGGGGGTTATTCACTTATGGAAAAGGGATGCAGGGGCTCAAGCTACACCACATACAAAACAAAGGGCAGCACAGTAAACAAAAAGGAGCAGAAAGAAAGAATAAAAACAAAACAAAGCACAGCAGGAATCTCAAACGGCACTACTAAACAAATACTCAGACAGTATATCCATAAATGCTCCAGGGGCAGTACATGAACTAAACCACATAACAGCCTGGGAGACGACAACAAACTAATAAAAAATAAAAAGCCCACCATTTTTCCTGCATTGTTGAGGAAGAAGGACAGCAGCAGCGGGAATTGCCATTTTGTCCATCGTGATACAGCACAGCAGCCTTGTGGCAAAAAGCAACCATCTTTGTTACAGAAAAGGCAAGAAAGGACGTGACCCTTAACCCCCTGCTGGTGGCCATCTTGCTACAGTAACAACACAGGAACTGTATGTCAAAGTTTGGTGGCCATCTTGTGAAGGGCACTAAATGACCTCACTCCATAGAAATCAATGGCAGTCCTATGAAATGAATGTACACTGCAACAAATCGTTGATTTTTACAAAGAAACCTTTTTTTAAATAACAGAAAATGCAGAATTGAGTAGGAACTGTTTATTAAGACGTCATTAGGTGAACTTTGCTTACAAATAATTGTACTTTTGTCTACAAAAATATTTTCTTCTCAGCACTTCATCTACTCCACGACGTCCCATCTCCTGCATGACAGCAACTCCTGCTCATACTTACAACCTTCGCTCAGTGAAGCGCAGCTCGTCTCCAACCGCAATGTCTGAAGAAGATGCAGATATGGGCGGCGGAGCATACGGAGTTCTATCTTCACCCACCTCAAGGGCATGGAGCTGCAAAATCAAAACCATCCTCCAGGACATCTAGTCTTCTATTTCAGCTCAAGGAGCACCAACTATGCAAGCCATTCAAGATGACCTTGCCTATATTAAGGCTATTTCACCACAGTCCATGGTCCATACCAGCCTACAGCTAGTACCCTTCTCAGCCTTGCCTCACAAAGACTCTGTCAACTGGCTCAAGCAATTTCGGGCCTGGATTTCCTTCAATGATTGGACTGATCCTTTGCGTATTTCCAATGCCTTGCACTTGCTTCTGAGAGGGACTGCCCTTTCCTGGTTCAGCACACTTCCAGAACAAGTCAAAGGGGATACTGCCACCCTGTATGCAATTTTCAAAGACCATTTTCTCCAAGCACATCTGCCCTGGGTATTGGAACAACAGCTATGGGAATGCACCATGCAACCCTCAAAGTCTCTAGAAGCATGCATAGTGGACATTGAGTCATGGTGCAAACGTCTACAGAAGACTGAGAAAGAGCAAATCACAACCTTTGTCCAGGGACTGCTTTTTCAACTCTGTCTTTATGTAATCCAACAGAAATCAACAACCTGGATAGACACAATCCAAGCGGTTCGACTTGCACAAGAGTCCATATCAATGCCCCAGTCCACCACTGTACAAGTGCCTCAGTCATCACAGTTAGCCACACTCACAACATGTGTCCAGCAGCAGCAATCAATAATAGAGACACTCACCACAACTGTCACTAGTCTGCACCACTGCTCAACTGCTTCTTCTGCTACTTCTGTGAATGCTCTTTGACCATTTTGACAGCGATCTGATCCACCTCCACCTTCACGACAGCCTGTGACCTGCCAGTGGTATGGATTCAGAGGACACACTGCTGCTGTCTGCCGAAAGCTACAGTATCACAACAGAAATCAAGGGAACCAAAGATGCTCACCACAGCGCAATCAGCAAGATGATTGCAGCTACTCCCAGGAGCAGGGGAACACATCACCTGACCGCCCCTCTGACTCTCGCAATTCAAGCAAACTGCTAACTCAGGCACCCTCTCGCATCCAAGGGCAAGGGTACCTGTCATCAGATCACCTCTCCTAGCAAACTATGTGCCTGTAACCATCGGAGATTGGTCCACACACACCTTGGTTGACACTGGAGCAGAAATCTCAGTTATCAACAACAGTATTCTGAACAACCAAGCTATTCGTCACATACCTAATGTCTCTCCAGTGACCTAAGGTACATTATCACAGTAAGTACAGCTACAGCACCTATCACTGGCGTGGTCCATCTCAAGCTACAATTTGGCTCACAACAAGCTACTGTCAAGTTCTACCTAGTGCCTGATCTACAACCTGCAGGGATTCTTGGCCTGGACTTCCTCAAAGCTCACAAAGTCATCCTAGACTTTGCATAAAGCAAACTGTCACTAGACCATTGGAGGCAACTTGCAGCTACAGACTCAGTCACTGTGCCTCCTCAAACAGAGATGGTTTTGATTGCCAAGATTCAAGGTGAACCACTTCCACAATGTGTTGTTGGTATCATCACAGGATCCCCCACTCTGCATTCGTCAGGTCTTCTCCCAGGAAACACCTTGTCTGCAGTGCATAGTAGTACAGTCTTCCAAAAATACTGCAACTTCACAGATGAGCCAGTAGTCATCTCAAAGAGTGCCAACATCAGAACGTTTGTCTGCTTGTCTACAGGGGACCAGCTCCATCTCATACAAGAACCTCAGCCTGGTTCCACCAGCTCTAGTCCTGTCAGTACTATCACGACCACTCCAGCTTCACCAGAGGTACCCCTTAGTAAGAGACTGTCCTCTTCAAAACTTCCAACATCTCCAACAGAAAAGCAAAAATTTTTGAAATTCCTGGAGAATTACCCGGATGTCTTTGCAGGTCCAGATAACAAGATCGGATGCTGTGATATCCTGCAACACACCATTGAAGTGTAGCCCTACCAGAAACCAATCCATGAGCGAGCCTACAAAGTGGGACACAAACAGAAACAAGTCCTGGAGGATATAATCAAAGACATGCTGAAACAAGACATGTTGAAGAGTCTACAAGTCCCTGGGGTGCACCTTGCTTGCTGGTGGTAAAGAAGGACAAAGGGTATCGGTTTGTGGTAGACTACAGAAAACTCAATGCCTACACAGTGCAGGATGCTCATCCCTTACCTACAACCGAAGATGTCTTAGAGAGTCTTGGTGCAGCCAGACCTGCTTACGTCACCACTCTAGACCTTCAGAGTGGGTTCTATCAAGTTTTCATTGATTCAGCTTTTCATCCATACACAGCATGGTGTTGCCACTCGGGACTTTTTCAATTCAGACATTTGCCTATAGTTCTCCAGGCATCTCTCCAGACCCAGACAAGCTTTCAGCAGTCAAAGACTATTCAGAACCTAACAATCTCAAGGACCTTCAGACTTTCCTGGGCTTGTCTGGTTACTACCGAAAGTTCATTTGCAACTATGCCAAGATTGCAGCTCCACTGTACACCCTCACCAGAAAGGGATGTGACTATACATGGACTTCAGAATGCACAGAGACATTTAAAAACCTTGAAAGAAAACCTAATATCTTCTCTGGTATTGCCCTACCTATGGTTTGACCAACCCTTCAAGCTCTACTCAGATGCTAGTTCCTTTGCAGTGAGCACTGTGCTATGTCAGATTCAAGCTGGAACAGAACGAGTTGTTTCCTATGCCACTTGCTCGCTTTCCTCAGCTGAGCAGAACTATGGCATCACAGAAAAAGAATGTCTAGCCATGCTATTTGCTGTAAAGAAATTTGACTGTTACCTTCACTACTCCTCCTTTACAGCTATCATTGATCACTCTGCCCTCAGATGGTTATTTGAAATGAAGGAGCCAGTAGGCAAGTTCACCCAATGGATTGCCATGCTGCAATCCTACAACTTTGAAATTCACTACAGACTAGGTCGAGTTCACTCAAATGCCGATGGTGTAAGCCAGAGACGATACCCCTCGGCATTGTCCTCAACAGACAAAGAATCCTGCTTACAAGTTCTTCCCTTCCACACCATGGATGTGCTTCCTGTGGACACTCCTACAGCACCTCAAGTTGCTTTGCTGCTACCAACTGCTTCTACAGAAAGACACATAAATCCTCACTTACTGCAAGCAGCTGAAGAACTTCTCACCTCCGCTACTTCTGACCTCTCCCTGGCAATGGTCAAAATGCAACAAAGAACTGATCCTCAATTCGCAGACATAATCACATACTTAGAGTCTGGAACCTTACCGCAACAAAAGAAGCACCACCAGGGTGTGCTTTTCTTTGTTTCGCAATACTTCCTCAATGATGGTGTGCATTTCCACATTTGGACCAAGAAAGGCAAGGGCCATCACACAGATAGAACTCATGTACAGCTAGTTGTGCCAGCCTATCTAATCAATCAAGTTCTTCTCTCTACTCATGCCTCTCCACTTTCTGGAGGTCGTATGGAATCCACAGAACTCTCAAAAAGACAAGACTTCACTTCTGGCCTCACATGAACAAGGACATTATCCAAATTGTCAAATCCTGCCAGCCCTGCTCTCAAAGAAAGCCTCCTGCCAAACCAACAAAAGCATACACCATTCCAATGTCTGTAGCCACTGAACCATTCCAAAGAGTAAGCACAGACATTCTTGGGCCTTTACCTATATGCCCTGACTCTGGCAACAAATACATCCTTGTTTTTGTGGACTACCTAACAAAGTATTTGGAACTAACCCCCCTAAAAGACATCAAAGCTACCACAGTGGCAAGTGCCTTCCTCAACATAGTCATTTGTCATCGTGGTACCCCACTGTACCTGTATTCAGACAGAGGCACTAACTACCTTTCAACTATTGTGTGAGAAACATGCAAACTTCTCGACATCAAAAAGACTCACACAACCAGTTATCATCCACAATGCAATGGACAAAATGAAAGAATGATATCTACCATTCTCAGCACATTCTCTAAGTACCTTTATGAGACTCACAACACTAGGGATCATTTTGTTCCATTTGTGCAATTTGCTTACAACACAAGCCCTTGTGTCAACAGTACAGAGTACACACCATTTTTCTTAGTCCATGGACGCCACCCAAGAACTCCACTGGACAGGGATCTCTTGCTGCTAGAAGTTCCAAAATCAGCTTCTTCCTTCATCATTCCAATGCTGGAACAGCTTGAACTTGCCAGATGTGTTGCCATCACCACGTTGGGTCAGAGAAAATCTGCAATGCAGAAAATGTCAGCAGCCAAGTCACATGAGCCTTCATTCTCCGTTGGAGACAATGTGTACTTGTACCAACCTGTCCTAGTTCCGGGTGCCACAAAGAAACTGCTTCACCCCTGGACTGGTTCCTTCTACATTGTAAAAAAGCTTCCTCCTATGCACGTTTGTCTAAGCCGCAAGTCTGATGGAAAGCTGGTACACAATAAAGTCTACATCAATCGACTGAAACATGGGTACCTGAGTAACACCCTTCCAGACAGCCCCAGTCCACCAAACAATGAAGCTGCATTTGAGCCTGCCATACTCTCTGAGGCTGAAAATCCTTCAGACAACTGGCAATCAGTTTCTACAGATCTTCCCACTCCTGACACTCTCCAGCTGGATCTCGTTTTGCCTGATCAACCGGATGAACTCCCTGGGACTTCTTCTTCTCAGCCTTCTTTTTTATCTTCTCAGGACTCTCTCATACACATATCGGTGTACCAGATCAAGAAGATATTACATAAGAAGTTCAGCAGTGGATCCTGGACGTACTGAGTGAAGTAGTGTAGATTTGACAGTGCGCAGAACTCCTGGGTCACTTTTAACAACCTGACCCTGTCCTGTCAGGAACTGGTTCAAGCCATGCATGCCTCCATTCCCACTGACCAGAAAAGTCGATGGAGGTCTTGAACTTTTGTAACCAGATGCAGTGCTGATACTCTTGTACATAAATACACTTCTGAGGATAGGTCTATGTCATTATAAATGTTCTGCATTTGCAATTATTAATGTCATATTTATCCTGCATTTTAGGTATCCTCCAGCTGCTACCCTTCCCTCCCTTCCCTTCTTCCTCCCTTGTACTGTGGCACTTGTCACCCTGACCAAGCTTCAAGTTGCTATGGTGTTTCCCCTTCCTCTGGCACTACTCTGACTGGTCACTATTGTAGTCCAGAATCCACCCCCCCCCCGGTGGAGTATTGTTTGAAAAAATAATTACAGTTTTCTTAATGTGGTAAATGTTTCTTACCATGCTTAAAGTTTTTTTAATAAACTATTTCCTAATGTATGTTAAAGGCTATAGTTGTTCGAGTGGTGCTCACACTCACTGTCCCGGTGGTGATGTGGAGTACAGTTAAGCATGGGACTATTGCTAGCTGTCCCTTTAACAGCTCAGAACTATGTAGCTAATTTTATGCTAATTGCTGCTTTAGCAGGGGTTAGAAACCCCTTTAGTTTCTGTCAGTCTTCTCAGTCTGGGGCTAGACCTCAGGAGAAGAACATCCTGTTGTACAGAATAAAACCTATATTCACTATATTCTGCATCCATCAGTTCATTCACATGGTCCAGAAAGGTGGCAAAAACAGCAGCAACAGATGGGCCTGGCAGAACAGAAAGAAGATAAAAGTCTTTAGTGGTTGACAAACACCAGAACACCACAAAGACAATTGGCAACAAGACTTTCTCCATGGCTAGTCCAAGCAACTGGAATGACTAGGAGCTTGCCGAACATCTAGAGGAATGGAGTTCCAATAGTGCGGGGTAGTAAGGGGGAAAAAAGCATGGACACCCTTATTTGCTTTACACCTTGGTATATGCAGGAGAGTATGGTCAGCCGACCGTAGGCCATGAGAGGAGGGTTGCCAGGACAGCATAGCAGCTAATGATGCTGGGGTTTCAGATCAGATGATACTAGCAGTCAGAGAGTCAAGACAGAGGAATTGATGAGCAGATGGGGAGGGCCATTTTAGATCTGCATAGAGCTGGCAGTGGTGTTTGTGATGATGGGAGGCAGAGGCGTAGAGGCAATTGTTATTGTAAGTTGTGTTCCATCTATGTAGAGAGGGTTTTGGAAGCACCTAATAGGGTAACTGCACCATAGGTGAGGGCTGGTAGAATGATGCCTCGTGCCACAGCTCATCTAGCTGAGGGGGTAAGCGCATAGCTAGTCTTATAAGCAACCCCAACTTTAGCATTCACTGATTTACAGATAGAAGAGATGTGGAGATCAAAGTTTAAAGATCCATCAAGCAGCCACACCCAGGTATTTAAATGAGCTAACTGTTTCTAACAGAGAGCCATTCGCATGGTGGATTTTTAGATTGATTTGAGTTGTTTCTCAGTTTGACATCAGAACCAAAAAGCATAGCTTGAGTTTTGGTAGTATTTAGGACAAGTTTGTTCTTTGAGAGTCAGGACTGAATGGTCATGAAGTCAGATGAGAGGGTTTGGTTGCTATCACCTATATTTAGGGAGGCAGTATAGTGCAGTGGTTTAAGGCTATGAACTGCAAACCTGGAGACCTGGGTTTGAATCCCACAGCCCCCGCTTGCATACTGTGTGGCTCTGAGCAAGTCACTTAACTTCCCTGTGCGCCCAGGTTGC
Organism: Neoceratodus forsteri; assembly: GCA_016271365.2. NCBI lineage: Eukaryota > Metazoa > Chordata > Ceratodontiformes > Ceratodontidae > Neoceratodus > Neoceratodus forsteri. Next base: position 186,222,288 of record CM028129.1, read on the forward strand.
ACCTGTAAACAAGCTTTCAGCTTAGTGTGTCTCACCTGGTAAAACAAAGGTAAAAAAAAACAATTCTAGAACTGTAATTTAGTACCAGGTCATCTGCATACAGTATGGACAAGCAGAAGTGGGTATGCAGAGAGAATGATGGTAAACAGGAGAGGGCAAAGAATGGACCCTTGAGGAACACCTATGTTTATGACTGCAGGATTGGATAGGGCAGAATTAAATTTCACAGTCTGTTTACGATTAGATAGGTAGCTGCTAAACTAGTGCACAACTTGTGGAGAGAAACCGAGAGATAGCAAATTAGCAAGGAGAAGGGAGTGGTCAACAATATCAAATGCTTTAGTTAGATCTATGAAGATAGCTCCTGTGACAGAGCCCTTGTCCATAACAGTGAGGACATCATTTGTAAGTTTGAGAAGTGCTATTGTAGTACTATGTCCTTTACGGAAGCCGTGTTGGCTTTCAGAGAGAAGGCTGTTGTCCGGAAGGAAGGAGATGGTTTGTGTAGCTACCAGTTTCTCAAGACTTTTGCTCAGAACAGATAGACTAGCTATAGGGCAATAGTTGGAGATGTTCTTTGGGTCCCCTTTTTTGAAAACTGGAGTGATTCTGGCAATTTTCCAAATATTAGGGACGTTGCTATGGCTTAGGGATAGGTTAAAAATCTTTGCCAGAGGGGATGCGATGAAGGGAGAGGCAAGTTTCAGTAGTCTAGGCTCAAGCCCATCAGAGCCCATGCTGGTACTATCAGAGGTAGTATTTAAAAGTTTAAGGACATCAGCTCTGGATATGATTTTAAAAACGAAAGGATGGATACAGATATGAGGAGTCTGGCAACGTGAGAAGGGATGTGTGCTGAGTGGAAGTGAAGGAAGATGTATATTTGGACAAATCTGAAAAATGGAGGTTAAAAGTGTTAGCTATAGTTGTAGGGTTATTACAGTGGGTTCCATTAATGACCATATCGTTGGTACAGTGGGAGCTACTGGCCCCAAGGAAGGTTTGTATGTGAGCCCAGAATTTGTGTGAGAACCCAGCAGCACCTTTCAAGAGCCCTTTACAGTATGAGCTTTTAGCTAGCTGAATATTTCTTTTACAGGCATTTCTTAGGGCCCTACAGGTGTTATAGTCAGAGGGACGACCAGACATTTTAAAACGCTGCCAACTTTTATCCTGATCTCTGAACAATGACAGGAGGTCTTTGCGTAGCCATCTTGTATGTGTCCCCGGACTCTGCACATACAAGTGGGGTATGTTTGTCCTGTTGTGCACCAAACTGAGTTAAAAGTAGCTCAGTGCTGCCTCAGGATCACTGGCATAGTGTATGAGGGACAAATCAAATTGGGAGATGTCATTTAGGAATGTATCCTGGTCTAGGTTAACAAAGTTCCTAAAGGTAATGAAAGGTAATGTATTTGTGAGGGGGAGCCAAAAGTGATGTAGAACACCAAATGCAGTATATAGGTGAGTGGTCTGTCAAGGCATCAGCCAGTGTTCCAGATGCCAAGATCATGTCTGTGATTTGATAAGATCCAGTCAATAAGTGTGCCAGAGTTAGAAGAAGACACTACCCTAGTGGGATCATTGATGAGCTGGTGAAAATTGTGCTCTTGGACCAAGGACTTGTTCATTTTACCAAGCCAATTTAAAATTAGGTCACCAAGAAGGAGGACCTCATTCCAACTGGCAGATAAATTAACTTGGTCAAGTAATTCCTCAAGGCCTGAGAGACCACTATGAGAGGGATTGTAGGCGCACAATATGTGTAGTTTCTTAGTGCCTAGCAGCAGTAGGGTAGGCAGTATGGAGAGGTTGAGGTGAGATTTGGAATATATGGTGACCCCTCCCATCCCTTCTAGAGGTAAGCCTATCAGACCCGATGAGATTATAATTAGGTAAGGAGCAGGCAGTATCTGGTATGGTTGGCTTGAGCCAGGTCTCAGATAGGCAGAGGTTATCAGAGTTGTTTATGATACAATCCATAACCAGTGACAACTGTAATTTGTCTTATTGCATTTGCAATGGCTCTTATTTTTATTTAGTGTGTACAACCTGTGTTATGTAGACTTTAGAAACAAGCCAGTAGAAGAAGGTCTGGAGGTCTATCTAGTCTGCTTGTTGTGAGGAGACTGGATTGGGCAAGAGGTCCCAGTTTCTGCTGGCAGTTTCTATGTTTCTATGGGGATACTTGTCCTATACAGGTATAAGCCACACACACCCTCAGTATTGTGGGTTTGAAATCTGTTTATACTGCCTACCTAGCTCATATTTTAGTATGATGGAGATCAAGGTGGTCAACTGGAGCGAGCAAGGTATGCTCTAAAGCGGGGGCTTCATCAGATAATCCATTCAGACTCATTTCTGAACACCTTCCAGTGAGTCTGGGGGAAGGGGCTGGGATTGTGAGGCTGCTGTGCCATACTGGGGTGACATACTCTAATCTGTCTTACAAAGGACTTGTAGATATTAAACTGTGCCTTCTCATCAAGGCCCGCACACCTTTCAGGACGTTTAGGTCCAGCTGGTACTGGCAATGATAGTTCCAACATTGCTCGACAAATTCTAATTTATTGATGTGTTTAAAATTTGTTGACAGGGAAAGGCACAGTGAGCCAGTGCTCTTTTCTAGTGTAACTGGAGGGGGGTTACAAAATGGTATGAAATACAATATACAAAATGTGGAAAATGCAAAGTACAGTAGTGAATAAAGTGACAAGTGCAATGTGCAATACAGAATATTAGATGACACAAGGTACAACATTTACAGACTTGCAAGAATTTAGAATGGCAAAAAGTGACAAGTGTAGTGTACTAACATGAAATATCAGATGTTGCAAGAAGCAAAACTTTGCAAAAGTCCAAGAATAACTGTGTTAATGGCAATAAATAATTTAAGTAGTGGAAACATTAAGTATTGTAAATCTGTTGGGAGCCTAACAGTTAAATTATCCATGTTCACAAATTCAAAATGGTAGATCTTCGTCCTCCAGGGAAGGAGTCACTAGTATGGGCCACTAAATAGCACCCTGTATCTCTGGCTTGCCAAGAGGACATGGATTCTTTCTTGGATAAGGCCATTCCCCCATAATCCCTCATTTCTGAGGTGTGCTGGTGATTTGACTGGAAGATGGTGTGTGTGTGTGTGTGTGTGTGTGTGTGTGTGTGTGTGGAGATAACAGGGAGACAATGGGCCATTCTTCTCCCCTTTCTCTCCCTAATGTTTACGGTCAGCTCGGTGGAAACCTTACTGCAGCTGGCAGGGTGAACGAGGGGCTGACTCATTCACAGACGACAATGCTGCTTCATAGCTGGTCCAAAAGGCATTAAGCTGGGTGGCCCATGCCCTCCATTTCTGGAAGCCAAACACCTCCCCTCCATGATAAGCCAGGCCCCCAACTGCCCCCAGTGTAGGACTGCAGAGACTGCATGGGAACTGAGGCCGACCTTCATGTACCTTGCCTGGCTGTAAGTTTTTACCCATTTTTTTTCTACTTACTCCGTGTCAGTTGCATGATTCATTTGCTATGTGCCTTACCTGTGGGAGTGGGCACCGTAGCATGGTCACCCACGAAGTCAAGGCTGTCCCACATTCCACAGCAAGTGCTGTCATAGTAGCTGAGGTCTATCTGCCTCTTGTAGTGGATGAAGTCTGTCTACCTCACCATATCCAGAGAATGTTGCCTTTGTGGTGCTCCACTGGCTCAAAGCAGGTGGGGGGGGGGGTTCCGCTGCAAATCTAGGTTACCCACATGGGAGAGTGACACGCACCACCAGTGCTACTGGGCTGAGCGAACGAAGATTTAAAAAACTAAATGACTAGAAGAGGGTGGATGGGAGAACAATAGATAACGTGCAAAAATTGGCTAAAAGGAAAACTTAAATAAAATATGAATTTTAAAAGTACTAGTTTATAGCCACAGAAATTACAATATGGGTTTGCCATGCCATGTCAATGTCTGGAATTTCCATGGACACTTGTTTTGATAGTTTTAACACCTTTTCCCCATCCCAGGGATAAAGAACGCCAAATAAAAGTGTTTTCATAGCATTTACTTCTCAAAATAAAAAGGTATCTAGAGCTTTGTACATTGGATATTTTGTTACAAGTGACAATAGAAAACTATCTTTTTATCATTTTCACTTCTCTTTCAGTGCAGCTTCTTAATTTAAGGTCAGATCACTTCCTTTTTTTCTAGTTTTTCTTCTCTGCTTCATGAATTTGGTACTATCAGTTGCAATTTTTAATTCTCTCTTTAGCTGTTTATAGACTGCAAACCAGCTGCATGTGGTGATTTTCTGGTTTCTCACCCTTTTCTTGTTTGTGCCACCATGGTTTCCCTCTCCTCCTACACAGCCATCGACTATGTCATCATACTTTAACTCCTTACATTGGAAATGCTAGATGCAAAAAGACTACAGCACCTTCCTGTTACTGTCACTCCTGCCATCCAGGCAGCAGCAGTAGCACTCAGTAACATGTAATATGTTGGAAATCACTAGGAACCATCCCTTCCCCACTAAATTAAGGAGCTTGGGACACCCCAGGATGAACTTTTGAAAAAAAAAAAAACATAATTTTCAATCACATTTCAGTTTCTATATACCATATTCTCTGCAATTAGTTTTTTCTTTTGTAAGTTAATAGGGCCTCCACTTGGTATCTTATAGTAAAGAGCTGCCAAGCGTGATTTTTTTGTGAATATATGTTTATTAAAGATTTCAAAGTAACATACAACTATAACAATACATGTTTAAAATGCAGTGTGTAATTTATAACAAATACAACAAATAAAAATATCAATATAGCAATGACGTTTTAAATATGTTTATTTTATTTATTTATTTAATTTCCCAGATAAAAATGCCTTTGAACAAGAGGCTCTTTTACAAAGGTTCCAATGTCAGATCAAAGACAAAGCAGTTTACATTTTACAAGGTTCCATGTCAGATCAAATACAAAACAGTTTATACAGCAATTAGACATTACAAAATGGAGTGCACAGTACTTAATAAAGGCTGAGAAAACAGATTAAAGTGCATATTAAGGGGCTACAGCAGCCATGGGATGGCACTGTCAACAAAGAAGGGGAGGGTGAATGGAGGGAGAAGTGATGGCAGGGTAGGTGAGACAGAGCAGAGGTGGTAAGGCGAAGGAGGAAGAAGGAGGGAGGGAGGAGGGGAGAAAACAGAGGCAGATTGATGTGAGGGGTGGGGGTTGAGGAGGAATGGAAGGGGTGGGATGGAAATAGCAAGGGGTAAGAGGGGTAACAGAATGGAGAAGAGGTATGTAAGTGCAGATAGGTTGTGAGTATAGGGAAAAGACTTACCGGCGACAGATTGGGGGGGTGGGGTAAGTATGGTGACAGAGGGAGGGCAAGGTTTCAATGAGGGGAGAGCAGCTTAGGGAAGACAGTCACAACTGCACTGAGCAGTAAGGAGCTGGTGGACTTTGTGCTTAAAGGGGATAATCTTTGGTTGGTCTCGGAATAATGAGGGGAGGTCATTTAGCCAGCTAGGTGCCCTGAATTTAAATGAGCACTGAGCCATGGAGATTCAACAGAATGGGACTTGGATAATTTGGTTAGACATTTCATGGGTGTGGTGGGAGTTAGTTACTTGGTTAAAAAGTTTTAGGAAGACAGGAGGGGTTAGGCCAAGGCATATTTTTTTGCTCACAGACATGTCTGGTATCTTATCCTGCCCTAAAGGTGGAGCCAATTAGACCAGGAGTACAACTCACAGGTATGCGTGAGTCTATGAGCCCCCCTAGCTAGCCTTCAAATCTTGTTAAGGTCTGTATTGACTCTTTTGAGCATGTTATTTGTAGCTGTGCCATATATGAAAAGACTGTAGTCAATAATAGAAAGTATGGAACTGGTGATTGCTAGGTGGAGTGCATCAGGGGTGAGACAATGCCAATGCCTGTATAAGAGCTCTATCCTGGTGTGTACTGCCTTAGCAAAGTGGTTCACATGGGAGGTAAATGACAGGGAGGAGTCTAAAGTGATTTCAAGGTATTTGAACTGCTGGACCTGCTCAAGGGGAGAGTTCAGGCTGTTAAGGATGGTCAACTGGTGTAGTATGTGCCTCGTGTGGGCTGGAGAAAAGCATGGATTTAATTTTATTTGTAATTCAGGAGGAGTTTATGGTCAAAGAACCAGTCTTCCACAGCTGAAAAATTATGCTGTAGTTGTAATTCAAGGTGGTGGGGGGGTGGGATGTCTAGAGAAGATGATGGCATCATCTGCATAGAGTAATAAATTAGTCGAACAAACCTGGGGAAGGGTGTTAAGGAATAGACAAAAGAATAGGAGACCTAGGATCGAGCCTTGCAGTACCCCAGATTGCATTTGGTGGCAGTTGGACAGCACATCACTTCTTTTGACTTGCTGGGTTCTGTCACTAAGGTAGCTCTGAAACCAGCCAGTCACCCGCAGCTGAGCAACCCAAGGTGAGGAGTGATTCAAGAAGGAGGGTATGGTTAACTGTATCAAATGCTTTAATGAGCTCAATATAAATTGCTTGCCCCCCCCACTAGATGTCACCAGTCCAGAGCATTGTGTATAGCACAGTGATGGTGCTATGTGTCTTCCAAAACCCATGTTGTTGTGGGCATTGAAGTTGGTATTTCTCTAGGTATTCAGTAAATTGATCCAAAACCATGCATTCCATAGCTTTAGAGAGGGGAGGGAGGATGTATATGGGGTGCTAAGTAGAGGGATGAGATCAGTCACCACTCTTGTGGATGGAAGTAAACACAGCTGCTTTCCATCTCATAGGGAATTGCTCTAGGCAGAGGGACAGGTTAATTAATTTAGTTAGAGGGGATAGGACTGCATCCAGGGTTAGGTTAAGTAGCTTGAGATCAAGTGAGTCACTACTGGATCTAGATTTACAGAGCTCTGGGCCTAGGTATTTTTTGGCCTCAGTAAGGGTGACTCTCTTGAAATAGAAATAAAAAGAATATGTGAGTTAAATACTTTCCCTATAAAATTGGCACTGAATCTTCAAATCCTGATTGGCTACAAACAGTCACCTGGCAATGCATTAATGCAGTACTACCCATGGTCATCCTGGTATTTAGCCTTATCACAAATCACTACACAGCACATAGTATTTGACAAATATTTGGCAGCCATTTTTTTTCACTCACTAACTCAACAAACGGGTCCCAACCTGGAAAACAAGCAAGTGGAAAAAATCCCACCTGTTATCTTCACACTCCTACTTTATCACATGAACACAGGCATACCCATAACTTACATATATTTATGTTTTAATTCTGTTTTGTTTTATCTACACATATTTATTTATAAATGCAATGACACAAAATAAACTGTCAATTGATTCTCTCTGTAATGCCCGTCGTCCCATCTGTGCAGGCAGGCACTGTGAGTCACAGCCTTATACGAGTGAACCAGTCACAAACAAGGGCATAGCTACTGATACTCCAAGTAAGCCATGGCGTACCAAGTTTAGTAGCAGGGGGTAGCAAACAAACTGGCCAGCATTGCTCTGCTTTCTCTAGTCCATCGCATTTGTTTGGCTTCGCAGGCTTTTTCTTTTCTCTTTCAGCTTTGTTTTGGGGAGGTAGCAGTGTGGACCGCAGACACTGAAGCTGAAGGTCTCAATTAGGTCCACCTGCATAGTGATTAGCTGTGGCATCTGGTAAGGGGTGTGGCAAGTCTTGGTCAGTGAGTTTAAATGCCCCAGCAAAGTTAGACGCCATACTATTAGTTTAATTGTACTGGGAGAGAGAGAAGCAGTACATGAACTGAGGAGCAGCAGACGGAAGAACAGACTCAGAGCCAGCTAAAAGAATGAAGACTTCAGGTGGAATGGCAAGTGGAGCAAATCTGCCTACCTGCAGGGAGAGAGAGAGAGAGAGAGAGAGAGAGAGAGAGAGAGAGAAGAAGAAATTTCTGCCATGGTCTTGGACTCATGGTGCAGTCAGTGGCATTTACCAGCAGGCAGCGAGCACCATACCAGCAGTGCAGACAGACAGCAAGTCAAGTGTGGGAATCATCTGATGGAGCCAGGAACCTTGGACTCGAGTCATTGGGGGGGGAGTAACAGTGTGGCAGGTTGGTGTACAAATCTGAAATGCCTGGCTACACCCCTGGCGCAAAATTAAATGTAAAATTATTTTTTAAAAAGTTGACTGCAGTGTTTTAAAGGAACCCATGTAGGTGTGCAAATACAAGAAGCTGGGAGCAAGCGAGGTGATGAGTGGGTGGGCAGTGGGTAGAAATGATAGTATCTTACATCACACATACTCATCTTCCTGTTGTAGCAGTTCCTGCCCAGTCCCATTAAAAACAACCACATATCTTCCAATCAGTCATTTATCTATTGCCTGGATGAAATAAAAACCATGACAGACAGCTAATCGCAGTGTTCAGTGCCATGTTATTTTACCATTTGAATCTGTAGCTCTATTACATTGCGCTTGTTCTCCTTCAAGCTCCCTGTACTCTCTCATCGCACATATGAAATGTGAGCATCAGTTAAGGCAAAAAAAAAAAGCAAAGTTAAAATACAAACTTACATATTTTATACTATCAATTCGGGGTATTGTACACAGTAAGGAGAAGGTTGTAGGGGGACTACAGAACTACAAGAATGGCATTTCAGGTCAAAACACCTAAAACAAAGTAGTACATTGGTGCAGGGGAACGACAAAGCTACAGCTATGGTACCTCAAGTAGCTCAAAAGGCCTGAAGCAAAGTAGTAAACTAAATGTAATTCCAGTTGATGGAAGAACTACTTTAGGAGATAAAAAAAAAAACATATAAATTACAAATTTTTAATGTAAAAATGTTTAATATTGAATCCTATTTTTAAAAACAAAGCCCTTTTTATAAGCACAATAAGACCACTCCAGGGGTGTGCACTGCACTGCACTGAGATAATTGCACTTCTAGTGGGCTGAAGGCATGAGGCCAGTGGCCTTGTGCCTCACAACACCCCTGGGTGTGCAGTTATCTCAGCACAATACACACCCAGTTATGTCTTGTTCCTTACATATATCTAGAAAGTTTAGTACGTTAACCATGTGTAATACTTAAAATTAAATAAACATTTCTCTTAGAGTTTTCTTATTTCAAGCAACTGCTTCCTTTATTTATATTTTCTTTAGAAAAACTTGACCAGTGCCGACTTTGTGGTGCGAAGGGCAGAGGCATCATGCGTCACCTGCCATGATGCCAGTGACTCAGGTTCAAGAACAAACTATAGGTACTTGGGGGTTGGTCAGGGGAAGGAATATTGAGCATCCCAGTGGACGCTCTCCTCCTCTGGGGAGGGAGGGTAGACTTTTCTGCCATATTACTGCCACCTAGGTGACCATGGGTCATAGACGGTGGTGTGAGCTAGAGCAGCAGTTCTGAGTTGGGGACACTCCCTGATGGAAGACGTCGGCACATCCTTCGATGTGCACAGATCCATCCATCACCTCCACAAAGCATCCGTGGGGGTGGAAACCAAAAAGAACAGTGGAAAAATACCATCAGTGGCAGGATGATGCCCTGTGGAGCCTCTCAGACCCTACATCACCTACTGGGCTAGGGACCACTGAACTAAGCATGGTAAAGTTATGCATTTTGGAAATAATAACAGATCTGCTAATCTTTTTTTTTTTTGTAGTTAATTTGTTTATTGAATTATTTTCCATTTAGAAAGTACAGTACAGTACATAGTATACTAAGAGTATATGCACATATATTGTATGATATAAGGTATAGATAATGCAACATATTAACACCTTATAAAACAATTAACATATTGTGTTAAATAGTCTACTTTGACAGAGAGGAATTATATATATAAGGTATTACATTAGTAAAATGAGATACCGGTACTGTATGTAAAAGTAAAGAAATATTCTAAGATTCAGATTAATTTAATCGTGTATTTATATAACCAACTATGGGAGTTGCATGGAAGGATAAATATATAAGGGTATACATGCTAAGGTAATACCAAGAAGGAAGGTCTGGTAAAATATCCTCTCTACTTCTGAAGAAAGTTTAAATAGTCTTGCCAACATAAATCAAACTCATTGAGTCAGTCTTGTATCAGATATGATATCCATTCCAAAGAAGCAGTATGGGTTAGGCTGTTCAGAATGTCTGCCACTGTAGGTATTAACTGAGATATCCAACGCATTAGTATCAATCTCTTAACCTGCATAAATAGGATACGTAGCCATTTATGCTGATATTGTGTTAGTTTTATATTTTTATCTATAACACCAAGTAAACAACATTTGGGTTCAAATAGAATATAACAGCCAATAATTTTAGATGCTAGATTATAGATAGAGTGCCATAATTTATATATTGGTTTGCATGACCATAATGTGTGTAGAAGGTCTCCATTCGGTAAATTGCATCGCCAGCAGTTATTGTTAGATATTAAACCCATCTTGTGCAAATGTGAAGGAGTTCTATACCATAAATATAAAATCTTGTACTGTATAAGCATGCTGCGTACATCTCTAAAGGTATTATGGCAAGATTTCCAGCATTCATCCCATTGGGAATCAGATATATTATCTTTTAATGCCGCATTCCATTTGTTTCTGGCCAAAATAGATTGATTCGGTAATACATCTCTAATTAGTTTATAAATCTTGCTGACCAGACCAGAGGAGGTATTAATACATGAGTTAATGTATAAAGAGGTTATAATTGGTTTAGTGATTTGTTGAGTGACATGAAGTGTAGAAACGGACCTGCAAGTATTTCCAAATTCGTTTTGGAAATATGCCATTTTGCATACAAATTACAAAAGAATCTAATATTACCTTTATCATCTAGAATATCCTTCAAAAAGAATACATTCTTTAGTTTCCAGGAATTACAGTATATGGGCTTGTTCTCTAAGGTGATTTTTGGATTTCCCCATAAGGGTGTATAAGATATAGGGGTGGGGTCTGTTTTAAGCCATTTATGCAATCTAAACCAATAATAAGTAGATGTTTTGATTGTGGCATGATTATTTATTTTAGAATTTGAAGTAGAATATATAAAACTATTGGGTACTCATCCTGGAGATAAGGAAGCTTCCATATCAAGCCATAATGGTGAGTTATAGTTAGGTTTAGAAAACCATTTAATAGTTTGAGAGGCTCTGAATGCCCAGAGGTAGGCCACGAACCAAGGTAGTCCAAAACCACCTTGAGACCAATGAGAACGTAATTTAACACGGTTAAACCTAGGCACATGGCCCTCCCATAAGAAATCTCCTACTGTTTTGTCAATTTTATGAAGTAAACGGGGGGAGATTTTAAGTGGGATACAAGAGAATAGGTAGAGAATTTTAGGTGTAGTATTCATTTTTATAGCAGCTATTTTACCAGGAAGAGAAAGGTTTAAATTTCTCCATTTATTTAGATTTGTTTTAATATCTGTAAGTAAGGATTGGAGATTGATTTCCCAGATTTTATCGAAGTCAGGAATGATTTTTATCCTTAAGTAGGTGATACCTTGTGGAGCCCAACGAAATCCTAGTAGATTATTTATCAAAGGATTACAATATTTATTTAACGGTAATATCTCTGTTTTTTGGTAATTGACTTTTAATCCGGAAAGTTTAGAGAACAGGTTAAGTGTTTGGGTAAGTGGTTGTGCAGATGAATCTAAATTTTCTAGCAAAATCAGCATATCATCTGCGCATGTTAGTGATGTGTAATGCGTGTGCCCTATGGATATTCCAATGATATCTTTATGTTGTCTTAAAAAGGCAGCGAGAGTTTCTAGAGCTAAAATAAAGAGAGAGAGAGAGAGAGAGAGAGAGTGGGCATCCTTGCCTGGTTCCCCTTTCTAATTTGAAAGACTTGGATAACATAGAATTGGTGAGAACCCTGGCTTGGGGATTTGTGTAGAGAAGTTTGATCCAAGAGCAAAACAGATTATTAAAACCAAAACGAGTTAGCACCAGATAAAGAAACTTCCAGTCTAAAGAGCTGAAAGCTTTTTCGAAGTCAACAGCTATGGCTGCAGCTGGAGAATTAAGAGATTTGGCCTTATGCATTAGGTTGATTAAAGAGCAGAGATGATCAGAGCCCATCCTACCTTTAACAAAACCCACTTGCAATCTGTGTATTAATTTGGGAATATGTGGTTCTATACGATTAGCTAAAATTTTGGTGAATATTTTACCGTCTGTATTAAGTAAAGAAATAGGGCGATAATTCTCCGGAAGGGTGTTATCTTTATCTTTTTTTGGAAGAACTGTAATGATTGCATCGGTCATAGTATGAGGTAAATTACCTTTCTTAGAGGACTCTTGTAATACATTACATAGTAAGGGGCATAACTGATCTGCTAAGAGTTTGTAGAATTCCACTGGGTAACCATCCCCGCCTGGAGATTTTCCAGATTTCAGCGAAAAAAGTGCCTTCTTTACTTCTTCTACAGTAAAGGGTGTATCCAAGGAGCATATTACGTCTTGAGGGAGGCGGGGGAGCATTATTTTGTCTAGAAAAGAAGTAATATCTAAAGCTGATGCTGAAGAGAATGAAGAGTATAACCTTTTATAAAAGGAAACCATAATCTCATTAATTGAGGATTCATTAGTTTGGATTCCAGCTACCTGATCTTTTAATGCTGCAATATGACGTTCCATTTGTTGCATTCTAAGTCTATAAGCAAGTATTTTACTCCCCTTTTCCCCTCCTTCCCAGTATTTATGCTTTATTCTTAATAATGCAATTTCTGTCTTACGAGCAATTAGTTCATTAATTTGCATGCGTAATTGCAAGATTTCATAATGCAGAGGAGATGAAGGGTTGGGGTGAGGGTTAGCCAGATATAAACTTTGTTTTGCTTTAAGCAGGTTTTCAAGGTTGTTAATCTGTTGCTCCCTAAGTTTCTTCCTATGTGCTGCAAAGCTAATTATTTTGCCCCTTAAAGTGACTTTAAGTGCTTCCCACATAATTCCCATAGATGTATCTCTTGGATCATTATGAACAATGAATTCTTCAAGTTGTGTTTTGATCCAGGGTAAGAATTCTGGGTCTTTGAGCAGTAAAGGGTCTAGTCTCCAAGAGGGAGATTTTAAGGAAAAGGAGCCCCAAGTAAGTGAAAGTTTGACCGGGGCATGATCGGATATAATTAAAGGAAGGATGTTAACTTCTATTATATTCACCGTGACTTTAGAGGAAGTTAACCAGTAGTCTATTCTACTATAGGATTGGTGTCGAGGAGAATAAAAAGTGTAATCTTTGTCTCTGGGATGTAGAATCCTCCATGCATCTGATAAACCCAGATCTTTCATTAACTGAGATACCAAGGTTAGGCTTTTAGGGTGATTTTCACAGGAGCTGTTACTTCTGTCCATATATGCATCCAAAGTAAAGTTAAAGTCTCCTCCAATCAATAAAGGTGAGTTAGCCAGATTTAGTGAGATTAACTGATTAATCAGCCCTTGGAAAAATTGAGGGTCATCAACGTTAGGCGCATAAATATTGACTATCGATAATGGACCTGAAGGAGTATCAAAGGTTATAATGAGCCACCTACCATCCGAGTCTTTCAAAAAACTAGAAGGTTTCCAATTTAGGTTTTTATGAATTAATATAGCCACACCTCTTTTTTTTTGTAGAGGTGGAGGCTGCAAAAACCTGACCAACCCATTCACATTTTAATCTAGAGTTATCTGCATCCAAAAGTTTAGTTTCTTGCAATAGTGCAATCTGTATTTTATGTTTTCTAAGGTTATTAAGAACCTGCTTACGTTTACTTGGAGTATTTAGTCCCTTGACATTCCAAGTACATATTGATAAGTTAGCCATCATATATTAGAATCTGTTATCTATAATAGATTACATATGAAGTCAAGGGACTCATATATCCAAGTGAATATAATAACAGTTTGCAGATCAACTCTATATATATATCCAGTATGAGAAAACTGTTGGCAAGACAATGTAAGGCCAGCCACCTAAAAGGATATATAAAATCTACCTGATTTCCTTCCTGATTTCCTTCCATGCAACTCTTTACTAACAAGCTAACCTTACTATTTATAAACAACCAAACCATATAGCAACAACACACTAAAGTCATCTAAGATGAACAGAGAAGAAAAGGTCGGTCCGATCAGAAAAAATACTTAACAGAAAAGGACCAAGACCACTCCTTTGTTCTCTAGGACGTAGTTTATCTAATAAGAACTGGGATAGTACTAGAAAAATAAAACAGACTAGAGTACTATCCAGTTCACCCTATTAATAGATTGACTAATGAATCTAATATAACAGTATTAGATTGTGTTATATTTAAAATAGAATGAAATCCCTAAATGAACAGTAGGATTCAATACTGAATTTTCACTCTATAGATGTGAAGATAGTTGAATTTTATCAACATTATCACCTCTAACATCATTTCCTATGCAATGGGAATCAATAATAAATTAGAGGTTTAATATTACAGCCAATTTTGACAACAAAGAAAAATAGAAAAAGAAAAAAAAAAATTCTCATAATGACCAAAAGCTATGTCACAGTTATAATCATGTTCGAGAGAAAATACTACTTTACATTATGGTTACCACAAAATAACGATATGAGCTTCTCAATATCTTTCACAGGCTTCACATAGATTTAACCCTGCTACACCTAATCAGAAAGTACTTTTAAATTATAGGGCCAAAATATAGTGAGAGTGTCAGTTATATTACATTAATGCCCTTAGGATATTAGCTGTGAACTAACATCTCGTCATGAGTGCATCAGGTCACATATGAGTGTGACTAGTAACCGTATGTCTGGCATTATTCGTTTAACACATGTATAAGTCACCGTCTTGTACATAGCTTTACAAGGATCCTACAATGTGTATGTGACCCTAATACAGATACTGCAAGTTAGTTCAAGCTAACGTGTACAGCAGGCTACTCAGACAGTTGTCAGCTGCTAACACATACAGAATCTGCCGATTCACCTTGACATACAGATTAGGCAATAATTATTGGAGCTATCAGAAAATGAATAACTGTCATCTCTGATGTTTCACCGGTGTAGAGGTCCCTTTGTACTTGCCCTTACCATGATGCTTCTTTTTAAGGGGTTCATTTACTTTGTAAGGTGAGTTGTCCACATTACTATTCCAGGAAGCCTCCATCAGGTTACTGTTCACATCTGTTCCCGATAAGATGTCTCTCTCCTCGGTCAAGCTTCCATCAGAAGTAGGTAGATCCTGCAGCAATGCATATTTATTATGTACTGGAACATTGGGAATAGCAGGAATATTTGCAGTAGATTTAGGCGTAGTGTTGCACATTTTTTCTGGGCTGCAACAACGTGCCCTCGAATGTTCCATGCCAAATGCCAACCGCTCCTGCACACGACCAGACTGCCTTCTCCTTGACACTTTGAGGGGATCAGCCGAAGACAACGCCTTCTCCGCGGGCACTACGTCGGAAGTCGCGTCGGAACCACCCTCCGTCGGGAATGCAGGTGCAGAAAGAGTCCCCTGATCACTGATTCACCCTGGTGAGTTGTAAATTGACTTTCCAGAAAGGATAGTAAGGATTCTGGGCTATGGAAATCTTTATACGAATTGCCAGTGTAGACCCTCATTACTGCAGGGTATCTAAGAGAGAAGCGGAGCCCTGCCTGGTGCATAATTCGTCTTGCTGATGTAAAAGCCCTCCATTTTGTAGATAGCTCCTTTGAAAAGTCACGATATATATATATATCCTGTTTTCCTGCCAAATAAGTTGACCCATATCCCTTGATTTCTGTAGAATGAGTTCAACATTTGCATAGTTAAGAAATTTGGCGATTATTGGTCTAGGCCTTTGCTCTGCGGAGGGCTTGGGGCCTAGTGATCTATGAGCTCGTTCTATGATTAAATCGGCACCGGCTTGCAGTTTGAGTATTTGCGGTAGCACTTGGATTAAGAATGCTGTGGTATTGTTAGCTTCCACTCCTTCTGGAAATCCAAAAATCCGAAGATTATTCCTTCGATTTCTATTTTCCATGTCCTCTACCTTTGATTGTAATTCTTTAATTATCTGATCTTGAGATCTGATAGTGGTTTTTAGCTCCTGTATTGATTCCTCATTAGTACGAGTTTTATTCTCTGTGAAGGCGAGCCGAGAGTCTATAGTCTTCATAGTTTGTGAATTTTGTTGTGTAGCAATTTTTAAATCGTTCATATCCACCAATAGTTTAGTGAACATTGCTTCTATTTTCTCCAAGGGGTTCAACTGCAGTTCAGAGTTAGCCATTCTGATGATCTGTAGTAGGCCTTCCAGTTTTGTAAATATACCAGATCAGTAGAACGTAAAAAAAAAAAAAGCAGCTTTTAAAACTTGCTGTAGTCTTATCTGTCTACTTATTCTCATTGGTAAAGTTTCTCATCTGACTTAGATGGCTGAGGATGATGTTAGATGGTTGTTGATAAGTGGGAGCTCAGTAATCAGACATCCATCTTGCTCGGTGCCAGGCCACGCCCCCTCCTGCTAATTATTTTTTGTACAATTTTTTATTGAACAAAGTAACTACTGAAAAAGACCTGGGCATTTTTATCACTAATAACTTAAAATTTTCTGAACATATTCAAAAAACCTCCCAAAAATGTCACAGATTAATAACATGCCTACTAAAAAATATTAAATCTAGAGAACCGGAAGTCTTACTTCCAATTTATTGCAGTGTAGTCAGAGCAAATTTAGACTATTGTGCCTCTTTTTCTGCTCCAACCTTGGTTAAGGACAAGGTATTAGTTGAAATAATACAGAGAAGATTTACGAGACAAGTGGATAATTGTAAAACTTTATCATACAGTAGTAGATTACAAAAATTGAAACTATACTCCTTGGAATATCGTTTTCTAAGGGGAGACCTATGTCTAATCTATAAGGCTTCTAGAGATAATTATCTGGCTGAAATAATATGCTTAGAATGGTATAAGAAAATGAACAACACTAGATCCCATAAACTACAATTAAAATCAGTCACCAATAGGTCTACTAGTCGATATCATTATTTTACCTAGAGAATAGTGCAGATTTGGAATTTGCTACCACTTGAAGTAGTAAATAGTAGCACCTTCCAGTTATTTAAAAAAAATCTTGACCTTTTTATGGGTAATAAAAAATATGAATTCCATCCAGGTTAAGGATGGCGAGTTCATTATGGGCTAGTCCCCCGAACTCATATACACCTATGAACCTATGAACCTACCGGAGGAGGCTTAGTGGACCCCTGACAGCCCTGCCACGGGGGCAATCTGTAGAAATCTTGGTGGCCACCAGGTAAGTATCAGAGATGGCAGGTGATGGGGTTGGTGGAACCATGAGGGTTGAAGGGGGCACGCCAGGAGGAGTGTCAGAAAAAAAAAAGCTTGTCCAAATAGAGGAAAAAAAGAATGATAAAGCAAAGAAGTAAGAAGAGAGAAAGGAAGAGAAGCTTTGCTGATTTACGTGAAATTATATGAACCTATGAGCTATAAAAACTATTTTGTGTAAAGAAACATGCTGCCATGAAATCCATGACTTTTAAGAGATAGAAAACACATGAAAGACACAACTGAGATTTTAATTCAGCATAACAGATGTAAATTGGCTTATCTGTATCCTAAACTGCATAATGTTGTACATAGATTTCCTAACTGTTTTTTATTTTCAAAACCTGAAATATTATCTCTTTTGCCATGGGAAAGTTTTTCTACTTTTATAGCTTCTGTAATTTCATTTAACCATTTGGCATTGGTGGTAGTCTGGATATGTCCATAATCTCAAAATGAAGTCTTTAGTTGCTATTGAAATCAATCCTATGGCATATTTGGTACCTGTATCTATCAAATCTCTATTACCAAAATGTCCTAATAAACAAGTTTTAATGTTCATGTTACTTTTATTGTTGTTATTTTCTGCCATTTTACTAGTGATTTCTGTCCAGAATGTTTTTTTTTTCTTTTAATATTCTATTTTCCCCTCTGGCAACCGCAGGCAGGGAGTTCTATCCCTTCAGCTGCCTAGATCCATCCATCGTTCCCTCCAGTAGCCCTGGGCCCTTTTTCACCCATGGATTCCCCCCCACAGTGGGGTGGGAGGGGGGCACCCCCATACCACAATCCAGATTAGGGAAATTACAGGTGATCTGGTGGCGAAGTGGGACACTGGCCGGCTGGAAGGGTTTCACAGAGCCCACAGTTGCCTTCCATTTTCACTTTTTCTGGTCCTTCACCTTCATGGCCCTGAATGCACATGCATCATAAAGCCACACTCTTGCCTCCCTGATTCAAAAGCTGCCACCTGGACTCCACCAGGAGGTGACCAAGGAGCAGGATGACATAACTCCCTGTCCCCAGGACAGGAAAGCTGTCATTGGATGCTCGATTCTCTATATCCCCTGCCAACGTCTGGCAACACAAGCTCGCCCCTGACCCTGGGTCACCTGTGTGGTACGAGGTGTGGCATTCAGCACCTTAACTCTCAGCACCATCAGGCTGGCCCATCCAGAAAGTTGTAATGTAAGGACATATCTAGAACATACTTAGGTGTTAGGTGGTTCCATGTCATAATGGCGATCGCAGGATAGCGATCGCTGTTACGGCGGGTATACATTGCCGAAAATGAATTTCAGCAATGCACACTTGCAGTGCGAACAAAAACAGCACCCAAAATCTGCGGGTCTCATTTTTAATGTGGGTGATGTGCACCCTGCACCCCTCCCCATGGGGGGGCTTTGCCCCCTCAACCCCTACTTATGGATTCTCAACTCCAGGGGGATGCATGTCAGGGGGGCTGAAAACCTAAAAAAATATAAAGCCACCTGCCTGCAAAAAAAAAAAAAAACACACACCACGCTGGACCAGAACCCTGTGCCTCCCAGCTGACCACCCTTCCCACCACACTAGCAGACCAGCTCGGCAGCTGCCTGCCACACCCCCTCCCACAAACCATCCCTCTCCTGCATTCCCCCCCCTGCATGTGTGCGCATGCGTATACCCACTACTTCCCATCACAGTATTTCACCCACCCCAGTATCTGGTCGCCTCCCTGCTTGGTAGCCATGAACACAGGTGCCATAATGGTGTCGCTGTTTTTGTAGGTGCCCAATTTCAGTCACCTTGTTCACTGGATACAGTATTAGGTTGATGCTTTACATTTGCGGCAGTTATCTTTATTTTGTAAGCCCATCTTTTTCATTGTTGTATGGATGTAATATATATTATTCAGAAATTTGAATTGGATTAGTGTCTGATTAACAGAAGAAAAAGCTTTATAAGAGAATTCCCAGATTTCTGTCTATGTCTAACCTGACACATCACATGGACCACCAGGCTATTTTTTCATCTGCTGTACCTCTACTAGAATCAGTCATTAGATTATATAAAATAACTTGCATCTATTTTATTTTTGTACTATATTTAAAAATGTTTCTGAATTTGGTGTTGTTTTGAATAGAAGTTCTTCATTTTGGTGTAGGTTTTTTATACTTTGTTTTATGTTCATGTTCATGTATAACAAATTACCTGACTGATTTAGTTCAGATTCCTTTTGCAAGTCCCTGAAGTTTTTAAAATGCCTGTCTTCTAAGAACTCCTCTATTGTTCTAATACCTTTACTTGACCAGTTTTCATTTATGACTTGTGACCTTTCTACTGGTATATTTGGCAGTATAGTCTAGAGATTAGAGTAACGAGCTGTGAACAAGCTTGATCCAGGGACCACCCAGTCCAATGCCACTGCCTCAAAGGATGCCGAGAACGAGGAGCACTTGGATGACAGTGGGCTCAGGGAGGGTTAGAGCAGTTAGGCAGAGGCACATCCCAGATCCTATTCCACTCAAGAACTCATATGCCATACTGGCAAATGAGGACAACCAAATAGAGGTACCCAGACAAGTGGAAGGAAAGGATGTGGAGGTTAGCCAAGGAGGTGACCTCAGCGGAGAAAGCAGTGGACCCCAGAGGAGGAGGAAGCGAATCCTGGTGGGGGACTCCATCATAAGAGGGATCCAGCTAGGAACACAGGAGGGGGAGGACAGGGAGGTGAGGTGCCTACCAGGCGCCACGGCATGCAGGGATGGAAGGAAGATCCTGGGGATCACTGGGAAGGCAAGACGGGAGGGTGAGCTGGATGTCATTATCCACCTAGGTACTAATGACCTGGCAAATGGGGAGCCAAAGGAAGTTCAGGAAGAGTTTAGGAAACTGGGAGGTGTCTCAACAAGTAGCTACTTCTGTCACTTTCTCAGAAGTACTACCTGTGAGAGGCAAGGGAGAGCATAGAGTGCATGCACCAGGAACTTTAACTCATGGTTGAAGAACTGGTGCTGTGAGGAAGGGTTTGGATTCATTGGTGACTGGGGACCCACCTGGAGGATGGAGGTTTGTTCAAGCCTGGCGGCCTGCATCCATCCTGGAGGGAATCAAGCACTCAATGATAAGTTTCAATGCTACATTGACAAACATTTAAACTAGCAAAGGGGTGACAGGCCAGCAAGGAGGGTACCTACTTGCTCACCCCCCACAGCTAGCAGTGGAACCAGTGAACCAGAGGAGTGGCTATCTCTGCAAAGCAGTGTGCAAAAGATGGAGATTAGTGTCCAAGAGGTGGATAAGCAGAAAAGGGGCAAAATTCAGCAGAAGGGCAGACAGCAAGGAGAACCAGGGATAAATGACAACCAAGGAAGGGGCTGGAGTAGAACAGTGAAACAGTCTAGGGAGGTCAAATCATGGAAAGCCATGTGTGCAAATGCCAGGAGCCTTAGCAACAAGATGGAAGATCTGGAGGCTGTCATGGTACAGTCAGACCTGGACATTGTGGCCATCACTGAAACCTGGTGTAATGATAACCACGACTGGGAGATGACCATACCTGGCTACAACATATTCAGAAGAGACAGAGCAGGCAGGAAGGGAGGAGGAGTGGCACTGTATGTGAAAAATGACATAAGGGCCACAGAGATCCAGGAGGAACAAAATGGGGGAGAGATACTGTGGGTTAAGCTGGAAAGGAAAATGGGGACAGCCATCTGCACAGGTGTGGTCTATAGACCACCAGCCCAGGAGGAAGAAACAGATAGGGAGCTGATGCTAGCCAGCCAAAGGATGGCAGACAAGGGTGAGTAGTACTGGTTGGAGACTTCAATATTCCAGACGTGGACTGGAGCACCCCAGCAGCAGCATCAACTAGGAGCAGATTTATCCTGGACTCCTTCAGGTGCCTTCCTCAAGCAACTGGTCATGGAACCAACTCGGCAGAAGGCAATACTGGACCTTGTGCTCACAAACAGGGACAGTGTGATGGGAGGTAACAGTGGGGAGCACCTGGGAAACAGTGACCACCAGTCATTGTGGTTTGAAATCACAGAAAGAGCAGAACCAAACCACAAAAACACGTATCCTGGATTTTAGGGGCAGACTTTGGGAAAATGGGAGATACTTGAAAGAGGCATTAAGGGAATGGGACAGGAATCAGGGGTTGAGGAACAGTGGGCAGTATTTAAAATGGGGATTACAAGAACAACAGAATTATGCATTAAGCAGGTTAGCAAGAGGAAAAGGAAGAGGAGACCATTATGGTTTTCCAAAGAGGTAGCAAAGAAAGTGAAAGCCAAAAGATTGCATTCAGGCAATACAAAAAGACACAGGCAGAAGGGGATAGGGAGAAGTACCAGGAGAAGCAAAGGAGGCGGGAGGTCAGTAAGGAAGCCAAAGCTCAGACAGAAGAACACATTGCAAAATCAGTGGGTAGAGGACAAAACCTTTTACAGGTACATAAGTGAAAAAGAAAAGACAAAGGGAGGGATAGTGAGACTGAAGGGGAGGATGGGGGCGTGGAGGATGACAACAGTAAAGCTGACATTTTGAACAGGTATTTCTGCTCAGTCTTTACTGAGGAAGAGGAGGGTAATGGGTCTGAAGGAGTACAAGGGTGAGAATGGTGCAGAAATGGACACAAGTCCCTTTACACGAGAAAGGGTCCTGAAGGAATTGGAAGTAATAAGAGTTGATAAAGCAATGGGGCCAGATGGGATGCACCCCAGAGTCCTTAAAGAACTAAGAGAGGTGGTGGCTGAACCTCTGGCTATCCTGTTTAGCCGATCACTGGAAACAGGGGAGGCACCCAAAGACTGAAGGACAGCAGATGTAGTCCCCTTATACAAAAGTGGGAACAAAGAGGAAGCAGGGAACTACAGATCAGTTAGCCTCACCTCAGTAGTGGGGAAGATCATGGAAGCACTACTGAAGGAGAGATTGGTGGAACATCTGGTTGTCAATGGACTACAGGACCCAAGGCAGCATGGTTTCACCAGGGGGAGGTCATGTCAGACCAACCTCGTTGAATTTTTTAACTGGGTGACTAGGGAGGTGGATCAGGGGAAGGCAGTGGACATGGTCTATCTGGACTTCAGCAAGGCCTTTGACACTGTGCCACATAGAAGACTATTACACAAACTGAGGAATATGGGTGTGGGCAGGACAGTAGTGTGGTGGGTAGGTAACTGGCTGGGTGGCAGGACACAGAGGGTGGTGGTAAATGGCTGTCACTCCACAGAGGGAAGAGTGACCAGTGGGTACCACAGGGATCAGTGCTGGGACCGGTCCTATTCAACATCTTCATCAGTGACATTGCGAGGACCTAGAAGGCAGAATTTCACTGTTAGCTGATGACACAAAGCTCTGTAACAGAGTAGACACACCAGAGGGTGTAGACAGAATGAGAAGGACCTGCAGAAACTTGAAGAATGGTCAGAGGTTTGGCAGTTGAAATTCAATGCAAAAGTGCAAGATAGTACATAAGGGGCACAAAAACCCTGGCACAATATATCAGTTGGGGGTGAGGATATAGCATGCACCAAGCAGGAAAGGGATCTTGGGGTTGTCATCTCTGATGACCTCAAGGTAGGGAAACAGTGTGACAAGGCAGCAGGTAAAGCAAATAGGATGCTGGGATGTATAGGCAGGGGCATCACCAGCAGGAAAAGGAGGTCATAATTCCGCTATACAAGACACTAGTGAGGCCCCACCTGGAGTACAGTGTACAGTTCTGGAGACCATACCTACGTAAGGACATAGACAGGGTAGAGAAGGTTCAGAGGAGGGCAACAAAGATGGTGCATGGATTGCATCACAAGTCCTATGAAGACAGGTTGAAGGAACTGAACATGTACTCCCTGGAGGAGAGGAGGGAGAGAGGGGATATGATAGAGACATACAAGTATCTTACAGGGAGGAACAGGGTGCAGGAAAACACTATTTTTAAGCGAAAAAGATGTTCCAGGACTAGAGGGCATGGGATGAAGTTGGAGGAGGACAATTCAGAGGAAACATGAAAAGAATTTCTTCACAGAGCGGGTGGTGGACAAGTGGAACACCCTGCCAGAGGAAGTGGTGGGGGCTGAAACAATCACGGGATTTAAGAATGCATGGGATAGACATAAAGGAATTCTGGAGGTCAGGGGTAAGGGGCAACAGACTTCTAGGAAAACAAACTGAACTTACAAGCTCAAATGGGCAGACTGGGTGGGCCATAGGCCCTTATCTGCCGACACTGTCTATGTATCTATGTATCTATGATACATCCAGCAGACCAGACCTTGGTTTGATTCTCACAACTTCCACTTGCATACTGTGTGACTCTGAGCAAGTCACTTAACCGCCCAGTGCTCCCAGGTTGCCCTTGAAAACAGGCACTTGTGCCTAGTGGGCCTTACCCAGTTACCAAAGACTAAAATAAAAAATAAAAAATTTGGGTTCTTCCACATTGGTTGTTTTGCTGACTTGATAGGTTTATGCTTAGTAATCTGCTAAACGGAACTATTATCAGATTGGACTTGCACCTAAAAATTGCTGGCATCCGAGTGCAGTATTGGGGGTGCTGTACTGCTGGGGTGTGCCGTCCTTTGGATGAGACGTTAAACCGAGGTCCCTTCTGCCCATCCTGGTGTTGTCCTGGTGGGTGTCCAGATGGAAGTAAAAGAATCCAGGGCACTCTTTGCAAAGAGTAGGGAACATTCCCAGTGTCCTGGCCAACTTTCTCCTTCCCATAAACCAGTTCATGCAATTATCTAGGCTGTGTGTGGGTGATGATGTGCGATATGGCCTCCACCACACAGTCAGTCACTTCACTACCAGTCTAGCATTGCTTGTAAAGCGCTTTGGGACATAGGAGCCGGGTTTGTAAAATTTTTGGTGGGGCCCAGGGGTCAGGGATCAAAGCCCCGCCCCTAGCACAGGGGTCAGAGGTCATTCACAAGTGGGGTCAGAGGTCAACTACCGGGGGGTCCAGGGGTTAGGGTTCAAAGACCCACCCCATGGGCAAGGGGGTCAGATGTCAACCCACCACCACCACAGCATTACGGGAACAGAGCAACTTGTATCGTAACATGGGGGTCGGGGTTTAAGACCCCTGGCCTCAGGTATGGGAATGAAACTGAAATACCATTTAAAAGGCTTGTTTTTAAACTTTAACAAGACAACACCTTTCTTGGGGGGTAGGCAGAGGCATTTGGGGGTTGGCGATTTCCCTTAGAAACTTGATATATTATTTGCTACTGTGTGTGAACGTTAATATATATTGTACTTATCATGTGGTGTCTTCTTCCTTCTTTTGGCCGCTGGCTGGGACTTCAGAAAGTGGGTGCAAGGTGTCTTCTGGTCTTTCTTCCCCATTTTGGCTGGAGTTCAGTCAGAATGGCCCTGTACCCCAGTGATTTGCACCACCCCTGCCCATTCCTCAGTGGTGGTTAGTGTCAGACTCCTCCCTTCCCAGCTGCAGCATCAACACACACACACATTGGTGGTGCCCCTGTCTGATCTGACTGAGCCACAGTGACCGAATCAATTGTGACCGACACAGCCTGCCACATACTACCTCGGCTACCTCTGTCTAACAGTAATAAGGAGGAGCACAGACTAGTATAGAGAGTCATCACCTGTGCCCTATTCTTAAGCTACACTACCTGTTATGGTTAGACAGCAGGCAGCCCATGTGTGGTGAGCTGTGTCAAGCACAGTCACCTCAGTCACCGTGGTAAGACAGTCAGGGGGACCAACAGGTGTGTGTGGGCATGTGTGTTGATGACGCAGCTGGGACAGCAAGGAACATTCCTCATGCAGCAATGGCACAAATCACTGGGTATGAGGCTAGGGCAGTGTGTGTGTGTGTGTGTGTATGTGTGGGTGTGTGTGTGTGGGGGGGGGTGAACTTCTTTGCAAGCAGATTCCCACAGGGTTGTTGCAGGACTGGAAGGGCTCAGGCTGTTGCCATAGGGGTGGGGCCTTTGCAAACATTGGGGAGCTCCCATCCTTAGGCCCTGTCCACTCGCCTCTGTAGCGTTACAGAGTGCCCAAACCGTTACCCGCAATGGTTTGCGTTTACACCTGTAATGTTACAAAGGCATTTTGTAAACGTTGTTGAAACCACATATGAGGTGGTTTCAACAGTGATTATAGCCGGTCCTGCCTCGGTAACGTTACCAGCGGTAGTGTGGACGGGCGGTAACGGTCCCCTGCAGGGCCCATAGTGCAGCGCAAGCTGCATTGTGGGACTGGGCACCGTGGTAACGGTTTCCCGGTTCCCGAGGTGTGGACTGGCGGTACCGGTCTCGTATCAGTCACTGCTGCAGTGTGGTCACACTGTACCGCTCCCCGGCTGTAACGGTTTCTGTCCGTTACAGGGTCTGAGCAGTGTAGTGTGGATGGGGCCTTAATGGGTTGGGCACCAGATGTGGGGAGGTACCCCTACACACTAGAGACTAATACATACAATATGGGTGCAGGTGGGGGAAGGAAGACAGGACACCACTGAAAGGTTTAGGGAACCGTTTGCACTTGAAGGGGTGGGATCAGAGGAAAATATTCTTCTCTATAAGAGGTTGGGATCAGAGCAGGGAGGGGTATATGCACCACCACACACCAGCAACACATTCCCTACTATACTGGAGCAGACTTGGAGGGAAGGAGTGCTGTGTGATGTGCCGGGGGGGGTGGCCCTGGCCCACCCAACTCAGGCACATTCTCTGCATCAATTGTTACAGTTGCAAAGTCAAGCATGTTTACCATCAGAAACATGTGACAGCACCATCCTAATACATCCACAGTATGAATCTTGCATGCACATTTCACAGGTAACCTCAGAGACCAGAAATCTTTAAAAATTGTGTGTGGTCAGTGGGGCCATCTTTAATGGTGTGAGTCATTAATTACTACATGACCTGCAAAAGGTCTGAGAAAACCACAAATATACAAAGCATTGTCAAAGGATGTTAGAAATACATTGTTACTGAAAGACCATAAGATTTGCCAGCAAACACATACTGCCACAGTAAGAGTATTTGTAACAGGCCTTTTGTCCCCAAATACATCATTCTGTTCCTCAACAAACCACATATCCTCTTTCACAACAATTCTATTACATACATTTTCAGTTTACAACTTGTAAATTAATTTAGGTTATATAATGTGATACAAACTGCTTGCCTTTAAAGGAACATTAACATAATTAGCCATGTTGTCACAAGTTAAGATCATAAATCTTGAGACACACACAGTATGTAACTAAGAGACAGGGATGTCAACACATTCAGTTCAGCACACTGTAAAAGGCAGGTCTGCTTCACTGTCTAAAAACAAGTGTGTGTAGTCAAATTTAGGTTACCATAGCAAGCAAACCTTTCAGGTTTCAGTCTCAATGTTCAAATGGGCACCATGGGCCATGGCAACCTCTCAATGACTACAGACACCTGTAGTATACCGGAGTATTACATTACCCTCTATGTATATTTTAAGGGCTACTGGTTGTGCACCCTAAACTATGTCAAGGTTATTCATCTACTTTGAGTCAACAAGTCCTGAGGCTCATGTGAATTGTTCCAGGACCAGCAGTATAACAATTTCAACAGGCAGACAAAATAAATATTGGCATCAGTGACTTTCTTGAATGGTAAAATGAAACATGACCTCCTCCCCAAGGTAATTACCCAGGCTTTCTCTTGCCACCCTCAACTGCACATATCAATTAGGCAAGTCCCTAGCCGGCCTGGTGGCACTGAGGGTTGAGGCGCTGGACTCCACACCTCGTGCCACGCTGGTGACCTGGGTTCAGGAACAAGCCAGGGCGGCAGGGGAGGGAAGAGATCGAGTGTCTGGAGGACTGCCCTCTCTTCCCAGGGATGGGTACGGGGTGCACTCGCTCTTGGTGCGACCTCTGGTGGTGGCTGGAGGATCGCCAATGGAGGCGGCATGGCATATGCCATGGGGGCACAGCCACGGCAATCCATTGCCTTGCTGGCTGGGCTCCACAGGGAGAGGGGGGAATCTAAAAGTAGAAAATCCCCGGCTCACCGAGGAGATGATGAGGGCCCCAGGAATCTCCCTGTCATCCCTAATACTGGGCCAGGTCACACCAGGGATCCACAGCTGAACTCCCAGAGGGATGGATCCTCTAATTTCAGAGAGTGCCACCGAGGGAGCGCAGGCCCAGTTCTGGGAGGTGATCCGGAGTGCTGGGAAGTTCTTCTGGGGGTGAACCGGTGATGGCTGACCACGGTAGGGAGTAGAAGGGGCAGGATCGAGTTGGGCACCTCTGAAGGATGCTACGGAGAGTCCCGGTGCATAAAAATAGTTTAAAAAAAATTAGGCAAGTCCCAATTAAGAGCTTTCAAAACATGTGCATGTGTGAGGACAAGAAAGAAGTTACAGTCTGGCAAATTCCTCCAAAATCGGATACTGTAATTTAGCTACAATCTGTACCCCTGTAATAATTACCCAACCCACATCGATATCCCTCAGGATCATCAACAACTGTGACACAGCACAACAGCGTCCTGACCCCAAAACTTACAAGGTGCCATTTAACCAGGCATGCTGCCATATCAAGATGAGGAGGCCTGCTGAAACACCTACACAACCTACAGCACAGCAAGGTAATAATGCTGCAGGTCAGGGATGTCCCCCATTTGGCAAAATGGACCACAATCATTTCTATTTCCTCCACACTAAATTCTGGCCCAGTGCCACAGACTCCTACATCACCGATAGTTTGGTTGCATTGCATTGGCTGGGGACTGGACATGCCATACCAATAATCCATAAATAATGCAAACTCCAAAACACACCAGGAAACACCAGGTTATGTCATCTGTCGGCTAGTAGAGACAGCAGAGAGAAGAAAGAAGCCCCAGTTTCCCCTCTCCAGGTCCCCTACATCAAGTTACTCACATATGTAATTTCTGAGCATAGTGCACCCCCGGGCCCTGGCTGGCTGGCTGCCCCTATGGGTTTAACAGAGGTTGGGAAACAAGAGAGCATGACGTAAATTGAATGAGGCACTGTATTTCACTAAACATACACCATTATCAGGTTAGAGAGACACGGGGACTCATGAACACACGCTAGATATAGGTATAGATACAGATATAATATCTTTGGGGGCGTGGCCTGAGTAAATGGAAGACACACAAAGTAAAACCCATGCAACTCATTACAGTTCACCATCACCACATTATACCTTCCAACACAAGGTTACATGATCATCATCTTCATCATCGCTCATGTGGTGTGTAGTCTGTGGAAGAGACTGGATGAAGCCTGGTGCCTGCAAAGGATGACTCAAAGGCCTCCAGACAGTGCTTGCGCACTGACCCAGCTGCGCACATACTGTCGAAATGGGCCCATCCCTTGTGGCCACGAAACTAGACAGGAGGAGGATGCACGACAAGATAATTGGAAGTACAAATAATTCCACTTCCAGTTTCACCTTGTCTGCTGCAGTCTTTTCCTTCTATCATATTCCCAACCTTTCCCCATCCAGACCATCCATCTGTCTCCTCTGAGCTGCCCTTGGACTCCTTTCCTTCCAGAATCCAGACCCAGAGTACTTTCCACTTTTCATCCCCTCCCTCTCCCTCTGAATCCTAGAGTCTGGATCATTTTGACCTCAACTATTTTCTTCTCCCTCCCGAGTCAGTCAAGCAGAAACATACCATATTCACTGGCCCCATGTTTCTTTTTTTAAGGAAAAATAGAACAAGTACAAACTGTAATGAGACCTTTGGCAAACTGGAGTTGTATCAATATGAAACTAACTGGCCTTTGGCAAGTATCTGGCTGGCATCTGGCATGGCAGAATTGCAACCACAACCACAACTGCTGTGGTTCTTTCTTTCTGTTCCCAATCCCACCAAGCCCCTATTTTTTTTTTTAATCAGGTTCTCTCTCTCACACAAAGTAATACTGTTATTTGTATAGCCTCAAATTATATTTATAGCACCTGCCACCAAATGAGATTTTAGGCTACAGTCTGACCTCCATTCTCAGCCCTACCATTCACCCAAACACCACCACCAGTGCAAACTCCACTCCCCTAACCCCCTTCTGTCATCTTTTACTTTTCTTGCTCAATGCATCCTTTCTGCCAGGTGCTGCTACGGCCCCAACCTCTGTCTGTGTGATTTCTTTAAATATAATATTTTCTTTCAGGTGTTGTTTTTCACTAAAGTTTAACTCTAGCCCCAGCCCTAATGCCCAGTGTTGCCCCATGACAATGCCTAAGTGCCTAGGCTAGATGAACTACTGCCACACTGCCAGCCCCTGTTCTGCTCCAGTCATTAATATTTCTGCAACATGCTACTGCAGCATGAATCCATTCCCCCCCGGACCACCTCTCAAGTCAGCCAGTGAGTGACAGTTAATATGATCTCACCTTTCCCCTTAGCTCCCCTGACAAGCACCAAGTCCCACTGCCTACCTTGAGTAAAGTGGAACAGACTAGGTAGGGGGAAGAGGCTTTGGGCTGGCTAGCTCGCTTCCTTCCCCTACAACAACATCGCATCCCCACCATACCTTTATTGCTGGCATAGCACTTGAATTTATTGAGTGAAAGGAGATCTTGCATGGAAGGAGGGGATAAAAACAAATACGTTACCACCACCCAGTGCTTCTGCTGGCCTGCAGGCTGCTGCTTTTTCCACCCCCAAGAGTGCTGCTGCTGTGTGGTGGCTGACCTGGCTTGGCTACCTGTCTCTGGGAAGACTTGGTTGATTACCGGCTGGCTGTTGGTTTTCACTGCTGGCTGCTGCTGGGTGTTGGGTCACCTGCTCATCCTTCTCCTGGCCTGGCTCTGCTTCTCCAACCATGCGGCTATGACTGAGCCTCACTGCCTACCTGTTCTGCTAGCAGTACTGGCCCACTGCTGGCCAAACAATGGGGCAGCGATGATGACCCTTTGCTCCCAACCTGACAGCAGCACACATAGCGCACTGCAGTGGCACTTTTCACTCAGACCGGAGAGGCCCACCACAGACCGCACACTCTCTCTCCTTCACTGGTGCTCTGCACAACTGCATACTGCTCCATGCTCCCTCCACACCCGACAACTCTTCTCTGCTGCTTTTTCCGTGGCCTGCTTTCCCTGAAGGATGAATCCCCAGCTGGTTTCTTCTTCCCTTCCTGACCTAACGGGAATCCCTAACCCTCCCTGCACTTCTCTGATGACCGGACCTACTAACCTTAGACTGGATGAGCCTTGCGATCCTTATCTGCTGTTGTCAACTTCTGTGTTTCTACTGCTTTCTTCTGGCTTTCTCCTTTCCTCCATGATGAAGCCGACTCCCCACGACCATACACACCGCAAACCACCACCTCGTGCTGCACCCAACACTCCTCAACGACCTGTCATTGCCCGCCGCTTCCTCTATAACAAGCCCAGACCCTCCCCTGACCAATCAGAGCACTGGGCCTTTGACTTTTGGTGCATGTACCAGGGCTTTGGTGCCAAATTTTAAAAAATACCACTGAATCACCAATGATTTAAATTCCCTTAAGGTGGAATCGCTTAGGGGGGTGGGATCACTGCAGTCGGGAGGGGGGATCACGCTGCCCGTGCCCAGGACAGGCACGGTGATGTGCAAAACAAGTTCATATAATGAGATGCCAGCCAGTGCCCACCAATCAAAGATGAACAGGCGGAGGCTGGGCTGGAGCCGGGAACGGGGCAGATGGGGGCGCGCTGCACGCACACAGCTGGTCCAGGTCACACAGCCTAGAATGGGAAAAAAAAGCCAGAAAAGAAAGAGGGAAGAAATTATTGCTGGGGCTCAGCCCACCTCACAAAATATTGCTGGGGCCCATGCCCCACGGGCCCATACAACCCGGCACCTATGCTTTGGGATACACTGTGTATGGAAAGCGCTATATAAATGCTGATTCTTCTTCTTCTTCTTTTATATGGATTGAGTCAGAAACCAGTGTATTCCCTAACATTTTCCCTGGCCTTGCAAAGAAAAAGTAATTGAGATTTGGATTTGTATCCCTAGCAAAATCTATCTCTATATTTAATAATTCTGGGGGTGTAATTTCAGTTATTATATCTTTGTAGCCATCTTGCAATCTATTGAATTCTGCATGCTCTACATTACAGTTCCAAATCAGGTTCATTAGTGGGTCTCATTATTTTGGCACATGCTAATATTACCTCTTTATTAGCCTATAGGAATTTATTGAGTGTTCTCCCTGTTTTGTTAAACCATAGCTTTTGTGAAATCATGGATTTGTAGTTAAGGTTGGGATCATTGGTTAAGGTTGGGATGGAGTGAGTTCAGAGCTGGTTTGGATACAGGTATATGGTGTTAATTCCAGAGGGGCTCTATTTTCACATGCAGAGCTGCAAAGGTATGTTGCCAGCAGGTTTCATCCACTAACTCTGCCCCTTTGCCTTTTGCTCCAGTTGGGAGCCGGATTCTGTGAAGACATGTGACCTACACCACACAGCCCAACCAGGGCTTGGCAGGATGTCCCACCTGGGAGAGGTCCTACTGTGAGGATAAAAGGAAGCACTTCTAACATGTCCCACATGTTCATGTCCCAGCAAAGGAGTGGAACAGCTGAAAGACTGGCATTGTAGGTGTCTGCAGACATCAGCAGAGAGAAGCAGGGAAGTGAAGGACTCTGCCGGCAACTAAGGTAAGGCACCTGTTTTGCTCCTGTTGTTGCATTTACTGAAGGGACAGTTGCAAGGTAAGGGGTAGGCCTAAACAGGGAACAGGAGTAACACTCTTTCTAGGGTATGTGTTCAGGATGAATAACAAATAACAAAAGGGGAAAAACTAGAAATACCCTATTGGAGTAAAGATACGTAAGGGAAAGGTATAAGGTAAAGGGTATGCCCAAGGAGGGAATAGGAATGACTCTCTGCATAGGGTAAGTGTACAAGGAGAGATCAACAGCAAAACCGGAAAAACTTGCAACACCCAATCAGAGGTAAGGGTGAATAAAGATTTCCTAAATAACACAGGTATGCGTAGGAATTAGGAACATTAAGAGTAGCGCACTGCAGTGGCTGTGAGGCAGCAGTATTCAGAGAGACTTTCTGGAGACTGTGGTGTTGCCCCATCTGCACGCACTTCTCTGAGTTGAGAAAGGAGGTTGCTAGACTCCAGGACAAGTTGGCTGGGACGCAGGCAACCTCTTCTCCCACCCAGGGGCCACCAGGTTTGACACAATTACTTCAGAGTGTGCCTAGGAGGAGGAGCAGCTGGACTATAGTGGGCTCTGAAAGGGTGGGGGGTGGTAGGTCCGAGGTACACTCCTCAACCAGTACCACTAAGTAATTTGTACGCTACTTTGGTGGGGCGGGACTGCCAAGAGGAGGCAATCATGGTTGGGATGTGGGGATCCTCCATAGCAGAGACCCAAAGAAAGGTGGTAGAGGACTCCAGAGGAAGAGAAAGCAACTTCTGGTGGGGGGACTCAATTGTGAGAAGAACTGATCTGGGAATCGGAAGTGAGGGAGAAGGAGGTTAAGTGCCTACATGGCACCACAGCCAGGAGGGATGAGAAGAGGATCATGAGGATTGCTAGGGCAGCAGGACAGGATGTTGATCTGGATGTCATTGTCTACCTGGGGACTAATGACTTAGCTAAGGATGGGGCTGCCACTGGAATAGTGCAGGGGCATTCATGGATCTGGGGAGTTGTCTTAGGCAGGTAACACATTCAGTGGCTTTCACAGAGGTACTATCTGTTTACGACAGAGGAAAAGAGAAGGATCTCACACAAAGACCTTCAACTCATGGTTGAGGGAATAGCACAGAAAGGAAGGGTTCAGCTATATTAGGGACTGGGGTCCAACCTGGAGGGATAAGAGTGTTACAGGGGTGATGGCTTGTATCCATCTGGGAAGGGAACTACAGTCCTCAGTGGACAGTTTAAATGTTATTTCAATGAACATTTGAACTAGCCAAGGGGGTGGTAGTAGACTTCAGGGAGGCAAAAACTGCCCCCACCCACAAACTAAAAAAGGAAGTATGAAGAACCTGAGGGGAGTAAAGTGCCACAGGGTGCAAATTGATAAAGGAAGCAGGGTGGTAGAAATGAAGGGGAATGGACATGATATCATCAAATGCAGTTGAAAAGGAAGAATGGTAACTAGTAAAAAAAAGGGGGGGCAATAATCAAAGTGGTAAAGTCTGGAGGGCCATGTGTGAGCATACTGGAAATCTAGGTAATGAGATTCCAGACATAAAGGCCCTCTTGGCACAGGCCGACCTTCAATGCTTGTGGAATAACATGTGTTTATGCTTGTGCATACTCTGTTGTGGCTTAACTCTATTACCATCCTTGGTATTGTTACTTTAAGCTAGGTAAGTGTAGGAACTTTAAACTGGATAGCTGTAGGAATAGAGAGCCCCCACCAAGGATGGGGAGAGCGCTGGAGAAGTAGGAGGAAGGGGTGGATGGTGGATTACTTTTCCAAACACTAGAGCAAGAGGTCCTGGGAGAGGCTGCTTTTTATTACGTATGTGGGAGGAGTTATTCCCCCACATTCAACCTTGGGCTAAGCCTTCCCATTTAATCTTTGTAGAATAACAGATATTTATGCTGGTGCATACTCTGGTGTGGCTTAACTCTCTTCCCACCCTTGATATTATAACTTTAAATTGGGTAGGTGCAGGAACTTTGAACTGGATAGCTGTAGTAATAGAGAGCTCCAAAATTATGTTAGATAACCTCCTCCAACTCATGGAGAGTATGACCAGTAACATGCATGAGAGGAAAAAAAACCTTGGGGGGGACCTCAGAGGACCCATGGTTACTGGACTGCCCATCCTCTAGGCATTCTAAGAGAAGATGATAGAAAATGCTACTCAAATTTCAGAATTTGGATTTGGAATGTAGGTTTCATAAGCTGATGCCTTCCATCTTCTGAACTTCTTTATAATTTGGCTGGGGATGTTATTTCTTGAATCTGATGATGCTACTCCAAGTCTGAAAGCGTGCCCACAATGTTAATAAGGATCAAGTCAGTTGATGAAGCAAAATCTGATGTGGTCTACGAACCATTCTGTAGTCATTGGAGTTATGGACTGGGGATAGTAAAGGATGAGAATGATTAGATCCAGAATGAAACTGCATAAGTTTGTCCAATAGAGCAACCGGGCACCATTTGTACTTAGATGGAAATATGGGTGTTGAAAACTCCTTCATGTACGTGATCCGTATGTTAGTGAGGCATTTGTTTAAATTCTAGGGTAGAAATCTGGTGAAGAGTCTTTATAGAACATAGAACATCCATTCTGGTGAGCCACGAATAAAGACCACATAGCCAAAGCCGATTTCGCTGCAGTTGTAGCAAAAGGTATGAAACGGGGCCAAAGAAATGGACCAATGATGAAGTTCTTTTGGCACTTTTTCTGAATTAGCCACTTAACAATGTCTAGTTCTTGAAATGCAGATTGCAAATTGTGGCAAGTGTATGCTTCAGAAGGAATGCCATATTGTCACTATTGCTTAAGGAGCGGAAAGGGAACATTGTTTAACCAGGAGTAGCCCACTAAGCCGAAGCTTGTTTCCAGCTGTTACCTGGGAGCACGAGGAAGTTAAGTGACTTGCTCAGGATCACACAGTATGCACCTAGGCGGCTGTGGGATTCAAACCCAGATCTCCAGATCTGCATCTCAGAGCCTTAGCCCACTGCGCTACACTGCCTCCTACAAAAAGGCATAGCCCAAGATAAGTTCCTGTAGGTCATTGTAGTATGTTAATTTCCCTCTCTCTGTCAGGAACCTATACTACCATTTCTTGACTGTTCCCTTGTTCTTACTGACATCAATTCTTTCTGGTAGCCCATTCCAGAATTTCACCTCCATCTCAGTGAAGAAATATGTCCATCTGTTGCCCCTAAAATGACCCCCTTGCACCTGAATGGAATGACCTCTAGGTCTGGAATTATGATCCTTAAATATAATATTCAGATCACAATTTTTTTTTTTTTTTTTTTTTTTTCAGTTGTTTAACCAGGTATAATTTAATGATGGGTCATTAACAATATCATAAAACAGTATCAAATCACCTCTCTTTCTTCTTTCTTCTAGTGCGTACAAATTTAAATGATTTATTCTTCCCACATATGGAAGTTCCTTGACCTCAGCTATTATTTTAGTCATACTTCTCTGCACCCTTTCTACCTGTTTTTGTCAACCTTTGTGTGGTTCCAGAGTTGACTACAGAAGTCAAGGTGCAGCCTAACCTAGGAACTATATAAGAATACTAACACTTCACTTTTGCAAGATGTTATGTTCCTCTTATAGCACCTGATACTCTGTTGGCCCTGGACACGTCTGTACATGTTTCTTGAAAGTTTGTCTTTTGTCAATTAATACACCCAGGTCTCTTTCTGTACTAATGGTTTTTAAGGTTTAATTGCTTAATATATATTGGCATAACTTGTTGTTATGTCACATGTGCAGTACATAACATTTGTTAGTGTTAAGGTCATTCCCCATCTGAATGCCCAGTCGCTTATGCGATCCAAGTCAACTTGCATAGATTTAACGTTCTCCATAGTGTCACTTGAGCCCCTCAGTTGAGTGTCGTCTGCATATTTTGATATTTTGTTCTTTCTGGTATCACCCAAGTCTGCAATAAATAAGTGAAATAGTACAGGGCCCAACACGGAGCCCTGCGGGACCCAACTCATGACCCTTCCCTCTGCATACAGATAACCATCGATTGCAACCCTCTGAGTTCTGTTAGACAGCCAACTGCATGTCCATGTCACTAAATAGTTGTCCTATCCCAATTTATTAACTAGGCAACTAGACCAGTATGAAATCCATGCCTAAACCCTAAAGGAGATAAGCAACAGTAGGACAAAAAGGAGGAGAGGGCCAAGCAGGCACCAACACCGAGAGAAGGAGTGGAGGTGAGGGTTTATGGCAGGGAAGTGTTGTCAAATGCACCACATTTGGATGCATCTCATTTGAACTGTAACCTACGAAGGGATGTTGTGCTATAAAGTAACTCCCTCTGGGAGTTTAGTAAGGTCCAGAATAAATAGTGGCAGTGGCACATGAAACAGGTTTACATCAGGAAGCATGTAAAGGTCTCCATCATACCCCCACATCCACAAAATACATGGCGTTGACCGTCATTTAAGTTACGGAGTTCACAACCATATCCATATCCACAGATTATATGGGCATGCACTGTCATTTGTAGTTACTTTGTCCATAACCATATCCATGGCCATAACCACATCCATATTCATATCATATATGGAAGGGGACTATCACTTGTAAGTAAGGTGTCCATATCCATATCCATAGCATAAATGGGTGTTCACAGTCATTTGTAGTTACTTCGACCATATCTATATCCATATTCATATCCAGAGCCATATCCATAATATAGCTGTGTGTTCACTCTCATATGTGGTACTGAGTCCATATCCATATCCAAATCCATAACATAAATGTGTGTTCACTGTCATTTGTAAGTACACTGTCCATATCCAGATCCATATCCATATCATATATGGTGTCCGCAACATTTGTAGTTACTTTGACCATATCCATCTCATAGTGGGGTGGTCACTGACATTTGCAGGTACGGAGTCTAGCTCTATATCCATGGTCATACCCATGTCCAGAGCCATATTATATATGGGATGGGAAATGTCAGCTGGAAGACTGGAGAGCCTCAGGACAAACATAGCAAGTGGGGCTGGTACAAATAGGTGCAGATACGTAGAAAGGTACAATCTGAACTATGGCATCCCCGGGTTGGGAAAGCAGAAATGACGGGATGGCTACCAAATATCCAGACAGGACAATCAAAACATCAGAATGAGCCCAAACGGTAACAATGGTACGAGTGAATCCAACATAGCACAGTTCTCTGACATGGGAGAGGCAGGTGCAGGTGCCATAGGGACAGGCACTAAGCGGGTATAGGCTAGAAACTGGAGATAAAGAGGTCATATATGTCCAGCAGGTGAGCAGAAGCGGAGTGAGCAATGCCACTTTAGTGAAGCTCCGCAGTCAGGTAAGGAACAGTCCAATCCTAAACAGAAAGCCAAGTCTTGGAAATGCACTCCTTACTGAGTGGCAGCAGAGGAGCAGTGGCAGGAGCAGTAGAAGGAGCAACAACACAGTCCAGCAAAGGCACATCCAAGGAGGAGGAGGAAGCCAGAAGAAAGCAAGACCCATTAATAAGGCAGAACTATCTGAGGCGGAGATCAATAAAAGGGCACCACAGAGGCACAAGCCAGGATAAGGAGCAGCAGTGGCAGGCAGCAGCAGGGGCAAGTAGCAGCAGTGGGAGACCCGGTTAATGCAGATGATATACAGTAGCAGCAGAGGCAGGCAGCAGTGGTGCAAGACCTGAGTAATGCAGACAGTATACAGGAACAGCTGAGGCAGGCAGCAGCAGAGGAAAACCTAATTAATGCAGACAGTACACAGTAGCAGCAAAGCCAGGCAGCAGCAGGGGGAGACTCAGTCAGTGCAGACAATATACAGTAGCAGCAATGGCAGGCAGCAGCAGGAGCTGGGACAACAAGCAGCAAAACACAGGTAATGCAAAGCAGCAAGGAAAGCACAGAATATCTAACCCATGGGGTGAGAACCAAAGGCACAGGCAGTCATGAGATGTGCAGGTATGGAGACTAAAATGAAATAGAACACAAAGCATAACAGGCACAACTATCCCTTTTGCAAGGTGAGGCAATGTCAGGCAGATGGTACTAGATAAACACAGAGGCAGCAAGGCATAAAAGGCACTATGATCATGTATCCAATGCGAGGCCATGTCAAGCAGAGGTTATGAGACAAACACAGAGGCAGCAAAGACTCACATCCAAGTCTAACCCACTGCCGCAGATGAGACAGCAGCTGGAGGATGGAGACTTAATGAATAAGTACAGCAAAAACAGGATTCCTGTTCCCAGCAGACAGAAGCCTACCTTCACTCAATGCCCCAAAGGCAGAGTTAGGAACAGAAACTGTAGAACTGCTGGAGTGTTCTGGGAGAAAGCAAGGAGATGAAAGGGAAAAGAGGAGGCAGGAGAGAAGACAGGAGAAGAAGCTGGGAGAGGAAAGGGGGGGGCTTTTAGCAAAAGCGCAAGGAGTACATGGTAATGCAGGGTGCAAAAGGCAGTGTGCAGCTTGGTAAACAAATAGTACTCAGAGGCATGCTAAGCAGCAGGTATGGAACAAACAGCTCAGGTTAAACTGGACCCTCATCCAGTGTGAGGCGCATGCCTGGCAAGGTTCTAGGGCAAGCTATGCAAGTAAAGAGGAAGGAACACAAGCTAACCAGGTCATTGACCAATGCCAATAAAGCTGACATAAACACTGTGAGGATTTTAGTGGTGAAGGCAGTATTCGAACATGAGGTATATGAACCACACGGGGCCACGACTCTCCAGTATAACCCCTACATCCTCTGCTGTACAAAAAACAAGAAGCCACATTAAAGCACCGTGACCCAAAAGCGGATTTAAAACTAGCGTACGGCAACAGCTGTAGCTTAACCGACCTCCAGAGTGAAATGAAGCATTGTACAAAAGCAGTTTAACAGCTTCCAGCAGTAAGAAGTTATAGCTTTCAGCAGTAGCTAAGCCGAACAATTCAGCAAGCACAGGGATTGTTGGCAGAGGCAACAATGCACAAAAAACCCCCCAGTAAAAATGGTGTGGTACAATTGCAGTTAAGCAGATTTGAATCCCATGGAGAAAGTAATATAGAATTGCAGTAAACTCTGGTTTGAGTCCCACTGAGTGCAAATAAACATATGTAAAAGGATTTAAATCCCCAAAGGGCTGCAGGAAAACTGAGGGCTTACAGAAGGAAATGTGTAGCAAACAAATGAAAGGCTGAGTTAAGTAAGTAGTAAAGAAACCACAGGGAAATGCAAGGCTGCTGAGCTAAACTAGGGCTTGTACACAGTTGAGCAGGTTTGGTCACAGGTAGGCTACAAATGACTAGATTCAGATGAAGTAAATGGCCCAGATATTCAAAAGGGTTGAGCATGGCGCAACAGTGTTGTACCATGCACAACCCACTGATGCGCCCCGGTGCGATATTTAAAAGGGAAAAGTGCGCCTGCACAAATCCCGATGCACCGGGGCCCATCAGTAATGTATGCAGGCACAGGTGGGGGGGGCATGCCCATGCATAAACTGCACAGCCCGTTATTCAGCCCGGGCCATGCAGAGTTATGCAAGTGCAACCCCTACCTGCACCTGCACAAAGTTGAGCTAAAAAGGAACAAGTTGAGGGCCACCCACAGGTGAGCTGCCGCATTGCAGGGTGCAACACAGCAGCTGCCACCTGTGGGTGGCCCTCGACTTGTTCCCGCCCGCACCTGGCAGTGCCCCATGCCCCAATCAGCGGGCATAACTGTCCCCCACCCCTGAGTAGCCGACCGCGGGCAGACATGTAACCCCCACCCTCCCGAGTAGCCCAGTCGTGGGCAGACGTAACACCTCGGTAGCCCCATCAAGGCATCAGACCTCCCCCAAAGTCCAATATCCCTGGTGGTCCAGTGGATCATGAGTAGCCCGATCGCTGGCGGCACTCCTCACCCCCCAAGTCCGAAATCCCTGGTGATCTAGTGGACCCCCCACACCACCTGCCCACTGAGCCCCACCACCCCACTCCCCCCCATCAGCCGGCGGGCGGCAGCACCCCACCCACCTGCCGCCCCGCCACCTGCCAACTGACAGCTCAGTAGGGCTGCACGCCCATTGGTTCAGAGCATGACTTGGGGGGGTGAGGAATGCCGCCTGCGAATGGGCTACTCGTGGTCCACTGGACCACCAGGGATATTGGACTTTGGGAGGTCTGATGCCCGCGATCGGGCTACTCGGGAGTGGGGTTACACTTCTGCCCGCGATCGGGCTACCCAGGGGGTGGGGGTTATACTGCCCACGCATCGGGCTACCTGGGGGTGGGGGATAGTTATGCCCGCGACAGGCTACTTTGGGGGTTACTGTTCGCTCTGCCCGCGATCGGGCTACTTGGGGTGGGGACAGTTATGCCCGCGATCGGCTACCGGGGAACAATGTTATGCCTGTGATCGGGCTACTGGGGGAACAATGTTATGCCCGCGATCGGCTGCAGGGCGCCGGTCTCAACGGCTGCCATCTGGCAGGGGCCAGGCACAAGTCGCCGGGATCGGCGCACCTGCATGCTAATGGCATGCAAATGAGGCCATAATCAGATGCAAATGGCCCCCCCGTGCACCTTGCATAAATTATGGCCCTATTTGCATGTCACCCTTTGAATATTGCAGGTGCTGTGCATGGTGCAATGGAACCTGCACCACCGCATCTCAATGCTCCACTC
The DNA here is from genome assembly GCA_016271365.2 of Neoceratodus forsteri. Lineage (NCBI taxonomy): Eukaryota > Metazoa > Chordata > Ceratodontiformes > Ceratodontidae > Neoceratodus > Neoceratodus forsteri. The sequence continues at coordinate 186,262,889 of CM028129.1, forward strand.
TGACCACTTGCGCTGGCACAGTTCCACAGCGCCATGCACAGTGTGTGTGGCCAGGGATATTCAAAGAAGTTGTGCCATAGCGCAACTCTGTTGAATATCACCCTGGCCACACCCCTGCACAACTATTTTGAGCGGCGCACGGGCTTGCGCCACAAACTGGCGCAGTTTGAATATCTGGGCCAATGAGTTAAGAGAAGCAGCAGTGGGGATTGGAGAATTGAAATTCAAGAAGCAGGCAGCTGAGAGACCCAAAGCAAGCTGCTGAAACAACAACAGAACACACAGTGAGAAGCTGAGAAGAGTCAGCCAGGTGTAGTCTATTAGGAACTTAAGCATGCTGAAAGGAATGGCAACAACAGTAGATAAGGATTACACAGCATACAAAAGGGCAACCAAAACCCCCCAAAAGAAAATACAAAACCAAAAGACAAACACAGAAAAACAAGCACAGGAGAAAGCACAAAGCGGCTGGAGGCCAACCAACACTAACAAAGCAGGAGAAATACATGAATGAAATCCAGCAGAATCCAAGCAGAGGTCAGCTCACAAACAAGCAGGAGGTGCAGACAAGCAGGGAAAAACAACAAGGGAAGAAGCAAGGAAAACACAAATGGAGCAGAAAGCAAGCCAGTACACACACCTGCAGAAGATCCACGCAGGTAACTTTTCCAAACACTAGAGCAAGGGGTTCTGGGAGAGGCTGGGTTTTAATTATATATGTGGGAGAAGTTATTCCCCCACACTTAACCTCGGGCTAAGCCCTCCCATGGCCATTACCGAGCCATGGTGCACTAACAACCATGACTGGGAAACAGGCATACCAGTACCACTAAGTAATTCCTACGTCACTCTGGTGGGCGGGACTGCCAAGAGGAGGCAATTATGGTGGGGACCACAGAGGATGTGGGGATCCTCCTTAGCAGAGAGAGTCTTTTTAGGAAGGACAGGGTGGGAAAAAGGGGGGTTGCTTTATATGAGAGGAAAGCACAAAAGCAACAGAGATACGGGGAATACGGGGGGGCAGAGGTACTGTGGGTCACCCTGGAGACGGTGAATGAAGCCATTATTCACACTTGTGTGATCTGAAGACCTCCATCACAGGGGGAGGAGTTAGATAGGGCACTGGTGGAAGGCACTTGCAAAATGGCAGAATAGGGGTAGTTACCACTATTGGGAGACTTCAATCTGCCGGATGCAAATTGGAACCTCCCAGCTGCAGTTTTAAACAGAAGCAGGGACATTCTGGACTCCCTACATGGGCATTGTTTTCTTTCTCAGTTGTTTAACCAGGAGAGACACACTAAGCTGAAAGCTTGTTTACAGGTGCGACCTGGGGGCACAGGGAAGTTAAGTGACTTGCTCAGGGTCACACACTATGCAAGTGGGGGCTGTAGGATTCAAACTCAGGTCTCCAGAATTGCAGCTCAGAGCCTTAAACCACTGTGCTATACTGCCTCCAGGCAGCTAGTCAACAAACCCCTTCATGATGGGGCTATATTGGACCTCATACTTACAAACAAGGACAGTGTGGCAGATGTCAAGGTGGGAGGTCATCTGGGGACCAGTGATCACCATACAGTGTGGTTCAATATAAGGATGGCTGTGGAGTTGAACCACACTAGGGTGAGGGTCCTGGACTTCAGGAGAGCACATTTTATAATGATGGGTGAGTGAATCAGGGATGATGTGACAGGGAGAGTTGACCTAGGTGGGGTGGAGTAACAGTAGGCAAAGCTAAAGAAGGACAAACTGTATTGAAGGCAACAAACGTGTGGGTCAGGAAAGTGAGTAAAAGTAAGAGGAAAGGACTACTGTGGTTCTTGAAAGAGGTAGATAAAAAGATAACAGCTAAAAGGGCAGCATTCAGATGATATAAGGAGAGAGGGGAGGACAGAAAGGTGTATCAAGAGAAACAAAGAGAAGCAGGGAAAGCAGTAAGGATCACAAAGGTAAAAACTAAAGAGAAGAAAGCCCAAGAAGTAATGAAAGGGGACGAGACATTTCTTAGGTATGCAAGTGGAGGTGCGGTATGTAAGGAGCATCTGGGGAGTAATTGAATTGTTAAAAATGTATTGGGGGGACTATACAGAAGGGGACCAGAAAAAGACAGACATACTGAACGAATACTTTTGTTTAGTGTTCACAGTGGAAGGATAAGGGGAGAGGCCCCAAAAAAGTAATAGCAGCTCTGAAAGGAAGGAGATGGACACTAGTCCCTTTTCAGAGGAGAGTCTTCATGGCACTTGCAAATCTGAAAGTGGACAAAGCAACGAGACCAGACACCATTAATCCTGAAAGTTAATTAGGTAAAAGTTGTAAATCCTCCTTTTGAAAATTTAACACACTAGTGTTGAAAAATTAACAGTTTTGTTTACGTGTGAAAGAAACTTACTCAGATTCTGGCAGACAATGTCTTCCCAGAGATAATGGATTTCATACTGTGGGATGCTAAAAAAAACTGTCATTACAGGAAAAATTATAGTATTCATCTCAGAACATAAACAACTCAGAGGCAGTCGCTATACCTGGTTGGTGCAGGAATTTCAGACACCGCAAAATTTATATTTAAATAAGGACAGGGAAATTCAGGCTAAAATTAATTCCACTAAAGCTGAGCTGCAGGAGATTATCGACTCTAAAATACAACAAAATTTATTATATCTCAAACAAACATATTACGAAGGAGGCACCCGAGGGACTAGACTATCAGCCCAACGTCTGAGAGCCAACAAGAGTGCTACATGTGTCCTACAAATCGGAGACTCCACTTCCGGCCAGATGTTTCATGATCTTCCCAGCATACAGAATACCTTTCAAAAATATTATCAAATTTTATATGCACGTAACCCCACCTAGGTATGTCGTTTCCGTCTTGACAGCACTACCTGGTGGACTGGGTTCGGGGAGAAATATCTCACTCGGCACATTGGCTAGGTTTGGCTACTCTGCAACAGGGGCACCCAAGTAACTCTGGACAAAGGAAGCAATAACTGTAATGTCCAATACCAGAAGTGGGATTCTAAAGTGCAGCTTTTTATTCACATCCAACAGAATAAACAAAGCATAGATGGACCCCCATGAGGCTACACTCCTGGTAATGCAGATTTATGAAGATCAGAACACATCCTCATTCACTTTAGCCCTCAGGCTCTGAAACACACTGGGCACACAGCCTGAACTAGTACGCTGCTCTGGGTTTTTCCTGGCTCAGCTCCCTTGCCAGCCCTTTGGACACTTTCCATATAGCATGGAATATTTACTGGTGGCTCCCTAAAACACCTATGAGCACTTCTGCTCCATCAGGGAATCTTCCTCATCAATCCCACATCTGGGTACTTTCCTCAGGCACCGGCCAAGTACCTGAGAGAAAGCAACAGGTGCCCCAAAGTAAACCAGTAGAGGTGAATTTGGTTACTACTGATGGGGGGGGGGGTCTCCCACCTCTCGCTCCCATAATTCATACCCGGCCATTTCTCTGGACTGTAACACCTCATCCTTTAAAACACTTTGCTGTGTAGATTCTCTTTAAATGTATTCACATTCAGTCTACTGTCTTTACATCCCAGTTGTGCTGAACTTGAATATACTTAATAAGTGGCTGTGTCCATTACTCTAGACCCCCCACAGATTTAAGCAGTCCAATCCCCACATCTTCCAAACTGTACTTGGCTGTCTTTTCCTGACCCCACAGTAACAGTCACTTTAGTTTCATCTTAATTCAGCTGAAAACACATTGGCCCTGTAGCAGAGCGACTCACCCCTTGGTTGCAGGTGCCCTACAGGCGTTTTCTCCTCAAAGGAAATCTCACCCAGAACTTCTGGTGCATCAGCACAAACTTAAATCAGGCAGCTTCTTTTCCCTAGCCGGACCAGGGGGTTGCCCCTTGAAGCAGGCTGATTCCTTCCCCCCATCCCCATGGGGATGAGGCCCTGAACCACTGAAAGCGGTCTCTACCACTTCAATGTGCTGTTGTTGTGTTCCTCTTCAGGAGAGAACACACACCTATACAAAAAAAAATAGCTCTTTAACAGAGCTTAGAGCTCTGAGGGCCTGCTTACAGCAGAGCACCTCTACTACAGACTGCACAGACTCTACTGAACTGACTGACTGACTTCAAATCCCCAAACGTTCCACTCTAACCTCTAACTGCAACATTCCAGTGTGGCGTATGCAGCTGCGACAGTTCTAAAATGATGTCATCCCTCAGTCTCAGCTGAGACTGAGAACAGAGTGAGACAGTGTGAAATTCATTTAAATGGAGTTTCATAAGCTGCCTTCCCTGCCTACCACTAGGTCATACTGGGATTCTAGTAACCCCGGGTAACAGGGGGGTTACACTCACTCTGGGCCAGGAAAATGACTGTCCGCAGTCATTAGTTACCCAATCTAGGCCATCCTACCCTATGTGCTACCTACGGAGAGGGACGATCAGGCCCCCTCCTACCATGTGCTAGGCACAGGCAGGCAACACTAAGGGCCCAGAGGCCATCGGCTGATGCATCATCCTCTACTCTACCCACTGACTATGGGTACCCAGTGGCTCTGGAAGAACTGTCCAGAGCATAGCCCTAATAGATCAGTACTGCGGCCCCTACGGCCGTTTAGGACCACAGCCTGTCTATCTCCGTAGCCCTCTAGGGAAAACCTGTCTGCTTCTAACTTAAAATTCCCAAAACAAACAGATCTCCCCCCAACCCGGGACACCATGCAACCACACACCAGGAGGTAATACCATACACTATGCATTACTCCCACACTCCCCCACAACCATACCTGTGGAAGAAAAAGTTACACACAGTAACAACAACAACAGTACTTTAAACACTACACTCTAAAGTACTACTGAGGAACTCCGCTGAGTCCCTTCCCCTCTTCTTGTCTTCTCTTCTATCTTCTTCAGGAACACCTGCAAGAAAAAGAAAGACAACACACACATTCCTAATCTGCATACACAGTCTATCTAAACCCCTACCATCAAAACACTGGAGAATCCCAAAAAGATTTTTTTTAGAAAAGTAGAAAAAACAGCATAAACATTAGAAAACAGTAGAAAACAATGACATTATTTACGATATATAGTATTTGTGGGATGGAGTGCCCTAAAAGCCCCATCTAGTGACCACAGTGCCAGAAGGCAAGTCCATTAAAGAGTCTCTGCTGGGCCGAAGCCCGGTGAAACACAGTTCTAGCAGGCCAAAGTCCCAAAGGGGAGAGTCTTTGAGGACAGTTCAAACATCTGGAGTCTGCTAGTGTAGGGTGTGTACTGCAATGTCATAAAAATAGAAAAGTCTGGACTTACCAGTCCCTTGTAGAACAAAAATGGTACCACACCTAGTCCTCAGCTGAAGACTCTCCCTGGCGGCATTTTTCCGATACAGCTGGGAGGACATCTTCGAGGAAATGACAGGAGGGCACATCTGGAAACTGCTGGGCTGATGTCATCTCTGGAGATGGAACCTTGGAACAGGAACAAAAAGGAAAACAGCTGGTCTGAAGTCATCCGATACCCAGGCGATGATTCAGGATACATCTAGGCTGGTGTCCTCTCTGGATCTGAAGTCATCTGGTGGGCCAGTCGATGGATTCTGGAAAGCCAGTACACTGCAGAACTGATGAATGTGGGGCACCTGAGTCCTGGACGTCCAGACTGGCGGAACAACATAGGTACAGCAACGGCTGGAGTGGCAGCACTGGCTACCACTGCTCTGCTTTCCACTTGGTAGGCATAGGCACATTTGCAGGAAGGTCTTTGCATTGTGGCCAATATCACAATGGGTCAGGTGCTGGAATTATTACCCCGTCTGGGCGCTCATAATTCACACTGTGAAAGGTTTCATGTCCCTCTCCATCCACAATTCGAACAGTGTCCAGCCTCTTTTCCACTGGCTGTATTTTTCTTGAAACATTCTGTTCTTGACATGCTTGTTTGCACCAGGATGCACATATTTCATTACTTCTTCCCAAATCCAGGATTTCCTGTTTTTTTCAATCTCCTCCCAGACTCTCTGAGGAAAGGTAGGCAAGGACATCTCATAGATTTCATTCGCTTTCCTACGAACCAGTCTTTCCTCTTTACTAGCTTTAGTCAACTTGAGACCTCTGGTCTGGCTTGGGGGCAGCCAGTCCTGGTTCTGCCAGCTACACATTCTTAACTACACAAAAAATGGATCCCTGACTTCTTGCACAGCTAGGGCAGTGGAATCACCACTCTCTTCCATGCATTCCTCTGAGGCAAAAGCTTGAGGTTGTGTACCAGTTCCTTTTTTCACAAGACCACATAGGTTCCCCCTCTTCTTCTTCCTCACTGAGAATCTGTGCCCAGGAGTGAGCAGTCGTCCTCACTCCTGAGACTGTCCACTCTTCGCTGGGTGCAGAGGTCAAAACCTCCCATTCAAAGGCCTCCCTCATCTCGTCTTCACCTATAAGACTTGGGCTAGGCCCCTCTCTCCAAGGGTCTACTGATGCTCTTCCTGAAATGTCTCTCTGCGACTCAGACTCTGAAACATCAGCACATTGTTCTGTCTGTAAATCTGCACCCTCTTGCTTTGTGCCACACACTGAGGGGCCTTCTCCAACAGGCTCCACCTGATGCTGTGTGCTGCCAACTGCAGATCCTTGAACTTTTGTCCATGTGGGAGCCAAACGAATCTTGGGCACTTTAAACAAGCCATATTTCTCTAGGCACCCAGAACAGTTAGGTACCAGGAAGATGTCCCTTCCAGCATTTAAGCACATCACACATACTCGCACTGGATATCCAGGAATCGTCACACAAGGAGGCAGACATCCTCCATAGTAACATCTCTCAATGTCCCTTAACTTGTTAACTTCTACTGCTATCACAGCCCGGGCAAGATCCAGGTAGCGGGCTGGTCCTGAAGCCATGACTGCAGAGAAAAACAAACAACGCTCACTGTTACTTCAAGTCCCACATCACTGAAAACTTTCTCTCTCTTTCAAAATGGCTCCTCTGCTGCGGTGTTTACATTACTACCCCACCCTGTAATGGCAGCAGCAGCAGCACTCCTACACATCAACATTCTGTAATTGGGTCAAGCCACTGCGCATCCGATTTACACACTCTACTGATAACTTTGTTCAAACTGCACAGACTTGCACTGTTCTTTTTCCTAGCACATTTATATGGTTTACCATGGACTTTTTACTCGCTGAAGACATTGCTGTAGCTTACAGTCCCTTAAAGCCTCAGTATTTCATAGCACAGGATTGCCTGTATTTCTTGCTTCATATCTGACACAACTCACAGTCTCTCACATGGCTTTGAAAATTATACTGATGCTGAACCTATAATTATGCTCACAGTCGATTGCTTAGAATTCTTGCTTTTGCTGGTAAAACTTAACACAGTCCTTCTTTGCAAAGTGATTACACTGCTACACACAGATTAAACTGGCTTTTGGCAAAATCACTTAGTTTGAACTGTTTCATTTGGCTGGTACTCACTGTTATCAGTAGCTGTTTGCTGTGATGGAAAAACGGCCTACAGCCAGTCTTGGAGACCTCTGGAAAGAAGCGGGTTGGCAGTCCTGCCAATTGTCCCTCTGAACACCACACTCACAGTCCAGTTGATCGAGATGCAGGTTGAGCTCGAATTTAAACAGAAAAGTCATTTTTTTAAACTTTTACAGCACTTTCAGTCACCGCGACGCTCCTCCTGGTAAGCCAGTTCGCACACTCCACTCACTGTCACTCTCGAATGCTGTGCAATTGCTCTAGAGCTGGCTTGGGGGAGGGACTGATTGCAGTCTCAACAATCACTCGACACCATGCAAATGAGCCTCTTTCCTCTCGTGCTCTTCTCCTCACGGCGATCATCGAGCAGGCAAATTTAAACTGCAAACCACACTTTTTTTTTTCCTTCAACGACTCCTCGGCGGGAGCCCATTTTAACCATTTTTCATGGCCATTAAGCACAACAAGTCTCTCAGTACACACAGAAAGCATTTCCAACATCTAGGGCACAATTCTCCTTTTGCTACCCACAGTTTTCCACACTTTTCTTTGTCACAAACACTTTTAAAAGCTGGCAAACGCTGTAATTTGATGCAGGACAAGGGCATACAATCTCAGGCTTTACTGCTCCTTGGTAAACAGTTGGCATTTTAATATCAGCACATGGATAACAGCACACAGCAGCACATTAGCTAAACGTTGCTTCAGTTATTTTGGGCTACCCACTGCCAGATAACCAAAATGCTAGCCATTGTCCGAGTGACCTTTCTTACATTCCTACCTAAATTACAAACCCAAATCCTCAGCGGTGCCTCCATTTTTGTAACCCCCACCCAGGTATGTCGTTTCCATCTAGACAGCACTACCTGGTGGGCTGGATTTGGGGAGAAATATCTCACTCGGCACATTGGCCAGGTTTGGCTACTCTGCAACAGGGGTACCCAAGTAAATCCGGACAAAGGAAGCAATAACTGTAATGTCCAATACCAGAAGTGGGATTCTAAAGTGTGACTTTTATTCACATCCAACAGAATAAACAAAGCATAGATGGACCCCCACAGGGCTACACTCCTGGTAATGCAGATTTATGGAGATCAGAACACATCCTCATTCAATTTAGCCCTCAGGCTCTGAAACTCACTGGGCACACAGCCCGAACTAGTACGCTGCTCTGGGTTTTCCCTGGCTTGGCTCCCTTGCCAGCCCTTTGGACACTTTCCATATAGCATGGAATATTTACTGGTGGCTCCCTAAAACACTTATGAGCACTTCTACTCCATCATGGAATCTTCCTCATCAATCCCACATCTGGGTACTTTCCTCAGGCACCGGCCAAGTACCTGAGAGAAAGCAACAGGTGCCCCAAAGTAAACCCGTAAAGGTAAATTTGGTTACTACTGATGGGGGGGTCTCCCATCTCTCGCTCCCATAATTCATACCCGGCCAGTTCTCTGGACTGTAACACCTCATCCTTGAAAACACTTTGCTGTGTAGATTCTCTTTAAATATATTCACATTCAGTCTACTGTCTTTACATCCCAGTTATGCTGAACTTGAACATACTTAATAAGTGGTTGTGTCCATTACTCTAGACCCCCCCACAGATTTAAGCAGTCCAATCCCCACATCTTCCAAACTGTACTTGGCTGTCTTTTCCTGACCCCACAGTAACAGTCACTTTAGTTTCATCTTAATTCAGCTGAAAACACATTGGCCCTTTAGCAGAGTGACTCACCTTTTGGTTGCAGGTGCCCTACAGGCATTTTCTCCTCAAAGGAAATCTCGTCCAGAACTTCTGGTGCATCAGCAGGAACTTAAATCAGACAGCTTCTTTTCCCTAGCCGGACCAGGGGGGTTGCCCCTGGGAGCAGGCTGATTCCTTCCACCCATCCCCACAGGGATGGGGCCCTGAACCACTGAAAGCGGTCTCTACCACTTCAATGTGCTCTTGTTGTGTTCCTCTTCAGGTGAGAACACACACCTGTACAAAAAAAAATAGCTCTTTGACAGAGCTTAAAACTCTGAGGGCCTGCTTACAGCAGAGCACCTCTACTACAGACTGCACAGACTCTACTGAACTGACTGACTGACTGACTTCAAATTCCCCAATATGTTACTCTTACCTCCAACTGCAACATTCCAGTGTGGATTATGCAGCCGCAACAGTTCTAAAATGATGTCATCCCTCAGTCTCAGCTGAGACTGAGAACAGAGTGAGACAGTGTGAAATCCATTTAACTAGAGTTTCACAAGCTGCCTTCATTGCCTACCACTAGATCTTACTGGGATTCTTGTAACCCCAGATAACAGGGGGATTACATGCAGAACCATCACCCCCACATCCAAATCAGGTAGCTGAATTCTTACACTGCTTATCTTTACCTAAACTTACGTTATCTTAACAGGAGTGGTTGCTGGCCCATATTTCTCTTGAGAAGTTGCATACTGTGTTGAAAACTGCAAAACCCCAGAAATGTCCAGGTCTTGATGGCTTTTCTGTTAAATAGTACAAAGCTTTTGCAGACATTTTAACCACTCTACTTTTAAATACCTTCAGGGCGTTACACAAGGGAGAAACCCTTTCCTCTGTCATGGGTCTGTGTGACAATTTCCACCATATTGAAACCCGGAAAAGACCCCACAAGCCCTACCTCTTATCATCCTATATCCATATTGAATATGGACTATAAACTATTTACATCTATTTGAGCGACTCATTTGGAGGGCCTTATTCCAGATTTAATACACCCTGACCAATCGGGTTTTATTCACCATAGGCAAACTCGAGATAATATACATCGGGTTTTTTCTTGACTGAATATGCCCAACACTGTTCTATCCCCATAACAATTTTCAGTCTTGATGCTGAGAAAGCTTTTGATAAGGCTTCATGGGAGTTCTTGTGGAGTACCCTTACTGAGTTTGGCTTTCCCTTAGACTTTCTAACTATACTTCAAAACTTATACTTTACCCAAAGAGCGTATATATATCAAAATTAATGGGTCTAATGCAACTCCGATAGCTCTGCAGTGGGACACACATTAGGGTTGCCCATTATCCCCTTTATTATTTGCCCTGTATATAGAACCCCTGGCCTCTGCTATATGACAAAACGCATCTATAGAAGGCATTCCAATAGGGGTATCAGTTATAAAATATCCCTTTATGCCGACAATATTTAACTTATTCTTCTTTCCCCAAATACTTCTGTTCCAACACCATGGTTGGAACTTCAGCAATTTGGTTGACTCTCAGGTCTCACACTAAATACACACAAAACCAAAATTTTATTATATACTTATCAACCCTCTTCTTCCCTGAAAGGCACTTTTTCTTTTACATAGAGGAGTAATACATTGAAATACTTGGGGATCAGGTGTGTAGCCAGGATTTGGTGCTGGGTTCCAAACATTTGTAGAGGGGGAGTCTGGGGGCATGCTCCCTTGTAAAAGTTTAAAACATTTAGGCATTACAATGGTGCAGTTCAGTGCATTTTTAGGCAATAACTGTTGAGTTACAAAATGCATCAAAATTCAAGTTGTCAGTCTCATCCCTCCCCAGTCCCAGGTCTTTCAGCTGAACTCTGGATTCTTTTCCCAGGGCCATAAAATAATACTTTATTTTCCCCCTGCCTTGTTCTATTCATCTTTGCCTTCACTTTCTATGTGTCCCAATATGTTGATTTACAAACATTTCTGTCAAAACTGACCCTCTCTTTCCTCTGATCTGCCGAGGCATTTCTACAGTGGAACTCCTAACATTCTCTCCTGAATTTGAATTTCCTTAGCAGAAATATTACTTTATTTTACCCCTGCCTTGTTCTATTCAGCAGCCTTCACTTGCGTGTCCCAATATGTTGATTCACAAACAGTTCTGTCATTTGACCCAAATATTCTCCTCTGACCTGCCCAGGCATTTGTACAGAGGAACTCTAAATATTCTCTCCTGTATTTGAATTTCCTTTCTAGTGGGAATATTTGAAATATTATTTTATTTTCCCTCTGCCTTGTTCTGTCCAGCAGCCTTCACTTTTGTGTGTCCCCAACATGTTGATTCACAAACATTTGAAATTTTTGACCCCAGAATATTCTCTTTCCTCCAACCTGCCCAGGCATTTCTACACTAAACTCCTATTCTCTCCTATATTTGAATTTCCTTTACTAATTAGTCCTAAACCAGCAGCAGCCCCTGCACCGTGTTTTTTTTTTTGTCACATCTCCAAGACCTATCTCACACAATTGTGGCTCTGACATATATCTACCTTTTTTCCTTTTTTATTTTCTGCCAGGAGATTAATGCAGACACTAATGTCACTAGACAGACTGAATCAGCTTTGCAGGACAATGAAGGAAAGGATTTTGCCACTTAAGTTGCTGCTGTGATTAATGCTGCCACGCCCAGGGGTTAGAGACTGACTTGGGAAATTGAGTCGAGTCTGTTATCCCAACTCACACTCTCCGAGTTTTCCCAGCAGTGTCTGTTCAACAACCCACCGAGACTGAGCTGAGGAGGGAGAGTCAGAGAACAGGTCCAAAAAGAACTGCCACCTGAGATATAGACGCAGCAAGAGCACTCAGAGACATACTTCTCCAACTGACTGTGGTGGAAAAGTGACTGTGCTGTGACTCTGCATGCTCTGCTTCTCTGACCACCCACGTGACCTTGCTCTTGTCAGATCATCTGACCAGTCCAGCGATATAATCCGAGGCTCTTCAGCAGTTGTCCTGTCCCGGCAGGGCTTGTTCTCCATATTCAAGAGTCAACACCCTACCTCGCTACCCCGCTTTGATTTCCCCGACCTCATGGCTGCCACAGTGAGTCAGTGCTGAGCCACAAATATTGTCGTTTTTAAACAATAAGGCAACCAGGGAGGGGGTTCCATGCACACAGATCCCCTTTCATTTAACTAACCTAACACTGCTGAATTACAAATCTGTTATCCAGACATTAACCCAAGATATATCCCACTGGACCCAGCTTCTTCTTTCTTTCCTGTTGAGAGTTGCCATCATCCGCATGAATATTTTACCTCGCATATAATAATTTTTTATATACTCTCCCAGTGTTCCCCGAACCTTACTATGTCACACATTGGAACAAATTAATTTTACCGATTTATTTTTTTGGGGGGATATCATCCCAGAATTTGCTTCTCCATCTTATATCTTCCTACCCACTTAGGAGGGGTAAATGTACCTGATTTGTTGACTTATGCTAGAGCAGCACATCTTAGTACAGTCATCATTTGGTTAAACCCGCATACCACTCCATTATGAAAAAATATAGAATTTGTACTTAATGATACGTTCGAGACAGGTAAACTCTTATTTTCAGGACCAAACAACATTATACATTAAGCAGATTTCACAGACTTCACACAAACTTTGAAGCAGTGGTTTAAGCTCTGCTAGCTACCTCCCCTGCTTCACTTTTTTATTATCGTAGACTACTTTCCACTGAATCTGATTTTCTTCCAATGCACCTGGGTCATATCTTTAATAGGAGGTATCCACTCAGCCTAATGTATATTTTTCAGCTTTTAGATCAAAAAGTGGTTGTCCCCTTTGAACAGTTACGAAAAACATATTTATTTATTTGCTTTTTGTAACCAGGTAAGTGCACTAGACAGAACTGTCTATTTTCAGGCACGACCTGGGAGAGTACAAATCAAGGAACAGGTGAAAACAAATACATATACAGTGTTGTACAATAGGAAATTCCAAAAAATTATATAGAGGTACAAGTTACATAGTACATAGTGGAGGTACATATCACACAGTATAATAGGAACAAAATAGACAAAAAGGCACAATTTGCTATTAATAATGTACAAAATGTGCTGGCCCACCAGTGCAGCGGTAGGGTTACTGCTCGCGGCGCCAGTGACCCGGGTTCAGGAACGGACTTGGGCAGCCGGAGGGCTGGCTGGGGGAAGGAGGATTGAGCACTCAGAGGCTGCTGTCCTCCTCCGGGTGGGGTGGGATGCGGGTTCCACTACGATACTGCCACCTGGGTGACCATGGGTGGAGATGCAGCAAAGACTGCATGTAGTAGGGAGGGAGGACGTTGGCTGGGAGCCGGAGCATTAGCATGTTGCGACGTGCGTCGCTCCTAGGCTCTCCTTGCATGCAGATGTCCTATGGGATGGGCAAAACAGCAGGAAATACCCCCCCAGTGTTCCCTATAGATGGAGCTTCAGGCCCCAATCCCAGGGCCCCTGTCAACACAGGTGACGGATCCCCGATGAAAACACAGATGCTCAGGGCGGAGGAAGGGGAGCCCCGCCTCGTACCCGCCTGGGGATCAAACCAAGGCAGCATGGGGGATGACTGTACCTGAAGCTGACAGATGAGCAGGGATGTACAAGGCCGTAGGAGACTCCTGAAGGTGAGGAAGCACCGGGGTGAGAAGGGGGCGTAAAAAAAAAAGAGAACATAAAAAAAAATAATGTACAAAACATGACAGTGCTGTTGGTAAGTCAGCAAGGAGACAATTCCCAGGCAGAGACAGGGAACAAAGTGCATAGCTGCAGCTGGGGAAGAGTGGGGATGGGAGGAATCAAGAGGCCACAGGGAAATTTAAGTGCAGGACAATGGCAGATTTGCATGACTCATGAAGCTAGGGACATTTGCAAATGTCAAGGGAGGCAGGTAATTGGAGAGGCCTTTCTTGAAAGTGGGGTTGGATTTGGAGTGCCTAAGATCAAGTAGTAGTAGTAGTAATAAAAACTTTTATTTTTATACAAGGTAATGTCATTTAGGTAAAAGAACCCAGTTTACAAGACAGTCCTGTTTTTAACAGAAAATCACAAACACTTAACACCTTGACAAACACTACAAAACAACCACACCAACCCAATAGCTAATTAACAGCATACATTATTAAAACGTTTTGTAATATATTATTCTACATCCAGGTATTAAAGTGCTACCAATTATCTACATGTACACATAAACTGATTTATTTAATTTACCCTCTGAATAAAAATATCTAATGAGGGTAAAGTGCGAACTGTATATGGCAAATTGTTCCAATGTTTTGTTGCCTGATAAATTAAAGTTCACTCCCCATGTCTATTCTGAATTTTAAGGGTATAGATTTTCTCTACATGAACTGTCCTCGTATATCTATTAGTAATCCTCTGTTTACCAAATAATGCCATATTTATATAATGGTCTGGAAAATACACATGATATTTGTATATTAATTTTTGCCATGATCTAATAGAATTAATATCTAAAGACTGTCATTGCAGTTGGAACAATAATACACAGTGATGAGTTCTACAATTACTCTGTAATACATATCTGGCCAATTTTTACTGTACCCTAATTTTTTAATTAATGGTTTACTTACTGTACGGTATACAAGATCACCATAAGTTAACACAGGCATAATCAATTGCTCTGCCACAGTTTTTCGAGCATTCCTACCCAAACATTTTGTTGTGCTACATAAAGCTCCTATTCTTCTATTAACTCTATCTATTAATGTATTCACATGAGCGTGAAAAGACATTTGAGTATCAAAACAATTCCCAAGTAACAATATTGATCTACCTGCTCTAATATTTCATTACTATCAATTCTTATTTAAATTTTCCCTACATTTTTAGAAGCAAAATGCATCAACTTAGTTTTCTTAATATTCATAATCAGGCCTGACCTGGTGAACCACTCCCTCACACTGTCAAAATCAGTCTACAAGTTATTTTGCAGTTCTTGAATATCAGTACCAGATGTAATAAGGGCAGTATCATCAGCATAAAGTCTCACCTGTGGGTTTCTTATTGCTTGGGGTAAACTATTGTTAAACAATAGAAATAACAGGGGTCCTAATATGGACCCCTGGGGTACACCTCTGTTTACAGATCTAATAGGTGATAAACATCCTGAGACCATAACTCTCTGGGTACGCCCCTCAAGGTAAGACTGTAGCCATTTGTGAGGTCCATCTATTATGCCCATATCTTCTGAAATTTGCAGCAGAAGGGAGTGGTTCACCAGGTCAAAGGCCTTCGATAAGTCCACAAAAATTGCTGCCGTTTCCAAACCAGAATGTAAAGATGCATTAATCAGATTATTAAATTCTACAAGTGCTGTGGTAGTTGAATGGGCCTTATGAAATACTGATTGAAATGGTGTAATAATATTATATTTGTCCAAATGTTCCATAATTTGTGTATGTTCATGTCGTTCCAAACATTTGGACAATATAGATAAAAAAGCTATTGGTCTGTAATTGTTAATTTCTGAAGCTACCCCTCCCTTGAATATAGGAATCACTTTACTTTCTTTCCAACTTTGTGGAAAGATACCTTTTTGCAAGCTCCAATTAAATATTTGTGTTATAACTGGGGCAATTTGATACGCAGCTAATCTCAAAAACCTTCCCTCTAGACCATCACTTCCAACAGATTTGTGAATATTCAAACTTCTCAAGCCTTTACAGACTTCAGTTACACTCAATAGTTTAAATCTAAAAGGGGGATAGATGTTTTTATTATTTCTAATTTTTTCCCTATCTAATCCAAGCTTACTTGCGTCTACATCAAAATCAGATAAATCTACAAAAAAATTATTTAACAATTTTGCTACTTCATAAGAATCATTTATCTGATGTCCTTGTACATCCACAACCAATTTTTTTGTCAAATCCTTTTTCCCTGGGTCCAGTAAACTATTAACATTCTGCCAAAACTTCCTAGGATTATTATCTCCATGTATTTTATTTTTGTAATAAGAAACCTTTGCCTTTCTTATTACCTGTTTACATTGGTTTCTCTTCTTTTTAAAACTTATCTAATCTTCCTCCTGTTTAGTTCGCTTAACCCATCTCCAAAGTGGGAGAGAGTTCCAAAATTTGGGGGCATAGAAGGAGAAGGCTAGTTCACCAATCCTGGTAGAGCATTGGGACAGATAACAGAGCTAAAGACATGGAACGGAGGGAACAAGTGTAGTCCATGGGAGTGAGCATAGCAGCGAGTGTGGAGGGAATAGAAGAATGAATAATGTTGTCAGTCAGACAACCTAATGAATAAGCCCGATGTGAGGAAGGAGACAACCAGTGGAGGTCAAAGTAGAGAGTACAGTGGTGCTTAAGATGAGGAGCAGATAGCGCAAATCTACAGATGTTGTTGTAGGCAAAGTCCCACATTTGCAAGATGCTTGCTTGTGCCATAGCGAAGACAGGCAGAATGTAGCAGAGTCCAGGGAGGAGAAGGCCTTGGGTGGCAGAGATCCTCGCGGCAGGGGTTAGAAACTGACGGACTCTGTAAGCCAATCCATTTTTAGCATTGACTGATTTGCAAATAGCTTTGATATGCAGAGAGAAGTTAAGAGATGGATTCAGCGTGACCTCTAGGTATTTGAAGGACTGAGTTACTTCCACAAGGGAGCCATCAAGACAAGAAACCTGGAGAGACAGAGTTGAAGTGACAGATTTCCTTTGTGACCCAAAAAGCGTAGCTTAGGTCTTGGCAGCATTTAGCACCAGGCAGTGGGACGTAAGCCAAGTTTGGATACGGTGAAGATCAGAGGAGAGATGGGAGTTAATTTCATGAACAGAGCTGGAGGAGACATAGAGAACCAAGTCATCGGCATACAGTAAGGAGAAACTGTGGGAGGGCACAGAAGGTATGTTACTGATGAACAAAGAAAAGAGCAGGGTCCCAAGTATGGAACCTTGTGGGATGCCTGAATGAAGCAGGGCAGGGGTAAAGAGAACTTTATGATAGGAGACAGACTGGGAGCGGCTCCACAGATAGCTGGCAAACCAGGCAAGTGTGGATTGGGAGGCACCAATAGAGCCTAGTTGATGCAGGAGTAGGTTGTGGTTAACCAAGTCATCGCCTTTGACATGTTATTAAAAACAGCCCCAGTAAGCTGGCCTTAACTGGAAGGGAACACTTCCAGTATTTATAAATTCACACGTTCCTTCTCCATAAAGAAAAATCTAAGACACACCTCCCGAACCCCATCCCATTACTTCTAAAGCTATTGATGGAAGCCATTCAGGGACAACCTGGGCACCATTTACTTAATAATCTCTATAAGGGCCTCCAGGAATTTATTGGAGATACCACACAATCAAGTTTAGTTACTTGGAATAAGGAATTGAACATACAACTCTCATACACTTCTTGATTGAAGTATACCCTTCCCTCACTAAAAGTTCTTGCTGCACCTTGCTGGAGAGACTTTGCCTAGAAATGCCACATTCGATACTTCCGAACTCTGGCTATACTGACTAAGTTTCTCCTGACATCATATGGCCATTGTTGGAGAAATTGCAGACAACATCAGGCTGACCACACCCATGCTTTCCGGTCCTGTCCTGTGTTGACACCATTCTGGCAAGACATAAATGAACAAATGTGCAAACTCTCAATATATAGGGAATTGGTATCCCTTACTATGGTTTCCCTCCATCTGCCATGCATAAAGGTAGCACCGCACTCCATGGCATACTTACACTTATTAGCAGCCAAAACAACTATTACTTGTGCAAGTCTCCCCTTGCAGGTGGGCTTATTTCTACCTTTAGGGTCCCGCCCCACCAGAGCTTAGGGAGTTTGCATGCTGTGGGGGGTGTTTTTTTCTGGTACCACCAGTTGGGGGCAGCAGAGTGGAATTATATATATTTAGCAGAGAGATAGGCAGTACGGGGAGAGACAGGCTGGGTTTGCTACAGGGCAGTTCATAGGGGGGGCCCCCTCTTCCTGTTAGGCAGGTCAGCAAGTTCGGAGGCCGTGCACTAGGCCCTGGGTTCAGGGTCTCCATGGGAGGTGAGCAGACAGGCAGTTGCAGTTGTTGGGTCCAGGGTTCTTTGGGCAACGGGTGGGGAGAGCATACGTAGGAGCAGAGGAGTTTAGAGTAGCAGGTAATATAGGACCCTGGGGGGAGCACTAGGCCAAGTTTTTGGAGGTGTTCTTGGGCCATCGGGTGCTGTTTTGGTGGTGGCCAGGCCTTGACAGGGGATCAGAGGATGGTGGCAGCTCCTCCCGATCCTGGTTCCTCACGTGGCACAATGGTTCAAGGGGTGGAAGGTGGGAGCAGGTGGTGGCCTGGACTCGATGGGGCCTGCCGTGCCTGTGTCTGAGGCAGGCCCTGGGGCCTACAAATGTGTAGGCCTTTAGGTCAGTATAGACCATGCCGATCTCTGGAAACAGGATTTTGGTTGGAAGTAGGGTGCCACTGTAACTGTTTTGAGGGCTCGGCTCTGCGGAGAGCCACGGGGAATGTGTAGGGAGGATGCACCAGGGACCAGGCTGGGACCAGGATTAATGGGAGGAACGGTTATGGGAGCATCATGGAGGGTTTTTGGGCTGTTCATTTTGCCCCAAGTATGAATTAACTCAGTGGCAGGCAGAGAAGTACATCACTCCCCTAAAGAGGAGACAAAAATGGGAAGAGGTTCAGCATAAAGGAATCGGTGAGAGAGGAAGGCTCTTACCAACACCAGTGGGTCATGAGGAGTGTCACGTTCCTGGAAATTTTCAGAAATCAATCTCTGGTCCTGGGGATTAAGTTTTCTGCTGGTTCTGTTGTATAGAAAATCCATGCCTAAGAATGCCTGTAGCTCTCTCTCAACAAATTAGTTTGATAAATAAGTTAGCCCCGTGAAGCTGCATTAGTTAACAGTTTTAAGCTGTTGGGACCCTGAGCTCTGCAATCGTTTAGGAGCTCAGGAGAATAAAAATGATTTGTTTGTAGAAATCGGAGTCCAGTTTGATTATTGTTGTGGAAGAATATTGATGAATTATGAGTCCTTTAGTTTTCAGGGATTCTCAGTTTTTCTGGGGCCTGAAGTATTGCATTTCCTGTGCCCTCCTGCTCTGGGTCTGGTGGGATGGAGAAGCTTAAAGATGAACTGACCAGTCCGCCTCCCAGATCTCCTGCTGGTTAAGAAGCTGGCCACCCTTGGAACTCAGTGTCTTGGGGTTTGAAGACATCTCAAGGTAAGACACCCATGGTTTTATTCCAATTTTAATCTGAGGAGAACTTGGTGAGGTTCTAGATTCTGAGGCCCCCTTCCCTCCTTAACATCTGGCTCCTAGACATGGGAAGGGGGGGCTACACTTGTTCATGGAGAAAAAAGGAACCTCCCACAGTGGTGAACTGATGTCAAATATTAAAAGAAATCTCATTATGGAGCAAATAACGGCCTAATTTCGGGGATTTACTACTCAATTTGAGATTAAGTGGGGTAGCTGGGTATTCTATATATCCTCTGTGGATGGATCATTTGTACCATACAAGATCTGAGATGAAGTATCATATGATGATCTGTGATTCCCAATTACCTGGACCGTAGGTGAGTATTCAGGCCATTACTGCTAGAAGTCATTTTATCAGTTGTGGTGAAAATTGCCCTCAGGGCTCTGTGCTTGGTCCCCTTCTAGTCTCCATCTTCCTTAATGACCTGCCATCTGTCTGCTCCCCTCCTCTGCCATACACATGTATGCTGATGATACTGTCCTGTATGCATTTGGCTCATGACCAGCTGAGGTTACATCCAGCTTGCAGCACAACTTCAACAAGGTCCAGCTCTGGTTTGCAAACCATCAATTATTCCTCAACACCAAAAAGGCAGTCTCCATGACCTTTGGCACAAGGCAGAGACTCTCTATGCTTCCCTCCCTGCATACTTTCCACACTCTTGATGGGACTTTTCTTGAGGACACCTCATCCTTCAGATACCTTGGGGTTTGGTTAGAGCAACACCTCAGCTTCTCTGGACACATTGACATCATCCAGAAAAAAATTGCACCCCAAGCTCAGTGCCTTGTTCAGGAACCACAGTTGCATCCCTCCTGTGGCTAGGCGTGAGCTTGTCCAGAAGGTGATCCTTCCCATTTTTGACTACTGCAACATAGTCTATTGTGCTGCTCCTAGGTCCTCCCTGACCAGATTGGACACTCTCTTCAACTCTTTCTGCCGCTTTGCCCTTGATGCTCCCTCTCGTACCCACCACTGTGACCTCTATTGAGCCCTTTCCTTCCCCTCCAACTAGCAGAGTTAGGGATATAACATGGAATAACTTCACAGATGTCCAATGGACATTGTCAGAGGGAGATTCCCCTGGAAAATAACGCACAGACAACTTCTTAGTGGGTGCTCGACTGGCAATTTATCTTTTGCATCACATCACCTTTACCACTTTAAAATTTACACATTTACAAACATTCCTTTTTCTTTCCCCATGTTATCCACCATAAAGTCCAACAGTTAATGTTCTGTTCAATCACATAGTTCAATTGTCTTTTGTAAATGTCTCTGGTTCTCCTGTCGTCTTCTCGGTGTCCAGGCGTTTGTAAAGCCCAATACCCCTTCATCCACTTTCCCTTGAACAGTCTGTTGTTCGTTGTCTCCTCGGGGTCCAGATGCTTGAAAAGCCCAATGCCCCTTCTCCTATTCCCATTGCTGCCCTCTCTTTGGGTCCGGTTGCCAACGGCATCCGGCCCCCCCATATTGTTACTTCCTTAATCGTATGCCTCCTTTTTTATCTGCCTCCACATCCAGGCATCTGCGCCTGGCCCATGGATCTTACCTTCCCCCTCTTTCCGCCCCTCATTTTATTTTTTTCCCCAAAATAGTCCCCTCTTACACAAAAACCCCTCCAGAGAACTTTCTTCTCCGGCTTGTTGCCCTCCTTTGGCAACCCATTCCTTGCAAATCCTGCCTTTCTTTTTCTCCGACCTGTTGCCCTCTTTCAGCAACCCATTGCTTGCAAATCCTGCCCTTTTGTTTTCTCCAACCTGTTGCCCTCTTTCGGCAACCCATTCCTTTTTTTTCAGACCGGTTGCCCTCTTTCAGCAACCCATTCCTTGCAAATCCTGCCCCCCCTTGAGAAGCGTCTCTTTCCCTTTTTCTTGTTGGCCCATTCTGCCAACCCATGTCAACCAGGGGCTTCCTCCCCTTCTTTGTTGGCCCATTCTGCCAACCCATGTCAACCAGGGTCTTCCTCCCCTTCTCCTGTCACCCTCTTTCAGTGACCCGGTATCCCTTTTCCTTCCACTTACCCATGGGTCCTTACCCCCCAGTGACCAACCTACTGGGTGGGTTGGTGGGTGCTAATTCAGATCCCAGCAAAAAGAGGGAGACCCCCTCCTCTGCTGGCTCCTAAATACCCCCTAGGCTACCCCTTCCCCCGTCCAACTTTCCTGCTTACCTGTCCTGTCATATTTGTCATTGAGGGATGACATCATGACCCCCTCCTTTGCCTGGGCCTTCCTTCCTGCCATCCCCCACCTCACCCTGAGCCTACCTAACCTGCCCCACCCCCAGCCAGTCCTGTCCCCCTGTGCCTTTTTTCCTAAGGAATCCCCCTGACAATTTAGGTTGTCCTTTAGGGGCAACCACATTTGTCAGAGGGAGATTCCCCTGGAAAATAACGCACAGACAACTTCTTAGTGGGTGCTCGACTGGCAATTTATTTTTTGCATCACATCACCTTTACCACTTTAAAATTTACATATTTACAAACATTCCTTTTTCTTTCCCCACGTTATCCATCATAAAGTCCAACAGTTAATATTCTGTTCAATCACAGTTCAATTGTCTTTTGTAAATGCCTCTGGTTCTCCTGTCGTCTTCTCAGGGTCCAGGCGTTTGTAAAGCCCGATACCCCTTCATCCACTTTCCTTGAACAGTCTGTTGTCCATTGCCTTCTCGGGTCCGGATGCCTGAAAAGCCCAATACCCTTCTCCCCCATTCGCCCCCCCCCCATATTGTTACTTCCTTAATCGTATGCCTCTTTTCATCTGCCTCCCGTCTGCGCTCTGCCTGGCTCCATGGATCTTACCTGCCCCCCTTTTCCAACCCCCATTTTATTTTTCCCAAAATTTCCACTAGCCCATCTCCAGCTTAGGTGATGGAATGATGGGCTTCCCCCACCTACACCCTTCTTTTTCTCCCAAATTTCTACACTATCTCACAATTGTAGCATATATGCTGACATCCCCTGGTCTGTACTTCCCTGCTGATAAATGCAATGTCTTTATGGGCTATCTATGTCTCTACCCACTTAATCATGCTGCCACCTGCCTGTTACTCCTGCTTAGCCTGCTCCACCCCTTTTATGTCCCTGGCCTGCCGCCAAACCATCCTAGGTGCCATCTCTGACCATGCTGTCCTCACCTGTGGCCAAACTGCTGAATTGTCCCTAGGTCCCTTAGCATTTCCTTGCACAACAATCCCCATAGTTGCTCTCCCAAATCATTACCTCTCAAATGTATTATCAGCAGGTCTGTCTGTGATCACTTTTTCACCAGCTCTTCCAAGGTTGGCATGATCTGTACCCACCTCATGCCCCAGACCCCTTTGCAATAAACTATCACTTTTGTCGGGGTCCTGCCCTAGCTGTTTTTCTCCCCGATGGATGGTGGCCCCATCTCTGCCAATAAATGTAATAATGCCAGAGGATCCAGACCCGCCTGCTCCTTCCCTGCTCTCTGGAAGACAGAAATACACAGGTTATACTAGTTTTCTCACATATCTCTATATAGCAATTAGCCCACCACCTTCCACATTCTTAGTATGTCCCCAGTGTGTGGGCAGACCAGGAACTCCTATACAGCAGTCAGACTCTGATTGACATGTTTAGTCTTAGTCCCCACAGTTGTCTCAAAACCCTGTTTGACACAGAGTGTCCTCCTTGCCAATTGATGACCTCCACTACCACTCTGTTGTCACCAGAACATTATCTTCCTGTTCCTTAAGAACTCCCCCAATGTCAGCACCACCACTCATATGGGAAAATCTCCAGCCATGTTATGTCCTTCAATAAACCACTCTCGCTCCAAGACTCTGGCCATGCTTCTGCAATCCACCTCCCCCTAATATATGCCTCCATTCCGACAGACCCCGATCCATCCCTGTATAGGTCCCTATCGTTATTCCCTAGCCACTCTCTACCAGAATGTGACCCCATTGTAGTCAACTAAGAATTGTTGCCACACCTCCAGATCCTGGCCTCTATCCCCTGTGAATGTCCACCCAGTGGCGGTGAGCAGCTTGCCTCCTGGCCAGCCGTCTCTGGCTAATCTCTGGTGAACACCTTCCAGGAGCCACTGCCCTGTATGTGAAATTCAAGTGCCCCAACAGCTGTTGTACCTGGATCCAATGTGAGTCTCCTCCTTCTTTGACCTCCTGTATTATTTCCTTGAGTCTGGCAACTTCTTCTGATGGGGTGTAACCTGAAACCTGCTCTTCTGCATCCACCTCAATGCCCAGGAATTCCAGCTTCCTAGCTGGACCTTTCGTCTTCCCTTCCGCAAGTGGTCCCCCCATCTTCTTGCACATATGCTCAAAATCCCGGAGCCTTGACTTAGTCTCCTTCCAGTTCTCCCCCACCAGCAGGAAATCATCTAACTAGTGTATGACCGCATTGTGCCTGTATCTTTTCCCAAACGCCCATTTCATCCAAGTGCTAAATGCCTCACACTTCACACAGCTGTGGAACAGCCCATGAGCATTGCCTTGTCAAAAAGGAAGAACCCTTGGAACCCGAATCCCAAAAGGTCCCATTCTTCCTTCCTGGTTGATATTAACCGACTCAGTGTCGGTCTTTGTGAGCCATACCCCTTCTTTTGTTCTAATCAGCCCCACTACCAGTTCCAATTTTGCATAAGAAAACTGCGCTACATTCCCCAGGATGTGATCATTCACCACATCCCTTCCGGATATGACAGGTGGTGGATAAGCCTAAACTCCCTCGCTGCTTCTTCGCATCAGCCCCAATGGTGAAACCCAGATTGGGTAAAGTTAGGGTCTGAAATGGACCCTCTATCCTCCTGGCCTCCCTTCCTCCCTTATTTTTGTTTTTACTATATCATCTTTCCCTTTAATGAGGCCAAGTTCTTGCATCTCCTACTCCTTCTCGCCCCCTGATATTTTAGACTAAAGCCCCTTTCGAACCCCTCCACTAGCATCGTCCTTGCCCTCACATCTGGATATCCTTTTATACATCCTTTCCTCACCTCCAGCTTGATTGGGATCCTGGCTAATCCAAACCCCCCCGGTGCCTGACCCTCTCTCGTTGGCTCCCCGTGCCACCTGACCCATACCCTTGCCCTTACCACTCGTGCCTCCCTCGGCCTCAGGTTCCTCAGCCTGCTTGTGGTCCGGCACCTCTCGTGGTGGCCTTTTCTTGGATCTTCCCGGAACCCTCCTCTGGTGTCTTCCATTTTTATGAAGTTTCCGCCACTTCCTTCTGCTTCGCTGCCGCCAACAAACCCTTACCAACACAGCATATCCTTCTCCCTCAGGCTTTTTCCCCCGTCCCCTCCTTTCTTTGTTTATAGTTCTTGTGGCCTTGTCTCCAAGGTCCTCACAACCCTCCTCTTCTTTCACACTATCCCCCTACCCCCCCCCACTGTGGCTTTATATATTGCTTCCCCCTTTTTTCTACCTGTCTATGGCATGTGGAAATATATGTATCTACAAATAAACATATATATTATGGTAGCACTGTAGTGCTACCATAGTTAGGGTTGAGGAGCCATTTCTATGTTAAACCCAAAATTTTGCACCTTAATAACTTTGCAATCATTTGACAGATTTACCTGAAATTTGGAATGCACGATCAAGAACAATAGGCCTTGGGATCTGCCAAGTTTCGTACTGGTCAGATATATGGCTGCGGAGTTATTAAGCGTGATCTGCGCGTGCATTTACACTTTCTGGAATTCTGCTGTTGCCTACAGGTCGCACGGTTTGCATGACCTGCCCGAAATCTTCAGGGAACATGCAGCCAGGGTCCCCAATGTGCCTTTCAAAGATTTCGTGAAAAAATATTAAACGGTTCAAAAGTTACTCAAAAAACAATTTCCCATTATAAGTCAATGGGAAAAGTTAAAAAGTTTGACAGTGTCGCAAATGCACTTTTTACTGTCACAAATAGCCCTGTTACTGTCACAAATCTGCCATCATCTTTTCAGTTAGTGATCAGAAAAATGCTTGGCATTTAAAATTGCGATCCTCTAGCAACCTAATTCTTTTTGTATTCACCTAGTAGGGCCCTGAGGATGCTAGCCATCTCTTTATTTTGGGGTAAACACCCCAGAAATATGTTTTCAGATTTCTGGAAAAGTACTTCATAAGTAGTGTCGCACTCATGAAAGTGTAGCAAATTTTAAAGCTTTCACAAATTACACACTACTTTACGACACTATGCCCAAAATAAAGAAAGACTGCACCACGGAGGAATGTTGTGTGACTTGTTTAGAGACTTGTGTCCAGTAACTGACTGTTGTGGGATACGAACCTGGACATCCCGATTTCTAAGCTTGAGCTGAGCTCTAACCACTAAACCAGGGTGTCCCTTAATTGTGTTTGCATCATGAAATGCACCTCGAATGAAGAAAGCGACCCAAGTTTTAATTAAAAGCCTCTCGGAACACACAACTCACTAAAATTGATAATTTAGCTTATACCACTCAAGTACCTGTGTGCCTCCTCCCAATCCTGCTCCTGTGAAGCTCACTGGACGCTTTAAGTCTCTGTGCAGCACTCAGATCTTAGCCACTGACTGCAGAATGTGAAGTCTTGGCAATCAGAGGAAAATCACCAGCCTGGAAATGGGAAGGCAACATGGGAGAGGGCATAATGTTCAATCATTTCTTATCGAATCCAGGCTCTCACGAGGGGCTGTGTCACACAACCGTCACCATCCATAAACTGTAAAGCAAAACCCACTACAAGTGCATCCCATAGCAGTAAGGGATCGCTACCCCACCCTTTAACAACACAGTCCCAAATGAGGTGACTACAGAAGGCATGCTAGATCAGATAGAAAGGTGAGAGAGGCCCTGAGCTCAGAGTCTTATCTGCAAACTCCGGTAATCACCATCAACTGGGGGTGGGGCAGAAAGCAACCTTGATGTAAGCATTGCAGAGCCTGTCAGTGGCAAAAGCAGAGCACAAAATCACACAGTTACAGCTCAGTGCATATGCAATTACTGTATACAAGGACATCAGAAAACACAACCCATTGCTATGCGAGAGCTAACACCAGCAAAGGCAGAGGTGGCAGGAAATACATAAAACCACACCAAGGCAACTGTACACACAAGCATTGTATATAGCGGCATAAACACACACATACACACACAGACACACACACACACACAACCTATGATGTATGCAATACTAGGGCTACAAGCAACAATGTACATTGGAAACAGCATTCACGCATGCAGAACCCATGGCACAGACAAGTATACAAACACACAAGAAAGCACAACCCAGATGTATGGGGGGGTGATACGGGGACAACACACAACACCTAATATACAGATACACCTAAAACTAAACTCAGTATGTATGCAATTAAAGGATAAACACAACTCGGCACACACACAACACAATAATATACAACTAAGGGTGAAACAGTCAAATTCTCAGATACCGCTTGTTGGCACATTTTGTTTTTATGTTGCCATTGTTGTGCAGTTGTTGCATATGTTTACTGGGGTAATTTTTTTGGGGGGGTAGGGTAAATGTGGTGAAAACAGTGGATGGGGTTACCCTAAACACTTGAAAAGGCAAAGGAAGTAATAGCTGCATGTTAGCTTGCTAGAGATGAAATGGTGTGACTACAGGATACGAGCCTGAGGTTAGAAGGGTAGACGGAGGGCAGTGTGGAAATGATATGGAACGGATATTATGTGTATGTGTGTGTGTGGGGAAGGGGGACACGAGTAGTGAGGAGGACACACAGATTCAGCCCTGCTGCTGCCACTAAAACTTGAGTAATGATCGGGAGAGCAGACTAGTTCCCTTTTATTTCTTGACTTGTGTTTTACAGAACTGGGTAAAGTGACTATGCATGCATGTATGGGGGGGGGTAGAATAAAGCTCAGAGGAACCTTAGAAATTGTGGAACAGCTCACCCCCAACTGCAACTCTGACATGGGGCAAACAAACATTACTTTTTAAAGGTGTGTGTGTGTGTGTCAGATGAAGTTGATGTTAGGTAGATACCTTTGTTTAAAGGTGTGTGTGTGTGTGTGTGTGAGATGAAGTTGATGTTAGGTAGATACCTTTGTTTAAAGGTGTGTGTGTGTGTGTGTGTGTGTGTGTGTGTGTGTGTGTGAGATGAAGTTGATGTTAGGTAGATACCTTTGCTAAGATGCTTTGGAGACCTCAGTGTCTTCCTCATCATCAATGGATGCAGAGCCAATGAAGCCTGAACAGCCTAAACTTAACCTAATAAAGATATCACGTTTACCTAACAAAATAAATATATGTATTTTTTCAGAGAGCGAGAGAGAGAAAGCGTATACTTTTTCATGCCTATTGGAAACCACATTCCGCATCTCTTAACCTTGCAGTTTAAAACCTCTTAAGCTTGCAATTTAAAATGCATCAGAGTGTTGCGGATTTTTTTTGTTTTACAAAAAATCGGGAGAATCCATACACTTTATACACACTCTGCACCTACAGTCATCTATTCGACCTTTCTAGTCCTTTCTAGGCTATGCCAACAACAGACATGAGGCAAACCACCCATACAGAGGGGACCACAGCCCTTGGGCTAATCAGCGTCCCCAGCCCCCCCTTCCCAGGTGCTTCTCCCCCCCCCCTTCTCCCGGACACCTTCCCCTTTGCACTCTGTACTAAATGAGTCCTGTGTACTGCCCATGTGGCTGAATGAAACTGTTCTTGCCACCACCAAATGTGTTTGTTGAACCTGTTACAGCTTAGCTGGCCGCCCTTGATTGGCAGCTGTAAATTTACTGCAAATGGGCCGTGATTGTCAGTTTACCCCGGCCCCCCTCCCCTTTATCTTATCAAAGCCAATAATTGCAATTGCCGTTTAGTTTCCTTGAAGTAGCAATCAGCGCTGTCTTCAGCTGATAGAAGAGAAACCGCTGTCAGCCTGATGCCCGAATGACAGCCAAGAATGCCCCCCCTCAAAAATGTCCTAAATACACTAGTCATTCCTTTGATCTTTCACTGATTGGAAGATTACTACTTTGGCCCCATATCTGTGGGGAACAGCTAAACAGATAAATTCCAATACAGGTGCATTTTGGTGTTAGGGTTGAAAACCCCTTGGACCCCCAGCTCATCTCCTCAACCGCATTAGTGCATTAAGTCATCGGTCCCAACTCTCACCCCAT
This sequence comes from Neoceratodus forsteri, assembly GCA_016271365.2. NCBI lineage: Eukaryota > Metazoa > Chordata > Ceratodontiformes > Ceratodontidae > Neoceratodus > Neoceratodus forsteri. Next base: position 186,291,490 of record CM028129.1, read on the forward strand.
TCTCCTATACTTCTGCTGCTTTACACATGTGATGGGGTGAGAGTTAGGGCTGACGACCCCAATGCGCCTCCAATGCCGGTTGGGGGTGGGCTGAGGGGGTCCAAGGGGGTTCAACCTTAACACCAAATTTCTCACTTTTGTCGCTGTGGAACAACCCTAACTAATGCATTAAACAGAGTTTTTTGCCTCTAATATATATATATATATATATATATATATATATGTATCTCCACATTTTTTTTTAACCATTCCTCGTGATTCCCTTGTAAATGTCTTGTTTCATGCTCCTGTGCCCGAGCTACCCACCTGCAGGCCCCGAGTTCTGATTTTATTTTGCTTCCCAATCGAAGTGCTGAGCTGCTCTTTTTCTGCCCCTAATTACCTTGAGCCTCTACTGCTGCATGGGCTTCTTTGTAAGCAATCCTTGATAGGCAAATCTTATATATATATATATATATATATATATATATATATATATTACACATTTAACCCTCCCAGCCAGCCTGTGCCTCACAGCAGTTTTGCATTCCTTGTAATTCCAAAGTGCAGCAATTACCTCTCAACCTGTTTAGTATAAGCGCTTATTACCTTCAGGCGATTTTATAACAGAAACCACTGGGAGCAGCTGAAATTCAAACCCTGCTCTTTAACCAATTGGCCCCCTACTGACTGTACCCTTAAATATATTGTTTCTCCTGTCCCTATACTTTTAAAAACACTGCCGGTACCAGGCAGCACAATGCTATTGCCCCCTCTTGCATTTTCCCTTTCTCTTTTATTCATTCAATCATTTTATTTGTATATTCCTTTATTTATTTATTTATTTATTATTATTTTTGTTTGTTTTCCTTTCAATCTTGTTCCCTTATATTCCGTGCATCCAGTGCAATTACACACAGCCATACCCCTTTTCTGTGTCTGGGACTACAAACATGGCACCCGCCAGCCGGCCCACACACCCGCTTTTCCCACTGTCATGCAGGTGCAGCCTGCTGCTGGTGTCAACGCCAAGCCCGCTCCTCCCCGGCCTAGGAACACAATCCAACGCCCCTTCATGGCTGTTCCTTGGTCAGTCGTCCCATACTGTACCCCCTGCTTCCCAGCCGAGTTGCTTGCAAGAAACCCACTGAGAAACCCCCTTGCCCTTCTTCCTTAGGCCATGGTGCCGGCCTAATGCCCCACACAACATGATCACTGCTCCGCCAGGCCACTTCCCCTTCCTCCGGTAGCAGGCTGCCTGAATTGGAGAATAAGACCACCCTGCATGGCGGATCGCCTGCCGGACGGCTTCCTGCAGGAACCCATCACACTCCAACTCAATTGGGCAGCATAGAGGAGCCAGCCTCACACCAATAACCCCATGCAAAAACCCCAGTGAACAGCTGCACAACTCTCCGGTTCCCACCAGTGCGATGCCTCCTCTATTCTTTGGCTACCACAACCAAGCCTTGGTTCTGTAAACAAGTGAGTCCTGCTGCTCTGTAAATAACCTTCACTAAGAACAATCTGCAGCCCATGAAGCATTAAGTACCCGACTCCTGACATCAACAAAAATGGGCCCTGCTGCCTTTGAAGCTTAACCCCGCCTGTCTGTGCACCTTACAGTCTATGTATACAGTAGTTTAACATTGTGCTTATTCCTTGTGAATTCAAAATCAAGGCACCTGCCCCCCCAGGTTTGTGTGGTATAAGCCTTTATGCGTTTTACTGTCGCAATTATAGGAGAGAAAACCATTTGGTAGCAACTGAGAGTCAACCTGCCTTTAATCACTGCAACCCCTCCTTCCATTATCCTGCCGATTCCATCCTTTCAACAGCAGGCCCTAAGCCTTTTCCGGCTCTATTGCTTCCCATCTGCATCCCATGGCAGTTTTTACGTGCTGTGGGCTGCACATGGCTTTGTGTTCCCCCCAAACAACTCCGGGTTTTTTTTTTTTTTTGCTCCTTCCTTTCCATTTTATTTCCCTCGTTGGCTTGCTGCCTTAAGTCCCCACTGCAGTGCCCCGATAGTTGACCAGCTCAATGTACAGTGGCTTTTTTTTTTTTTTTATATATACCCCAAATTTTTTGGCCCTTTCTTTATATTTTATTTACTAACATTTCGTTCCCTCAATGGCTTGCTGTCTTACGTCCCTACTGCAGGACCCCTGACAGTTATCCAGTTCGGTGTACCCTGCCTCTGTAGCAGCTTCCCTTCTCGATTTCACCAAATGTTCTTACCTTCCTGACTGCTTGACGAAAAACTACCAAAATGACCTCCATAGCCTGCTATGCATGCACGTCACTCCCTTACCACACCGTGCATGCACATACATTGCATTCCCCAGCCCCCCCCATGGTGTCTGGCCTCACTCAGACCTATCTTCGATGCCAAACTCCTCGCCCTCTTTGTGGCATCCTCCCAGCCATCTCCACTGTTCTTGTCCCCGGCCATGCCTGTTTCAGCACCCAGACCTCGGGCACACAGCCGCGATCAAGGACCACTGAAATCAGCGCTTGCCCATGCCTATCACCCAGCAACCTCTGGGCTGCTCCCAGAAATCATCCTCCATGGCAAAGAGTGCTCACTCTATCTACTCATCCAAGGAGGACACTGCTGCCCACACCCCAGAACGAGCTCCCAACTCCCTCCAGCAAAAGTGACTGACTCCCTGTCCCTAAGCAGTGGGCACTCCCATCTAGGAGTCCCCAAAGTAACCACTGCGGCCCAAAGAAACAGCTGCCCGAATCTCTACTGCAACCCGCCCAGCACCACCACATGGGCACTACAGTCCCTGAAGCCGCTGCTGCAACAGCAGCGGCCTGAAGAACGGCAGCTCATTTCGCCAGAGGAGAATCCTGGGCCCCTGTGCTCCTTGTGCAGCCCTATCCAACCCCTGACTCCTGGGACCCTTCGCAATCCAGCTGCATCTCAGGTACATTTGTTTTACTGTTTACATAACAAGATGGAATAAACTCCCATTTTCCCCATGCTTTTTACCCTGCTTGGGATCCCCCTCCAACTGGAGAGCCGAATCCCCCTGCTTTGGTAACTCTACCCTTACTGGCCACAATGCTCCTATCCCCCCCACCCCAATGTGGTCCCAAATTCCAAACCTATATTTTGCCTCTTCAGTATTCTGGCTACCAAGATCAACAGCCATTACACTTAAATTACAACCATTATTTTTTAATTTTTTCTTATTTCCGTTATTAATGCATCTCCACCACAGGTTTGGCTGTAAGTGGCCTCCCCCAATAATTATTTTACTCACCCCGCAACTGCCTTCCGGCCCATGCAGCCTTGCTAGGCCCCCATGCCCAAACTCCCAGCCATGTGGCCAGGCCTACTTTTTCCCCCATTATGCCTTACCTCAAATTCAATCCTTAATTCCTCACTTATGTGAAATACAAACAGGGCAGCAGTGACCTATAACTGTTATATACTCGGTTATTTAGAACTCCTATATAAATATCTCCTCAAACGCTCCCTCACCATCTAATTCATGAGGAAACCTAGTGCAAGGTTATTAAACTACCTCTCTACATTTGTCATATGGTCACAGTTCCTGCCCAAAAACAATCCTCTTTGTAGACAATACAAAAAGGAAGAACAGAAGCCAAGGACGCTTTCCCCAGCGGTACTATTACTTTCTAAATTGCCTAAATGCATCTGCTGATTGCTATCTGCTGATTCTATTTACTGATTTATAGCGAGTTAGAACAAATACAGAATGTTTCTGTTAGCACCCTTTGCAAACTGTGTGGAGAGGCCTTTTGGCACCATGCAATTCTGCTTAAAGTTGGACCAGCATAACATTCTGTGGTGATTTGCATATGCAGCCCATGATGCTTTGCATTGTGTGGGCATGTGTGATTTTGTATTTTCTTGAAACTTGGCTTCCCAGCCAAATGCCATTTGGGGTAACCCTTGCCTCAGTGTTTGCACACAGAGGTTCTTTGTCATATATATATAAAATTTTTTCTCTTGCCAAGCCTGCTAACATTGTATTTCTACCCATTAACAGATCAATTCCTCTGCTACTTGCTGTAATTCCTGCAATTGTTAACCAAATTGAACTGTTTCCTTAATTGCAGGTTATGTGCTGACTGTAAAACACCTCTAGGAAAAATCCCAGCACAAAAGGCCTGCCACTAGCACACTGAAAGTTAACTTCCTTGCCTAGTTACTGCTCAGGCCGCTCCCATGTGGCCAGGCCTACCCCACCTGAAAAAACCTTACCTCAAGTAGTTGAATTACCATTTGAAGTGCTGAGCTCTGGTCTAAATTCAGATCCCAGCAAAAAAAGAGGGAGACCCCCTCCTCTGCTGGCTCCTAAATACCCCCTAGGCTACCCCCTCCCCCCCGTCCAATCCTTTCCTGCTTACCTGTCCTGTCATATTTGTCATTGAGGGATGACATCATGACCCCCCTCCTTTGCCTGGGCCTTCCTTTCTACCATCCCCCACCTCACCCTGAGCCTACCTAACCTAACCTGCCCCACCCCCCCAGCCAGTCCTGTCCCCCTGTGCCTTTTTTCCTGAGGAATCCCCCTGACAATTTAGGTTGTCCTTTAGGGGCAACCACATTTGTCGGGGGGGGGTGGCAGGAGAGTCAAGCCGGGGGGGGCCACAGGTCAATCAGCAGTTGCAGCAGTGTGAGGCAAAGAGGTGATTTCTGAGTGCAACTTTGAAGGGCCTATTCTAAGGATACTGGCAATAGATGCAGGGAGGGAGTTGTACCATAGCAGGACACTATAGGGGAAGGACCGTTGTGCGAGCAAGGTCTTGACTCTGGGTACCGTTAGGGTTGGTTTGCAAGTACTGCGGGTCGACACTTTGGGGAAGGCAACTCTGAGGGAGGAGGTAACCCCGGGAGGGGAGAGACCCAGGAGTATTTTCTTAGCCGACAGATAGGGTTGGTAAAGGAGCCTCTCTTCAAAATTGAGAATGTTGTCGATCGAGTAGAGAGAGCAGGTGTGGATGTGTCTTTCAGCACCTGACAGGAGCCTGCAGGCCTTATTAATAGAAAGCTGTACTCTATTGAAGGCAGTTTTGTCAGCAGCAGCATAGATATGTGGTTTTAATTACTGTAATTTGTACCTGTCAATTGCACATGCATTGCATTTTCTTAGCATTGTCTCAATAAAAAAGTAAATATAACACAAAAAGGCAATGGGACCAGACTGGGTACATCCTAGCACTCAGGGAAGTACTGGTTGCAACTCTGACAGTCTTATTTAACAGCTCACTAGAAACAGGTGTGGTACTGGAGGACTGGGGGAGGGCATAAATAATCCCTCTTCACATAAGTGGTAGCAGGGAGGAGGCTGGAAATTATAGGCCAATCAGCTAGACATTGCTGGTGGGAAAGTTAATGGAATCACTGCTGAAGGAGAGGACAGTGGAATATCTTGAATTAGTTGAGTTATAGGACCTGAGACAGCATGGAGTCATGGGAGGGAGGTCATGTCAAACAAATCTGATAGATTGACTGGATGAATAAGGAATTAGAATTGGAGTGGTGTTGTAGATGTGGCAAACCTAGATTTCAGTAAGGCATTCAACACCACTCAACACAGAAGACTATTGAACAAGCTGGGGAGCTTAGAAGTGGGTCAGAGCGTGGAAAAGTGGGTAAGAAACTGGTTAGGGGATAGGAAACAGAGAGTAGTGGTAAACAGAGTTCACTCTGAAGAGGGATGGGTGACCAGTGGGCTGCCTCAGGGATAGTGCTGGGACCTGTCCTCTTTAATGTCTTCATAAGTGACACGCAGAGGAGCTGGAGGGGAAGGTCTGCCTCTTTGCAGATGACAACAAAATCTGCAATAGGGTAGACACTCCAGGGGAGGGGGGGTTTAAAAAGATGAAACGGGACCTGAGAAAACACAGTGACTGGTCGAAGGGTATGGCAACTGGGTTTCAATACAAAAAAGTGCAAAATAATGCAACTGAGGAACAGAAACCCAGGGCAGAGTACAAAATGGGGGAGTGGTATTAATGACCAACAAGCAGGTAAGAGACCTGGGTGTAATAATCTCTGATGACTTAAAAGTGTCCAGGAAGTGCAACAAGGCAGTTGGGAAGGCTAGAGGGATGTTGGGGCGTATAGGAAGAGGGTTCACCAGCAGAAGCAGGGAGTGGTGTTGCCTCTGTATAGATCGCTGGTGAGACCTCACCTGGAATACAGTGTACAGTTTTGGAGACCACATCTCCGGAAGGACATAGACAAAGTGGAGACAGTCCAGAGGAGGGCAACTAAAATGGGGCAGGGTCTACATCAAAAGCCCTATGAGGAGAAATTAAGTGAACTCAATATGAACATTCTGGAAGAGAGGAGAGAGGGAGGGAGGATATGATTGAGACCTTTAAATACCTCAGAGGTGTGAATAAGGTATAGGAGCAAAGTATTTTGCAGAAAGAAATGGGCTCAAAAACAAATGGGCAGGCTATGAAGCTGGAGAGGGGTAGATTCAGAAGAGATGTGAGAAAGTACTTCTTTACAGAAAGAGTGGTGGATTCCTGGAACTGTTTACCAGCTGAGATGGCTAGGGCAAAACAGTGGTGGGGTTCAAGAAAGCATGGGATTGGAATCTTAGTGGAAAGGAATGAGGGGAGGGAGAAAGTGCTGGAGATCAAGTAGGGTCTTTAGTGATATTGTAGGTAGGGGAAAAACAGGTAAACTGGGTGGGCCAAGCAGTCTTTATCTGCCAACATATTCTGTCTTTCTATGTTTCCATCATGCTGAAATGGAAAATCGCTCTGGAAAGAATCAAATCAAATCAACCTATTTATAAAAGGTGCCTTTCCAGAACCAAGGCGCCTATACATAACATAATAAAATCAATAAATAATTAAAACAATATTAAAATTAATCCAATGCTGCAACATTTAAAAATCATTGTATGCAAGGCTAAAAAGATGTGTTTTTAATGCCCCCTTAAAGCTTTGGACAGTCGGGCAATCTCGCACCTGATGAGGTAGAGAATTCCACAGGGTTGGGGCCATAAAACTAAACTATCTGGCCCCAGAGGTCTTTAAGTGAACCCTGGGAATCTCTAGCAGTCCCTCGTCAGTGGATTGGAGAGAGCAGGAGGGACAGTAGGGACAAAGGAGATCTTTCAAGTAGCCAGGTCCCTGATCGTGTAGGGCCTTATAGGTCAGCAAACTGACCTTGAAGGTGATTCGCCAGCGTATTGGCAGCCAGTGCAGTCTGCGGAGCACAGGCATTATATGACTGGACCTAGAGGAGCCAGTCAATAGCCTGGCTACCGCATTCTGCACTAGCTGCAAGCGGCGAATATCAACCCCGGTAGCCCAAGATAAAGGGCGTTGCAGTAGTCAAGGCAGGAGGTAACGAAGGCATGGACCAAAGTAGGAAGATCGTCCGGAGGAACAAGGTGCTTCACCAGGGCGATGTTCCTCAGATGGTAAAAAGAGGCTTTGACAACTGCCAACACCTGAGATTTAAGTGTCAAACAGTCATCAAACACAACGCCCAGGTTCCGCACCCAGTCTGAGGTAGTTAGCTGAACACCCCCAAGCCATAAACCCGAGGGTGATCCTGCCAACAAACCCGCCTCCCGGTGACCTAGGTCCACAACCAACACCTCAGTTTTCTCAGGATTCAACCGCAGCCAACTCACATTCATCAAGGCCTGGATTTCGGCCAGACAGTTGTTAAAGACTGAAAAGGCAGCATCTTGGCCAGGCACAAAGGACATGTACAGTTGAGTATCATCTGCATAGCAGTGAAAACTCAAACCGTACTGCCTAATAATCCCTCCTAACGGCAGCATATACACCGCAAACAACATGGGTGCCAAAATGGAGCCCTGCGGCACCCCACAGGATAGGTGGAATGATGCCGAGGAAAAAATCCTAGACACCACCCTCTGAGTCCTACCCTCGAGGAAAGATCAAAACCAACTGAGGACTGTACCAGATAGCCCACAGATAAATTGCAGGTGCTCCAATAGCACACCATGGTCCACCGTGTCAAATGCTGCAGAGAGATCAAGATGGAACGAGTCCTTCGATCTCTCGCTATTAGGAGGTCATTTAGTACCTGGACAAGAGCTGTCTTGGTACTATGTCTCTTCCTAAATCTGGACTGGAGAGAATTACAGACATTGTGGCTGGTCAAATGATCATCCAGCTGCGACGCGACCACCTTCTCAATAACCTTACACACAAAGGGCAGGTTAGAGACAGGCCTGTAGTTAGCCAGACAATCCGGGTCCAAGGAGGACTTCTTAAGAAGGGGCTGGACCACAGCCTCTTTCCGAGGATTTGGAAAAATCCCCCTCTCCAAAGACCTCCAGACTATCTCAGCAAGGACCGGACCGATTTTATCCACACAGCCCACTAGGAGACATGTGGGGCCCGGGTCCAAACCACAGTTGGTCGGACGCAATGATTGGATGACCATCACAATGTCACTGATTGTGGGAAGGCTGAAGTCAGACCACACAAACTGGGTGTCCGACATCTCCTGCCGACCATTACAGCTCCCCTTAGGGAGGGTCAAGCAGATATCAGACCTGACTGTGGTAACCTTATCTGAAAAGATTGAGCAAACTCCTCATACCATTCTTGAGAAAAGGCTCTTCTGGGCTGAAGACAGATTGGACTGCACAATCTGTCCACAGTCCGGAAAAGCTGAGCTGGTCTATTCTGTGCAGCAGCAATCTCTCTGGACAGGAATTCTGCCTTCTTACAAGAGATTGCTGATTGATAGACCACATAATGGTCCATCAAACTAAGTTTGTCACAATCCAGACCCGATTTCCCGTCAGCACCTCTCTAACCTTCGTCCGACTCTCCTCAACTCCCTCAGAGTCTCATCAAACCAAGGAAACCTGGGGCGAAGAGTGAGGGGACGAACATGAACAAAAGCAATGGAATCCAGGGCCCCTACTACCGCCTTATTATAAGCAAGTACCAAGTCCCCTGGGTCCATGCAATCACTCGGTAAAGCCGATAGGTCCAGCACTGCCATCAGGCCATCATTTTTATAGTTTATAACCTGGCCCGAAAATGTAAAGGGAACATATTTCGCTTATTATGTTTTTTCCCATTTTTGTTTACATTGCTCATAGAATCATAGAAAATGCCAAGGTGTGGTACCATGGAAAGACAGAAAGATGCTGGCTGTGCATGTTGAAGTAGCGAGTCCCAAGTACTGAGACAAAATACAGTGACGGGAAGAAAAGCAGGTGAACCTGCACTCACCAAACCACCACTGCACCTAAAAAGGAAAGAGAGAGAAAACATAAATGAAATAAGATTTAATGGGTTAAATAATTGAAATACACCAATACAATAGCAAACAACTTAGTAACAAATGATTAAGCCCCCCCGAATTTCTACCCCAAATATTTATATTTATATATATATATATATATATATATATATAAAAAATAAGGGCGCGGTTGCGCTCCTATAATTAGGGTTATGAAGGCACTTCTATGTTAAACTTGAAATGTTGCACGTTAATAACTTTGGACCCATTCAACAGATTTGCATGAAATTTGGTATGCACGGTGGGGCATGGTAGATCTCTTGATCTGTCAATCAGACTTATGGTTTTTGGCACCAAAACACTGAAAAATGCACTTTTTGCCAGTTCTGTGGGCAGTTTTTCGGATTTTGTCCATGGTGCTGCACGGCCGTCGTGGGGTCTGCTGGTCTGAAACATGGCACGTAGAAAGAGCTTGGCTCAAGGAACATGCCACCTTTTGTTTGGTGAAAAAATATTAATCCATTCAAAAGTTATTAAACTTTTTAGCTCCCATTATAAGTCTATGGGAAAATTTATATGGTTATTTTGCGAAAAAATGGGGATGGGGTTTTGGCCATCTGGTCACTCCTCATGATCAAAGAATTTGCAGGCTCGCGATCAAAGAATCTTTAATCGTGAGAAATGTATTGATCGCGATGGCCGCCATCTTGTTTTCAGTTTGGGGTTGGAAAAAAACAAATATCTCAGCCCAGGGGTGACTTCTGAAGTAAAACTCGGATGGGCTTTACTCACGGGGCTTCCCTCTATCGAACCATGCCTGTGGTTTAATGTACTTACGTCAACAAACAGAGTTTTAAACTTTTAAAATCTTTGATTGCAGCTCGCTAACGATCTTTGATCGTGAGCCTGCAAATTCTTTGATCGCGAGATTCTTTGATCACGATCTTCATTTGTGAGGGAGGGACGAGATGGCCAGATTTAAAAATCAAATATCTCAGCCCAGTGATGACTTGTGAAGTCAAACTAGGATGGGTTTTGCTCAGGGGGCTTCCCTCTATCGAGCCATGCCTGTGGTTTAATGTACTTGTGTCAAAAAATGGAGTTTTAACGTTTTTTAATTCTTTGATCGTGAGCCTGCAAATTCTTTGGTCACGAGCCTGCAAATTCTTTGATTGCGAGATTCTTTGATCGCGAGCTTCCCTCATGAGGACGGGACAAGATGGACAGATTTTTGTTGGACCAGATAGCCTAAATTTCATGACCAGATGTCCCCTCATGATCAAAGATGATCTTTCATTGCGAATTCGCAGTCGATTCTCACGATCAAAGAATTTTTAAAGGTGCTAAAACTTTAAAATTAAATATCTCGGAAACGGTTTGCTGTTTTAACTTGAAATTTGGAGGGTGTTGAGGGGATGTCATCTACATTTGAATTATGGTGTTTAGGTGTAGGAAAATGTATTTATTGTGGAGATATTGCATGATGCACTTTGTGTTTTGCGGATAGTGTTCTGCATTGTGGTAATGGCTTGAAATTAATAGGGTAGCTAGCCTTACTGCCACGGAGGTACTTTTCAGTGGTTAGGTGTGTAAAATGTAAACAGGTGCAGAATTATGCCACTATAATGAATGAAAATCTCAAACTTTAACATTAAATATCTCAGAAACGGTTTGGTCTTTTAACTTGAAATTTGGAGGGTGTTGAGGGGGTGTCCTGTAGATGTGAATTATCATGTTTCTGTGTCAGAACATTAATTTGCTGCAGAGATAATGTGTGACGCAGGTAACGTTTTGCAGATACCATTCTCCATTGTGGTACTGGCTTGACATTTATAGGGTAGCTAGATTTACTGCCACAGAGGTAATTTACAGTGGTTAAGTGTGCAAAATGTAAACAGGTGCGGAATCTTGCCACTCTGATGAATTAAAATTTGCTTAATTTCAAGCCGGTCGGACCGTGGGGCCCAAAGTGCCCCGTGCTCCCACCAATTCATATGATATTCAGTACATGTACTGTTATGTTAGGCAGAAATTTGCACCCCACACTCCCACCAACTTTCACAACACTGTACTTTACTATGCTTTCTCAAAAGCATGTCATGTCTACAGACTGACAGACGCCTGGGTGTGTCATTGGGATTGTGAGGCCTAAATGTCACCCCATTCTTCTTTACTGTGGCATGTCAACATGCTTACACATGGAATGGGGTGACATTTGGGCCTCACAACCCCAATGACACACCCCGGCGTCTGTCAGTCTGGGGAGAAGGAGGGGTACACGAAAGGAGGGATAGGGGCAAACCTAAAGGTCTCATTTCCTGACTTTTTGTGCTTAAACCCTAAATGATGCATTAACACAGTTTTTTTGCAAAGAATACATGTGTGTGTGTATATATATATATATATATATATGATGCAATTTATTGGGGGGTTGTTTCTCAGTAAATGAGGGATGGATGTTCGTGAGGATTACAGTAAGGATAGTTTGATGGGGAGGGGGAGATACCAGCAAGTATAAGGACATTAATAATCCAAGCAGTTTCACACAGGGAATCTACACAAAGGGTTTGAGATCCCAATTAATATCCAGACCTGTGGGTTGGAGGCTTCCTAAGTTAAAGATCCAGTAGCTTCTACGTTACAAGAGTCTTTCAAGTCTATTGCCACCCCTCTTCCCCACCCTGACGCATTCACTGCCCATAAACTGTAAATCTGCAGGGTCTTTGTTCTACTGTAAGTGTGAAGAAGTGTTCGCCCACAGGGCTGCCCAGATTTCCTTTTCAGATATCTCGCACATGCTCTTGCACCCTTTGTCTCAAAGGACAAACTGCTCTGACTATATTTATAACTTTGGCTAGCAGCGCCAGAGTGCATAGCTGACAAAGTTAGTACCACAGGAAATAAATTGCCCGATGTCCACTACCCCGTTACATGTTAATATGTTGGAAGTGTTAGCCTGGTGGCAAAAACTGCAAATGTTGCAATCACCACACTTGTGCATTTCATTTGGGTGGAAAGGCAACCAAGTATTCTGGCAGCCAGTAGGGTTTCTACTTAAATCTGGCTATAAACTAACTCATCATGTAGGTTTAGTGCTTTACTGAAAGTTATTTTCAGAGTGCCTCCCAGCCCCTCCACCAGTACTGGATCCCCCAACAGAATTGATCAATATTGTCTGACAATGCTGCCAATTTTAAAAGATGCATGGTTAAATTCTGGGACAAAGACTGGGAGTGTGAGGGATAACTCTTTTCTTCAGTTGTAAGTGTGGCCCTATCCTGTGCCCTGGCCCTTTCATATATTTTACACAGCACTTCATTATTATACCACCTGTCAGTGAACCTTGCTTTCAGTTCTGATGCTTGAATTTCAAAATCCTCCAGCTTGGAACAAATGCACCGCAAGTGCAAAAAATGCCCATGGGGTATAGACTCTCTGTGAGGTCTGGGGTGGACACTAGCACCAAAGTTTCTAAAACGTCAGGATATACCTGACATCTGGGTCACGATACCAAATGCAAACTGAACAGACCAAATAAACAGGGTACATGCTCACCAGTGCAAGAATCAGGTGTAGCCCAAGGGGTTTGCTAGCCCCTGTATAATAGAATGACAAACACAGGAAGGCTGCCCTCTAAAGATGCTACTAGAGGATGGTATTATATACAGAAACAATCTCAGTCCCAAATGGTTGTCTATTGCAGGTTTATTCCATAAAGTCACTTGGAATTCAAGGCAACCCTATACAGCTGCTGGTGATTGAGACAGAAACCTTCAACATACCAGATGCCCGGCACTTCGCTTGATAGAGCTTCATCAGGGCACTGGTACCTGGAAGTACAGACATCCTCTTTATACTGATACTAATTAAAGCTGTACCAATAGCTAGTCAGAAGCTTACATTAGCACATATATTGTGGTAAGTCATTGGTTCTGGGGGGATAAAAACAAGAACACCACACCCTGACAAAACTCTACCAAGAGAAGTGCTGGGGCACACGGTGTGTTGTAGGTTTCTGTCTCGTTCACTAACAGCTGTATATGGTTGCCTATCATTCCAAGTAGCTTTATAGAATAAACCTGCAATCGACAACCATTTGGGATAGATATTATTTCTTTTTATAAAAACGGCTAATGAAATTCAACTCTCTGATTGGCTACTACATCATCTGAGCAGTGTCCTTATCAGATGATATAGTAGCCAACCAGAACTACTGCCCACCCGCATGCCCCATCACAGCAACAAATCAGTGACCTCTGCCAAGTGTAAACAGAAATGCTGGCTGGCAGAATTCCTAGTAAGCGACAAGCGCTGCACTGAGAGAGCGCTACCAGTGTCCCAAACTGCCAACAGAAAACAACAGAATCCCCATTTTCTCCACCCAAAAAAAGTGTACAAACTTGGTACCTGTTAAATTTTTTTTTTTCATTTACATTTGTCCCTGGCCAGTGCAGATACATCTCCTGATCCCTCCCAGCATTTTAAACGACCGGCCGCTAACAGTAAACACGACCTCAGCTGTACTGCAACTGCACTCTCCATTCTCGCATCCACCCCTCAATATCCATGACAAGACACAATGCAGAACAACTTTTTTTTCCATACTAGTAGTTTTTCTTTGTTTTACTACATTTCACTTTCCTTCAGAACAACCAGGAAGTGAAAACCAGGCAGTACGGCGGCCGCTATAGGACACACTCGCTCATGGACTTACTCGCTCCTGGAAAAGTCAGTGTCCTTCAATCCATAAGAAACAGCATCAATGTATGCATTGGTTTTAAAAACCAAAAACACCCCTAATAAAAGCCCCTGACAATGAACATGCTCGCTCTGACTGAAACAGCATGCTGCCTCACAGCATGCCTGCTCTGAAGGAAACGCCCACTCTACTGCTTAGCAATCACAGATTTAATTAAAATAACTGTCTCAGTTGGCAATACAGTGTGAGGAGATAACAAAATTAAAATCACTGTCTCTCAGTTAGAAATACCGTGTCAGGACACAACAGTTTCACCAGTACCTCTCTTTGTGTGTTGGGGAGCACCCTGTACTGGCCATCAGGAATTACCAGTCAGGGACTATTTCTTTACTGGTTCAGTCTTAAATCACAGTTTACATGTTTTTGCTATTTTTTTTTTTTTTTTTTGTTCTTTTTTTTATTGTGGACTAGTAACTTGGGAGCCCATTTTATAAGCGCAATAACGCACTCCGAGGTATGGATTATCTCCTGATAAGAGCAAGCCCAGGTCCATAAGGCACTCGACGCAAGCGCCTCGTGCCTTATAACACACCTGGACATGCTCTTATCACGAGATAACCCACACCTCGTCGTGTGTTATTGCTTGCATACACTACCATTGACTACTAGCACCTTTAGAGGGCAGGCCTACTTGTGTCTGTTGTTCTAGTATATAAGGGCTAGCAAACCCCTTGGCTTGCACCTGGGTCTTGCACTGATGAGCGCGTACCCTGTTTGTTTGGTCTCCCCACAAAGTTGACACCACTGCTGTTATTGTCTGTGCTGGAGTCTGAGTCATGAGATGAAGGGACTAGAGGAATGTTGTAAGCGTATGTAGTTATCCTTTCAGTGCCTCTGCAGGTGACACCCCCAACAACCTTTGTTTCTTCAATAAGAGTGCCTCTACTACCTTATGCTTTGCTCCTCTTACAAGGCACAGCACCGGAGCCTCTTCTTTTTTTTTTTTGCTTGGTATTCCAGGGAAGGGATAATTTGTAGGGAAAGGGGATGTGCTTCTGGTGCCACAGACAGAATTATTTGTTTTTTTTTCTGTCTAACACAAATTCAGCAGTGCCACTAGGAGTGTGAATGATAGTGTTGCTTATAGCAGAATCAACATGCTGCTTTTATCTGACCTTTTTTTTGGCAAACTGTCTTGTAACCCACCATTCTTTTTCTCCTTCGTCTTCTTAGTCCCACTTCTCTCCATGTTTTTTCAAGCACAAAATGTTTTTTAAACAGCAGGATGATTTGAGAAACACAAAAATATTTTTTCAAATGCGATTTGTTTTGCCTAAATTGGGCAGCTAGCCCAGTAGGCTTATTGTACACTAGCCAAGGCATACCTCTCAATCTTCTTGTCACTGAAATGAGGACCACAAGATGCCAAAAGCTGCCCCACAGCCAGGTGTGCAAAACGGAATAGACACAACTATAGCCAAACATCCAGCACCAGCCTCCGCTGTAAACGACCAGGAGTAATCAAATAGTAGTGAGCATAAAAGTATTTATTTAAGCAAGAGTGCTGCCCTCCAAATGTCTGAATCATGGAGACTGGGGAAACGTCAACAGGACCCCACCAACTCCTACCAGTTTCACAACAGCTTTGCACGATGGTCAGGATACGGTTGAGAACATTTTTTTAAACAGCAGAATGATTTTGAAAACACACAAGAATGTGTTTTCTCAAATGTGATTTTTTAACTAAATAGGGCAGCGAGGACAAACGGCTTATTGTACACTAGCCAAAAAGCTTCTGCTTTGCAGGATGGTCAAGATCAGGTCAGAACAAAATGTTTGTTTTTTTAATTAAACAACAGGTTGATTTAGAATATTTTTTCAAAATGAGATTTTTTTTTTTTTAAGTGGCCACCTACCAGCTAGATCAGTCGGCCTATGGCACACTAGCCAAGGGGCTTCAGCTTTGCAGGATGGTGCAGAATGGCCATTTTCCCCTTATTTTTTGCCCAGACTCCAGTAGCAGTGGAACAGGCTGTGAGACCCCAAACTGTCTCCCTCTCCACCACATATAAACATGGATTTTGTTGGCAGAAAAGGACCATTAGACCCATTCAGTCTGCCCCTTGTTTCAGCCTATTCCATCACCACTGACCCTAGTTGATCATAGGTGTCACTACTTCCCCCATTCCTCTAATTAATATGCCCTTGTGCCTATCCCACACATGCTTGAAGCTCCCCATAGTCTTTGTCCTCACGACCTCCTCTGGCAGTCTGTTTCCAGTGATCTACCTCCTTTTTCATAAAGAAGTATTTCTGCACATCTCTCGTATACTTCCCCCTCATAGCTTCATTGCATGACCCCGTGTTCTAGTGCCTTTCTCTGAAATAGACCCTCCACTTCCACCTTGTTCACTCCTGTGAGGTACTTGCAGGTTTCAATCATGCCCCTCTCGCTCTCCTCTCTTTCAGAAAATACATGTTGAGTTTCTGCAGCCGTTCCTCGTATGGTTTCTTGTGCAATCCCCTTACCATTTTGATTGCCTCCCTCCTCTGTACCACTTCCATTCTTTCAATGTCCTTTTGGAGGTGCAGCCTCCAGAACTGGACACAGTACTTCAGGTGGAACCTCACCAGTGAACAATACAATGAAAGTACTACCTCCCTCCTCCTGCTAGAAATCCATCTCCCAGTACACCCCAGCATCCTGCTAGCCTTTCCCACTGCTTTGTCACACTGCTCAACTAACTTGAGGACATCAGATATGATGACCACTAGGTCTGTTTCTTGCTCGGTGACTGTAAGCTCCACTCTCCCCATCTTCTACCAACCCCTCGGTTCTGCAGCCCTAAATGTATAACCTTGCACTTTCTGGCATTGAAACCCAGCTACCAACCCCTAGACCATTCCTCTTGTTTCCTCAGATCGCTTTCCATTCTCTCCACCCCTTACTAAATGTCAACACTGTTGCAGATTTTTGTATATCCACAAAGAGACACACCTTCCATTCAAGCTCCTCCACACTGTCCCTTATGAAGACACTGTAGAGGACTGGTCCCAGCACCAAACCCCGTGGCATCACACTAGCCACTCTCCTATCACCTGCTTGGCTACCATTTACCACCACCCTTTGCCTCCTATCCCTGAACCAGTTTGATACCCAGCTTGTCACTTTCTCCTTCACCCCCAGGCTGCTTAGTTTCTAAACTAGCCTCCTGTGTAGCACAGTATCAAAGCCTTACTGAAGTCCAGATAGGCCACGTCCACTGCTCTCCCTTGATCCATCTCCTTGATAACCCAGTCAAATAAATCAAGAGATTAGGTAAGCAATAAGACATGATGGAGTGTGTGCTGAACAGATATTACCACACGTCCAGGGTGTAGAAAGGCACGAGGCTGCAGGTCGAGTGCCTTCAGCCCCTGGAAGTGTGTAATATGGGTTCAACTCACATCCCCGGAGTGTCTTATTGCGCTTATAAAATGGGCTACTTTTTTTTTTTTTTTTTTTGTAGTTGGAAAAATCATGTTTACATGTAGAAAAAACAGATTTCTTAAGTAAATTTATGATAAAATAGTCCTTCCACCTACTTCAAAATGAAGTCAGTTTGTGTGTGTATTGGACAAAGTCTTTTGCTACCATTAGTAGTACTGATTTAAACATAGTGATGCAGAAGAACAACCCTGTGCCCCCCACACTGTTGTGTTTTTTTTGGTTTTTTTTTGTTATGGGACTGAGCTCCAGCTTCATTTGCAGATATGGAAAGAACAGTGTTTGTTTTTAAACCATGACCATTGGCAGCACGGAAGGAACGGGCAGGACTGCAGAAGGGGTGGACCTGGGGAAATGATAACAGCAACCGTGGATTTTGAGACATGGAGAGAGCAGGTTGTTTTTTTAACAGTGACCATTGTCAGCACGGCAGGACCAAGTGGGTCTGCAGAAGGAGTGAACCTGGGGAAGCAGCAGCGATCAGGTTCACACACACACACATTCATACCAGAGTGAGCTGCCATAGAGAAGGCCCAGTCTATACTTTTTCTCCCACCCGCCAACTACGGAGCAAGCAACTAAAGAGGAGGTGCAGTCTCTGTTTCTCCTTTGCCCCCAAACAGAATACAGTATCAGCAAATACACAGGATGGGAGGGGAGAGTCAATTTAAAAGAAAAAAATGAGGCGACGGTTTTCTCGTTTAAAACTGCGAGACCGGTATGCCACCAATTCACATCATATCACAAATTTGATCTGATTCTGACATCATGAGACACAGAAACCACCTCACTGACAATTTTTCCTATTCAGATTAAAAGGTAGAGTTTTTGCAGGATTTACATGACAGCTTAAAATAAGTGGCAGCTACATTTATTGGTAGGCTTATCTGTCCTTCAGTGTGAATTAAAAATGCTTGTGAAAAAATAGCGGCATTTCAAAAGCTCAACATTCTAAAAGCATACCGATACATTTTGTACTGCAGTCATGTTTTTGGTACTTGTTCTTACCTGTGCATTAAACGGATTCGATGCACAGGTAAAAAACAATCAAAATAAAGGATTTCCTCTCCTCATTTTATAATTTGTCATAACCTCCTCCCTGTGAAACCATGCTGCTGGTGGTCTTTCACCCCTTTTGCCTTCAGGTGCTCCATGACCCTCTCTTCAGTAGTGTCTCCATTAACTTCCCCACCACTGATGTGAGTGTAACCCCCTTTTTACCCGGGGTTACTAGAATCCCAGTAAGACCTAGTGGTAGGCAGGGAAGGCAGCTTGTGAAACTCCAGTTAAATGGATTTCACACTGTCTCACTCTGTTCTCAGTCTCAGCTGAAACTGAGGGATGACATCACCATAGAACTATCGCAGCTGCATGAGCCACAATGGAATCTGCAGCAGGGAGTTGGAGTAGAATGTTGGGAGGTTTGTCTGTAGGTCAGTTGGAGTTTGGAGCTTGCTGTGAAAGGAGTACAGCAGCTCTGTGTTAGGCTCTTGTGAGTCTCAGCCCTGACATAGGGCTACATTTAGAAAAAGGTGTGTGTTTCCACCTAAAGAGAGACACATAAGCCAGTTTTAAAGTGGTGGAGACCGCTGAATTGGGTCTCAGTGCTGAGGCAGGAAAGTTTAGCCTGCATATTCCACTGGCAACCCCCTGGCTTCTGCTAGTGGAGAAGCTGCCTTATTTGGTCCAAGAGTTTTGGGAAACAAGAAGATTTCGTGATTTGCCTGTGGGGCACCTGCAACCGGAGGGTGAGTTTCTGCTCTTTTTAAAGGGCCCATGTTTTCACCCTGGGACTTGTGTGATAGTGGGGATTGGACTACTGAAGTAGTGGGAGGCCTAGAGTAATAGGCTTAGCCAAAAGTAAAAGTATGTTCAAGTCCAGCACATAGTGGAAGTCAAGACATGTAGAGGAGATGTGACATATGTCTACCCAGTAATCTACATTGCCAAGCTTTCAGAAAAGAGTTGTTTAGTTTCCAGAGAAATGGCTGGGTATGGATTGAGGGAGCTGGAGGTGGGAGACCCCCCATCTTTAGTAACCAGGTTCACCTCTACGGATTTGCTCTGTGGATTTCTACTTTTCCTCATGCACTTGGCCAGTGAAGAGGGAAGTACCAAGATATGAGACTGGAAGGAAAATTCTCTCTAGGATTCAAAGGCTCTAAGGTGGCTTAGGGAGCCACCAACAGGAAAACTGGTTCATTTCCCAAAATGGACCATGGATCAAGTGGCCGGAGGGGGAGCTGGGCCATTGGGGAAAACCCAAGTAGTGTACAAGTCAGGCTGTGTACCCAAAGCTGCATGCAAGTCCGGGCTGTGTGCCTGGTGGGTTCAGAGCCTGAGGGCTGGAAATGTGAAGAAGTCTTCTGTTGTCTCTAATCTGCATTACCAGGAATGTAGCCCCGTGGGGGTCCATCTATGCTTTGTTTGTTCAGCTTGGATGTGAATAAAAGCCACACTGTAGAATCCAATTCCTGGTTTTGGACATTACAGTTATTGCTTCCTGTGTTTGGATTTACTTGGGTGCCCCTGTGCAGAGTAGTCAAACCTAGGCCCCCTGTGCCGAGTAACCTAATCCTCCCCAAACCCAGTCCCCACCAGGTAGTGCTGTCAGCTTCAACAGCATGCCACCTGTCATTTTGCTAAAAGGCAGGGGTCTGGGGGTTACATGAGACTTGCCTGTAGTTGCTAGCATCCCTCCACTTTGGTGCAGAGGGACCACATCAGCCGTCCTTCAGTCCTCTGGAACTTCCCCCATCTCCACTGAGGTGGAAGACTAGGTTTGCTGGCCAAGGCACCTAGCTTCACCTGAGCTCTTTCCTTCTAGGTTGCTTGAAAGGACAGAGCAAAGAACCTTACCAGAGCAAGGGAAAGGATTAAGGCTTCTTGTGGAGCAGCAGTCTTCTGGGAGATGCTCTGGAGGATGCGGTGTTGTCCCATCTGCAGGCACCTCTCTGGGCTGAAGGAAGAGTTGCTCATCTCCAGGCTGAGTTGACCAGGATTTGTGGGACCTCCTCTCCCACTAAGGGACCACCAGTGCCACTGCCTCAGAGGTTGCCAAGGAAGAGGAGTAGTTGGACCACAGTGGGCTCAGGGAGGGTGAGGGTGGTGGAACAGAGATGCATCCCTCCAGTTGTACCTCTCCACAATTCATATGCCATTCTGGCAAAGTGTGGTTCCTCTATAGAGGCACCCACAGTGGAGAACAATGAGGATGCTGGGAATCTCCACAAAGGAGACCCACAGGAGGGTGGCATGGGACCCCACAGGGGAAGGAAACAACTCCTGGTGGGGGACTCCATCGTTAAGAAGGTAGAACTAGGAGAGGAAGGGGAGAAAGAGGTAAGGTGACTGCCTGGCACCACGGCTTGAAGGGACAGGGAGTGAATCCTCAGGATCGCCAGAGCAGCTGCACAGGGGAGCTGGATGTCATTGTCCACCTAGGGACAAATGACCCGGCTAAGAAAGGGATCAGAGTAGTGCAGGAAGAGTTTGTAGAGTTGGTGAGGGGCCTTAGACAAGTAGCACACATGGTAACCTTCTCGGAGGTGCTGTCTGTCCATGGCATGGGTGAGGCTAGGGTGCTCCACACCATGGAATTCAATCAGTGGTTGAAAAACTGGTGCAGAGCTCAGGGATTTGGCTTCATTGGGGGCTTGGGGTCCACCTAGAGGGATGCAGGCCGATACTGGCATGATGATCTGCATCTGTCCAGGAGGGGAACCAGGATCCTAGGTGATAGGTTTAAATGCTTCATTGGCAAGCATTTAAACTAGTCTAGGTGGGAGGCACTGGAAAGGAGCAGGGACATCCTAGCCCCCTCCCAAAAGATCAAGGTAGTAAGTGAGGTAAACACCAAGATAGAGATGTCGACAGGGAGAAGGGCTGGGGTAAATGGAGAAAATGACAAACACAATAAGGACAGAGATGGGGCAAAAGGGGTAAGGCCATCAAGAAATGGAGGATAATGAGTACTAATGCCCATAGTCTGGGCAACAAGCTCCCTGAACTGGTGGCCTTGATGAAAGAAGGATGCCTGGATATCGTAGCAGTCACAGAAACATGGTACACAGAGAACCATGACTGGGATGTTAACATACCAGGGTACACAACCAACTGGAGAGACAGGGAGGGGAAAAGAGGGAGAGGGGTAACTCTCTATGTAAGGGAAGGGATAAAAGCAGCTGAACAAAAGAGTAAACAGGGAGGTGATGAGAGGAGGCACTGTGGGTCACCTTAGAGACTGGAAATGGCACCACAATCCGCACAGGGGTTGTATACAGACCCCTATGTCAGGGGGAAGGGATGGACAAGGATATGATAGAAGACATCCTTAGAATGGCAGAGAAAGGGGAGATACTGTTGATGGGGGACCTGAATATGCCAGATGTTAACTGGAGCACCTTGGCAGCAGCCACACCCAAAAGCAGGGCCATTCTCGATGCCCTCCAGGTGGCATGCCTCAGACAGCTAGTTTTGGAACCCACTCATGAAGGAGCAATCTTAGACCTCATACTCTTAAATGGGGACGGTGAGAGAATCTCAGATCTAGAAGTGGGTAGCCATCTGGGAACAAGTGACCACCAAACAGTGTGGTTCACAATCAACTCAGCTACAGAGTCAAGCCATACAAAAGTGAGGGTTCTGGACTTCAGGAGGGCTGACTTTGGCAAGATGGGAGAGTGCCTTAGAAAAACACTAGCAAATAGGCTAGAAGGGGTGGAGCAACAATGGGGAAACATCAAAACTGCCATCGCAGAGGCAACAAGCCTTTGTGTGAAGCAAATAAACAAATCAAAACTAAAGAAAAAGCTACTATGGTTCTCAAAAGAGGTGGCTGTGAAGGTTAGGGAGAAAAAGATAGCATTTAGGAAGTATAAGGAAACACAGAAGGAGCAGGACAGAGAACTGTACCAGTTAAGGCAGAAGGAAGCAGGGAAGGTAGTCAGAATAGCAAAGGCCCAAACTGAGGAAAAGATAGCCAACTCAGTTAAAAAGGGGGATAAAACCTTTTATAGGTACATCAGGGAGTGTAGAACGACAAAGGGAGGGATAGTGAAGCTGAACAGAATGGACGGTGGGTGGGCAGAGAGGGACAGTGAAAAAGCAGGGATACTGAATGAATACTTCTACTCAGTATTCACAAAAGAGGTGGTGGGGAGGTGCCTAATCCAATTAACAGAAGCAGTCAGGATAGGGGGGTCGATCCCAGTCCTTTCACAGAAGAAAGGGTTCTGAAAGAACCCCTAAAACTGAAGGTGGACAAAGCAATGGGGCCTGATGGAATTCACCCAAGAATTGTAAAAGAGAACTAGTGACACAACTGACTACCCTTTTTAACAAATCATGGGAGGATGGTGTGGTCCCTGAGGACTGGAGGAAGGCAAATGTGATACCCCTTCACAAAAGTGGGAGCAAGACAGAGGCAGGAAACTACAGACCTGTCAGTTTGACCTCTGTGGTAGGGAAAGTGATGGAATCACTTCTGAAGGAAATAACTGTTGAGTACCTAGAGGCCAGTGGGGCACAGGATGCAAGGCAGCATGGGTTCACAGCAGGAAGGTCATGTCAGACAAATCTAATTGATTTCTTTGACTGGGTGACCAAAGTAGTAGACAAGGGAGGGGCTGTGGACATGGCCTACCTAGACTTTAGCAAGGCATTTGACACAGTCCCACACAAAATATTAATTGTCAAATTAACCAGCCTGGGAGTGGGTCCCAGGGTGGTAGCCTGTGTAAAACATTGGCTGAACAACAGGACGCAGAAGGTAATTGTCAATGGAGTCCACTCTGAAGAAAGAGGGGTTACTAGTGGGGTACCGCAGGGTGCAGTTCTAGGTCCAGTCTTTTTTAATGTCTTTATAAGTGACATTGCAGAGGGACTGGAAGGAAAAGTATGCCTCTTTGCAGATGACACAAAGATCTGCAATAGGTTTGATACACAAGGAGGCGTGGAAAGGATGAGAAGGGACTTGGCAAGGTTGGAGGAATGGTCACAAGTATGGCAGCTTGGATTCAATGCAAAGAAGTGCAAAATATGGCACCTGGGAAACAAAAACCCTGGGGAAGATTACACAATGGGGGGGTTAGTAACAACAACAAAAATGAAAAGGGACCTGGGGGTAATCATATCAGATGACCTTAAGGTAAGCAAGCAATGTGAGGAGGCAGTAGGGAGGGCTAGGGGGATACTGGGATGTATAGGTAGAGGCATCACCAGTAGAAAACTGAAAGTTGTTATCCCGCTGTACAGACAGTTGGTGAGACCCCATCTGGAGTACTGCGTCCAGTTCTGGAGACCCAGTCTCTGCAAGGACATAGATAGGATGGAGGCAGTTCAGAGGAGGGCAACTAAAATGGTGCAGAGTCTGCAAGAGAAGCCATACGAAGAGAGACTAAAGGAGCTTAATATGTATACCCTTGAGGAAAGGTGGGGGGGGGACATGATAGAAACTTTTAAGTCCTCAGTGGAATCAACAAAGTCCAAGAGGGTAACATCTTTCAGAAAAAGAGTTGTGCAAGAACAAGGGGACACAATTTGAAGATAGAGGGGGGACGGCTCAGGGGCAATGTGAGGAAATATTTTTTCACCAAGAGGGTGGTGAATGCATGGAACAGCCTTCCTGAGGAGGTTGTGGGGTCTAAAACTGTGGGAGAATTCAAGAACGCATGGGACAGACATAAGGCAATTTTTGTGGGGGGTAGGAAGAAATAGGCTGTTGGTGAAATAGGATCTGCAGCTTATCCTGTAGGTAGGGAAATGGGCAGACTAGGTGGGCCAAGTGGGCCTTATCTGCCGTCAAAGTCTATGTTTCTGTGTTTCTATGTTCTTTTGGCTAGGCAGATTTACTGTGTGTTATTTTTATTTTGTACTCACAGGGATTGTTACTGTTTGTTGCTAACATTTTAGTACTTTATTTTTCTCTGATTCAAATTGTTGTTGCTGGGTATACCTTCTGCTGCATTATTACAGGGTGTGCCTACAGATGTGTGCTAACAGATTACTGCTGTAATCTTCTGATTCAAATTGTCTTTTGCAAGGTATATCTTCTGTTACTGCTTTATTTTTCTCTGTAGCAAAGTGTTTCTTACAGGGTATATCTTCTGTGAAAGTATTACAGGTGGTGCTTTACAGGTTTTAGTTTTATCTATCATTAGGATAAGCTTTCAGGGCCATTGCATTTGTTGCTGGCTGATTGTTTCTGCTCTTACCTTGTTTTTTCATCCTGGTTCTTCTTTTTGGCAGGGGAAGGGCTCCACCCCCATTCCCAACCACCCCACACCACTCCTTTATAGGTAGCACATTGGTGACATTTCTCGGCAACGCAGAAAGGGGCGGATCAATGGGGGTATCCACACGGTGACCTCATTTACAGGGGCACTAGTAATTTAACTTGTTATAACAAGTTATACAAAAACAAACAAAACACAAAATCAAGCTTTTGCTTTCATTTTCTTCCTTCTAATTACTCTGACCAGGTTATAAACCCAGCAACCTATCTGGAATGGATATCATTAATTGCAGGTACTGTAGAACACTTTTCAGAAGGGCAGTTTTACAGGATTTAGGACACTGTCCTACATGCTGGGCCACTGGAGATCTAAGGGCTCAGCTCCAGGCAGCATGGGCAGAGATTGCATGACCTCAAATTGTATATTCAAGAGGAAATATATTATAAGAACCACCCACTATTTCCCCAACATCCAACAGAAGCACCTTCGACCAAGAGAGGGTAGTTGGTCCGGGAGGTTGGCAGGTGGTTAGAGGGCAAATCGGTGCCCATCACCGGTGCTCTCTAAAATATTACTCCAAAACCATATAAAAGACAAACAGGTATCTGTCTCTATCTCCGAAATCAAACAAGGGGCAGAGGACACTGCAGAGCAGGATACTGCAGCACAGGAACTAGCACGACAAAACTCGCCCAAAACAGGAACCAAAACAAAAAATGCAAAAAGGAAATCCAAAAAACTTCTGATCATAGGAAACTCCATGATTCAGGGAGTTGATACCTATCTCCAGCCAGGGGTAATGGTCAGATGTCTCCCAGGTACATCAGCATGGAGAGACACTGACCACATTGCTAAAATTGTTCAAGCAGCAGGAGAAAACATTGACATCCTGGTACACATAGGGACTATTGATCTCGCCAGACGGTCAGTTGTGGAGACCAAGGAACGCCTGACCAGGCTGGGTGACAAACTATCATCCATTTCATCCAGTATCTCCTACTCTGAGATCCTGCCAGTCTGGGAGAGGGGGGCAGATGGACGGAAGATCAGAGAAGGGGAGATAGGGGAGCTAAACATGTGGCTCAAGGGCTGGTGCCAGGAGAAAGGACACAAATTTGTAGGGAACTGGCAACAGTTTTGGGACCGAAAGTTCTTTAAATTTGATGGACTGCATCAGACTAAGGAGGGAGTCAGTGCATTGGGGCAGAAGTTTGACGTCTTTGCAGAATATTTAAACTAGCAAATTGGGAGAGGGGTACAGCACCCCATACGTCGAATGGGAAGAACACCCCTCCCCCCTCAGCTAGTGGTCAAACAGGAGTTTTCATTTGCATCACCAGGTAAGGAAAAAGGTCCGTCTCCCCGTACAACGCACATGGGAAATGCCAGACCTCACATAACAACTAACACACCGAAATCTGGCCAATGGAAAATCATGTACACTAATGCTCGCAGTCTGGGAAACAAGATCCCAGACCTGCAGGCAATAATGACAGAGGCTAAACTGGACATAGTAGCAATTAGCCAGACATGGTTTACCAGTAACCACACTTGGGAGACTTCAGTCCTGGCTATGAACTGCTCAGAAGAGACCGAGGTGCAAAAAGGAGGTGTGGAGTGGCCCTATATGTCAATGAAAATATCCAAAGCTACAGAAATTCAGAATACACATAAGGAGTCAGAAGAACTGTGGGGCCACCCTGGAAACAGGAAATGGGACAGCCATATGAACTGAGTTGTTCACAGGCCTCCAGACCAGGGGAGGACATAGACACATTACTGTTAGAAAATATACAAAACATGACAGCTAAAGGGGAGGTTCTGATAATGGGAGACTTCAACATGCCAGATACAGATTGGTCAATACCAGCAGGAACATCTGCCAGAACTAGACACATGGTGGATTCCCTGCAGGGGGAGGGCCTCAAACAACTGGTACAACAACCCACAAGAGACAGGGCTATCCTAGCTCTAGTGCTGACTAACAGGGAAAGGATCACAGATCTCCAGGTAGAAGGTCACCTGGGGGCCAGTGACCATCACATGGTATGGATCAATTTGGCCACTAGAACTAAATCATCCCATTCCAAGGCAAAAATATGGACTTCAGAGGAGCTGACTTTGATAAGATGGCTCAACAGGAGTTAAGTTAGCCCTGGCAAAAAGAAACACAGGTGAGGGAGTACAGGCAAGTGGGCAAGCATTAAGGATGCAATACTTAAAGCAACATCCCACTGTGTTAGAGAGAAAAGGAATGCAAAAGAAGAAGGAAACCACTTTGGTTCTCAAAACAGTAGCAGAAAAGGTCAGAGCCAAAAGGCTGGCCTTCAGAAAATATAAGGGAACACAGCGGGCTGAAGACAGGGAAGCATACCAAACTTCCCTACAGGAAGCAGGGAAGGCAGTAAGGCAGGCAAAGGCCCAAACTGAGGAAACACTAGCACAAACAGTAAAAGAAGGTGACAAGACTTTCTATAGATACATTAGTGAAAGAAGAAAGTCCAGAGGGGGTATTGCTAAGATCAAAGGAGATAAGGGTGTGTGTGAGGAGGTGGACCATGTAAAAGCATCTATCCTAAATAGATACTTCTGCTCAGTATTTACTGAAGAGAAGGTAGGGCAGGGCCCAAAGCTCAGCACCATGGACACGGGAGGAGGGAGGTGTGCACTAGTCCCTTCACAAAAGAAAGGGTCCTACAAGAGCTCGATAAGATCAGGGTGGGCAAGGCAATGGGACCTGATGGCATATATCCCAGGGTACTAAAGGAGCTAAGGGTGAAACTAGCAGAGCCATTATCAAAACTGTTTAGTGAGTCTCTGAGCACAGGAGAGGTTCCAGAAGACTGGAGAAGGGCTCATGTGATCCTGCTCCACAAAAGTGGTAGCAGGGAGGAGGCAGGGAACTACAGACCAGTCAGTCTTACCTCAGTAGTGGGCAAGATTATGAAGGCACTCCTTAAGGAAAGGATAGTGCAAGACCTGGAATCCATAGGAGCACAGAATCCAAGACAGCATGGGTTTACAAAAGGAAGGTCCTGTCAAACTAATCTCATAGATTTCTTTGACTGGGTAACCAGAGTGGGGGACCAAGGGGGAGCAGCTGATGTCACCTACTTTGACTTCTGTAAAGTTTTTGATACTGTTCCATATAAAAGATTGATTAATAAGCTGGGTAGGCTCAGGGTAGGTCAGAAGTTGGTCAACTGGGTGGCAAACTGGTTGACGGGCAGAAAACAGAGAGTGGTGGTAAACGGTATACAGTCGGAAGAGAGGCAAGTCACAAGTGGGATACCTCAGGGATCAGTCCTGGGGCCAGTCCTCTTCAATATCTTCATCAGTGACATTGCAGATGGACTGGAGGGTAAGGTTTGTCTGTTTACAGATGATACCAAGATCTGCAACAGAGTAGATGATCCAGATGGGGTGGGCAGAATGAGAAGAGATCTGGATAAACTGGCAAAATGGTCGGAAGATTGGCAACTGGGGTTTAATGCAAAGAAGTGAAGGATCATGTACATAGGGAAGGGAAACTCTGAAGCCACCTATAGGCTGGGAGGGGAGTTGCTGGCAGTCACAAGGGAAGAAAGAGACTTGGGCATCATCATCACCGATGACCTGAAATCATCCAAGCAGACCACTAAAGCAGTAGGTAAGGCTAGGGGGATGTTGGGGTGTATTAGTAGGGGTATCACAAGTCGGAAGAGGGAGGTAATAATCCCTCTTTACAAGACACTGGTTAGACCCCATCTGGAGTACTGTGTGCAGTATTGGAGGCCACATCTTCACAAGGGCATTAACCAAATTGAGGTAGTCCAGAGAAGGGCAACCAAAATGGTGCAGGGACTGCATCAGGAAACATGAGGACAGATTAATGGAGCTCAATATGTATATCCTAGAGCAAAGGAGGGAGAGAGGTGATACGATTGAAACATTCAAACACCTTAAGGGCATTAACAAGGTGAAAGAGTCTAACATGTTTCAATATAAAGAAAAATAGCAGGACAAGAGGACACAGCATGAGATTAGAGGGAGGCCGATTAAGGGGTAATTTGAGGAAGTTCTTTTTCACATAAAGGGTAGTGGATGCATGGAACGGCTTACATCAGGAAGTGGTGGATATGAATACAGTGCCGGGCTTCAAACAGGCATGGGATAGGCATAAGGGAGCAATACAGATGAGTATGAATAGATAGGCCATTGACAGAGCAAAGGCCGATGGTACATTTATAAGGTAGAAAAAGAAATGGGCAGACTGGATGGGCCTTGCGGTCCTTATCTCCCATCAACTTCTATGTTTCTACGAGTTAAAAATGAGCTGCCAGAGAGGCAGCCAGCACCATGCTCAGTTCATTTCGTACCATTGGGTGAATCCCATTTGGCCTCATCACCTTATTCTCCTTTAAGGCTTCAAATCCATTCTGGGCCCTCTCCACTGAGAATGGATGTGTGTCCACTTTCCCCTCTCCCTGGTGCTTACTGCAGCATGGTGGTCTATCCCTCCCCCCCACTGTGAAGACCGAGCAGAAGTAATCATTTAGTATTTTTGCTTTCTCTTGATCTTCCTCTGTGTAGCTCCCCTGCCCTCCTAGTTCTCACTCTATCCCTCCCATGTCTTTCTCTTTTCCCCCACATACCTGAAGAAGATCTTGTCTACTTTTTTGACCATCTTAGCTATCCTCGCCTCTGTTCATGCTTTATCTGCTCTCACCCTCCTTCCTGCCTCCCTTTGTTTTGCCAGATATACCCCCCTCCCCCCCGTCTTGATCCTTCTGCGTCTCCTCGTACTTTCTAAATGCTGTTTTCTTCTCCTTCACTGCCTTTGCCATCTCCTTAGAGAACCACAGCAGCCTCTTCCTCCTCTTTCCCTTGCTCACTTCCTTTAAACAGTATGCCATTGCCTGGGCTATACTCTCCTTAATCTTTCTCCACTGGGCCTCCTCTCCACCTCTGCCTTCCCCTCTTCAAGGCATTCTCTAAGGCAATTTCCTGTTTCTTCAAAGTCTGTCTTCCTGAAGTCCAGGACCCTCATCTTAGTATGTGGTTTCTTTTCCTGTCCTATCTGTATGCTAAAACACACAGTACTGTGATCACTTGTATCCAGGGAGCTACCCACTGTGACATCAGCAATGCTGTCTCTGTAAGTACCAGGACCAGCACTGCCCCATCCCTAGTGGGTTCTAAAACCAGCTGCTTGAGAAATGCTCCTTGTATGAAATTAAGGACGGCCCTGCCTCTTAATGTAGCTGTGGTGAGAATGCCCCAATCTACATCTGGCAGATTAATGTTCCCCCATAATAAAAATGTCCCCCTTGCTGGTAATTTTGCTAATGGCTTCCTACAGGGCTTTGTCTAAATCCTCCCCCTGTGTCAGAGGTCTGTACACCACCCCCAAGCAAATAACGGCCCCCAACCCCATCTCTAAGCTGAACCATAGTACTTCCAGCCCTTTATTGTCCCCCTGTTGCCCTTGTATCTCAGTGGCCCTTATACCCTCCTTCACATATAAAACAACCCCTCCGCTTTTCCTCCCTGGCCTGTCCTTCTGAAACATGGTATAGCCTGGGATGGTCACTTCCCAGCTGTGGTTGTCCATGCATCTTGATTCCATTATGGTCACCAGATCCAGGTCTGTCTCCACAACGATTGCCTCAAGGTCTGGAATTTTGTTTCCCAGACTCCCTGCATTGGCACATATTTAAATGTCTTGTCTTGTAGTCATTTCTTATTTCATCCTACTTTTTGTTAATTTCAGCCCACATCACCACACCCACAATTCTCTGTCACCATTCCTCCTTTCAGCCCACCTCCCAAACCCCCACTTTCATTTTCTTTCCCTTCTCTCTTTTGCTTTTTTTAATATATTCTTTTCTTTTGCTGTTATAAAAATGCAGCTTTGCTTTCTTTTCTTGATTTTTTCTGTTCTAATTTTTAGTTTGTCCTCCCTAATCACACCCCATCTCATGTTTTAGTCGCCCTTCCTCCTTTCAGCACATCTCCCTAACCCCCAGTTTTAGTTTTTTTACCTCTTTTGTTGCTTTTTTATATTATTGTCCTTTTTTGCCTTTTCTTGTACTTCCTTCTTTTTCTCTTAGTTTGTCCTCCTTTTGTTTTATCCAACACATATCCCTCCCCCACAATCTTTTGCCAGCATCCTTCTTTCAGCCCTCCCCAGACCCGAATTTTAATTTCTCCTCCTCTGCCTGCTGACTCTGTAATGATGCCAAACTGCAGCACGATTCTGTCTTATACCCCAGTTATCCCAATTTGCCCATCAAACCAGGGTATGAATGGGACCAACTGCAGATGTCCTTCTGCCTCTCCTTTCAGCCTTTAAAAGCCAGTTATCTGACTGACAGGCCCAACAAACAGGCTGGGAGGTTTGGAGAGGGAGAAAAAAAGAAGGAAATCTTGTTCAGCTCAGGAATTTCAGAATTGCTGAAACTGAGGTATGTGAGTTTGGAGCAGTTCAGTTTCAGCAGGGGAGATTTGGAACACCCCTAATTTAAGTTGCAACTCAAAGAGAGACAACTGGACCAGAAAAGCATGCCATCTAATCAAAGGGGCGGGAGAGGCCTTAACTTGTTTCCACTGTATGAAACTGAGGCACTGCGCCTCCAGGAGAGCATCTTCTAGCCAGATACAGTGATAGCTGGGTAATGGTCGAAGTGCACAGCTTTCTACTAACAGAAATAGACTGCTGTAGGGGAGTATGTGCGAGTATGCAAAACAACACTGCAGTCATCAATGATGCCTGACCAGAAGGGGCCTAGGTGGGTGCAATTCCACAGGATGGGGAAAGGCAAGTGTCATCCTCTTTACATTTCCATCAGTGAGCATCAGGTGTAGCACCCATGTTGAAGAGCATCTTAGGCTTGTGATGCCATTTTTATTCTGTATCAGCTGGCTGCACATGTCCCATCAGACTGTGTGTGCAGCCTTCACACAGAGGTCCCAGGTCTGGTGGGGAATAAGCAGATTATGCCTATTCATCCAGGTGAGACAACATTCTCCATCAAGTGGGATCTATGTTCCGTATACCCTTGTAGATCTGCCCAGTTATACCTTTGTAAGTGCAAGTCCAGGATATAAAAATATAGTAAGCAGGTAGCTGTGAGGGAGAGGAGCCAGGAACACGTAGGGATAGCATGGTTTCCTGATTTGGAGGGATCTTCAAAAATCTGTGGCCGGCAGCTAGTAACTAGTGGCAGTTTGTTGAAAGGACTTGAGGAGATGTGAACCAGAAGGTCTCCTAGATACTGGATGCCCCAGGCAAGCCAGGGTCCCAAAGAAGTGGTCTTCCATTCACCTGGTTTAGCAAGCTGCAACATAAAAACATCCGGTGCATGAGAGAGAGCTGGTGCTCCCAGGTTTCAAACACTAGGGGAATGCCAGTGTCCCAAGCCAAATGAGAAGCAGCGATAAAAGGGTATGTCCTGAGGTCTACAAGGAGCTGGGTTCCAAACAGAGAGCCAAGGCAGGGGCTGTAATTCAGTAAGGTCTCTATGTACAGCAATAGTGAGGATGTAGTTAGTGGACGGTGGAGGAATCACTATTTTGTAATTTGTTGAATGAGAGGCTGTGTGGTACCCCATAAATCAGCAACCACCCTAGGTGTGCATTATTCTATTAGAACTACAGGTGGGCAAGCCAGGAATTTTTCACCTAGAGTCAAGCCAGAGCCAAGCCAGGAGTCTGGCTACTGCAGGCTGTTCTCTAAATTGGAGTGGAACATTTCAGACACTACATTAACTGCTCAGCCTGACAAAAATACTTACTTTGACAATTAATCCGCATGGCCTGACCCTGGCTTTCAATTGCTTTCAGAGGTTGAGCTGAGCCAGGCTCGAGCCTGCTCTGGCTTGCCCACCTCTAGTAGAACTACACATACACCCTGTCTTTGAGTTATTCCTTCCCTATTGTTCATTATGTGTTTCTGGACTTCAAGCCACTAGAGGGCGCAATTAACTTGTTTTTCTTACAACACAGACATGCATGCAACATTGATAAATTTAATGTAGTTTTCTTTTTTTTTTTTTTAATAGGATTTCTCAGCTACTTTTTTTCCCTGTCCTTACTCCCATTCCCACAGCTTTTAGACCAGCCTTATTCTCTGGCCCACAGTCCTGGCTGTTTGAGTAGTGGCTTTCTCTCACACTGGGTTTCCAAAAGGAGGAGGTATACGAATATACAAACATACACATTTGCCAACAAAAGGCCTCACAGTCTATCAATCCTGCCTGATTTGGCACTCATACAGCTTTCATTACATGGCCCTCCCCAACACTTTTACCCTCCCCTTGACATTATACCACTCCTTCTTAAATCCCACAACTGTTTTCTGGTTCACTACCTCCTGCAGTAATCTGTTCCACCCTGCTGCCACTCTATCCATAAAGAAGTACCTCCTGGATGGCCTGGTGTCACTGAGGGTTGAGGCACTGGACACCACATCTCGTGCTATGCCGGTGAATCGGGTCTGAACAGGCTTGGTTGTCAGGGATCAGCCGGGGGGCAGGAGATGGATTGAGCCGCCTAACAGCAGCTCTCCTTTCCTGGGGTGGGCTCTAGGCACCGCTTCACTAGGAAGCGGCCTGGGGAGGGGAGGACTATATATATAAAAGAAGTACCTCCTAACTTCCTTCCAGAACCTTCCTCCTGCCAGTTTGCAGCTGTGTCCCTTTGTGTTTCTGTTGTAGCTGATCCTAAAAAGATCACTAGGGTTGACCTCGTTCATACCTTTGAGGTACTTGAATGTCTCTATCATGTCCTCACATTCCCTTTTTTCCTCAGGTGAGTACATATTAAGGTTCTCCAGCCTCTGCATGCTTGAGAGCTCCTGCTGGCCCTGAATCATTATGGTTCTTGTTTGAACCGTCTCCAGCATGTTGATGTGCTTTTTGGTGGTATGATCTCCAGTACTGCACACACAACTTCAGGTGCGGACACACCATCAGTCTGTACAGCATCAGTATGACCTCTTTCCTTCTGCTGGTAAACCCCCTACTTATGCAGCCCAGCATCCTATTTGCCTTAGCTGCTGTTTTGCTGCTTTGTGTTGAGGGTTTCATGTTGCTCATGACCGCAATCCTCAGGTCTTTCTCTAACTCGGACCCTGTGACATTAATGCCCCCTAATCTGTACTCTGGCTTGGGATTGTTGCACCCAGTGTGCATTGACTTGCACTTGCTTGTGTTGGACCCCAATTGCCAGATTCCAGACCATCTTTTCAACTTCACTAGGTCCTCCCTCAGATCCCTGATTCCCTCCTTTGTGTCAACCTTCCCACAGAGCTTGGTGTCATCTGCAAAGAAGCAGATTCTACCTGAAATGCTGTCCCAAATGTCATTAATAAATATGCTGAACAGCATCGGACTGATCATCAACCCTTGCAGAACCCCGCTTGTGACCTTCCTCATCCCTCAGTACTCTTACCTGACCACCACCTTTTGAGTTCTCCACCCTAGCCAGTTTGCCACCCCTCTCATCATTTTGTCCCCCACACCCAGGTCCTCCAAATTCCTGGTCAATCATTATGGGGGACCGAGACAAAGGACTTGCTGAAATCCACATACAGTACGTCTGCTGCAAGACCCCCTGTTCACTGCCTTTGTAACCCCCAAAAATTTTTCAAGTTGGTATGGCATGACCTCCTTGCCATAAACTCCTGCTGCCTGTGATCCTGGAGCCTGTTCACTTCAAGGAACTCAACCAACCTTTCCTTGAGAATGGTATCCAGTTTACCAGCTGTCAATGTTAAACTAACTGGTCTGTATTTTCCTGGCTCATCACTTGCCCCATTCTTGTGGAGGGATACTACATCTGCAGTCCCCACTCTCATGGCACCACACTTGTGTCAGGGGAGCTATTAAACAGGTCTGCCAAAGGGGATGCTAGAACTGCCACCAGCTCTCTCAGCACCCTAGCATACATACCATATGGACCATTTTTCTTCCACTCCCATGGTGGCCCTGAGCTTGGTCAGGTGCTCTCCTGGATTTACTCCCATTCTGATGAAGTCAGCCCTCCTGTGTCATTGTGTTCAGGGCTTCCTTTTCCATATCAGGTTGAAACCCCGCTGACTGATGATCACTATTTCCTGGGGCTCACCTATACACTGAGTCCCCTGACATGGTCACGGTTTGTTATTACTAAGTCCAAGATGGCCCTATCGGTCTAGCCTAGTTAGCTCTGTCACCTCTGGTTAAAAAGATGGTCTGGAATCTAGTAAGTATCTTAACCCTGGGATAAGAAGCCACACTTGGACTGCATCCTGGAGTGGATCTACTGGAGCACTTCATAAGGAAGTACTGGCAGGTTTCATGTCACATTTAAAGTAGGTAACATGGAACGTGTAGGGAATTAATCACCATATAAGTGGAAAATACGTTTGACATACCTTAAATCTCAGAAGTGTGATATTACTCTTTTGATAATTAATGTATTTATTTCAAAAGATTTACTAGAAAAAACATACTGGCCCCGTTATTCAAAGATTAGCACATTGTGAAATACTAATTGTGGGCGCATTAATCTGGAACTGTGTTGGCACTCCCAGCTGGTCCATATTCAGAAGCCCTGGGAGCGCAAGTGCAATCCTGCAGTGCCAAAGTGCTATAATACCAATGTGTGTGTATGCAAATGAGGGGGTCCCAAATGCATATCCTTGCAGCAGTATCTTCAAAGGTTTGCAGCGGTGGTAAACTGCCCCCAAAGCAGCACTATTTACCACCACTGAAAACCACCCCCACCCTCCTGAAGGAAGGGCAACTGTACTGCAGCCACCTGCCCCCAATCCCTCTTTCCATATTTGTATAGTCATCCCTGATGTCCAGTAGCACCCCCACCCCTGAACACCCATTCCATCTGCTGTATGGATATCACTGGTGTCTAGTGGCACCTCCACCCCCTGAACACCCATTGACAAAGGTAAAGGTAATCACTGGTGGTCCAGCATTCTCCCATCCCCCTGCCTGCTCACATAGCTCCACCCATCACACACCCCTCTTACCAGTGTGACAGGTAATTTACATCCAGTAATGCACAAAATCGTTACCGGCAGAGCCCTCCTCTCACCTCCTTGGCTGGCTGCCATATAAACTGTCAGTGAGCACACGTAGTTTTTATACTGCACACGTGCTCACTGACAGCTCATGTGGTGTCTGGCCTACGAGAAGGGAGGAGGGCTGTGCTGGTCACTGTATTGGGGAAAGCTGGATGTCCATCACTGGTCACACTGGTAAGAGGGGGTGTAATGGGTGGTGCTATGTGAGCGGGCAGGGCAGATGGGGGATAGGGGTGCCACTAAACACCAGGGATATGTATACAGCAGATGAAACAGGTGTTCAGAGGGTGGGGTGCCACTAGACACCAAGGATAACTCTACAACAGACGGAATGGGTGTTCAGAGGGTGGGCGTATCAATACAGCAGATGGAATGTGTGTTCGGGGGGGTGAGGGTGCCCCATGAGACACCAGAGATATCTGTACAGGAGATGGAATGGGTGTTTGGGGGGTTGGGGTGTTACTAGACACCAGGGATATCTATACAGGAGACAGAATGGGTGTTCTGGGGTAGAGGTGCCACTAGACACCAGGGATATCAATAAAGCACGTGAAACAGGTGTTCAGGGGTGGGAAATGCCACTAGATAATAGGGATATCTGTAGAGCAGATAGAACGGGTATTTGATAGGTGGGAGTGCCACTAGATACTGCGGATATCTATACACCAGACAGAACGGGTGTTCAGGGGGTGGGGAGTGGGTTACCTAACACCTCACACCATTGTGTCAACCAGTACTTTACATTGAAAACATTCACCCCCTGATTCTTTAATAGTATAGTGGCAGTGCAAATGGTGGGTTTTGTCAGAGGGATGGCTTGAAAGGAGCACCAGATACCTGACATTTTCAGCATATTGTATTGGTTCCATAAATGCTCTAAGACAGCTGGAATGAGATAATGAAAAGTTAGTGTGGGCACTAACCAGTGGTTGCCCACGCTAACCAGGTTTCGAGCCCAGTTTTGGGGTGGAGTCTATATTCAGAGACCCCAGCAGTGCAGACCAAACCCATTAGTGCTCGAGTACTAACATACCACAGTGCCCATGCAAATGTGGAGTCCACCCCCCTGCATATGGGCGCAGCGGTAATGGCACCCAGAGTGGAGTAATTTACCACCTCTGGAAACCTAGTCTTAACTGGGTGCAAAGCCTATGTTCCCACCCCACCAATGGCAGGACAGCTGGCTGTCCTGCAGCTCCCCACTCCTGTTCACCCATCCTGTGACATGCAGAAAGCTCTCTGGTGTCCAGTGGCACCCTACCACCCTCTGATCATCCATTCTGGTACTTCTCAAGTATACCCTGTTTTTCAGTGGCACTCTAAGCTCCCAATCACCTGTCCCAGTACTGAAAAATCACTCCCTGGTGTCTAGTGGCACTCCTCAATTACTGATCCCCCCCATACCAGTCTTGCTAATGTATTCCCTGATGTCAAGTGGAATCCCCCACCCTCCGATCACCGATCCCAGTATGTCTAAAGTATTCCCTGGTGTCTAGTGGCACCCCTCCCACCGATCGCCCATCTTGGTGATTCCAAACATTCGCTGGTGGCCAGTGGCATCACCCTGATCTGTTGTCCTATATACTGCTCTGCATCCCAGTTGTCCAGTGGCACCTTCCCCATCTCCTGACTCATGCAACCTAGACTATCCCTGGCATCCAGTGGCACCCCCGGCCCCGACTGCCGGTCAGCAAACAGACTGTCACACCTGGCAGTTCAGCATGCCCCCACCACCAGCCTTCCCACCCATACCAGCACAACACCACAACCCCCCCACCAGAGATGCCGCCGGG
The DNA here is from genome assembly GCA_016271365.2 of Neoceratodus forsteri. Taxonomy (NCBI): domain Eukaryota; kingdom Metazoa; phylum Chordata; order Ceratodontiformes; family Ceratodontidae; genus Neoceratodus; species Neoceratodus forsteri. The sequence goes on from CM028129.1 coordinate 186,328,989, forward strand.
CCATGTGAGAGCCCAATATGACAATGGCACAGCCCTCCTCTCACCTCCTCGGCCGGACGCTTTATGTATTGACAGTGAACGCATATACTGTATACTATATATTGTACACGTGCTTGCTGTCAACACATATGACAGCCAGTCAAGGAGGTGAGAGGAGGGCTGTGCTGGTCATGGCATTAGACTCACCACACAGCCTCGGCATCACTGGTAAGGGAAGGGGTTGGCTGGTTGGTGTGCTGGGTGCGGGCAAGGTAGGTAGGGGGCTGCTGAACTGCCAATGTGCACCAGTTCATTTGCCAACTGGCAGTTGGGGAGTGGGAGTACCACTGGATGCTAGGGATAGTCTAGATTACATGGGCTGGGAGATCAGAGGGGTCACTGGACACTGGGGATGCAATGCACTATACAGAATGGGAGACTGGAGGAGTGCCACTAGCCACCAGGGAATGTTCTGAATCACTAGGATGGGTGATTGGCAGAGTAGTTGACACTAGACACCAGGGAATACTTTAGACATATCAAGAGGGGTGATTGGAGGGTAGGGGGTGCCACTAAGCATTGGTGACTATGTTAGCAGGACCAGGATGAATGATCAGTGGGTGCTGGGTGTCAGTAGACACCAGGGAATATTTCTGCAGTACCAGTATGGGTGATTGGAGGGTGGGGGGTAGCACTGGACAGCAGGGAATCATGGAAACATATGGTGATGGGATACTGTGGGGTGGGGGGTTCACTAGATGCCAGAGAAACCTGTCAAAGAACCAGGATGGGCATTCAGGGGGTGGGGAATGCTGCAAGCCACCAGGAATGACATCAGGATGGGCGCAACTGGGCCGCAACTTTCAATGCAAATGAGCCCATAATGGGCATGCAAATGGCCCTTTGGCACCTTACATGCCCAATGGATTTATTTGCATTTGGCACTGAAAATCGTACCACAGCTCCGATGCTCTCAGGTCTGGGGGCACAATTACCTATGTGATGGATACAGCCTAGGTCCATGTCAGGGCAGTGCAGTGTGACTTAGCACTGCGCCGACACAGACCGATATTCTGTCGGAACGTGCCAGTCTGCTATCCGACTGAATATTGCAGCCTCTTGGTTGGGCACAAGGCAGAGCAAACCATTGTGCTCCACTTTTGCACATTTTTTGAAGCTCTAGCCCCTAGCATCTTAAACCTGATGTCATATGTACTCTCCCCAAGGCTTAGCAGCATTTCTAGAAAAAAAAGTCAGCCATACAAACCCTCACACACACACCGCTGGAATTAGACATATGGGGCCTAGAACCTGAAGGACCCCCCCAAACTGTTGCTGTCCTGAAGTACCTGGGCCCCCCTTTCATCTTGTCCCAGCCTAGAGGATCCCAAAAGTGAAAGCAAACTGTTCCCATGAGTAAATCATTATCTTTATTCAAAGAGTCAGTACTTACAGGTGCAAAGTTAGTTACTGGAACAGACGTAGCAGCAGTCAGAGTAGCCTTTTGGTAAGCCTGAGGCAAACTAATAGTGCCTCCGTTTTTCACAGAAAGTTTAGCAACAGTCCTTAGTTCCTGCACTGAAGGATTTGGGTCAGCACACAGCTCTGTTTCAACTCCTGAAATGTTAGCACTGTCACGCACGGCCTCCACCATTGATCTAACCAGCTCAGTTGTTTCATGCGCTTTTGATCTGATACTGTCAATCCACACTGTTATTTTACTGCTTGGAAACATTCAGCATCCATTTTTTCCTAGCCTGGGAAAGTTGGATTTACTAGGGTTATTGAAGTAAGATGCAGGACAAAATGGCTGCTGTTTGAGTGAAGCTTGTGAGGACTACATATGCCATTCTAACTGATTTTGCATTTGTTTCTTTTACAAAGGGTATGTCATTGTTGCTGTACTGGTGTCTCTGTTTATTCATTTATTCCAAGCTAAAGAAATTAGGTTATTGTGCTTAGAGCTTTTTTCTCTCCCTTCTCTCCCTAGTACCTATGACTGGATTTGAACCTGTGTTTTGGAGTTAGAGCTGATTAAGACCCTAGGAGTTGGGGGAGGCTTCCTGAACTACCATCTAAAGGAAAAAAGGGAGAAGGAGAAGAATTGCTGTTTGTGGAAGGTGGAGTGCTGGAGATGACTGACTCCTTTACTGGATGCTGGATACTCATAGATGGAGTCAACTTGCTAAGATGGCACTTGTTAATATGACACTGGCAAACCTGTGGTGCACAAGTTGTAGAAACTGAAGAACTGTATTGGGTTCAGATTAAAGACCTTAGTTAACTTGCTGAATGTTTTTTTTTTTATCTGCTCCCTTTTAAAAAATCTTCCAGTAAACTTTTATTTAATGCTCAAACTAGTCAAAATACTTTGCCCTTGACTTTTTACAATCAGATTATTCGGTGAAAGTAAAATAATCATTAGTAGACTTTATCTTGAGGACATTCAATACAGCATTGTATTGACGCTCCTGTAAACCCAAATTGTTTGAACAGCTTACAGAGTTAACATCAGAAAGCTTATTCATAGCCGTTATAGCTCCTTTGATTAAAAAAAAATTGCTGCTGGTTTTTATTGTTTTTAAGGTGTTAACAGTGTGCTGTTTGAAAGCCATAGACATGAAGACATATTTCCTCACATTGCTCTTAACACCCACCCCCCCCACCAAGCTTCACTACATACCCCTGTATTCTGGTGCTCCTCCTCCTGTGAGAGAGACTACTCCTGCATCTTGCTCACCCCTTGAGGTACTTATAGGTCTCAATAATGTCCCCTCCTGCTCTCTTCTCCATGAGGGAGAGTACATGTTGAACTCCTGCAGCCTCTCCTCAAATGACTTCTCATGCCACCACCACACCATTTTGGTAGCCCCCCTCTGAACCACTTCTACCATGTCAATGTCTGCAGAGATGCGACCTCCAGAAATGGACACAGTACTCCAGCTGGGATCACACAAGTAAGCAATGCAGAAGCAACACCACCTCCTTCCCCTGCTAGAAATCCCCCTCTCTATGCTCCCCGGTATCTGACTAGCCTTGCAAACTACACTATCACACTGCCCTGCCACCTTGACATCATCAGCTATGTTCATCCCAAGGTCCCTCTTTTGCTTGGTAACTGTAAGTATGCCCTCCCCCCAATCTCATACAAAGCTGCCGGGTTTCCACACCCCACATGCATGACTTTGCACTTTTTGGCATTGAAACTCAGCTGTCACTCCCTAGACCACTCCTCTAGTTTCCCCAGATCCCTTTTTGTATTCCCTCCACCCCTTCCTGGGTGTCCACTCTGTTGCAGATTTTTGTGTCATTCACAAGGAGACACATCTTCCCTTCCAGTTCCTCAGCAATGTCACTTATTAAGACACTGAAGAAGACAGGATCCAGCACCAATCTCTGTGGTACTCCACTGGTGACTCCTGTACTCTGTGTGACTGCCATTTACCACCACCCTCTGCCTCCTATCTTTCAACCAGTTAGATGCCCTGCTCACCACCTTCTCCCCCCACCCACAGTTTGCTAAGTTTCTTTTTTATATTATATGTTTATTGTTTTACACAATTCACATACAGTAGAAAGAAAGCAGACTTAGAGCATATAAAATAACCATACATTCAGTGAGGAGGCCACTCCTCTTAATACACACGTAGATATCATTCTGATCATAAGCTACATCATTATGGGGTGGGGGGACCTTAACAGCAATATAGACTAAGTGTCACTAAATCCATAAAGAGCTGTTTTATGGAGTCCATAAGTTGCATGGCTATTGAAAGAAACTGTTAAAACGAAATAGGTCCATCAGTGTCTTTTCCCCCCTAAATCAGGGAAAGATATAAATGCCATGCTAATGCAAAATTTAACACTTTTTAAGTGTAAATATGGACAAATTTAAACAAAGAAACTAGTGTTCATTGAACCACTGAATGTTTAGCGCTCAGAAATACTCATAATAATAATAATGCCAACAGTGGCGAACTGTAATAGCTAAGCAAAGTTATTACTTAATCATTGAACGAATTACCAAGTGGATACAAAACCCTCAAAAACAACTGTAAAGTTCCTTGTAGAGAGAACCTTCAATGATGGCAGCATTAGATGAGACTGCATGAACGAAGAGTCAGTCAGATACTCTGCATCTGGGCCAAGAGAAGTTGATCACCTTCAAGTTGGCGCTTCAGAGTCTGAATCGTCTTGCATATCAGGCACAGGATGAGATGCAGCATTCTTTTGAGCCCATTTAAGGGCATCAGCTGGATCAGTAGACAAAAAAACGTTGCCTTGGAATATGGTTCTGAGCCATGCTGGGAAAAACATACTACAGAGCATTTCCCTGACCCCATCAAAACACTTCCTCCTCTGTCTGGTGGCAAAACTCAGGTCGAGGAATATCTGGATACATTGACCATTCTGAAGTAAAGTTTTCTTCCTTTGTGTGAGCGCAAGTACAAAATCTCTGGTTCCCACACCATCTGTCACTGCAAAAATGGTCCGAGGAGCTTCGGGATTGTCAGACCGTCTTCACCAGGTGACCCGGTACACCTTCTGAAAGTTAAGTGGCCTGTCTCCTAGCTCCTCTCCGAACTGCTGTTGAAACCACTCTAGCAGGAATAGAGAGAGATGCTCTCCCTCACAACCCTCCGTCATCCCAAGAATACACAGGTTAGCTGCCCGAGGTTGGTTCTCTAACATCTCAACCCTAGTGCACAGGTGGGTGTTTTCTTTCACCATGGAGGCTGCAGCCCCGAGCACCAATTCTGACCTACATAGAAACATAGAAACATAGAATTTGATGGCAGATAAGGACCGCTTGGCCCACCCAGTCTGCCCATTTCCCTACCTACTGGATAAGCTGCAGATCCTAGTTAACCAGCAGCCTACTTCTTCCTACCCCCAACCCCCAGAATTGCCTTATTACTATCCCAAACATGCTTGAATTCCCCCACTGAGTTTGACTCCACAACCTCCTCCGGAAGGCCGTTCCATGCATCCACAACCCTCTCTGTGAAAAATACTTCCCTAAATTACCTCTGAGCCACCCCCCATCTTCAAATTGTGCCTCTTGTTCTTGCACCTCTTTTTGAATGATGCTACCCTCTTGGACTTTGTTGATTCCCTTGAGGTACTTGAAAGTTTCTATCATGTCCCCCCTCCCCTCCTTTCCTCGAGGCTATACATATTAAGCTCCTTAAGTCTCTCTTCATCGACTTCCGGTGCAGACCCTGCACCATTTTAGTTGCCTCCTCTGGACAGCTTCCATCCTGTCTATGTCTTTGCGGAGATTGGGTCTCCAGAACTGCACACAGTACTCAGATGGGGTCTCACCAGCTGTCTGTACAGAGGGATAATAACTTCCTGTTTTCTACTGGTGATGCCTCTCCCTGCATCCCAGTATCCCTCCACCCTCCTTGCTGCCCTCTCCATTGCTTGCCCATATTTAGGTCATCTGATATGACTAACCCCAGGTCCCTTTCCATTCTTGTTGTTAGTATCTCACCCCCCATTGTGTACTCTTCCCCTGGGTTTTTGTTTCCCAGGTGCATTACCTTGCACTTCTTAGCATTGAATCTAAGCTGCCATACATTTGACCATTCCTCTAACCTTGCCAAGTCCATTCTCATCCTTTCCACCCCACCCTGTGCATCAACTCTGTTGCAGATCTTAGTGTCATCTGCAAAGAGACATACTTTTCCTTCCAGTCCTTCTGCAATGTCGCTTATAAAGACATTGAAGAGGACCAGTCCTAATACTGAACCCTGCGGTACCCCACTAGTAACCCTCCTTTTCTTCTGAGTGGACTCCATTTACTATAACTCTCTGTGTCCTATTCTCCAGCCAATTCTTTACCCAGGCTGTCATCTTGGGACCCACTCCCAGGCTGGCTAACTTGTATATTAATCTTTTGTGTGGGACTGTGTCAAATGCCTTGCTAAAGTCTAGGTAGGCCATGTCCACAGCCCCTCCCTGATCTACTACTTTGGTCACCCAGTCAAAGAAATCTATCAGATTCATCTGGCATGACCTTCCGCTGTGAATCCATGCTGCCTGAGGGTCCTTCCCCTCTGGCCTCTAGATACTCGACAATTCTTTCCTTTAGAAGTGATTCCATTATTTTCCCTATCACTGAGGTTAAACTAACAGGTCTATAGTTTCCTGCTTCTGCCTTGCTCCACTTTTGTGAAGGGAATCACATCTGCCCTCCTCCAGTCCTCGGGTACCACCCCATCCTCCCATGATTTGTTAAAAGGGTAGTCAGTGGTGTCACTAGTTCTACCCTTAGTTCTTTATAAATTCTGGGATGAATCCCATCAGGCCCCTTTGCTTTGTCCACCTTCAGTTTTAAGAGTTCTTTCAGAACCCTTTCTTCTGTAAATGGGCCGGTATCAACTTCTGTATCCAGAGTGTTACTACTGTTTGTTTTATGTATCTCCCCCTCTTCCTTCGTAAATACTGAGCAAAAATATTTGTTTAGTATCTCTGCCTTTTCACAGTCTCCCTCTGCCCACCCTCCCTCCCCTTTATTAAGCCTCACTATCCCTCCCTTGGTCTTCCTTCACTCCCTGATGTACCTATAAAAGGTTTTATCCCCCTTCTTAACTGAGTTGGCTGTCTTTTCCTTGGTTTGGGCCTTTGCTGTTCTGACTGCCTTCCCAGCCTCCTTTTGCTTTAACTGATACAGTTCTCTGTCCTGCTCCTTCTGCGATTCCTTGTACTTCCTGAATGCTTTCTTTTCTCTTGAACCTTCACTGCCACTTCCTGTGAGAACCATAGTGGTTTCTTACATAGTCTTGTTTGTTTTTTGCTTCACACAAAAGGCTTGTTACCTCTGTGATGGCAGTTTTATTATTCCCCATTGTTCTTCCACCTCTCCTTCCTGCCCATTTGCTAGTGCATTCCTTAGGCACTCACCCATTATGGCAAAGTCAGCCTCCTAAAGTCCAGTACTTTTGTCTTTGTAGTGGCTTGACTCTATTACTGTGTTTATTGTGAACCATACTGTTCGATGGTCGCTAGTTCCCAGATGGCTACCCACTTCTACATCTGTGATCCTCTCTCCATCTCCATTTGAGAGTATCAAGTCTAATATTGCTCCCTCTCGAGTGGGCTCCAGTACTAGTTGTCTAAGGCATGCCCCCTGTAGGGCACCTAGAATAACTGCACTCTTTGAAGTGGCAGCTGCAACTGCACTCCAGTTAACATCTGGCATATTAACATCTGGCATATTCAGATCACCCATCAGCAGCCCTCTTCGTGGCTTCTGATGTGGTGATTTGCAGGACACTTACTGAGGTTTCTAAATTAACCACCCTGTTCATCAGGTTATCCAATTTATCAGAGAGCCCTGAGACTGAGTTGATTAGGCAATTCATTTGAATGCCCAAAGATTGTAAAGTCTCCTCAGGCTGCTCAATTTCTGTCATTGCCAAACACATGGTCAGGGCCGTTGTGACAGTCTTGCTTTTGGCACACTCTTGCTGCTGCTTCTCTTTCTGAGACTTACCCATCTTGTTTTGGAAGCCTTCCAACTACAGTACAAACAATTTATTCTTTTCAGGAATCGGTGAAAAATGTATTTTTGGCTTATATCCAGAGGTTAATTAGGAGCTCTACTCTTTAGCATCCATGTTCTTGGGCTCCACAGCGGCCCTCTCCCCACTAAGCTTCTTAAGATACGGGCTGGCCTCATCTCTAGTGGTGTAGTAGTATACAAACTTTTATACTTCAGTCTTCATTTTTAAAACAACAAAATCTTGAACATTAAGCGCCGGTTTCTGGGAGTTAATTTGATTTAAACTTGAAGTTAAAGCATGCCCTACATTAAGAGATCATCACATGGACTTTGATTGCTTATAGTAATGATTCTGAGCACTGCTTTGAACTAAAGTATACAGCATTTATAAAGTTTTTATACAATTTAACTTATAAAACAGTTTCTTGATATCTCTAGTCATTGATAGCAATTGAAGGTTATTTCACTTATACAGCTGTTAGCACAACTTAAAATGGTTGTGAATACTAGAAGAAATAAATTCTACCACTCTGGGTTAAAGGAAGAAGTACTACCCAAACTGAATATGAAAGGGAGGACAGATAAAGGTGAAACAAAGGTAAAAAGACAGATTTTAAAAAGAAAACAAATTTAAACATGCAGGTATGGGGGGATGTACTAAAGCAGAAGCATTAAAAGTACATGGGATAGAAAATCAATCTGAAGAGGTTAAGAAAAAAAAAACAAGCCCTGATGGAAAATTGTCTGTATACATCCATACTGATCTAAAATCAAAAAGGAAAAATCATAATAAAAATGGGGGAATTACTCTGTGATAAGATGCGGTGGGGATTCATGCAACATTAAAAATAATTAACTTCTGTATATATTGCAGTCCACTGTTGGCATCTGTTCTACAAGTGGGGAGCTAAGCAGCTCTCCTCTGCAAGAGTATGTACAGTAAGCTTATTTAGCTTCCCTCTTCTCCAACAGAATTTGAGTAGGAACCTTTCCCTAAATCTGTGGCAAGGATCGACAACTCTCTGAGTTTGTTAGAAAAATCACCTGGGCTATCGGGTCAAGATGTAGTCTACCAACAGCAGGAAGAAATAGTAAAGAAGCAACCCCAGAAGATTAATGACACAACCTTAGACAATGAGAAACTATCCTGTTCTTTCACACCAAGACTTAGTAACATATTGAAGGATCCATATATGGCACATGTTCCATTTATAGAACAGCTATATACACTTAGAGATGAAACATTCTCATTAAGTCTACCTTAGCTCATCAGGAAGCTTTGACTAAAAATACTGTTAGTGAACCTATTAAATTGGAACTGGGGTCAGATTATGACTCCATGCTCACAAATTCACTAATAAAGACCCAGAATATAGACTGCTCCCTACAGGATGAGAATCCAATAAACCAGGACCCAGTTGCACCACATGTAGATTAAGTGCTGAAAAAGAAAAAAACATTTAAAAAGATTTAAAAACAGGAGCTGGCCCATTGGCATGGATGGCTAAGGCATTGAACACCTTACCTGCCACACTGGTGAACTGTGTTTGGGAGCAAGTACAGGCTCCTGAGGATCAGTGGAGTGAGAGAGGATTGAGCATCCCAGGGACTGCTCTTCTGTCCTGGGGAAGGGTGGCCAGTCATCTCAGACTCTGACTGCCTCTGGGTGGAGACCCTGCGATAGAGCAGGTAGCAAGAGGGCTGATGGGAGGGGCCACAGATCTGCAGGATGTACACACATCCACACACATGTACTGACATGGTGAACTGGTAGGGGCTTAGGAAGAAAACAGAGAAAGAGGCTCAAGGGCTGAATGACACCTTGTACATCTCCCTGCATCCACACCACCGCCTAAACACCTCAGAACATCTGAATTTGAATTCTGGGGGGGGAGACATTCCTCTCCCCCAGCTCCACCACAGGGGGTAATCCATGGGTGACTCACTCCAGGTCAGTCCAGTGGAGGTGGGTGCCAGCTGAGGGGAGGTGGGGACAGGAATAGATAAGCCACCCAAGGAGTAAAAAGCTCTATGGGAAAAAAGGTAGAAAAAAAAAAAAGCAAGAACAGTCAAAAGTAAAGCAAATGATGAAGGTGGTAGAAAATCAAGAAGAGGGGAACAGATAGGAGTCTACTAATACTGAAAAAAAGATAACTTGTTCTGACTCCCCAATATTATTTAAGGAGACAATCAAGAAAGGGGAGAAAAAGCATGGTGCCTCAAAAACAGATTCAAAGTTAAATAAAATAATAAAAAATAACGATTTGGATATTATTTATTTATTTATTTATTGACCGGGTGGGCCCACTGAGACAACAGGGTCCCTTTTTCAGGGGCAACCCGGAATTAATTACAGCTGAAAGGAACAATAGATAAAGAAGAAATGAGAGTACATATTTCAGAATCAGTTTCTTCTGCTAATGTAAGTGGGTAGACACAGGAAATTGCAGATGAAAACTTGATTAAGGCTGCTACAGAGGCTGAAAAATTGATAGTCATTACAGATAAACAGACCCACCAGTGACCATATTTGGTTATCAAGAAATGAGGCAATTATAGAAATTAGGGGAATATACAAAAGTCTGGATGAAGATCAAGAGAAACTTTGAGCCTTGGTCAAGAATTTACTTGAAATAGAGTTGGAGATCTCAAACAGTAGAAACAATGTATTTCTCTGTATAAGAAATACTAATAATGTTGAAACTCCAGTTTTTGTGGTTCTAAATGCAATAGAAAAAGGTAATGGGTATGGAGACAAGCTTTAAATCTTAATCACCTGAGAATAGAAACAGAATCAAATACATAGCATCATCTGATGTCATTGGTTGCCTGGCAGCAGAAGCATGCACCTCCTATAAAACAGGAAGGCAAAGGAGGTTTGATTCTCCTACAAAAATGGTGGAAAGACCGTGTGCAGTATGCCAGAAGTGAGGGTCTGATTTCTGAGTGAGTAACATGTAATGGTGGTGTTTCTTTTCCTGTTTTAAAAAAATAAAGTTAAACAGAATTTCACATACAGTATAAGAGAACTTGCAAACAGTGGGAACATTTTAAATCTTTGTTTTTGTCTTAGCAGCAGATATTGGCAGGAAAGAGTATTAACTCCAGGTGTGGACCATTAAGGAAAAGTTTTCATATATGAAATTAAATGAGAATGCAGATTAATTGTTAACTGTTTGTTTTAAGCCAGGTACAATACAACAAAAATAAACTGAAAGTGTATCAAGTGAACACGGAAAAGGAGTGTGCAAGGAATTAAAATTAATTAGAAAGTATGTGAATATTTGCATACATCATACTAAAGACTGATAACCACTGTAACAGCTAAGATAAGTTATGGCTATATTGAATTTGTTTGTCACGTTCAACGCTGGGATACTGTTGGGAAAACACGATTTACTTTGGATGCACAAGCCATACAGAGTTAATTATATAGTAAGGTAATGGGAATAATCAGAAGCATTTATATTTTTTGAAAATAGAGTCAGCAATAGAAGACTGGAAACTTATGTTTTAGTTCTGGAATTGATTTACATAAAAGAAAAATAAGAAAAAACGCACTACTATTTTGCTCATTTGGAATTAATATTTTAAGTAAAAATGGGGCATTAATCCACTCCATTTTTGACTTGTAATAACTATTATTGTGGTAATTAATTTTATAATGAAGAGTTGTTTACTTATGATTTTCCTCTGTTTGGCCACAAACCTTTTCCTTCTTGTTCTCCCCTTCCAACTTAATTTACTGTGTCGCCTGAGGCAGCTTTTATGCTGCTCCTCCAAACCCCTTGTCCTCAGCACACTAGTTCTTGCCCTAGAATGCTCACCCTAATCTTCACCTCACTCATCCTCCTTCTACAGGGAATGCCCAATCCCTCGCCTGTGACTCAATGTTCTGGGCCCCCCCTACACAACATCGACTCCCACCTACCCTCTCACTCACTGTAGCTCACCTGTCCTCCCCCCCATTCACCTCCCAGCTATCACCTCCCACCACCACCCACCGTGTCTAATCACTTTACTCTCCATCACTACTCTCATTTCAATGCCCATTCCTAGCTCTTGTGACACTTCTGCAAAGAAGCATCATCCCAACTCCAGCAAGCAGTGAGTGCTGGCCCTCCTCAGAATCATTTCTCTACTGCTTCTAAGTTCAGGCAATGTGCATCCCAATCCTGGTCCCGTTTCGCCCAATCCTGGTGCCCCCCACCAAGGGTTAAAAATGGCATATGAATATCTGCAGCTTGCCCAAAAAGCTGGCTCCTCTACAATGCTGGATGCTGCAGCATCAGCCGGATGTGCTTGCTCTCACAGAAACCTGACTGTCAAAGACGACCCCTGACACATTTGTTGCACTCCCTGGCCTCACCCCTTTTAGAGCTGACAGAATTGGCAAACGGGGAGGGGGGTGTGCATTTTACATCCAAGACTGCCTATTATGCCAAAACCAACCGGCTCCCTCACTGGATCGTGGAGCACAAGCCCTGACAATAAAACTCACACAAGACCCCTCCAGAGCCCCGGTAACTTTTACTGTGGCTTACATCCCACCTAGAAACCAAATCCCAGCCTTTCAATCCCTGGCCAGCTATATCTCCAGTTTCCCTCCGAAAACTGAGCACATTATAGTAGGGGACTTTAATGTGAACTGACTATCAAGCTCGGCCTCCTCTATAAGAGACACCCTTGCTGCTCTTGACCTGGCCAAGTTAGTTAATCAGCCAACCAGGGTGAACTCCAGGAATGGAACTAGCTCCCTGATCGACCTCCTACTCACCAATCATCCAAACAAAATCTCAAACCTGACTGTACTTCCTGATTCATTAAGTGATCACTCCCCCATCCTCTTCACCAGGTTCTGTCAGCGGCAAACACCCCAACCAAGCAGTTTTACCTGACACCATCTTCAACCTGGTGACCTCACTAAACTAAGGAGACATTTAGCCCAGTGGGATTGGTCCCTTATCAAATACGCCCCAACCATAGATAAAGCCCTCGACTATTTCACCCACACATTCAACAATGTGTGTGATAAATTTGCCCTCCTCACTAAGGTTCTATCCAAAAAATGTAATGCCCCCTGGGTCTCACCTGCCCTCCTACAGCAACTAAAGAACTGTGAAGATCTCTGGCACAAACCAGTTGCCTCTGGTGGGAATGCGGACAGGCTTGCCTATAAGGCGGCTTGCAATAGGTGCACCTGGGTCATATGGAAAGCCAAATCAGACTACTATAAAACTACCCTTGCCTCCTCCTGGGGGAATGCTAAGTTGTTCTGGGACAATCTTAAAGAACTGAATGGAAAATCCAGGACACCACCTCCCTCCCAGCTAACTGTCGACAATGACTATACCTCAGACCCTCTTACCATCGCCAACTGCCTAAATGTTGCTTTGTCTGATCTGAGTACAATTTTTCCATATAATTTCTTTGACCCCACCCCTACGACCTCTGAGCCAAACAATGCCTACCCCCCTTCCACCTGAGGGTTATTACAATGAATAAAGGAAGGCCATACCTTGCGAATGCCCTCAGGGCTCTAACTACTGCAAAGACTCCTTTGATATGAAAATCCTTAACTTGGTGCTTGACACTGTGCTCTCCCCACTGACTGATCTCCTTAACCTCTCCCTATGTCTAGGGCAGTTCCCCACCAACTGGAAGATGGCTACAATCACACTGATACTAAAGAGTGCGGACCCCACCTCACCCAACAATTACCGACCCATCTCCATTCTACCACCCCTATCAAAAGCCTTGGAGAAAATCGTTGCCACCCAGCTCACTGACTACCTACTTATGCACAACATTCTTTGTAGTGACCAACATGGCTTTAGGACAGGGCATAGCACAACAACTGCCCTCACAGTGTTCTCTAACTTGTTGGACAATGTCCTGGATAAGAAACACATAGCAGGAGCTGCATTTATAGACCTGTCGAAAGCATTCAATACTGTATCACACACCTTGCTCCTAAATACACTCCGCCTCACCGGGCTGTCCCCTGGACCCATCTCGTGGTTTACAAGTTACCTCTCAGATAGGTCCCAATGTGTTAAGATAAACAACGCTCTCTCGTCTCCTCTGCCAGTCTGCTCTGGGGTCCCCCAGGGCTCTATCTTCGGTCCATTACTTTTCAGCATCTTCCTGAACACTCTACCAAAATCCTGCCCAAATAATCTTCTACTCTACGCAGACGACACGGTACTGTTCGCCTCCCGCTCAGATCCCACAATCCTACAGTCATCCCTGCAACTTGCCTTCAGCCACATTGAAAACTGGTGTACAGACCACAGACTGGTGGTCAACGTAAAAAAGACTAAGACAGTGCTCTTTGCCCACCGGCAGAGCAAGAACTGTGATGCCCAACTAAAAATCTATTCCAAAGCCCTCCTCCCACTTGAACAGGTACATACCTATAAATACCTCGGCATTACATTTGATCCCAGCCTTTCATTTCATCCACATATCAATAATCTCTCCTCAGCCATAAATATTCGCACTGGACTACTCTATCAGCACAGAGCCTGCCTTCCGACAGAGGCCCTTAATCTTGCTGTTACCTCCTCTGCTCTCTCTCTCTCTCTCTCTAGTAGATTATGGACTAACTGTATACTCAGCCACCGACCACACTGCTCTAAACAAAATCCTCTTAGCCATCAATAAAGCATGTAGACTCCTCACCGGGGTAGACAGATGCACCCAGAGCTGCACCCTGTATGCCCTAACAAATATCCTCACTCTTGACGAAACAGTCCATTATCAAACAAATCTCCTCACCAAAAAAATTCATCTAGGCCTTACCCCCCCCCCGGAGTTTCTGCCTCCATACGAACTGCCCACGCCTCAGTAAACACCCGCTCGGCAAACAAACAGATATAGACTGTTCCCAAGGTTACAACCTCACTTGCCCAAAGGTCATTTTCCTACAGAGCACCACTATGGTACAATGATCTTCCACCGGCCGTTACCTCTATCACCAGGCTAGGCCCATTCAAAATAGCCCTCAAAAACCACATACTATCTGTACACCGCTGCCATTGCACCAGCTAAGTATGGGCTACTGCATAGCTTCCACCAATACCTGGCTACTGGACCCTGGCTAGACCTGCCTGGCCCTGCCTCAGTAGTGAATCTGGAATGTAGATATCAGCAGGTGCATTAAACCATCAACATCACCTGTACCACCTGGATTAAGTATGGGCTAAAATGCTCTGTATCCTAATGCTGTTAATTCTCCTTTCAAGATAGACCATGTTAATGACAATGTTGATGTCCTGACTGCTTGAATCATGGCAATTCCAAACTCCTTGGTCAGGCTTGACTAGCTACCTAATTGTATAGACCTTACACTCCTCCTCTTTATGTATCTACTGGATGTATTGTTAATTCCATGGAATAAGCATTTGTATTGTGTATGCTGCTAACTTGTGATCTGTTTTGTATTCTGACATGGAGCCTTTGTAAATGAGTCTTTGACTCAAAGGTTGTAAATCCGATTCAATAAATAAATAAATAAAGAGACCAAAAAAAGAGTCTCAAAATATTGGTATTAAGAGATTGGTGGCCAGAAAATAAAGAATTGAGAAAAATAGTGTATTGGGCCATCATTTGATTTTTGCTTTGAAGTTTTTGGGACACTGGACTAAAGCCAGACATCTACTGGTTCATTGCTAGAAGGACCTTTGGTTTCCAATGTTTTCAAAATAGAATCCCCAGTAACCATCATGTTTTACCTGAATAAAACTAAAGAAAATGCGGTGAATAGTAAACAAGTATTAATCAAAGATCTTGAGAATACAATATTTAATAGAAACTAGAAAAGAAGTAATGGAAAGGGTGAACAGACACAAATTATTTTAATTATTCATGGATTGGAAGCAAACCAGAATGAAAATCAAATAACTCTAATGCAAACCATATGTTATCTGATTGGGAAAATTATGGGTACCTGATTAGGTTACAAAGGAGTGAAATGGGAATGAAGAGACAGAGGAGTGAATAATCTTGAGAAGATTACAATATGTATAAGAGACAGGGGGCCAGATATTCAAAACTTTGCCCCTGGGCTAAAGTAGCACTGCCTGGCGGGCAAACATAGCCCGGAGCACAAAGCAAGCTATATTCAAAAGGAATAGCCCAGGGCAAACAGCGTCCGAATATAGCATGAGAATGAGGCCATGCAAACTGGGCAGGGAGTGCAGGGCAAATGTAGCCCTGGAATAAGACAGCACTGAATATACTGAATAAATGCAAACCACAACAACAACACAGTGCACAGTGACATGACGGCAGGTAGAGACGAACTATGTGGCCAATGTGTGTGCCAGCAAATGCGTGGACTCAGTACAGCTGCAGGCAGCAGCAGATGTGAAAGAACAGTGATCAAAACTGTATAATGTTCCCTAACACTTTAGTGCAGAGCTAAGCTGTTTGCCCGGTGCAAACACGTTTGCCCGGTGCTAAAATTTGCCATATTCAAAAGTGACATGCAAATGAGCCTACTTAGTTAGTCTCTGGGCAAACAACCAGATTAGTATCTCATTATGCCCTGATTTGCATGCAGTTTGCCCATCGTTACTGCAGGGTCCCACAAAGCCACCTGTAGGTCAGTCTGGAAGTACAGGGGCTGGCCAGGTCTGATCGCAGCTCCACCTGTAGGTCAGTCTGGCAGTGCATGATGATAGCTGCAGGCTACATGTAATCAGTACAGCATAGCATAGCATATTGTACCCCAGGGGACAAGTCAGCATAGGCACAGGTGGTGGTGGTGCTGCATGCAACTGTCACACTGTACGGCATGCTACAGTGCACAGCATACACTACAGTAGCAAGGAGGCCAGTAGTGTGAGGGACACAGCACTGCCTATGGTGTGTAGGGCAGTGATGATGACTGCACTGTACACGGTGACAGGCCCAAAGTGCAGGTGTTTACTGACTGTGGACATTACTGTTACACTGTTGTGTGATCCACAGATGCTGCACCTGTGGCATGGGATGCACACAGTGACATACACGTGGCCGGCTGTGTGTGCTGTGGCACCTGTACAGTTGCGTTTTATGTGGCGGGGGGCATGTGGGATCTGACAGACACACAGACGGTGGGGTATTCCCACTGTTGGCCCATGTGCACTGCGTGCTGTGTCCTAGTCTTGTGGCCATACTTGGGCTGTGGTGAGGTCTGGCCACCCGTACACCCTCCCCTCAATGGCCACCATGCCCACAGTGCTGCCGGTGTGTGCTGGCATCTGTTGGGCACTACAAACATATGGTCAGCAGGTGTGTGCTGTATTGCCACACTACCATGTTGACCTCTGTGGGCCTGATCACCCCTTACTGCCTGTGCATGGCTGGGACCTGTGGCAGCTGTTGGCATCATGGTGGTGCCATCAGTGAGCAGCATGTATCCTCCATGTCTGGCAGTTTCTGAGTGTCATATTCATATGTTAGGGCTGCGCTAATGCCGCACTATCACCGCGCAAAACAACAAAGTTGCACAAAGCTGTTTGCCCAGGGTTAAGACCAGCTTTTCCTGGGCAGTAATTTGTACCATGCTATGGGTCACGCTAAGTCGTGTTAAGCACCTTAGCGCAGCGCTAGTCACTGAATATCTCATTGCACCTGTATTCATGTTTGCTTTGCCCCTTACATATAATTATTGTTTGCCTGGCGCTAATGCGGTTTGCCCGTGCTATTTGGCCTTTTGAATATAGCAGACCCATGCTAATCCCGCGCTAAACCCGCACAAACATTTTTTGCCCTGCGAAAAGCTTTGAATATCTGGCCCAGTATCTCATATAATGAAATTTTGCTGGAATGTCATAAATTAGATGGGCTGGGTAAGTTAATCTACGATGCATCAAGATTCATGAGTAGAAATCAAAAAACAACCTCCACCCAGGTTATGGAAGAAGTGGTCTTTGACACAAACACCTTCAAGAAGTACACAAGTAATAATAAAAATAATAAACTTTCATCCATAATGGAAATTTGAGCTCAAGGTGGAGCTCCACTGACTACATCAAATACATCTGAAGTTCTGCAATGCCTTAGAACAGATTGACAAATAATATAGAACAGGTCCTGCAAGGAGCTTACTAATCAAACGGTGTTAGAGGTTCAACAACACAACAGAATATTATCATGGATTGTCGCAGGCATACATATATATCTAGCAGATAAGAAATCTGACATTTAAAATTGTCTTTAAACAATATTGCATAGAAGCCCTACAAGAAATCTGGGCAAGAGAGGAAATATGTATAGAAAGAAGTTGCATTTCTGCTTAGGCTGAAAAAAGAAATACAATAGGTATATGTGTAGTAGGAGTAGCATTTTTATTCATGATACATAAACACATGCTAAACAAGGAAAAGGTAAAAATACACTCTAATTTTATAATAATATTACTATCATGGTATGAGGAATTATATCTTTTTTGTAAATGTTACATCTCACCATCCAATACTGAATGTTATGGTGAAAATATATGTTTTTTTAATAAACAAAGATAATCAAAGTCATTACCAAGTATCCAGAAACAGGCTTATTATTAATGGGTGATTTTAATTCACATATAGGTAATATGGTATATATTCAGATCGATGGGAAGAAATCGTCCAAAAAAGAATTTCTAAAGATAGATTTGTAAATAGAAGTGATATGATAGAGACTTTCAAATACCTCAAGGGTATAAACAAGGCTCAAGAGGGAAGCCTTTTCGGTGAAACGATGCTCAAAAACAAGGGATCATGCTTTGAGGTTGTGGGGGGGTAGGCTCATAGGTGATGTAAGGAAGTATTTTTGCACAGAAAGAGTAGTGGATGCCTGGAACAGCCTCCCAACAGAGGTGGTAGGTGAAAAAACTGTAGTGGTATTCAAGAAGGCATGGGATAGGCATAAGAGAAACTTAGTGGTAAGGAAAGAGGAGGACAAGCTAAGAATAGAGGGGGGAAGATTTAGGAAGGAAATGAGGAGACACTATTTCACAGAGATGGTGGTAGCAAAATGGAATGCCCTACCAGAATTGGCGGTATCATGTAAATCTGTGAACAGTTTCAAAAGGGCATGGGACAGGGAACTGGGGAGAGTGAGGGTGGGGGAGGTGGGGGGTGGCAGTCGGATGACAAAGGGGAGGGGGTGGGGCAGCTGCAAATTAGGGGTGTTGGCTGCACACTCGAGCAGACTTAGATAGACCAGGTGGTCCGTTTCTGCTGGTATATTTATATGTTCATATGAAAAGTCAGAGATCAAGTAGTGTCTGCGGTGTTACAGTAGATAAGGGAAATGGGCAGACTAGGTGGGCCAAGCGGTATATGCCATCAGTTTCTATGTTTCTCTGTTTAGAAGTGGTAGAAATGTTCTTCTTTTCCTGGAAAACACAGGACTAAGTATCTTGAATGGGATCATAGCGGGAGATCATCCAGCTAATTATACTTATTTTTCACTGAAAGAAGCCAGTGTTATTGATTGCTTTATAACATTTTACTGGCAGTTTTTTTTATTTTTATTTTGAACACATGACTGTCCTTGAAAGGTCAAAAAATGATCACTTCCCAATACAAGTACAGTGCAGTCCCATTTATCCAACCCCCCTCCCCAAGACAGTTCTGGTGTTTGGATAAACGGGAGTTTGTATAATCAGGGCCACTACTGATTTTGATGCAGTAGTCATTATTGATTTAGAAAAACAGTGTAAGGGGTGTTCAGAGTGCTTATTAGGTACAGTACTTTACTTTTTTAATGAAGTGCTTCTGCACCACAGGGTAGGGTATGCAGTGTGTTTCTTTCTTTTCTTTTTTTTTGCTGCAGAGCTTTACTGTATAACAGTAAAATACTGTATTACCTCATGTAGCACTCATAATTTTCTTCTTTTAATTCTTCTATCATTTTTTTTTTTACTTTTGGGGGGGTTTAATGAAAAAATCTGTAATGGAAGTTTGCTGTGGGGTTCCTAAATGTTTCCATGTGCTTTTGCTCTCAGGTTTTGAACAAGTATTGGGCCCTATGGAAGGGGGGGTGTGCAGCACCTACATGCTCAATCCCCTGGCCACGTAAAGAGCAACACACTGGGGGTGGGCCAGCACTATGCACCATGAACTAAGGTGCTTAGTGCTGGCTGCAGTGGGTGCAGAGGAGGGCACAGGGTACAACAGGGAGAACCCTGCTGTAAGCCCCCTAAGCACCCCATGCACACTACTGTGCACCCCCAGACAGGGCAGTTTGCCTACTGTGCTAAAGGGATCACCGCTGCCGGACCACCCCATGGCCGCCCAGTGCCATCCAGCACACATCAATGCACATCATCTACCTGGTGTCCCCCACCATACCCACACGGGCAGTGGCCCATGGATGCTGCCCCCGAACTGGTCAACCCCTGCCCTGGGCCACCCAGGCAAGTTGTGGGGTACAGTGCCCCCCCAGCACCACCAACAGACCCCCTATCCCTGCAACCCATTCCAGGGCTGCACTGCAGAAAGGCTGGTGGCTTTGCCCTCCTCTCACTGCCTCAGCCGCTGGCTGTTGGTCTTCCATGGGGTGTGCTGCCAATGCATGCCCTGCCATGGAGGTGATCCACTCTGTGCCCTAGGGTCCACATCCCTGCCTACCCTGTGGAGTCCTGTGCACCAGGGGGCTGTGGACAGGTGTCCAGTGGTCGTGAATGCCACCAGCGGGCACCTGTCCATGGGTGCGTAACTACATGGGTGGGGTACATGTGGATTCTATGTACCCCCCCAATAGTGCATAGGGCCCAATTAGTACACCAGATTGCAGTCACTTTGGTTCTCCATCCATAGTAGGCACTTCAACATCCTCACCACTCAGTGAGATGCTTAGTTTGGAAGTGAGGTTTTCTGCCAGTGCAGTGATCTCAGAGTTTGTCAGTTTCCCTGGGGTCTATGTCCAGATCATTCAGTTCAGTCTGTTCTGCCTGCTGTGTTTGCTGAACCTCAGTTCCTGTCACCAGCTTCATCTTACAGCCTTGATCTGTCATTGTTATCCCCAATTTGTTCCACACTTTGACTATGGTCACTGCACAAACGTTCTTCCACTCATCTCAGCCATGTAGACTACATCTGTTAAAGCTATGGATTTCAAAATATCCTGCAGTGACATGTCCTCATCTGTGTCTGAGAGGACAGCCTGTAAGAGACACTTTCTGTATCCAGGATCCCCATGTCACAAGGCTGTATCTTAGAAGTGGTGTTTGGGGGCAGAAACAGACATTTAATGATGCCATCTTGTTTATGTATGACAGGCATTTCTGGGTATGCTGGCAAGCTATCAAGCATCAGGACTGCTTTCAATGGTAGATTCTTGCTCAGCAGGCAGTGCTTTACTACTGGAACAAGTTAATCTCTGAACTACTTGATAAAGACATTGCCAACCATCCAAGTGTTCCTCTGGTTATCACACAGTAGGGGGAGGTTTGCCATACTGACATGCCTAAAACATCTAGGCTCTCTGAACTACCCAGTCAGCAGAGGTTTTAACTTGGGGAAACTGGTGGAATTAACAGAGGCAAGAACTGTCACCCTGTCCTTCTGCTTCTTAAACCCAGAGGCGTCTTTCTCAGTCTCATGTGTCAGGGTCTTATCTGACAAACACCACCAATATAGTCCAGTCTTATCTGCATTATAAATTTGCTCCAGTGGTTACAGACTTGGACTGAATGAGATAATTCAGTTGCTGCATGAATGGAGCTTCATTTGCAGCACTTAAGTGTTCCCTGCATTGCCCAAGCTGGTGTACTCCATGGTGATTTTTAAAACGATGAAGCCACCAATCAGTCACCATGAAACTATCACAATCAAGACCCAGCCTGGCGTAGAACTGTAGTGCTCTCTCCTTCAGGAGAGGGCCTGAGATAGGAGTCCCAATCTCCCTCTCCTGACAGAACCACAGATAGATAGATAGTCTCATCCCACTCATCATCCTTACAGGTGTGCATATTTTTATGTTTTTCTACACCAGACGACCCCTCTGTTGCCACAGAAAAACTGCACAGCTTCGCCTTCACTTCCTTTATGTCAGTCCCTGTGGAGTTACCAACTCCATATTTGGCTGCTAGTGTGACAACTCTCTCTCCAGTCTCTAAATGTTCCAAGATCCACAAGTCCTGCTGAATTGTGAGCACTGTACGCTTACTCTTCACATTCATACTGAGATCAAATTACAAAGCAAAATCCAGAATGAAGAGATTGCTACACAGACATAATGTGTGCTACACTCAGTGAAACTGACAAACAGAAACTGACTAGGCACAATCAATTTAACAACTGATTGGTGGACAACAAAATGGAAGTTTGTTAAAGAGGGAATTCTGGAATTGCGGGTGTTCAGATAAGCAGGACTGCACTGTATCTCTTAATTTATGATTATCTCAGCTATATAACCCAGTAAAAAATAATATTTCTCATGATATTAAAATTATAATTGGGGGGAAAAAAAGCATGTTTCTTGGAGGAGTTGGAACATAAGTGTTCTGAGTCACAAAGTCACAAAAATAACTGATACATTTGTGATAGAATCATCACATATCAATATGTATGAAGGAATGAAGAAAATCTATGGATCTACTCTGCTACTTTTTTAAAGACCTAGATCATATATAAAACCCCAAACTTGGTTCAACCATGTCTGCAAAGAGTACAACACAACAGTGCTACAAGTTGTCAGAATTGTCAAACATAATCCACTAAAACAAAATTATGCATATCTGAATAATTTTAGGAAATAATACAAGCACTTTTTGCAACAGTAACAATGCTCCATAAAAATGAATTGTGGAAAGACATGTTTCACGCAGCCACTGAACAAGATAATAAACCTTTTTGGTTGTTAGTTGCTGAAGGCACCGTAAACTACGCAAATAACATTTTTGCACATATTGAGCTATTAACATGGACAAACTACTATCGTAAAATCTTCTATAACCATAGACTATAGCTATAGACAGATAAACAGCCAGACAGATATGCATCTGAAGGATGCTGAGGGAATTAGCAGATGTGTTAGCAGGTCCCCTGACAGACCTGTTTAACAGATCACTGGTGACAGGGGAGGCACCCTTAGACAGGAGAACAGTGCACATAGTGCTGTTTCGCAAAACTGGCCTGAGGGATGACCCCGGCAATTACAGACCGGTCAGTCTGACCTTAATAGTAGGAAAGCTCATGAAGACCATACTGAAGGAAAGACTGGTGTGCTTTCTTGAGGTTAATTGGCTCTAGGATGAGAGGCAGGATGGGTTTGTGGCAAGGTGATCCTGCCAAACAAATCTGATTGATTTTTTTGATTGGGTGACCAAAATAGTGGATAAGGGCCAGGCTGTGGACATCCTGTATGTGGATTTTGATAAGGTCTTTGACTCTGTTCCCTACAGGAGATTAATCAGGAAGCTGGAGGATCTTGGGGAAGAAGTAAAGATAAAGACCTGGGTAAAAAACTGGTTGCAGGGTAGTGGTCAGGGGGAGGAATTCTCAGGGGCTAGAGCAGTCTCTAGCAGGGTCCCACAGTGTTCAGTGCTCAGTCCAATTCCATTTATTATATTTATTGGTGAAATAGTGGATGGAGTAGAGGGTAAGATCTGTCTGTATGCAACTGACACCAAACTCTGTGGGAGTTTGCACACAGAGCAAAGAATACAGGATCTCAGGGAAGATCTAGCCAGACTTGTGAGGTGGTCAGATATGGCAACTGAGATTCAATGCCTAGAAGTGCAAAGTCATGCACTTGGGTGCTAAGAACCCAAAGACTGAATATTGTCTGGGTGGTGTGCAAGTTACCAAGTCAGAAGAGGAGAAAGATTTGGGAGTGATCATCATAAGTGGTTTGAAACACTCTGCGCAGTGCAGGGAGGCAGCAGCCAAAGCAAATAGAATGTCGGGCTGTATAACCAGAGGAATAACTAGCAGGA
Source organism: Neoceratodus forsteri (assembly GCA_016271365.2). Lineage (NCBI taxonomy): Eukaryota > Metazoa > Chordata > Ceratodontiformes > Ceratodontidae > Neoceratodus > Neoceratodus forsteri. The sequence continues at coordinate 186,352,397 of CM028129.1, forward strand.
AGGTGGAGGTCATTCTGCTGCTGTACAGATCCCTGGTGCATCCGTACCTGGAGTGTGCAGTACTGGGTGCCAGTACCTAAGAAAAGTCATCAATCTTCTGGAAACAGTCCAGAGGAGGGCAACTAAAATGATCCAGGGTCATTGGGGTAGGACGTACGAAGAGAGACTCAGAGACCTCAATACGTACCCTCTGGAGGACTGGAGGGAGAAGAGAGACATGACTGAAACATTTAAATACCTCAATGGTATAAGCAAGGTAAAATCTGAAGGTCTCTTCAACCTTAGCAGTAACAAAAATACTAGAGGACACTGTCTAAAGATGGTGGGAGGACAATTCAAGAGGGAAATGAGGAGGCGCTTTTTCACCAAGAGGGTGGTGACTAAGTGGAATGAGTTGTCAGATGAGGTGGTATCCCTAAAGATGAGATGGTATCCCCAAAGACAGTGGACAGTATAAAGAGGGGTTGGGAGAAAGTAAAGAGGAGGGTTGCAATTAGAAGTATAAAATTGTAGGATGGGACTCTTATCGGGGAGGAGGAAATTCCTAACAGGGAGGTAGACCGCTCTGTAATCACTCAGAGATCCATATTACCAGCAGAAAACATACACCTTTTTGGCCTTTTTCTGCTGGCATTTTTCGTATGTTTTTAAGTTGGTATATGGACATTTATAACTATAATGTTAGGATAAATCATTTACAGTTAGCCAAGATATGATGTCAGATTACACCATCAAAAATAGCCAGAGCTGTAGAGCGGACAAAGAGCAATAAGGCCCCCAGCCCTGACAAAATATCACCTTATTTATATAAAATGGAGGCCAACTGGTGAAGTCAGCTACTAGCTATACTGTTTAACAGAATGATAGAGGATTATATTATAATTATACCCAGTGAATGGAAAGGAAATTTAATAGTGCCAATCTTTAAAGAGATTCTCCAAGATTAGGTCCTCGTACAGCTCTAGAATCCCTATAATGTTCCAATTTCCATAAAGCTTGCATTTATTCAAAAGTTACATCACTCATAAATTTGTATTCACCAGGTCTCAAGGACTTCTCTTTTTTTTTTTTTTTTTTACAGCCACCCATGCATCGCCCCCCGCCCCACTCACTAGTGTGTTAAGAGAATGCCAGTGAGAGCTCAGGGCATGCTCCATTATAAGCAATGGGCAGCTTTTCCATCTTTGATAGCCACTTAGCAATAAGCGTGGGCACCAGTCGCCCAACAAAGGGCCTTGTTAGACCGACTGGTGCCTCACGCTCACTGCCAAGTGGCCATTATATTATTTAAAAGATGGAAAAGCTGCCACACATTGCTTATAGTGAGCCGCGGCCCTACACCTCACTGGTATCTCATCATCACACTAGTGAGCTAGGGCATAGCGTGCTGCAAAAAAACCGGAAGCCCTTGGGACCCAGTGAATACAAATTTACAAGTGATGTAACTTTTGAATAAATGCAAGCTTCATGGAAATCAGAACATTATCGGGATCCTATGGTGGGAAGGCACCAATAGATATGGTGCAGGGGCTACTTTTGGTATCTTGGTAAATCTCTTTAAGAAAGGCAATCCCGATCTCCTAGAGAATTATAGGCCTATAAGCCTTATTAACTGCTTAGTGAAAATCTTCTCAAGAATTATCTTGAATAGACTGAATATGTGGGTTGAAACAAAAAACATTCTCAACGCTTTTCAGGCTGGTTTTCAAAAGTCATTTTCAACCATAGACCCATGTTTCATACTTCAACATTTGATTGAAAAATATTTTGTAACACAACATTTCCCCTTTACATGGCATTTATTGATTTTAAAGGAGCCTTCAGTGCCATTTTGAGATTATTATTATAACCAAATTTATTAGAACTAAACATTGACAATACCATCTTACCGATTATTATAAATATTTATATAGATAAATGGTCAGTAGTTAGTTATGAATTAAAGAGTAATTTATCAGAAAGTTTTCCATCAAACTTAAGAGTCGGTGTAGGGTTGTTTACTGGCCCCACTTCTGTTTTATCTGTTTATAAATGATTTACCATTGTTACTTATTAGTAGGGAGGCAGACTCACCTTCTGTAAAAGGGGTATTTGTCCCAGCCCTGGTATATGTGGATGATTCAATACTTATCTTAATTTCTCCAGTTGCATTCAATTGTAAACTATCTATCTTAGGAATATATTGCAAAAAAAAACACAAAATTAATGTGGACAAAAGTAAAATTATGCTGTGTGGAAAATAAAAAATAAATTTGAAATGGCAAATAGATAACGTCACATTGGAGATTGAGAAAGCCTTTTTCTACCTTGGCTTATTTTTTTCTTCAAACAACTCATGGGCTAAACATTTGCAATATATTAAAAATAAATTAACACAAATCAAAGATGCCGTACTCAGTTTCAATGCCAGATATAGATGATTTACTCTGATTCCAACCCTGAGGCTATGTCAGAACTATAGAGTAATGAGAGAATCACCCTAATTCAACTTTCTTTCAGTCAGTTTTACAGATTTAGAATCTTACCAGTATCTAAATCTCCCCCTGCAGAAATAGCAATAGCAGAGCTGGTTAGATCGATTACAGAAACCCTAATTAAATCCAGGAAGTTAGCTTACTGGATAAAGTGCTTGAATATGAAAGATCAAAGATTGACTAGCATGTTTAATGGAGAAAATATCATGGGTAGCCAATGAGAGTTCCTCACTCTGGTGCAATGAAAGTAAAGAAATACTATCTTCAATTCTGCTAAAATAACTATGGCCCAACTCTTTGAAATCAATAAATACAGCTGCAACTTATATGTACATAATTAAGTCTATGCTGAGAATAAGTCTGCAATGGAAGACACAGGTCAAATCAAAAGTCTTGAGTCTTGTAGTTGGTATGCGAAAAATAAAGTTATGCATCATTTGGAACCATATCTCATTGAACACATTGACAGAAGAATATTTCTGACATTTAGACTAGAAACATTACCTTCCAAGCTACTACGTTATAGATGCAGAAATAAAGATTTATCAGTTATTCTAGCTGACCTAAACTGTGATTGTGGTTCAGGAGACTGAAAGATTACACCATATCTTTTTGCATTGTAGAAAACCAAATTCCATAACACAGTAGCGGCTCTAGCCACAAATGGTTACCAGGGCACAGCTGGGGCACAACCGATGGCAGCCAGGGCACTGATATATTGTTACTATGGGGGAAGCTTTGCACCATATGGGGCACCAACTGGGGCACAGCATTTTTTTACTGGGGCACGTGCCCTGTCAGGCCCTGGTGTAGAGCCGCCACTGCCATAACAACTGAATGCGTGGTCCCATAGCTTGACAAAACCCAAGAGTTTGGGGAAATTGTATTAATATGGCTGATGAACCCATGTTCAGAAACAGTCATATGCAGGACCACTGGAAAATTGTGGAAAATTTTACCCAAATATGCGGGGATGTTTTTGCAGAAATTGCGGGAAAATTGCAGGGTTCACTATTCATCCCCACTGCCCCCTAATAAATATTTTATTGTTTGCTGCAGCTTGTACTGATCACATGAATTGTTAGATAAATGCATTGTCATTTGTAAATGCTTTTAATATGAAGAAATGTGTGTGTTTTTGAAATGCACTGCAAATTAATCATTATGTAGTATCTCTTCTAAAAATCAAGACATCTAAATCACACAGTGCTAACTAGATTTTATTCAGTAATTTACAGTTAGTCTGTACTGAATACATCCTGAAACAACATATTTTGCCAATTTCTAGATGTTAAATAATGAAGCCTGTTTAAACTACTTGCTTTGGTGCGAGAAAAAAATAAACAAATAGCCAGGATGCCTATTAAAGGTCTAGTAAGAAAAATGTTTATTTTGTTAAAATAATTACTGTTCTTAATCAGCACCGTAAGTACAATTTAAAATCACATGATAAAAGTATCAAATCACACCAGTAGCTTTTCATTACATCATACAATAGTTTTCAATACATTGTACTTTTGTTCTTATTTATTTATTTATTTATTTATTTATTTATTTATTTATTTATTTATTTAAGAGATTTACCAGGAAGGCATGCTGAGCAGAGTACCGCTCGATTCCAGATGTGCCCTGGGGCATTCTAATCAGTTTGCAGTAATTTTACTTGGGTTGCAATTATTTTGTCTATTTGAAGGTAACTGTTAAACTATACTTAACCTGTTCAGCATGTTTTCAGAAATGTTTGCTTTTTGTAGGTTTTGTATGTGAGTATGCAGTTGTGGCAGATTGACATGTAAGGAATCATTGTCACCAACCCCCTCAGAAACACATTCAAGTTTATAATCAGCAGGGCCACCCAAATTCCTGACACATTTCAATCAAAATCCTTTCAGATTGAAAGTATTTATACAAGGAAAATCTACCCTACCATTCAATAACAAGCATTGTGGTCAATGCTTCATTTAGATAAATGGGGCACTTTGCACCTCTTCTCACACCTATTGTTTCAGTCTCTGTGTCAGCAAAAAGTTCTCTTATAGTCTGCTTTAACACAGATTTTAAGTGTTCAAGTCTACATATGCATGACCAGAGAATTCTGAAAACAAAGCAGGGAAGTGAAGCACATGAGGGCAGAGTCACATTTGACCCCTTCTCACCTCACACTGTACTGTTTTGGTCAAATCCAAACTGTGTACTAAACTGTTAGCATATCTGAGTAGATTTTCTTGAGAATTTAAATATTTTATAAGATTTCAGTCAAAAATTCCATAAATGTAAGAAACTGCAAGAAATTGCGGATTTTGTACGGAGAAGGGTGGAAATTGAGGAAATTGCGGAAAAATTGTACCCGTAATTTTCCAGTGGCCCTGGTCTTATGGTATGTTATTAAACACTTATGATGGTTGTATGCAAAACTAACAAAAACTCATAAAGAGAACAATCATAACATTTTCTTCAAAAGATTAACAGTAGAAATGATTGATTACCCATAAAGCATCTCTCATATATCCAATAAGATTTAGAAGGCTATCCCTGAATTCTGCCCTTTTCCATCTACATTTATCCCTAGGTTGATTTGCTTTTTATTCACCATGTGGGATTCTCTTTGCTTTATTAGGGAAATTTAGGGAGTATAGGCACATAACGCACAGCATAGTATTCCTGGTCTATTGCACGTTCTGTTTGCATTCAGCAATACTTTTGCTGAATTAGTGAAAGCAACTTATCTTATGGACAATTGCAATAGCTCCGAAATAATATCAACAACTAACCACACAGGCTAAGCTTGTAACCCCCCCCCCCACTGAATATATAAAAGTGCAATATAATATTGCATAATATGGCCACATATTTTGCAGTGTCCAGTTTGTTATTTCAAGTATAACTAAACACCTGTTGTACCCACATTTTAAATGTTACCCCTGTATTATTGACATTTTTGTAAGAAATTTAAAATGTTATGTATACTCCGCAGTGTTTTTATATTTGTAAAGTCTCATAATGAGTTGAACAATAAACATGAACTGAACTGAACTGAATTGAACATCCTGGGAAAGCAGCCAGTCAGCCACCCATATGGCTTTCTCAGGGGACCAGGATTTTGAGCTAGTACTCCGGTCTACATGCAGTGTCTTTCTGACCTCCTCTGAGGCCCAACAGTTTACTGGCATCAGCCTCTCCCAACTCGAGACTTGTAGGGACAGTCACCAGTGATTCGCTTTGCTGAATTCGGCAGACAATTAATAAACCATAGGTAATATTGTAGAGTGAGATTCCAGGCTATGCCCTAACTGACCTTCCACAGACTTTTATTTTTTTTTTATTTATTTAGAAAAGTTTCACCAGGAAAGACAACATGAGCTGTGAACAGCTTGTTTCCAGAAATGTCCTAGGGGAAGGGGGTTACATAGGTGGGAACTGCAAATTAAACAACTTAACAATAAGTAGTAGAGTACAAACACATGTATCCATTACAAGCAGTACAATACAGATCATAGACAATATCATATAGAGCAATACAGTGAATGGGAAAACTTAATGCAAGCACAATACATTTGGGACATGGCATGTGGGTCAACCAAACTAATGAAAATACAGCATAAGTACAGGCAATGGTACATCAGTGAAGTTGTTTGAGGCATGTACAATGCTAAGTACACAAGGATACAAGCAGGTGGACAGGAAGTATATGTATATGGCAACCAAGTACTAAGAGTACAGGTGAGAATAATAATAATTGCTTTAATGCAAAGTGAGAAGAGAAAATCAGGCAGGGTGAGAGGTAGGAAGGAGAGGAGGACAAGTGGTGGTGGAGAAGGTAGAGATAAAAGGAAGCCAATAACCTGAATCGCCAGTGACCTGACTTATGGAGTTCCAATTCCTGAGAGGCATCCATCTTCTCTAACAAGGCTAGAAAGTGCAATTCATTTTCCTGTAACTTATCAGACAGTGTTGTATCTGCACTATCAGAATTCGAAGCACACACTTCCACAGATATTTATGCATCCACATCTTGCTGTTGAGCATGCTAAACGATCTGTCCTTATAATTGTAGTATCTTAGCATGACACTAATAAGAAATGAAACAAGAGTGGCATTCAAGTTTACGTGATGGGAGCATGACGATGGATAGGCCCCTATCTACAGTAAGCCCTTATATTCTGTAAACAGTTTCAACAGAACATTTTACATTTTTTGTAATCAGATATTTACAAGTATGTTGACTTAATTTTGTTTGGGTAGTGTAGACTGAGAGTCTCATACTGTTATCAGGCTTTGTCTCTTGATGAGGGTGCCAAGTGGATAGGCCTTTCACAATCCCTTAGTACAGTCAAAGTGTGGTGTAAATGAAAAGTATTCTTTGTACTAGAACAAATTCATAGTGTACTTTGCCCAACAACCAGCACAGATAATTTTGTTTTGTAACCACCTCAGACTATGCTTTGAAATAGGCATCCACATGGGGATTTATGGATTGTCAGTTTTTTTGATAACATACTGCATAGTTACATATTAATCTGCTGAACATTTTTGTATCATACTTCTATTACAATTTTTAACATTTATAACAAGTGTAATGACCTGCGGTCAAACAAATAAACCTTGACTGACTGCCTGACTGACATCTTGCTGTAAAACCAAACCAGAGGCTTCCTGATTTATCTGGATGAGGAGGGAGATCAGTCCTCCATCTGAACAGCTGTGGCTCCACCACTGTCCACCCAGGCTCCTCCATCTTGCGTGTGAGAGCAGCAGCGCCCCCTGCAGGAAGAGTAAGGGAATATCCCTGATGCCCTGGCCATATTATCCTCATTCAGTAATAATAATACTACCAACAGCCTAATCTGGTTCAGTTTTAATTGGGTTGCATCTGTATTCCCATCGCCCCCCCAGATGAGGCTGAAAATAGGCAGTATTGTCTAGCCCTCCTTTCCCAGTCAATAAAAACTAAATATAAATATAATACATATACAGTGGCACCAGCCAGGATGCAACACAGTACCTTGCAGTATTACCACAAAATGCTACAGTATGCTGCAGGGAACAATGTAATTCACTGGCACCCTTTTGTCAGGTAGTATTTCATGACATGCAATTTACTGCAAAATACTGTGCTGCATCCTATCTGGTTCCACTGTGTGTGTGTGTGTGTGTGTGTGTGTGTGTGTGTGTGTGTGTGTGTGAAATATATATCACCATACAAGCCAAATGCTCACTACTGCCATCTGTAGGATAGTGACTACATTGCACATGATATGCAATTCAGATTACCTACCCAGGTCCCTCCTTTTCTTGCATACCACTCACTTCAGTTTCAGGTACTCCACAAAAGAAACACCAAAGCCCTCAGCTTCAGTTAGATAGTGGTGTATGTTGTTTATTTCTTTTTGAGCCACTCACCAGGATTTAGTTAACACAAGAGTTAAATTTACTACTCTAACTGAATCTGTTCATGTATGTTATACTGCCATATTGTTTTACTGTTTTTTTATCTGTATCCCTGTCCTACCCAGAACCTCCTTGTAAATGAGCTTGCTCAATGGAGCCTTTTCCTCGTGAAATAAATAAATAAAAATAATAAATAAATTAGAAATTGCCCCCAGGGCAGGGGAGCAACATGAGGGGAGGGTGGGAAGGGTGGAGAGCAATGGAGATAAGAACAAAAAGAATGCAGAGAGAGAGGGGGGGTAAAGTGGACAAGAAACAGAGGGATGAAAGAAGAGAGGAGGAGTTAGAAGAAGTCTCAGGAAGCATCACATGCAGAAAGGGGAGAGGAAGAGGGGGTTGCAGACATGGAGGGAGCAAGGTTTGCACAGCCATGTGCAGCAACGCAGGAAGTCTAGTAAATAAAATTTCTGACCTGGAGGCCATCATGGTGGGGGAGAACCTGGACATAGTAGCCATAACTGAGTTGTGGTGTGCTGAAAATCATGACTGGGGTATTGCCATATCAGGATCCTCTCAGTTCAGAAGAGATAGGTAAGGGAAGAAGGGAGGAAGCATTATCTTGTGTGCAAGTAAGGGTATCAGGGTTATGGAAATGCAAGGAACCCTAGAAGAAGAGGAAGGGCTGGAGTTGTTGTGGGCTACCCTGGAGACAGGAGCAGGGGACCACTATTCACAATGGGTGGTATACAGGCCTGCAGCATAGGGAGAGGATTTGGACAAGGCATTAGGGGAAAACACTGGCAGGATGACAAATAAGGGGGAGGTGCTATTGGTCAGGGACTTCAATCTCCCTGATATGGACCAGAGCCTTCCAGTAGCAGTTTTGACTACAAGCAGGGCATTCCTAGACTCCCTATGGGGAGTGTTTCTCAGGCAGCTAGTCAGTGAACCCACTAGGGATGAGGCAATACTGGACTTGTGCTCACAGAGACAGTGTAGCAGACATCTCAGGGGAACCATGATTACTGTACAGTGTGGTTCCATATTAAGACAGGTACAGAAGCAAACCAAATAAGAATGAGAGTTTTGGGCATTGGGGGGGTGAACTTTAAAGGAATGTGAAACTGCCTTAGAAAAAGCCTGGCAAAGGTGAATTGCCATGGTGGGGTACAGGAACAATGGAAACAAATGAAGACATAGTGAAGGCAACCAGCCTCAGTGTAAAAAAAGTGAGTGATGGCAGGAGGAAGAAAAGGCCGCTATGGTACTCTAGAGAGGTGGCCATGAAAGTGAAAGAAAAACAAGCTGGAAAAACTAAATCAAAACAGGGCAGAATAGATGGACCATGAGGTCCTTTTCTGTCGACAACTACTATGTAACTATGTAATGGGTGACATTCAGGAGATACAAAGAAACACGGAGGAGAATATGAGGAGAATGGCCTAATATGTATGTACACAACACAACAGAGGGTGAAGGTGCTCTTAGTTTTATCTGTGAAAAATGTATCTACATTCGAAAACTACTGGAAGAACTCAAAAACATTAAAGATCAGATGAACTATGTACTTAGTAACACTGTAAACACTCAAAAGTTACAAAATAAAAAGAAAGAAAGAAATAACAGAGGACAATCTGAACAGAGCGACATGGTAGTTACATTGTCCAAATGTGGAAAGGGGTCAGATGGTCAAGAGGAAATAGAAGACTGGAGCATTGTACACAAACAAAATAATAAAAAAGGGAAGAAAAGCATTAAGAAACATTGAGATAAACCTATCAAAGAGATACTGTAGCTTACCAGAGGAGGAAGCACAGCTTCCAGCTCAGTTGGCTAGCAGACAGCCAGAGGCGAATAATATCTCATTAAGTCACCCTAAAGCTAATGAAAAAGAACAGGCTGAGCCACACCAAAAGGTGGTTATCAGGGATTCCATGATTCAGTTTGCTGACACACATATCTGTGGAGATGATAAAATAAATGCATCTGTTTTCTGTCTCCCCAGTGCAAAGATAGAGGATGTTAAGCTAAGAATTGACCACTTTGTCAATATTCCAGAAACAAATGTAATTTTGTATGTGGGTACAAATAACGTTGGTAAACACCATAAAAAAGACATCTGTCATGACCTGATCTCGCTAGCTAAGACTGTAAGGGGAAAAAAAGTGTAAAATAGCCGTAGCAAGCAACTTGCCTATACCTAGGGTACATATTGAAAAAAATCATATCGTTGAACATATTAACTATAGGATAGCAAACTGGCATAAAACAGAAGATATTACATTCATTGACACATGGTCTCTTTTTAAGAATGATTATACATTATTTGCTAAAGATGGCATGTACTTAAATAAAAAAGGACCAAAAAAAATTAGGGCTTGCCTTAAATTCAGTCCTGAACCAGTCTGATTTAAACTAACAGAGATGGGGCAACAAACAGTCAATCCACTAACCAAAATCCACCCAAATTTATATATAATCGGAGGCCAAAATACAGCACTGACCTTGAAGCAATCAATTGTATGTTACTCAACACAAGGAGCCTGAATAATAAATTTGACTAACTGAATGTACTAGCACTCAAAGACAAACCTGACATAATAGGGGTTACAAAGAATATGGTGGTCTGATGACCATAACTGGGATATGAACATCTGCAGCTATAAGTTTTATTGTAACAGAGGTCATAAATGTGGTGGGGTATCATCTTCTTTATAAAGGAAGGCTTAACCTCAGCTGTTGTTCCTTACACAAAAATTCCAAAATTCAATGATACAGAATCTTCATGGTTAAAAGTTTCCCTGACTAAGTATGATGCATTTATAGTAGGTCTTTGTTACCAACCACCAGGCATGTCACTCAAGGGAACCGAGCACTTTATGAATGAAATAGAAGCAGCCTATGTTTATGGAGACATCTTAATTATGGGGGACTTAAACCTCAAGGTCATTGACTGGATAAACCAAATGGCAGACAGTACCCCTGGCAGAATCTTCATATCAGCATGTGAACAACGAACCCTACAACAATATGTTACCGAACCAACCAGGGGAAACTGTTTCCTAGATCTGGTCTTGTGTACACCTAATACGAGCTTACTAAACCGCACAGTGGGCCCGCCACTATCAAACAGTGATCACTGCTCTGTTACTTTTTCCATAAATCAATCTCATACAGTAAATACAAATAATTCATATTTTTATGATTACAAAAAAAAGCAGATATCAACAAAATAAATGCTTGCTTATAGAATATAAATTGAGACACAGTCCTGGAAAATTGTGATACCTACACAATGCGGCTAAATATAAAAAATACCATATTATCTATTAGCAATAAGTGCATCCCAAGGTATAAAAAGACAAACAACCACAATAGAAATCCCAGATGGTTAACAAAAAGGATTATTAAATTGATAAACAAAAAAACAAAAAGCATTCTTTGCATTTAAAAAACATAAATCACAGTTAAAATGTGTAAAATATAAATCATTGCAAAAACAATATAAAACTGCTATCAGAGATTCCAAGAAGAATACAGAGGTAACATTAGCTTGCAATGCTAAAAGAGGAAGCAACAAAACATTCTTTAGCTAAATAAATTCACTAAAAATGCTTCCATGCAAAGTTGGACCTATAACTTGGAATGATGATATAATCAATGATGCAAAACAAATGTTTCATAATTATTTTTGTAGCATCTATGGTACTGATGGCAGTGATAATCCCCCTGTACTAAATGCCTCAAAGGAATCCATCTTTATTACTGACAAAGAGATTAGTAAAGGTCTAGACAAAATTAGACCCGACTGTGCACCTTGGCCAGATAGTATCAGTGTCCATATGATTAAGTTAATGAACAAACATCTAATCCATCCATTAAAACTGCTTTTCATGAAAAGCATAAACCAAGGTGAGGTACCAAAGAATTGGAAAACTGCACATGTGACCCTGATATTCAAAAAAAGCAATAAACAACAAATAGAAAGTTACAGACCAATAAGCCCAACAGCAATAATATGTAAAATCCTACAGGGTATCATAAAAAACAGAATATTCAGTTATTTAAATAACCTTGATATGAAATAATATGGCTTCGTAAATGGAAGATCGTGTGTGACAAATTGCTTGTGCTTTTATGAAAACATCGGTCACCACTTAGATGTAGGGGTACTATGTGAAGTTTTATATTTAGATTTTAGTAAGGCACTTGAATTAGTACTCCATGATGCTATACTAAAAAAGCTATATTTATGCGATATAAACCACAAATTTATAAAATGGATAGCAAGTTGGCTGTCTGATAGATCACAGAGAGTGGTGATTGATGGATGTGCATCGGGTAAGGGCTCCATGACAAGTGGTGAACCCCAGGGCTCTGTCCTGGGTCCCATGATTTTTTACATCTTTATTGCTAACTTAACAAAGGACCTGGACTGTTGGTCTACTAAATATGCAGATGATACTAAACTGGGTGACATTAGCCCTACTGTATCAGATTGTAACACACTTCAGGTCACCCTAAATGAAACTGGACAATGGTCAGTACAGCGGGGGATGAAGTTTAACTTGCAGAAATGCAGCTGTCAGCTATACTCTAAAGCCTTGTTGCTTGACCTGGATGAGCGCCTCAAATATCAGACCTGTATCCTTACTAAAAAAGTTACCATACCAAAAAGTTTTCATAAAAGCACAAGCGATTTGTCACACACGATCTTCCATTTACGAAGTCATATTATTTCATATCACGGTTTCCGTGCTGGCCATAGTACCAGTACTGCTCTCCTAGAGGTTTCCAATTTTCTCCACTCCTCCTTTGACATGGGCTCTCTGGCTGGTGCTGTGTTCCTAGACCTTTCTAAAGCTTTCGACACTGTCTCCCACCCCCTCCTTCTGGATGCAATTAGTCTCTCCGGTTTTGCAACTGGGCCTGTCTCCTGGTGCGCCAGTTATTTGTCTGCCCACTCACAGCTTGTAAAAATTAACAGGACTCACTCAGACATCTGTCCCATCCGTTCTGGTGTTCCCCAGGGCTCCATTCTGGGCCCCTTACTCTTCTCCCTTTACCTTAACACCCTTCCAGGCTCCTGCTCTGGTAACATATTACTGTATGCTGATGATGATGCTGTCATCTTTGCCACAGATCGTAACCCTATCGCCCTCCAGGACTCCCTGCAGAGGTCTTTCAATGAAACCGAGGGTTGGTTCAAGGAACACAGACTGGTGATAAATCTTAAAAAAACAAAAACCATGATCTTTGCTCACCCTCAAAACAAGTTCTGCAACTTCAAACTTCTCATTCATGCTGGGTCTATGTTCCCACTCAAGCAAGTTTGCTCCTATAAATACCTGGGGGTCCATTTTGACCCCACTCTCTCCTTCCATGAACACATATCTGCCCTTGCCACAGCTGCAAATATCCGACTAGGCATCTTACACCAGTTTAAAAACTGCCTCCCTCCTGAGGCTCTACGACTTGCAGTCACCTCATCCATCCTGTCACTAGTGGACTATGGGCTGCCGGTGTATGGTGCCGCTGATCAGACTGCGCTCCATAAAATTCACATTATTGTAAACAAGGCCTGCATGTTAATTACTGGGGCGCCTAGGTTAACACACACCTGTCAGCTATACTCTAAAGCCTTGTTGCTTCACCTGGATGAGCGCCTCAAATATCAGACCTGTATCCTTACTAAAAAAAACCCTCCTTGGGTTATCCCCACCGAGGCTGACCGCTACTATCTGCCGCTCTATACCATTAGTTCAAACTCGTACCTCTAGGAAATCCTCACTATCCATTCCCAGGGCTAGGACCTCACACGGTCAAAGAGCCTACAGCTACAGGGCCCCCTCCTGGTTCAATACACTGCCCCCTTCCATCTCTGAGGCCCCATCGATATCCTGCTTCAAAACTTCCTTACGGAATCACCTACTTAATACCTGAAGCTGTAATTGCTACTAGTCTTAGCCTTACTCAATCATTATGACAAAGCTACCTTTTAAGCTGCTTATTGATTGCCTAAACCCTGTTATTGTATGCATCACTCCTGCTTGTACCAACCTGCTGTATTTTCCCCTGTTGTACTTATTACTGTCGTAATTTACTGTTGTACTGTGTTATGTCTTCCTGTGACAAGGTACCTTTCTAAATGAGCCTCTGGCTCAAAGATTTTCCAAACTGCTGTTCAAATAAATAAATAAAAATATGAGCAGAAATAATTTAAACAGAGAATAATGAATAGGTAAGTGGGAGTTATGGATTTTTTTCACACACCCGGTGTGTGATGACTCATAAACCTCGAGAGCGAAGCTCAAGAGGTTTATGTGGTCATCACACACCGAAGGTGTGTGAAAAAAATCCATAACATCAAACTTACCTCCTTTATTTTTTATAATTGCTGGTGTGGAGGTTGAAACTGTATTTCTAGCAACTTGAAAGAAAAAGACTGTTTTTAGTTAGAGTACAGTTTTATTTTTGAAGAAATTGAACTATACATGAATAAAGCACAGCTAAAAATCCTGCAGTTGAAATACTTTTTGTGAAACAATGGAATGCAACAGTTTTAAAATATTTTCTTTGGGGAATGTCATATCGACAGGATTTTGGGTTATTATGAAGTATCATATAAGTTCATAAGTTTTTATATGAGTTATCAGATCAATAGATCTATGGTTAACTTGTCACTTTTCAGTGGTAAAACTGACATTTCTCTCCCCCCATATACTTATCCAGAGCCCTTTTAAATAGGGACATTGTGTCACTAGTTACTACCCCATTAGGGAGGCTATTCCAAATTGATATAATTCTTTGGTTAAACCATTTAGTTCTTTTATCTGTCATGGGTACTTCCCCCAGAAACTGCAACTTGTGTGCTCTCATTGTTTTATGGTTTAATTTCTTACTTAGCCCTATGCTGTCACAGATCTCCCCTTAGTCTCCTATAGTGTAGAGAGTACAGATTTAATGTTCCTAGTCTGTCTTGGTATGATTTATTTTTCATAGTGAGAATTTTTTTTGTTGCACATCTCTGGATTCCCTCAAGTAATTGTTGACTTATTTTACTCTGCAGTGCACAAAACACGGAGTTATACTCCAAATGTGGTCTTACCAGAGATGTATACAGGGGAATGATTACCTCTGGCTCCCTGCTTTTAATATTTTTTAATATGGTGGCCAGAATCTTGAACACTTATGAACACTTATGATTGAAGGAGCAAAAAAAGGTTGAGGCCCAACATCTAGCTCCTTTAGAAGGGATCGTCATGTCTCATATGTCCATTATTTGAAAGGTAGTTGTCCAAACAATTTTTAAATATCTCTCTATTTTCACTAATAATAATATGCTCAGGAAGTTTATTCAAAAGGCTAGCTGCTCTCTGAGTGTACAAATATTTCCTTTTCTTAGTCCTAAAATGGTTTATTTTTACCTGTAACATATGACCCCTCATTATAGAGTTAATATTTTTATAATCAATATTTAATTCTGTTGTTAAATGTATGTCATTCATAATATTAAAATAAAATAGCATGTCTCCTCTTTGCCTTCTCAGCTTCATACTATGCAAATTTAAATATTTTAATCTTGAAGTAGATGGTAAATCTCTAAGTGTCCTAATAGACTTGGTATTTCTGTGTTGGACACTTTCCACCCTGTTAATGTCCTTCATCGTGTGTGGGCTCCAAATTTGGGTTGCATAATCCAACTGTGGTCTTATGTATGACAAATACAAGGGCATCAAAACCTCCCTGCTTCTACTTCTGATATTGCTTTTGATAGCCCTAGTTGTCCTGTTGGCTTTAGCTACTACATTTGTGTGATGTTCTTTAAAATTTAAGTTATTATCGACTAAAACCCCCCAGATCTCTTTCCACTGTTTTTGATTGTATTACTTGATCTTGTAATAAGTATTGTGTCGCTGGGTTCTGATTACCCAAATGTAAGACACTACATTTGTTTGTGTTCGAAGTCATTCCCCATTTACTTGCCCATTTGGCTACTGAGTCTACATCTGCCTGGATTGATGTTGTCTGATCCGTTGTCTTACATGGCCCTCCCAATTTAGCATCATCTGCATACTTTATTATGTAATTTGGAAATTTTTTTTCTAAATCAGCAATAAATACTTAGAAAATTACTTGTCCCAGCACTGACCCCTACGGTACTCCACTGGTCACCCTTCCCACCGCTGACAAATGTCACCTTATAGTAACCCTCTGGGTTCTAAAATTGAGCCACTCATTCATCCAAGAAATTGTGTGTGTGTTAATTTCATATTTATTAAGTTTTTTGGTTACTGCCCAGTGTGGATCAGAATCATATGCTCTGCTAAAGTCCAACAACAAGACATCCATTGGCTCACCTTTGTCTAAATGATGACTTATATATTCATAAAAACAAACAAGATTATTTGTGCATGATCTTCCACTCTTAAAACTATGTTGTTTACTGTCAAATGTTGGTATTTTATCTAGATGAGTGACAATTTTCTTTTATTATATGTTACAAGATTTTACATGGTACAGAGGTAAGGCTTATAGGCCTATAGTTTTCTATATTCATTTTACAGCCCTTTTTATAAATTGGTGTGACCTTAGCTACTTTCCATTCATTAGGAATGATAATTAATGATAATTTAATGAATTCTCAAAAAGTATTTTTAATGGAACACTGATACTGTTTTTCATTAATTTTAACATAGCAGGGGTAATATTGTCTAAACCTGGTGCACTATGATGTATTAGTCTATATATCTGTGTAATAATATCCTCTAGTGAGATTTCATGTTTAGCATTGATAGTGTTCTTTTTATTAATATGTATATCTGTTTTTAGTGGGTTATAAATTGAACAGAAATAAGAGTTAAATGTATCCGTCATGCTACTTGGGTCAATTATTATCTCATCATTTACCATTACAGTTGTTAATTCTAAATTTGTTTTCTTTAATGAGTTAATGTATCCATAAAATTGTTTACTGTTTGCTTTATTTATCTTATTACCTTTTTGAGCTACTTTTCTGGCATTTGTATCAAATTTTAGGTCATTCGTAATAATCACACCCAGATCTCTTTCTTCTGTTGTTTCTTGTATGATTATGTTATTCAGAGTATACTGATAATTGCTGTTATTTTTACCCAAGTGCATAATCCTGCACATCCAGATCTTTATATCTACCAGATTTCAGGCTATTTATTGCCTTCGGAGTATAATAACCCAAAATCCGGTTGATATGTATTTTTAACAAAACAGTAATCTGGTTGATATTTATGGTCACCAGGAATTATAACATAATTACTATCTATGTGGTATAAAACTTATGAAGACAACTGTTGAAAAAGATCTGGGTGTCCTCATTGACAATGAACGAACCTTCACAAAACGGACCAATGTATCGATCAGCACTCTTAACAGATCAGCATGGAAAAATTACAAAGGAAATTTACAAAAAAATTTAGAGGTTTGGAAAACTTTAATTATAACTCTATGCTTGAGGAATCAGATCTTATGTCACTTGAGACAAGGAGACTAAGAGGGGACTTACTATTATTATAGGATATTGTAAATTTCCCATACCTGTTATCAGAAATGAACTTGAAATATAAACAGGATGTTTTTAATACTGGGGTCACCCATTACAGTTGCAGTATAAAAAAATAAACTCAGTAAAAGAGGTTGATGGTTTACTTGTAGGGTAATCAGACCATGGAACTCGTTCGCCTTGGATATGATTCTAAGTAGGAATAAAAACATCTTCAAGCACAACTTGGACAAATGGCTCATGAAAAAACATTATGATAATAGTAATAATAACTTTATTTTTATGGTGCCTTTCAAAACCAAGGTGCCTAACAAAAATAAAATCACATCATTAAAAATTCCATAACAACATAACCGATAACAAATCTTAAAATCCAATAATACAATTATACAGTCATTAAACACTTTCCGTCCATTAAAAGCCAAAAGCTTGGCTCCATAAACAAGTTTTCAATGCTTTCTCAAAATTCTCCATGGTCGTGTGCTCACGTAACCAACGGGGTAGAGAATTCCAAAGGGTGGGGCCACATACATAAATGTTCTGGCCCCAGAAGATTTCAAGTATTATCCTGCAGCATAAGGGACATGCAGACAGGAGCATCTTGGGCATTGTGCCTTTAGCTCCTCCCACCACTCTAGTATGAACTCTAGCATGAGAATAGGGAGAAGTACCAGGTAAAACAAAGGGAAGCAGGGAGGGCAGTGAGACAAGCAAAAGCGTAAACAGAGGAAAAGATATCCAAAGGAGTGGCAGAAGGGGACAGGACTTTCTTCAGGTACATAAATGAAAAAAGGAAGGCAAAGGGAAGGATAGGTTTATTTATTTATTTATTGAAAACTTTGGAGAGTACCTTTGAGCAGGTGTTCATTGAGATTCCATGTCACATACACAGTCAGAAAAAGCACTACAACTACAATAAGAAGTTCCAGAGGGACTGCATTCAAGTCAGGCTCAAAGCACTTAAAGGGGAACTATCATCACTAAGAGCCCCACACCCAAGTGTTGGACTCTTCCTGGCTTACACTTTGTGGTAAAAACACATTACTGTTTACTGTAGTATAGTAGTTTATATCACACTAACTCTGTTGACTTACAAGCTGACATTTTCTTTAACAAAAAGAATTCCCTGCAGCTGACATCAGAGGAGGGCTGCAACAGTGGGAGATTCAATAGCCTGCAGTACATGTTAGAGTTTTATAAGCTCTGACCTTTTGTTTGCTGTTCCTGCTGTCCTCCCTGGGCTAAGTATAGCCACAGATGACTGTGCTTAGCCCCTGGAGAACAGTGGAACCAAGCCGGCCCACTGGCGCAGCAGTAGGGCTTCCACTTGTGACACCGACATCCCAGGTTCGGAAACAGACTTGGGTGTCAGAGGGCCAGCTAGGGGAAGAAGGATTAAGCATCCTGGAGACAGCTCTCCTTCTCTGGGGGAGGGGGGTTTGAGTGTCCAGCCCATTGCTAACCTCTGGCGGGGGCTGGGGGCCGGCATAGGTGGGAGGTGTGGCAGACATTGGTCTTCATGCACATCCCACCTTCTGGGGAATAAATTTACAAAACATGGGGCTCTCCAACAAGATGATGTCCATTACCGTGGATTGAACCTTGTACCGAGGCCCGCAATCCCTCACCCCCACCAGTGCCATATCATGATCCATCAGGGAACTGGTGACCTCACCCTGAGGGGAAAGCCAGGGTGGTACCATAATTCATTTCATCAAGGAACCGATGGCCCCGCCCTGTGGGGAGCCAGGGTGCTTGGTGCGTGTCCCGGTCCATGTTGGCAGGACTGAGACTTGGGGCTAAGACCTATGGGGGTCGGTTGCCCCCGCATAAAGTATAGTATAAAAAAAAAAAACAGTTGAACCAGCAAACATATTATCAGAACATATAAAAGCTCTAAAATACACAACAGCCTATTGACTCTCTAACTGCTGCAGCACTCCTCTGATGTCTACTGCAGGGGATTCTGGGATTTGTAGTTACAGAAAATGTCAGCTTGCAGGTCAACAGAATTAGTGTGATACAATCTGCTGCAGTAAAGTGTAAGTAAACAAAATGTTTTTGCTCACAGTGCAAATTAGGACCAGCCCCATACTTACTGTAAGTGTGGGGCTCTTAGTCCTGACAGTTCCCCTTTAAGACAGAATACTGACATAAAGTTTTGAAAAAATCCATACAGATTACTGTATAAAAAGTCATAGAATATGTACAGAGAGAAAACAAATAAAACAATTTAACTGTTAACAACTGCATTGGACTGCAAGGGTAGACTGCAAAGATCTCTTAAACTGATTAATCTTAGGTAGATTCAGCGGAAAGTAGGGTACTGGAGGGCTTAAGGAATGTGAGGGTGGAAAAGGCACCAGGGCCAGATGGCATCCACCCCAGGGTACTGAAGGAACTGGCAAAGGTCCTAGCGGGGCCCTTGTCAGACCTGTTCAGCGCCTCTTTGGAATTGGGGTGTGTACCTCAGCATTTGAGGATGGCTCACATGGTACCCCTTCATAAGAATGGCCCCAAGGATGAACCAGCGAGGCTGAAGGAGACAATCCTGAAGGAGAGGCTGGTGTCTCTTCTGGAGGTCAATGGGATGCAGGACAGCAGGCAGCACGGCTTTGTCACTGGCAGATCTTGTCAGACCAACCTAGTGGAATACTACAACTGGATAACTAGACAGTTGGATGGGGGCCATGCAGTAGATGTCCTGTATCTGGACTTCAGCAAGGCATTTTACTCTGTGCCACATGGAAGGCTAGGAAGTAAGCTAGAAGGCACAGGGGCGGGTGCTAAGATGGTGGGATGGGTGAGAAACTGGCTAACTGGTAGGCAGCAAAGGGTGGTGGTGGATGGGGAGATCTCATCACCAAGGGAGGTGACTAGTGGAGTGCCACAGGGCTCAATGCTGGGACCGGTGTTCTTTGGGATGTTCATCATTGACATTTCAGTGGGGATCAGAAGCAAGATCAGTCTGTTTTCAGATGAACACCAAAATGGGAGCGGTGGTGGATGATCGGGGGGCAGGGGTTGCAAGAGGATCTGACAAAGCTGGAGACCTGGTCAGACACATGGCAGTTGGGGTTCAATGCGAAAAAGTGCAAGGTGCTGCATTTCAGGGCAAAAACCCCAAAAAGGAGTTACCATCTGGGAAGGGTCCAGCTTGCAGTGACAGAAGAAGAAAAGGAACTGGGGTTACTCATAACAGGATCGAGGAACAATTTGGCTCAATGTAGGAAAGCGGCTGCGAAAGTCAATAAATTGCTGGGTTGTATTGCCAGGGGTATACCCTCAAGGAGGGGGAGGTTATTCTACGCTTGTATAGATCGCTGGTAAGGCCGCACCTGGAATACTGGGTGCAGTACTGGTACCCGTACCTTAAAAAAGACATTAAGTTACTGGAGGGTGTGCAATGCAGGGCAACAAAGATGATTCATCGTCTGGAGGACTTACCATACGAGAGCAGATTGAGGGAATTAAAACATGTACTCACTGAAGGAGAGGAGGGACGGGGGGATACAATAGAAACCTTCAAGTACATGAAGGGCATAAATAGGACTGGGATGGAGGGACTGTTCAAAGTAAAGGAAGGGCGGGATACTAGAGGTCATGCTATGAGACTGGAGAGGGGTAGGTTCAGGAGGGAGATGAGAAGACACTTTTTTACAGTGAGGGTGGTGACTGAGTGGAACGAGCTGCCAGCGGAAGTGGTGGCCTGCATGTAATCCCTAGGTGACACTATCCCAAGGGATACTACCCCTATCTGCGTGACTAGGCATAGGTTGAGGAGCCTGAGCTCGGTGAACAGGTGCCTCCACCCAGAGGGTTGGTTTAAGGGTAGTGTAGCTGATATAGGTATAGCCCTCCAGGACACTAATACCCCCTGACCCCTCTAGTGGCCTACACAGGTCAATAAACAACCAATCACAATGGACATATGAATACAATATTATACCCACACTTAATGCACTTACCACCAGGGCCAGATCTGCTGCAATAGCCCTGAGGACCCCCTGTAAAATGAGATCAATAGGAAGACAGTTCAACAGCAATGCAATATCCCCTCCACAAAGGCACGCTGTAGCCAGGTTAAATGTAGAAAGAACAAAATCTGATTTATTTTGGGGGAGTAGCACAGGGGTGGGGCAGTAAATCTAGCAGTTGATTAATTCGATCTGATTTATTCAGGTTTAGCATGCATGCACTAAGAGTCCCTCAATCACAGTCACACACTCTGGGTACCCAGTTGGAATAGGCTAGCCTGAAGCATTGCCTGGGGTAGGCCGGCACTGCAGCTGTTGTTGGGGCCTTAGGATAGAAAACAATCACATGCACTTTAACCCAGAATTTGTAATCCCGAGCTGGATGGCTCAGTCCTTTGAAACAAACTCAAACAATAATTAGATGACACACAATAATTGCAGCTTTGTTGCAGGGAGCTACCCTATTTGCACTCATACTACCCAGACCAAATGATGATCTGACAAAATAAGACCTGTGGCAGATGGCTTATGGAAGCAGGAGGTGACTTCCCTCGTGGTCCTCGTCAAAAATGTTGGTCTTCAGGTGGCAGCAGCAACTTAACACTGGCTGAGAACATGCAAACTGAAACATTTCAAACTACACGGCCGCACAAACACCTTGCGAACTTAAACACATTTATATGTAAAACTCTGCCCACTTCTGGTCCTTCCAGCTAGCTTTGCCGACTGATCCTGAGATTTCTTCAGCTTGGATGCTGTTCAAATCCCCTGCTGCTGCAGCCTAAAATGTGGGCCACTAGACACTTAGAACCGCGAACTAACGACCAGAAAAGTCTAGGCCTGCCAGGCCTAACCACTGAGAGCTGGCAAACTCCCCAGAAGAACACACTCTAAGCTCTTGGACTTTCTCTCCAAATCTGAAGAAAATTAGCTGTTGCCCCCATTTATATGGGGCTTCGTTCCAGAAATCCCATTGGCTGCCAAAACTGTTCTAAACAGTTCTCTGATGTTAACTGGCTCCCTTTTTTGGCACCCAGAATTTGTCCTATTAATCCCCCATAAAGTCTCTGGCATGGTCCCAAGATCCCCTTTGTCAAATCCTGGCTTCCAATTGGTGGCAAGGCACAAAAACGGTGACTGCAGTTTAAGTTTAAGCAGTCTATGTTAATGTTCCCCCCACATAAAGTTCTGGTACAGCCAGGAATTCATCTTTTATTTAATAATGTCCCCACATTTAGTTAGCCCCAACAGTACTTTCCCTAACAAGTCCACTCTTTAATAAATTAACAGCTTCATTAGGGAGTTGCTGCTCCTGTAACACACTGCCCTCAGAAAACACACAGCAGCTTATGAATATTAATGAGGGCATCCCTTGCCCTTTGGCCCTTAGCCTTTTGTCTGTGCCCTGGAGGCAGCGCTTACGGTGGCTGCCATTTATTTAATTATAAATATTTTCTCTTGATTTGTTCCATGTCCCCAGTGCCTTTTCAAAGTTAGCACAGCACTAGGAACCATGGAGGAGCCACAAATTATTTTTTTACCACGATGGCGGTCTGCTGCGCAGTGTGCCTCCTCAAACATACAAGCGGCGGCTCTGTGAACATGCCACTCACTCGTTTACTAGCTTTGTGAGCCCTGCAGGGCTCAATTAGATGGAGGGGACAATCAAGGAATGGAGAGGTGGCAAAAGGAGCCATAGAAGAGACGGTTCACCGGCAGGCAGCGAGAGAATGCCAGAGGGCATAATTAATGGTAAGCCCCCCAAATGGGGGGGAGTTACATGCATAACAGTGAGCAGCTTCAAAATGGGATAGGACAGGGTAAGAGGGAGGGTTAATGGAGGGGGGAGGGAAGGAGTGGCAGCTGCTGAGTAGGGTGGCTAGCTGCAAAATCGAGCAGACTTGATACACCTATTGGCCTTTATCTGCTGGCTAATTTCATATGTTCATATCAGGCATTTCTTTCTAACCAGTTAGTGAGGATAAGAAGGTAGGCAGATATTGACTGTGCTGAGGAGGATCAGGAAAAAGCTGACATCCTGAGCAGGTACTTTTGTTCAGTCTTTACAGTGGAGAGGGATGGGGTTTGAATCAACAGGGAGTAACTGGAATGCAGGAGAAGGGGCGAACTCAAGTCCATTTATAGAACAAAGAGTCCTGAAAGGACTTACAAACCTGAAAATGGTCAAGGCCATGGAACCAGACATGATACATCCCAGGGTGCTTAGAGAACTCATGGAGGAGCTTGCTGCATCAGTGATAGCCTTATTCAACATATCACTGGAAACAGGATAGGTTCCAAGAGACTGGAGGAGAACTGACATAGTTTCTCTCTATAAAAGTGTAGGTAAGTCAGTATCTTTTTATTGTTCGCTCAAACAAAGACAATCATTACAACTTTACAGTACAAAGTTTAAAATACAAACTAAGAATACAATTGCATCATAGACAGACCCACAATAATGTGAAATAGATAACATTTAAAACAAGTTCTAGCCAGAGCCAATAGGGCTGTGAAAAGCTACCAAATGACCAAACATTTTTTTGTTGGTGTCATATAGTGCTTCTTTAGTCATACATTATTTCCAGTGGAAGACAGATTCCTCTGTTTTCCTGTATAACTAATGCAGGTCTATGGGAATAATTTCCCTGTAGATGGCTCCAATTCCCTGTAAACAGAGTTCCTTACTATTTAGATAAAATACCTGGCATTCCATACAAGCTTAGTTAAAGGAGAACTGCACTGAACCTGTGAGTAATTTTTCCTGTAGAAACTTTTTTTCATATAGTGGGTCCCCTTCTGTTTCTGCCCAATTTTTGCTGGCCTTTTAGTTAACCGATTGGGTATTTATGGGTTACATACTGCTGCAAAGTGCCATCTAAGAACTGTATGATGTTGCTTATGTCCCCAGGAACCTAATAATTCTAAACTAGAACGCAGATGCATCATACCAACAATGTAAGTTCTTGAGAAGATCATATTGTTCTAAAATGGTCAATGCCAGCAGTGTGTGAATCAGAAACACTCACTCAATTTACCAAAAGGCCAGTTAAGATTAAGCAGTAACAAAATGAGAACTGGTATTTTAAAAAATAACATCTACTTCTACAAAAATACAAGTTTGTTGATTCAAGGCAGTTCTCCTTTGAGATATTAACAGCCCAGTCTAAACAGCTCACTATTTGTGGGGCTGGCAGTAGAGCCTAGAGGTTAGAGTAATGAGCTATAAATGGGCTTTGTACATCCAGCATTCAGACATGGGTTTGATTCCCATGCCCTCCATTTCCATACTGTGCGGCTCCGATTAAGTCACAATCTCTCCAGTGTTTCTGTAAATCTGTTATTTTTTTTTCCTTGTAGTTCAGTTTTTCACTGACCTTCTGCTGCGTGTGAGGGAATGTTCAAACAGAGCCTCAGATCATAAATTCTAGATAAGAGATGAGCAGTCTGCGTCACAAGCCCCATCCCAAAGCAGGATTGTACACACACACACATACACACACACACACACACACTCTCGCACACTTAAAAGCGCTGTCCACGTGATACTTCCGACTGCAGAAACTGTAAACAAGCACAAAACACCTCTTTTGTTCTATGTGTGCCTGGGCAGCTGGACTTAATTAACTCTGTCACTCTAGTTTATGCTTACTTTTTTGTTTGTTTAAAGAGCAAGATCCTTCAGGCCAAAAAAAGTGATGGGGCTACAGCCCCCCTTCCCCGCAGTTCATATGTTTGCCAATAGGAATGAAATAGCTCACAGACTGCACACGTCCACTGTCTGTAATCTGACACTATAGACTACAGATACCATATAATAAGTTAACCCCCTAGGTTGTTGAAAGAAATAGAATACATCTACTAGACTGAGCTGGACAGATGATAGAAACAGCAGTTTAAAAAGTTTTTTTTTTGTTAATATCCTGAGAAGTTTTGAGGCATAATACAGTAGCATCCCCCTTCCCTTCAGATCCTTCAGATGCCTTTAACATAGAGCAGCAAATAACAAAAATCAGAGGGGGTGCACTACTTTGCAGCTGTGGAGGAATACATCCAAATGTCTAAAAAGGTAGTTGCAGGAAAAGCCATTTTAGAGCTATAGTCTGATTGATGACAGAAGGGCTGTAGGCTCCACCCACAGCCCTAAAAACATATAGCACAGCTTCAAATTGCACTTCGCACTTTTTGAGAGCATCCTCTTCCTGACTTTTTTGCATAGTTACTAAGTATTGAGTTACTCTAGCAATAATAAATTTGTCTTCAACAGTGAATAACATTCTTAAACGCGTATTTTTATCAGTATATTGCAATGATTCTAATATTGGAGTAATCCAAAACTTCCTAGCTTTATTATATCATGGGCAATAAAGCATTACATGCATCAAATCTTCCTTGACAGTATTGTTACAGCTACATAGCTTATCTAATGGATTAGATAATTTACCATATCTGGCAGCCAAAATATTGGACTCAAATATCCCATATTTGTATTTTGCAAATGTCTTTCTGCTTTTAAAAGTGGTAGCAGGAAGGAGGCTAACAACTACAAATCAGTCAGTCTCACATCAGTCGTGAGAAAATTAAAGAGCCACTGTCATGATCGGCTGTGCTGCACCTATTTAGTCACATTGTGTGGTTACAGAATGCTGTGTGCAATTAAAATCTAAAATAAATACATTGAAAAGTGTGTATTTGGTTATTTTTCGTCAGCCGCAAGTAATCCACGTTCACATGCAAGCTCCTGTGCCAGCCGCATGTTCATGCCTGTGCTGTAGAATGATGATGTTTACTGGGGAACACCTTCAGTCCATCCCCACTTGTTCATCCTTTGACAGCTGCTCTTTGGGCAGCAAATATAATGTGTGGATTTGACAACTTATGAAGTAGAGAGATTGTGCATTAGTCCTATTTATTAATTTTGCTGTCTGTGGGTAAGTTTGCTTGTGTGCAGAACCACACAGAGTGCTGTGAGTAAATTTCAGGATCACTAATGTGGGGTACCACTGACTGAATAAATGTAGAAAGGCACAACCCTGACATTTTTCACTGTGATTATTTATCCTAGGGACAACACAGTTCAATTTAGCAATAGTTTACTGTTGTCCACTTTTTTCTATGCCTAAGTGCAGCAAGTTATAATCAAACCTCACTGCACATGGTATATTTTATGCTGAGTACAATTTTTGTAGTGTTGCCTGAATACAGTCAGTGAAGCCCACAATTGCAGATCAGGCATGTTTAGTTTAGTTTATTAGTCTAGGAATTAATACCTTTGAGCCAGGGCTCTTTTACAAAGGTTCCATGTCACAAAGAACATTTAACAAAGCACGATACACATTACAGGTAAAACCAGACAGGAAAGTTACATCATAAATTTGCTATTAACAGTTTAAGGCAGTAACGTTTTTAAGTTTCATAGAAAAACAAGCTATAACAGGTTCAAGCGAGTAGACAATTTCGAGGTTAAGAAACTTCCGGGAGAGGGTGATCATTAGCGCCAAAGGAGGCTAGAGAGGAGGGAAAGGTGGTGAGCGGGAGAGTAAGTGAGAGGGGACAGGAAAAAAGGTGGGGAGTGAGTTTGGGTGGGAGACAGGAAGTAGTAGAGGCACCAGAGGGTTCATTAGTCAGGGAGGAAGAGGCCTCAGATGTGAGGATGGACATGAGGAGTAGTAGTCTTTATCTAGCACAATCACAGTTGCTAGTGGTGGTGAGGTGAGCATAGAGCATGGATTTGAAAGCTTCAAGCGAGGTTGAGGATAGAGTAGGTGGACTAAGCGCATTGAACCATGTCGGGGCCCTGTATACGAAAGATCTTTGTCCCTGTGCAGTCCGGCATCTCAGAACCAGGAAAGGTTGGCGTTCAGATCTGGTGGAGGGTCGTGAGCCAGGATTCAGTCGGAGTAGGTTTTGAATACATAATGGAGTCAGTCCCAAGATAGATTTTTTTACCATTGTGCAGGTGAGATAAATAAGATGATTTGATAGGTTCAACCAGCCTGATTCATAGTACAGATCACATGTGTGAGTCAGTCTTTGAGCCCCCGTGAGGAGCGGCAGGCCTTATTTAGAGTGATTGAGATAGCCTTAGAGCAGTGGAGGTAGCTGAGCCATAAATAATAAGGCCATAGTCAATGATTGAGATTATGGAACTCTGTATAGCTATTCTCAATGCGCTTGATTTAGAAATTGACAGTTACGGAATAGTATTCCAAGGCGTTGGTTCACTGTTTTCGCAGTGTTGTCAATGTGGGTTGCAAAGGTGAGCCCTTGGTCAAAAGTGATGCCAAGGTATTTGAAAGTATTTACTTGGTCCAGTGTAATTCCTGCAGAGGTTTGTATGGTGAGTGGAGTATGCCTATTTTTGTTTTGGTGATTGGAGAAGAGCATGGCTTTTGTTTTATTGTGGTTTAGCACAAGTTTACTATCCAGGAACCACCTTTCAACACTAGAGTAAGCAAGTTGCAGGCTTTTTCGTAGGGAGTTTGGATCCTTGTGGGAAGAGAGAATTAAAGCATCATCAGCGTATAAGATTATTTTCTCCTGGCAGATATCTGGGAGGGAGTTAAGGAACAGGCTAAAGAGGAGCAGTCCAAGAATTGATCCCTGTGGTACACCCGAGAGAACTGGTTTGAAGTCAGAGAGTTCATTAGAGAGTTTTACAGCCTGTGACCGATTGGAAAGGTAACTTTACCCAAGCACAAGGACCTCGGCCAGGCCTAGGCTAGAAAGTAGGGAGGTAAGTAGGCCATGATGGACTGTGTCGAAAGCTTTGTAAGATCGATAAAGACTGCACCTGTTTGGCACCCTTTGTCCAGGGCTGAGTGGACTTCTCCAGAGAAATCAAGTAAGGCTGTTGTTGTACTATGTCCTTTTCTAAAGCCGTGCTGTTGATTACAGAGTAGATTGTATTTGTCCAGGTAATCAGAGAGTTGGTCTGCCACTATTCGTTCAAGTGCTTTGGAGAGGGGAGGGAGTATTGATATTGGTCGATAGTTTCCTGTTGAGGTTTTGTCCCCCTTGTGCACTGGCATAACTATGGCAGATTTCATTTGTTGGGAAATTGACTTTGCAAAGTGACAGATTAAGAATTTTGCAAGTGAATTACTTCATCCAGGGTGAGAGACAGGATTTTTAGATCTAGCGTGTCACTACTTGTTCTGGATTTGGAGCAGGCCTTTCTTATGTACTTGTGTGCTTCGTGCACTTTGATTTTCTTGAAGTAAAATTGTGGTTTGTCACGAGGGGTGTTTTGTGATACTAGGCTAGGCACAGGTAAGTCCGAGAAGAAATCTGGGGGGAGGACCCCACTAAGGTCTGTGAATGTCTTATTAAGCGCATCTGCAATAGACTTTGGGTCAAGAGTGGTGGATCCATCAACTTTCATAATGGTAGGTGACGATTTTGATTGTTTACCCATTATGTTTCGCATGTTGTCCCAAAAAGCTCTTCCATCACCCCAGGTGGATTCAAGTGCATTTTTGAAATAGGCGCTCTTCATTTGCCTAATTTGTGAGGTACATCTATTTCATGCCTGCTTGTATTTTAAGGTATCATGAGGTGAGCCTGTGTCTCTGGCAACTGCCCAGAGGTGGTCCCGAACCTTGAGCTCGGCAAGTAGTTTGGCAGTAATCCATGGATTTGATAGCACTTTGATTTTACGTCTTTTTACTGGGGTGTATAAGTCGATGCAGAGTTGAAAGATTTAATGAAGTATTCTAGTGCGGTATTAATATCAGTTGATTCAAGGATTGGCGCCCAGTCCTGTTGTAGGAAGATGGGTTTTCAACTTGATAAGATTCCCATGAGGTAATACTCTGCTTGTTATAACTTTGGGGGTGGTTTGAGAAATTTATTAGACCAGGTACAGGACACTGGGAGTGGTCACTGAGGGAGTCAGGGAGGACTTTTAATGTTTTTATCCGTCAGGGTGATTTGTGAGAACCCAGTCAATAAGGGTGCTTGTACCAGTTTTGTAATTTTTCCGGTGGGGAGGTTACCATCTGAGTCAGGTTTGCTGCTAGGATGTTCATCTTTGTAGAGCCAGTGTCAGAGGCAAGCCAGTTTATGTTGAAATCCCGAGGAGGAGGAGCTCATTTTCAGAGGGCTGCAGACTAACAAAATCAAGTACAGACTTAATACTGGCACGGTGGTCTTTTGGAGGATATAGACTGCGGCCACTGTGAGAACTTTGTTTTGTGCACCAAGAAGCAGTTTGATAGGGAGGAGTTGCATCTGCGTGTTGTGGGGGTGAAGCTGCGCGTTGACAGGAGAGGTTGTCCTTTATGTAGATAGCACAGCCCCCACCTTTCTTGCTTGCCGGTCGAGTCTGAAAAGATTGTAGCCTTCAAGTGAGACCGCATGATCCGGTGCTGGGAGATAGCCAGGTTTCCACAATGGCTAGTATATCAGGGTTTTTGTCCAGCGAGAGTTTGAAGAGATGCCAATTTGGGAAGGAGGCTGCAGATATTTAGAGTGATAATGGAGAGACCACTACCAACTTTCCCTGTTTTGTCGGCTTCAGTGCAACAGGACCAGGGTTTGGGTGTATCCACCAGATATTAAAAGTAGGAGGAGCAGGAGTTTCAGCAATGCCATTCGTAGTTCATAATAGGTTGGAGTGAGTTTCTGCTTGTACTTTTTAAGATGCTTGGATTGTCTTCTGGAGTCCCAGTAGAGTGATCGTTAGTGAGTTATAATGATGTGGCAGTTTCCAATTAGGAAATATGGCTCTTTGCACCCAGGTATTAATTGGGTGATGTTTGTTTAAGACTTCCAGAGTAAAACCATGGTACAATGTTTCGGTAGTAGTATAGAAAGGTGAGAGTAGGTGGAGGGATAGGGTAGGCGGAGGAGTTGGCATAAAGGGAAAAGGAGGGGATGAGCAGGAACAGGTGGTGGGGACTAAGCCAAAGCATTTTTTTAGCGAGGCAGGAGAGAGCCGAGAAGTAGTGTGGGCTAGGCAGTTGGGGAGGTGGCGAGCAATAGGAGGGTGGTGGGGTATGGATTTTAGTGGGCTAAGGTGGATAGCTAAGCACTATGGCGAAGTACAGAGAAAAATGAAAAAAAAAAGACTGGGAGGGTTTGGTGCCAGAGGGTTTAAGAGAAGTACTATAGTACTGTTGAGATCCAGGATCACATAATATGTTAAAGTTCCTGAAAGGTGATAAACTGTGGTCTGGGCAGATGCAATGTGTAAAATCCTTTTGTCTATATGTTTCCTTTGTTCTTCAAAGTCCTCAGAGATAAGTACAATACCTTGGGAGTAGGTCAGACAGTAGGCATATGCAATGTGTGAAATCCTTTTGTCTGTATGTTTCCTTTGATCTTCAAAGTCCTCAGAGACAAGTACAATACCTTTGGAAAAGGTCAGACAAAAATGTTGATTCAGTCACAAAATGTGTTAAAATTCCTTTGTTCTTTAAAGTCCACAAGTGCAGTTGCTTTAAGAGTGGTCAGATGAGAATGTTGAAAATGTTGATTCAGTTGCAGGACCCAGCATCACCATGTTTGTAAGACTAGTTGTAAGGCATATGCTTCCTTGGGGAGGCTTCAAGAAAGTTGATTTAAAATTAAAAAGCTGATACCTGATGATGGCGATTTGCAGAAATTCAGTCCAGGAGACTTTCACCAATGTTGTGTGCAAGAATGGCACAGGTATTCCCAGCAGAAAAAACATGTAAATGAACAAAAACTAATCTACAGACACAGACAAGCATAAACAGCCACCCACACAGCCCCAGGAGGAGGTTCTGAGATGACATTAAAAAATAAATATAAACTATTTATTGCTCTTTTTCTTGATCTTTTGTAGTACTTCATTACTGATCTGCTTCTGTCTCTTTGTTTCAGAGACACCTATGTAATTTTAGTCACAATATTTAAGCAATAAGCCATGAGGGGGTGTGGGTTATCGGGGGATTTACCATGGCTGGGGTGGTTTGCCGATAAGGTGCAGCTGAGTGGGTAAATCCACGCCAGCCGTGGTAAATCCCCTGATAACCCACACCCCCTCATGGCTTATTGCAATTCTATAAGGGATTGGAAGCAAAAGATTAAGAAAAAGAGCAATAAATAGTTTATATTTATTTTTTAATGTCTTTTTCTTGACTCTTTAGTGTGGTAACCTTCCTCTGTTAGTTAAATAGTCCATTATTGCCATCTAGAATGGGTGTCATCCCTTAGTAACCCCCCAACAGAGAGAGACACAGAGACAGATATATTTTGTTTTTAAGTTTGCAGTCTTTTTTTTGGTTTTGGTTATGACTGAATGTGGCACAATGTGAACGTTTCCACACTTTGTAGATAGCAGTGAAAGAGGGGGCTGTAATGGAGAGCAAGGGAGAGGTGAGCCAGGTGCAGGTCAGAGAGCGTGAGAGAAACTGTGAAGCTTCGTTTTTGTTCCGAGAGAGAGAGAGAGAGAGAGAGCAGCGTGAAAATTAAATGTTCATTGCTGCTCACCTAGAGAAAGAGAGGAGGCAAAGTTTCAGGTTTTTTCTTTTTTTTTGGAGAGTTTGTGTCTCAGTTTTGGGAACATGTTGCGAGCAGGTGTCGGGTCCCAATATGTAGACAGCATGATATGTTCAGCGCTGCGACTGGGCAGAGTGGGGCATCAGAGATCGTGGTTTTCTTTTCAGCTTCCAGGTATGTGGACACAATGGTGTTATGGGGAATTTATTATAGAGCTTTTTTCTGGCCTTTTTTTTTTTTTAACATATCACAGCACTGAAGAGAGAGCGGGGACAGAGCGGAGAGCAAGCGGGAATGCAGTGGAGAACAAGCTACAAGTTAGGTGGATAAAGTGGTCGGTTTACGTGAATGACTTATGAAAATGCTGTTGGGTGATATCTTGGTTAATTAAGTTTTTTTTTAGTTGTTGTGGTTGCACAGGTAGAGGGCCAGTTAGTACAGCAACGTTTATCGAGGAAATGAAGATGGCGGCTCGGAATGATTTTTAAATTTTTTTTTGTTGTTGTTATTGAGATGCGGCTGGCTGGCACCTTTTGTGGTGATTATCGGTAGATAATCAACAGAGGTAAGGTGCCAGCCTGCCTATCTGATGGGTCAGTGTCCGAGGTCCATTGTATAATTAAAGATATTTTTTACCTTGCTGCCAATATCAATATGGCAAATCGATTCATAGCCTGTGGGTGTAGTAACACTCATAAGGATAAAGTTAGCCTGCATAAATTCTCATCTGTTATAGATATGAGAAAATGCTGGAATGAGGCAGTGCGCCGTACCAGGTTAGACTGGAGAGGCGCATCTGATAGCAGTCATCTCTGCAGTGATCATTTCACACAAGAGTCACTTGAAACCGAATATATTTTGATGACGCAGTTTGGCATTCAGTGTGGTCGTGTTTGTCCCCGTTTAAAAGCTGACGCTGTTCCGACCATATTTAAGAAACCTGCATTGCCAGGCAGCCTGGGTGCTACCCCAAAAAGACCAAAGGGTATCTGGTGCAGTTCAAAAGCGTGAACGGCGAGAGGTAATTACCTGTGTGTTAGTAATGTGTACTACTTTATGTGCCACATGAGTATGCTGCCTGCACCTTGAACTGCACTGCATAGGCATAGTGTTCTGGAATGAGCATGATCAGTATGCCAGATGTTTTCTCTTCAATTGTGTTTGAAAGGTATCCCTGTCATGTTCTGTCTCTGTCCACAGTGTACAGCAGAATATGAGATGGCACCTCATGTTGGGGTCAGTTTGTATTCTATAAATCAATCCCTCTCAAAAACCCAACAAAATACTGTATCACAATGATCACTAGCTAATTTACATTCATCTCAAAAGTGTGTTGTGATGGATTCAGGCATGGATGCATCAGCACAGCACAAGACATCGGCCCAAATAACAGCACGGCTGCAGGTGAGAGCTGAATACTGCTGTAGTCGGGAGATGTTAACTAAGTTTCCAGTCACCTACTGCATCTTTTGATCTGTGAAACTGCACCTTATTTTCATCAATTCCTGTGATACAGGGGAGAACTCTGGACTTTATGCAATTCAATTAAGTGATTGGGTGCACGTAGAAGGGGCGGGGCTCCTGTGTTTAAGTCCTGCCTGCATATTTCTCCATCAGCACAGCACAAGACATTGGCCTGAATAACAGCACAGCTGCAGGTGAGAGCTGAATACTGCTGTAGTCAGGAGATGTTAACTAAGTTTCCAGTCACCTACTGCATCTTTTGATCTGTGAAACTGCACCTTATTTTCATCAATTCCTGTGATACAGAGGAGAACTCTGGACTTTAGGCAATTAAATTGAGTGATTGGGAGCACATAGAAGGGGCCGGAGCTTCTGTGTTTAAGTTCTGCCTGCATATTTATCCATCAGCACAGCACAAGACATCAGCCCGAATAACAGCACGGATGCAGGTGAGAGTTGAATACTGCCGTAGTCGGGAGATGTTAACTAAGTTTCCAGTCACCTACTGCATCTTTTGATCTGTGAAACTGCACCTTATTTTAGTCAATTCCTGTGATACAGGGGAGAACTCTGGACTTTAGGCAATTAAATTCAGTGATTAGGTGCATGTAGAAGGGGGCGGGGGCTCCTGTATTTAAAGCTACATGCCTTACAGGCGTGAGCACCATGGCGCGAGCAAACTGAGTGGCACAAGCGCCACTCGGAGAAGAAAAACACCAGCAGTGTGATAAACTATTAAGGTTTTAAAAGTTTTGTTTTAAAATGGGTTATTTGTTGAAATGTTTAATAATAGGGTACATGATGTGGGGTTTTGGGATATTAAGTAGATGTGAATACTCAGAGGTTAGTATTATAAAATGGAATGTAAGCAAATTGATTATAGGGATCTCAGATTATTACTTAAAGCAACATCAAATAATAAAAAGACGTAATCATTTTACAAATGAATGGAAACAGGCTCAGAGACAGTTTTCCCCGGGTCATTTAGTATGTAAAGTGAGCTCAAGTAAAAGCCATCTACTCTGTATATTGTTATTAATACAGAGTGGAGACATTGAACAAAATCCAGGACCAAATGGAAATAAAGGAATTTCTATGGTACACGAAAATGTTAGAAGTCTGATAAATAAAATTGATGAGTACCGGGTTTGGGTTACTGAATCTGAACATGATATAATAACACTATCTGAAACATGGCTTCATGAGGGTATACTGGATAGTGAAATTTAATTAATGGATTATAAAGTAATTAGAAAAGATAGGGAAAAGAAGGGTGGTGGGGTTTTACTTCATATAAAGAATAATCTTGGTCCTTATCAGACCCTGTTAACAATTAATCATGAGGGGATAGATGGCCTGATGATAAAAATGTGTTCTTTGAGGTTAATTGTAGGAGTGTTCTATGCCCCACCTAAGACAAAAATAAAGACATTTGATTCCTTGGCAGAAATTATACTGGATAAAATAGGAAATCATCATGTCTTAATAACTGGAGATTTTAATTCAAATTGGCTACAATCTAAAGGGGAAAAATTAAGGAATAGTTTTACAACATTAGGATTGGAGCAATAATAAAAAATCCAGCTAGAGTTACTAACAATCAAGCTGCAGGTTCTAAATTAGATGTAATATTTGTTTCACAAGATTTAGAAGTATTGAGTCAGGGGATACTATCTTTAAATTTGAGTGACCATAATCCAATAACATGTGCAATCAATTTAAGTACCAGTATGAAGATAAATACAACATCGTATTGGACAAGAGATTATACTAGGTTTAATGAGGTAAACTTTAGGAATTCTTTAATAAAACAAAATTGGGAAAGGGTTTTCCTTATTCCGGATATAGAATTGGCAGTTCAAGAATTTAATGATATAATGTTATTATGTATTCAACAGCATGCCCCAAAAGTAAAAAAAGATAGCTAAAAACAAACAATTACCCTGGATAACAGAAGAATTAAAAAAACAAATAAGAATAAGGGATAGGGTATGGAAAAAGCAAGAAAGTATAAAGAATCTGTGATTTAGGAAAAATTTAAATATTGGAGAGATAAATGTAAGAAAGATATTAAAAAAGCAAAAGCCCAATATTATTTGGTTAAATTAAATAAGGCACAAGATCCCAAAAAAATTTTGGAGGCAAATCTCTGACTTGAAGGATCCTATAAGACCAATACAAAATATTAATTTAAGTCAGGGGGAAAGATTAATAAAAGATCAAGAAGAGGTATCAAATTATTTCAATACATATTTTATTGATTTGCCAGATTTAAATATTCCTAGACTAAATATAAAGACCTCAGAAATCTCATTAGACAATATTAAAAGAAATAATGGAAATAATTAATAAGGTAGATTTTGGACTTAAATTTAACTTTAGCGATATAATGGTAAAGGAAGTTGAAAAGGAACTTAAATGCTTGAATGTTACAAAATCTGGAGGTTTGGACGATAGTGAAGCTAAATTTTTGAGATGTGGGGCACAGATTATTGCTCCTGTTGTAGCATATCTTTTTAACTGGAGCATACAATGCTCTACAGTTCCAGGGGTCTGGAAGGTGAGTAAAATTATACCTATTTTTTTTTTTTAATTCTACTTTTTCCTTGGGGGTCCTCCATCATTCATTGGCCTAGTCACGGCCCCCAGAGCTCCCACCACCTGTCTATTTACCGCCCCTCCCGGTCATCCCCCGACTTACCCCCCGGAGGGTGGGGCCGGAGCACCGGTTCCCCTTAATGCCAGTGCCCCGGAGCAGTAACTGGTTGAGAGTGTGGTGACAGGGGTGAATTGAAGCCCGGAGAGGCTTCATTTAGATGGAGGATCCCCCCTCCTTTTTTTCCTCCTGACTTTTTCTCCCGGAGGTGGGGACGTGCAATGACGCCAGGCCGCCCGCCTCCTCCCCCAAAGACCAGCACTGCAGCGAGAACTCCTGGTCTCCACCAGGAGTCCTCAGTGCTCTGGATGCTGCCCGCACCCTCCCCCCGGAGAAGGAGAGCAGTCCAAAAGAAGCTCCATCCTTCTCCCCCTGGCCGGCCCTCTGACGACTCGGGTCCGTTCCCGAACCCGGGTCGCCGGCGTCGCAAGGGGAAATCCCACCGCTGCACCAATGAGCTGGCCCTTATACCTACTTTTAAGGGTGGTGATAGTGTAGCTGTTTCTAATTATAGACCAATAGCTTTATTGCCAATAGTGTCCAACATTTTGGAAAAGCTAGTCCATGTACAATTAAGTCAGTACTTGGAAGAGAATCAATTACTGGCAGAATATCAATATGGATTTCAGAAAGGTAGGTCAACAGGCACTGACTTGCTGGACTTTAATAATCTAGTAGCAACATCGTTGAATCAAGGTAGAAGTACAGGGGCGGTGTTTGTTGATTTAAGCAAGGCGTTCAGTCTTGTTCAGCATGAAACTTTGTTAGAAAGATTATGTGAACTGGGTTTTCAGGATGAATCATTAAGGTGGATCAAATCATATTTATCTGATCGAAGACAATGTGTGGTTCTGGGCGATATTACTTCAGGTCTGGGAGAAGTTTTTCGAGGGGTCCCACAAGGATCCATTTTGGGTCCCCTTATGTTTAATGTTTATGTGAATAATCTTCCAAAGCAAATACAATACTGTGATGTTAGATGTATGGAGATGACACAGTAATTGTGGAATCTGTAGATAGTATGGAACAATTGACTTATAAGCTCCAACAAGATATAAGTCTATTACAGATTTGGTTTAATAACTTAGGCTTATTGTTAAATTAAAAAAAAAACACAAAGCATGGTTTTTAGGGGACTTCAAATAAAGGGGAATCAAAATTGCAAATAAAACTTGCTGAGAATATTCAGATTGAAACAGTTGATACTTATAGATATTTGGGTGTACAGATTGATTGTGGTTTAATGTATACAGAACATGTTCTTATACAAGTTAAAAAGGTAACTCAAAAATTAGGAATGTTAAGAAGGGTAGCTTTAAGTTTGTCTAAGAAAGTAAGGGAAAAAGTGGTTGGACAGTTGTTAGTTCCAGTTTTGGAATATGGATCAATGCTATATATGCATTCTAACATCACAGTGTTAAATAAAGTAAATCAGGTTTATTATAAAATGAGTAAATTTATAACAAGAAGTAAGCATGGGGTGCATCATTGTGACTTGTATACAAAGTTAGATTGGTTAAATCCCAAAGAGAAAAGGGTTTATATTTGGTATATATATTGTCACCAAATAATAAAAGGTGAACCTAAACATTGTTTATCTGATCATATCAAAATTAAGGGTGATAGGGCATTAGCTATCCATACAAGATTTTTTGGTAATGAGATCCCTATGATTAGATATTATAATAAATATGGAGATATTATGCTTCAGAATACTATTGCTTATTATTGGAATAAAATGCCTCAAAGGTTGAAGGTTATCGAAAACTTATTCACTTTTAAGTGTAAAATAAGAGAATATTTGAAATCAACATGTACCTGTTTTAAGTAATTGTGATTGTGTATTGTAAATGTTTTGTATTTTTGTATTGTTTGTTATTTTTTACGACAGGACTTTGTTGAAAACGGGACTGATGTCCCAACAAATGTATTTCCTGTATAAAAATAAATTTTACAAATCAAAAAATCAGTATCCTGACAACATAGGTTATATTTGATGGCATGTGAGATGTTCTTCTACTCTTTGCAGTCAGTGTACTGTTCTGTCTCCGCACACCCTGACCAGCTGAGCTGTCTGCCTTCAGTGATGCGTGGCCCACACTGATGTGTGTGTGTGCTGCTGTTTAATGGATGCTTTGTGTGTGTTGGTGTGTATAGGTGTCTGTTTGATTGGAATTATATGTACCATTTTCAAATTGCCATCTCACAGTGACCTGTACACTCCTCATTTTAGTGGTGTAGTCTAACACACTGCCATGTTTGATGTACCAAATTGTCATATGATACATGCATGGCTGTCTTTGTACGGTGATGTGATGTACATCATTTCAGCCTTTCAGACTATACCTTACAGCAACTACCTTGCCTCCCACCACCATTACTTTGGCCCATGTATCCTGTATTGCAACTCCCTGCATCCACACAATTTTAACTCTCCCACTGAACATGCCTCATGTACATTTTTACATACACACGGTGTAGTCCTTAGTTTTATCACCTCCTCTGGCAGTACGTTGAACCATCTCCAGTGGAGCATGCTTTTTATTTATCACCTGTCATGTTACCCCATATGTTCCATAATGATACTTCTGTGATGTGTGTCCTGCCCCCACCCCCAGCAAACTAAGATTTATTAATATTAAAATTCAGAGCATGCCAAGTCTTGATGACCTGTCATTGCACCTGCTCTCTGTTTTGCCTCATTCCTCATTCAGTGATGTTTTCAGTGCACACACCCCATATGTGTGTGTGTGTTGCTTGTTGTGTGAGTATGCTTGGCTATGTGTATCTGTGTGTGTGAAATCTGGTCACATGGTCTAATGGTAAGACGTCTGTATATATACAGAAGTTTGCAGGTTCAATCCCTGCCATGGTCAGTTATGCAGTTCCACTGCATTTATGACATACCTTCTGGTACTCACTTCAATGCATCCACCACCCTTTGTGTGAAGTTTTACTTCCTCATCAACCGTCAATGTTGCGCTGATGGTTCAGGCACTGGACTTCACACCTTGTGCCATAGCACCGCTAGCGACCCGGGTTTGTGAATGGACTTGGGTCACTGGTGTACATCCTGATGACTGCTATCCCTTCACTGGGAATATATCCTGTGCTTGCACCACTCCTTAATGGCCTCTGATGGAAATGTGTGGCAGCACAGGTAACACGTACTGCCATAAGAATGGTAGTAGGGTGGCAGCCTTTGGCACATAGGTGCCATGACATCATTTCACATCTGTGGTAATGTTGTGACAAAAAGCATGCAAAAACACCTAAGACACGGTGAGGTGACAAGGGTCACAGTGACCTGGCCCACATCCACAATGCTGGACTACTCATGCGATGGTCCCATGCACCACTGACACATAACTGACCCTCTAATTTAAAAAAGAGCCGTCATGTCGTGAGGCAGGCCCTCACCTGTGGTTGATCATGTTGCTGTGAATTCCTGGTTGGAGGAATCAATGGAGGAATGTTTAAGATGGGTACTAGTGTCTTTGGGCATGTGGTCATCTCGGATTGATTCCACAGCCAGATGAAGCAAAAATATAGTTATAAAAAAGTACTTAGTCTTGCTACAAAGTAATATATTACTATACCTACTTGTGATGTAATGATGTGTGTGTGTGTGTGTGTATATATATATATATATATATTTATATGTATATATATATATATATATATATATATATGAGCATGCATATTTGAAACCACTACTGTTCAAACAAAAATGTACACATTGTATGTTACAATGATGCAACAACATTACCTATAAAACATTGTCTATTCACCATCAGAACCACTGTGATTGTGAAAGTACTGATATTACTATTGTGTGTGAACCATAGACAATTATATTCTCTCTCTTCTTTTCTGTATGTCTCAGTCACTGATTAAGTTCCTTAATTGGTATATTTTCATTTTCTCGCATGGCTATTTACAGTACACAACATGCGACAGAAGTCAGGTTCGACTGCCAATGTAGACTGCAGATACACTCACATTTTGCAGACAACAGACACTGGACAAAGGGTGAATAACACACTTTCACATACAAGACATTATGTACCATGTGTTTACATACTGTAATAACATCTATAAGTATTTGCTGCATCACGAGTACGCTATATGCATCATTGCTGTTGTTCTTATTTTGATCAGTAACCGCAGATCATCACACGTATACTTTCTAACATCACTGATCAGATGCCAGCTATGGAGATGGAGACATCCACTGATTTTCCAGATGAGAATGCGATGATGTCACATCACCTGACGGTTGAGACACAGACTGATTCGCCGTCTGTCAGCAATTGCGGTGTTCAGGTGGGATCGAGTGACCTTCATGTCATGTACAGCAAGCGTATACAAACAGCCTTCTATGGTGTATCAGCAGGTGATATCTATACTGTGCGTTGATCAGTGTGTGTGTGTGTGTGTGTGTGTGTGCATCTGTTGCTTTGTGTGTTGCTGTGTGTGTCACTTGATATTTTTTTTATGCGTCAGTTGCGGTGTGTATGTATATGTGTTGCTGTGTCTGTGTGTTTTGGGGGGTGTGTGTGTGTGTCATTTGCTGTGTGTGTCTGCTGTTATGTGTGTATCTGTGTGTGTGAAATTTGGTGACATGGTCTAATGGTAAGACATCTGTAAATATACAGAAGATTGCAGGTTTGACCCCTGCCGTGGCCAGTTCTGCATTAATGATGCTTTTATTATACCCTTTATGGTGTTCGCTACAATTAAACAATAAGAAATGAGAAGGTGTGCGTCGTTGCTGAATAACGTCAGATCTGTGGTGTGGAGAACCATGAGGCCACAAGCTGAGTGCTTCTGCCACCCTAGGTGTGCCTTATTGCAATTGAAATATGGCTGTAAAAAAATCAAACAAGACTTTAATGATTAAGCAATAAAGAGAAGAAACAAATCAGAAGTTATAACTTAATTAGAATTAATTTAGACTGAAAATAAAGATCAAATAGTCCCTTCAGGAGCTTTACTGCATCCCTCTATATTTGTTACACTGACTTTTTATAGCAGATTTTATTACTTTGTGCTTATCAATAATTTTTTCACCCCTGCTTTTATCTCATTTTTTCACTTTGTAGAATTGAACACATTAATATTGACAGTCTGATTTAGTGTCCCTATAGAAATCAATCGTGGTGCATCAGAGTCATCCACAGGGTTATTTTCTTTTTTTTTTTTACTGGAGTGAAGACTGTCCTAACAAACAGAGTAAAACAATTAAGCAATAAGCTATGACAAGGGTATGTGTTGTGGTTGGATAACGGCACACCTCGGATGTGGCATGAGGCATCGCTGAGTGCCTTTACTTCAACCAACAAACAATTTCCGATACCTCCACAGTAATGTACTCCCTAGAATGGCTGTTACTATTCTTGATTTTATTGTGCAGAGGCTACTGGACATTTTTCCAGTGCTGTCACCCTGGTTTATCAGCACTTGGTTCCAAGCTTCTCAGCCAGTCAGATTACTGGATTTTTTATAGCTATACTATAATTCACCATTGAGTCTCCAAACAGTATTTTTGTCCTTCCAAAACGTGTCCCATTAAATCCTTATGTTTATAAATTTTAAGAAATTGTTATTATTATGGCCTAGTTCTATGTTTTTCTAGAGTAAAGGTGACAGCAACATTTTGTGATAGCAGTCAGGAATTGGTAGTACTATTGATTTTATTGTGATGAGTCTACTTGACCTTCTTCCAGTGCTACTGTAATGATGAGATATCAGCACTGTGTTCCACGCTTCTCAGCCAATCAGATTACTGTATTGTTTTTAGCCATATTATAATTCTTCATAACATCACTTATGGTTACAATGCGTTGCTTCTGATTTCAACACTCTGTTTTGGGGGTTAGATACAAATGCCGTTTCTATTGACAGGAACACAAACAATGACACATGCCATGGATATAGGAATCCAGTGTGATTTATTATGCCCACCACCAACAGTGTTTCCAAATTATAATATTACACACGACTCATTCGATGATAAAACATCGGACTATGAGATGGAGTATGACAATGACACTGAATACGAACCATCGTCAGAGCTAGAGGATGACTCTGAAGATGAAACTGATGATGCAGAAAACCCACTACTAGAGAATATCATTGACTTGGACTATGTGAAGACACCAAAGTACATCATTTTTTGAAACTGTCTTCAAATGCTACTAACCTGGGTTCACCGTCCGAACTGTGGTGAAATTGGGCTGACATACTGCAGGAAAGTAGTTGGGATTATGTTATCTCTGAAGTTCAGCTGTAAGACATGCTTAAAATCCACAGTGTTCTCCAGTCAATGTTACTGTGGTAGGCTGCCATCAGGAAATATAATGGTGTCTGCAGCAATTTTATCAGCAGGAGCCACAGTGGCACAAGTACTCTGTGTCCTGAAAAACATGAGAATTGCAGTATTTAGTGCACGCACTTTCTTTCACCATCAGAACATGGTTTTAATACCAGCAGTGGACCGCTTGTGGAAATCAAGGCAAGAGTGGATAGTAGCCATGCTTCACAGTGAAAGCCATGGGCTTATATGCAGTGGTGATAGGCGTGCAGACAGCCCCGGTCATTCGGCCAAATATGGCATGTATTCCATGATACAGCTATCAGCTGGTGTGATAACTGATATTCAGCTTGTTCAGGTAACAAATCAGCATATAAGATGTATACCGCATAACCATTCCTCATCATGTAATTAGATAAATGTCTGGGTTCTGTGCTTAGATATCTCTGGTTTTTATTCAGTAACACAGAGTAATGAGGTTGGCTGCAGCAGCAATATGGAACTGGAGGGTCTGAAGCATTGCATGACAGCAATCAATGAATGGGGTCTTGACATCAGTGAACTAATCACGGACCGTCATGTACAGGTCGCAAAGTGGGTGAGGGAGACATTGCCAGACGCTACTCACAAGTATGATACATGGCATGTCACAAAAGGTTTGTTCAAAAGGTCATTTTTAGAATAAAAATTTTGAAATTGTCATTTACATCATGGTAATAAACAGAGTTATGTCTGCAATTTTTTAAGGGATAAAAAAATTGCTGGTGATGTCTGTGCCGAAGGACTGTAAACCAATTCAACCCTGGATACAAAGCATCGTAAATCATGTCTATTGGTCGGTGGGATCCACTGAGGATGGTGATGAAGACATGATTCTTGCTAAGTGGCATAGTGTGGCAATGCACATTCAAAACATTCCTGTAACTCGAAATGAGCTATATCCCACATGTGCACGTGGTGACTTGATCAGACATGAGATCAGAAAACCATGGTGGCAACCTTGAAAGTTGACACAATCCTATTCTTCTTTAATTCAAGTACCCCACTTCTGTATCAATTTATTTCTAAAGT
This sequence comes from Neoceratodus forsteri, assembly GCA_016271365.2. Taxonomy (NCBI): domain Eukaryota; kingdom Metazoa; phylum Chordata; order Ceratodontiformes; family Ceratodontidae; genus Neoceratodus; species Neoceratodus forsteri. The sequence continues at coordinate 186,395,748 of CM028129.1, forward strand.
GTATTCATTGTAAAAAAATGTTATATTATGAAAATAACAGCATCAAGAGCAGCAGTTAAAGTAGAGCAGCTCCTCGGCAACAGTCGTCTTTGCAACGATATAAGACGATTATCTGAACACTATCAGACTTCAGAGTTCAAAGCCTTCCACAGCCTACTAAATCAGTCTGCACCGAAGATGATAGTGTTCGGCTACCACGGGATGAGGTGCAGTCCAACCTCAGTCTCATATTTGTTAGCTTTCTCACAATATTACTATGTATTGAATGTAGTTATTGCTATTTGTAGAGCACAGTTGGCTGCACTGCATTATAATGAGAACTCACATAGAGAGCAAGCTACAACATCTGATGGTGAAAAGAAATTTAGCATCCACTTTCCCAAATTCAAGAAAGGGGATATGTGATTCGAAAAACTCCAGTCGAACCAACTTACGGTTAGTGTCAAATTACACACTGTCATTGTTTACCAACCAAAGTAACACTTCAACTTATATATTTATTCGTTGACAATTTATGATGTTTATGCTTGCACAATGTGGTCTCGACATTGAGCGTTGTGATGCGTTGTCATTCAACATGTTCAAGAGAAGGTCCATAGGAACAAACGAACATATGAAATTTGCCTTAAGAAAAAGAAATGTATGTCTATCAAGTCTACTTGAATTTTCAGCTACCATATGCTAGCAGCTGCACCTCCCTTTCACCCACCACTCATCACCCTCCCTCTTATCATGTCCCAGCCACTTTTAAAGCTGCGCACTGTTCTGCAGTTCCCCACCTCTTCCAGCAGCTCGTTCAACCTGGTCGCCACCCTCTCCATAACAAGTTGTCTTCTCAGCTCCATTTTAAACCTTCCCCTGTCTAATCTCATAGGATGACCAGTGGTATACCTCCCTTCCCTTATGTTTAATGCACCCTCTGTGCCTATCCTGGTTATGCCTTTTATGTCCTTGAAGGTCTCAATCATACCACACCTGTCCCTCATGACCTCCAGTGACTACATGTTCAAATCACTCAGTCTGCACTTGTATGTTAACTCTCCGATTAAGTTGATCATCTTTGTTGGATCATGTTCCCCCCTCCACAATAGATGTCTTTCTTCATGTACGGTTGGCAGTAATGCATGCAGTACTCCAGCTGTGGCCTAATCAATTATCTAAACTAGGGCAGAATGAACTACCATCCACCACAACCCTCTGTTGCCTGCCCTTCATCCACTTCTCTTCTCACCAAACCATCTTTGCATCCGCAACTGTGCCTTCTTGCTTACTTCATAGTCGCCCATGTGGCACAGAGGCCAATGCCTTGATAAAGTCCTGCCACAAGACATCCAGTACACGGCAACCATAACCAACTCAATAGTTATCCAGTCAGAATAATCATTAAGGTTGGTCTGACAGGATCTGCCGGTTACAAAGCCATGCTGTATGTTGTCCTTCATCCCATTGATCTACAGATGAGACACCAGTTTCTCCTTCAGGATTGTCTCCATCAGCTTCCCCATGATAAATGTTAGGCTCACTGACCTATAGTTCCCATATTTGTCCTTGATATCAACTTTTTTTTTGTTTACTTTCTCTTTATACTCCCCACAGACCTGTGGCACTCCACTCTTCGGGAGTTGCCATATGCCTTCAGTACCCGCTGTCCTACCTGATCTCTGAGTGGTCCATCCCCCACGGAGCCTTGGTTCTCCCCACCAGGCGGGGTTGAGGTGGGGCCCATACACCCTGTACGTCTAGTATCATCAGGATGCCGGTTCCGAGGTATACACAAGGCACTGGTGATCGGGGCCAGTGCTCCATCTACTGGAGGTGCTGCCTGCCAGTTTTCTCAGTTTCTTCCATGTGGTGTGTGCCCTGACGTCAAGGCAATAAGCATCGATGTCCACCACATGTCTTCCTTAATACTGGCTGGGCTTGCCGTACCACGGGTCTCCACCGGGTCAGCCGAGCCTTGGTCCCCCCGAGAAGGCGAGCAGTCCCTGGGACACTCAAGCCTTCTCCCCTGGCCAGCCCTCCAGCTTCCCAGGCTTGTTCCCAAACCAGGGTCGCTGGCATCACAAGTGGTTGCGCTACTGCTGTGCACATTCTGTAAGCAATATTCATGAGGAGGAGGAGAGGATGGCTGTCCAGGATGACCTAGAGACTCTGGGGACATGGTTACGCACCTGGAAACTAAAGTTTAATACTGGGAAATGCAAGGTTCTTCACCTGGTTGCCAAAATCATGGCTCATGTATAGACCGTTGGGGGGTGGGAGACACTACAGGTTTGTAGAGGGGATAAGGATCACAGGGTGGTGGTGGATGAAAAAATGAATAACTCTGAGCAGTATAAAAGTACTGCAGCCAAAGCACATAAAATAATGGGGTGCACAGCCAGGGGGATAACTGCGTGGAGTCGATAGGTGCTCCTTCTGATGTATAAGTACCTGGTTAGATCACACCTTGAATACTGCATGCAGTTTGGGCGTCATTACTTAAAGAGGGATATTGCTGTTCTGGACAGGGCTACAGAGGAGGGCGACTAGGATGATACAAGGTGTAGGAGATAGGCCATATGGGGACAGACTGGATGAGCTTAACCTGTACTCGCTGGATGAGAGGAGGAACACAGGGGATATGATCAAGGTCTTCAAATATCTCAAGGGAATAAATAGGGTAAGCCTACAGGTGGTGCTTCAGCTGTGTGTGCATTGATGCCCGCGAGTGTGCTGACATAGTATTATTTTTACCAAGAATCATGTTTTCTATTTTCAAATACAGAGTAAGCAGAGAATCTAATGCATGAGGTGAAGGATATGTGCCAGAGCATTAGTAGCATGGAAAAGATAAAGCAGTTGAATTCTACAGTAGACAATGAACCAGAGAAATTATCTTCAAGCTTTACTCATCCAACCAAAGATGAAGCCATAGCAGCACATGTGTCGCAGTTCAAACATTGACAATCATCCATGAACAGTTTTGTCAATGCCCACGTATCCTTTCTCACTGTTGTAATGGACATTTCAAAGTGTCACACTATATGAAAATGCTAATTTGTTGTGCATTGCGTGACAACAGTTGCTAAATAATATTTTATTCCTTTTGTATTTCTGTAAAATTAACATTTTTTAAAACATTAACATGTCATTCATTTTCCAGACTTTGACAGTGACACGTACTTCCAAATGTGCCAGCCGGAACGTTCATGCATGCAATGTTAATGCAATAACCACAGAAAATAGTAACCCGAATAAGACAGTTGTATAACACAACAAATACTGTCACACATGTAATCAGGGCACAATTCTTTCAACCTGTGAAATTGAAATTTTTTCATTTATTAATCTTTTATTTTACTAGGACATCCGGTTTTCAACTATGTTATCTGTAGTCAAGCTTGATGTGCATTGCATATGACTGCACATCTATGATATGGACCACACAAAGATAGGCGTGTTATAGACATGCCAAAATGGTAAACACCAACATAAGGGCTGCTGTACTGCACACATCTGCTCATCTCCCATCTCATCTGTATAAATATTAATAATTGTATACAACTGCATGGTAGTCTGTTGGCACTCACCCTCCCATCCATGAAAACAGCATTACAGGAGCCTGCCAACTGAACTGTGAATAAATGGCATCATACTATAAGCAATGCAATTACATTTATTTACACCGACAAGCAATGGGTTTGGTCTGTGTATTGTAAGCTGTCATTCAGTAAGTTCAGCACACAGTGCAATACCATTGGTTGTCAGTAGTGATTTCTGATTACCTTGATTTATATGCTTCAATTGATATTTGTGGATGACAGATAGGTGCCACTACAGTAAGTTTGCTACAATCATTCCTATTTATAAACATAGGCCCGGATATTCAAACTGCACCAGGCTGTGGCGCAAGTCTGGGCGCAGCTCAACTTTGTTGCACAGGGGTGTGGCCTGGGCGATATTCAACGGAGCTGCGCTATGGCGCAGCAGCTTTGAATATTGCACCCTGGCCACCCCCACTGTGCATGGCGCCAGTGCAAGTGGCCAGAGTGGAGCATGAAGATGCGCTAGCGCAAGTGCCATTGCACCATGCACAGCACCTGTGATATTCAAAAGGGGACATGCAAATAGGGCCATAATTTAAGCAAGGCACACAGAGGCCATTTGCATCTCATTATGGCCCCATTTGCATGCCATTAGCATGCAGGTGTGCCGATCCCCGACGACTTGCGCCTGGCGCCCTGCCAGGCAGCAGCCGTCAGGGACCGACGCCCCCTGCAGCCCGATCATGGGCATTTGTGTAGAAGAATAAGCCCCCGTCTATATCCCTGGTGGTCCAGTGGACTCTATGTGCCCGATCATGGCATTTGTGTAGAAATAAGCCCCCGTCCAATATCCCTGGTGGTCCAGTGGACCATCGTCGATCACGGGCATCTGTAACTCATAAAATACCCTACTACTCTGGTGGTCTAGTGTACCCCTTCCCCACCCACTGAGCCCCACCGCCCGCCCCCTGTCAGCCGGCAGGCAGCACCCCACTCGCTGACGCCATCACTTCACCGACCGATAGTTCAGGGCTGCACGCCATTGGTTCACAGCATGAGCCATCGGGCGTAGTTCATACGATATCAATAGTCCAGATATGTGAATGAAATTCATTCACATATCTGGACTGTGTTGTAATGGCGGCTGGCGCCCATTGGCTCACGCTGTGAACTACTGGCGCAGCCTCACCGAGCTGTCAGTCGGTGGGCGGCAGGCGGATGGGGTGCTGCCACCCGCCGGCTGACAGAGGAGCGGGCGGTGGGGCTCAGTGGGTGGGTGGGGAGGGGGTACACTAGACCACCAGGGTAGTAGGGGTATTTTATGAGTTACAGATGCCCGCGATCGGGCAGCGATCGGTCCACTGGATCACAAGGGATATTGGATGGGGGGCTTATTCTTCTACACAAATGCCCACGATCGGGCATATAGAGGTCCACTGGACCACCAGGGATATTGGACAGGGGGCTTATTCTTCTACACAAATGCCCACGATCGGCACATAGAGGTCCACTGGACCACCAGGGATATTGATGGGGGATTTCGCTACACGGATGCCCACAATGGGGCATGGGGTGGGCACCGCCAGAAAGCGGCAGGAACTGGTACAATCTATTATGCGGCAGCTGCCGCGGTTGTGCCCTGCACGCGCAGCTCACCTGTGGGTGGCCATCACTTGTTCCTTTTTTTTTTGGCTTATCTTTGTGCAGGCGCAGGTAAGGCGTATGAGCGACTCCGCACATCCCGGCTGAATATCGGGCTGCAGGTTGTGCATGGGCACGCCCCCACCTGTGCTCAGACATTGATGCACTGCCAAGATCGGGATTTGTGCGGCGCACTTTTCCCTTTTTGAATATCGCACCAGGCGCATCAGTGAGTTGTGCATGGCGCAACACTGTTGCGCCATGTGCAACCCTTTTGAATATCTGGACCACAGATCCTTGATCTGGGATGTAGTGTTGGCACACAGCATGGGACTGGCATGTGGGGTACCAGTGAATGTGCATGTAACCAGGGGCGTCATGCCGTCCTAATCACTGGTAAAGGCAAGGTAAACATTATAACAAAATTTATGCCATAAAATTCACTAAATAATGTGCAGAACACACATAAAGGTAGTGCATGAACTACAAGCAGAATAGAACAGATGTGCTCTACATGATGAAACAAAATTTTGCAGCATTTTGCAGCATTCTGTAGAAAAGTTACTGTGGCAAATAGTGTAATGTCAATGGTATTACTCCATTTTCTCATGAGGGAAACTGTGGCATTCACTCCATCCTGGCAGTCAGTTTCCAGCATGACAAAATGGATTAACTCTGTGTTGCAGCATACAGCATACTGTTGTAAAACTGGGTTTCATCATGGACAGCACATCTGTATTTAAAGAGCAGGTGCTGACAGTAGGACAGCTGTAGCAAAACACACTAATTAGACACAGTTCAGCTTGTACAGTATTTCACATTAGTTCTGTATTTCTCATCCCAAGAAATATTATTTAGGGCATTAGCATGAAAATGAGATCTTTGCTGCTAAAGCATTCATATACTCCTATTGCTTTCTCCCTACCAGAGGTCATATTGCTCTACTTGAGACATCACAATTACTTCCATGGCAACAGACTGCGATGTCACGACAAAACACTATGACAAGCAGAAGGAAGTAAGCAAAAGAGTAATATGAAATGTAATGGATATAGAGCATTGTATAATGCAAATTTCTCATTAATAAGTAATGTGAAGGAACAGTCTATTGAATACATATGGGGCATGATAATCAAAGCACTTCTGAGCATCGCATCTGATATGCCCCAGTGCAAATAAGAGGCACCCAGCGCCAACTGTGGTATTCACAGAAGATGCGTCAGAGGATGCCAACGTCGCATCCCCTCTGTGAATACTACAGTTGCATCAAGCCAGTTATGCATCAGCGCAACCCTCTGGTCTGGCTTGTAATCCAATGGGGCAGTGCATCACACTATGCGCTGCGCCCAAAGTTGCCATTCAACAACATCAACATGCAAATGGTGCCATTAGGCATGCAAGGTGCAATGGGGCCATTTGCATCTCATTGTGTCCCCATCTGCATTCACCGTGCAATGATGCAGCTGGCAGAACCCACCGGGCATCCTGCAAGGACTGTGGTACACACGAACAGCCGCATGTGGACATAGCGAACACCCTGCCCTGCCCCAGCCTGACCTCAGCCCTTGGACTGACCAAGTTCCCCCCCCCACATGCATCACTGGTACCATGCTGCTCACTGTGGCAGACAAACCGTAGGTACTGCAGATCCCTCCTCCCTGGCCGAATCCCCGTTTGGATGCCGCTGTCTGTGGTGGTACAGTAGTATACACACAACCCCCCTCCCCAGCCTGACTCCCCATTCAGATTCCGCCTCTGCTGTGGAAGGTATGGAATGAACAGAGCCCCCCCACTTCAACCAGATTGCAACACCAGTGGTACACCACATGACTCCTCTCCCAACATCCCATCATGGTCCCACTGTTGGCGTGCAGCTCAACCCACCCGCATACCGACACAGCTGCCAGCCAACAGAATTGTCTGACAATGACATCTACTGTACATCCTGAAACCCATTGGTGGACCCTCTCAACCAATGGGCTTGCAGTGTGTACTGTACTCAGGTGGAGGGGGTGTTTGCTGGGCTACCGAGTGCTCATGTGGTGTACCATTGGCATTACCATTGGGTCGGGGTTGGGTTGTGGTTCTGTTCATTCATACCTACTGCTGCAGATGGCAGAATCTGAATGGGGAGTCTGGCTGGGGAGGGGTGTTGTGTGTATATGCATTGGCATATCATGGCTGAGCCGGCACATCGGCCACCTTCCAGAATCGCGCAAGTGCACAAATCGGGGATGCGCAGGTGCATCTCAGATAAGCTGGACACATCCATTTTGTGAATCCTGCCCATGAAATGCAAGCTGAGTTGTACCAAAATAATGTGTTTTTCAAAGTTTAATTAGAGACGTCAGCAGTTCTTTAAAAAATTTTAACAAATGATAACTTAGTGTCACTGGTGAGTATGCAAAACATAACAATGAAAATATAATGAGACACAGTACATTGGCAAAAATCACTTGCAAAAGTACTAGTACAACAGTTTTTTTGTATTACACTGCCTGTTATGGGTTACGTAAGACTTAAGATAGCAGTTCTTTGACTGCTGTGAGTTGGTATTTTGTCACGCCATGTGATGTCGTTTAGGTGAAAAGTGTTTGGTCCCTATGTTTGGGGGTGTGTGGTTACACAATAGTTACAATTTAAAAACAAAACGTTAAAAAAAAAATCTTTAACACGTTTTAACTTGTGTCATATTATTACATATGAGAATTCATGAATGTGTCATAAATGTAGTTGACTGTAATATTAACACAAAATATCAACATTCAAGCATAACTGTCCAAAGGTTGTACTTGCTTATTGTTTCAAAATATGACAAATGGTGTTTTTGAATCACCATGTATGAGACACAGAAACACAGATACACAGAAATGTGATGGCAGATAAAGGTTCCACAGCTCATCTAGTCAGTCCAACACCCTACCCTCCCTTCTATTATGCTTCCACCCTCTTTTCCCAACCCCTTAACTCTATCCCAAACCCTCTTGAACCCCTCCACCATTTCAGCTGCCACTACCTCCTCCAGCAGCTTGTTCCAGGCCTCCACCACCCTCTCTGTGAAAAACTGTCCTCTGACATTACCTCTGTATTGCCCACCTTCCAGTTTGAGGCTATGTCCCCTCGTGTTCACTCCTTTCTTCAATTTGAACAAGCTATCACCCTCCACCTTGTTTATTCCCTTCAGATATTTAAAGGTCTCAATCATGTCCCCCCTCTCCCTCCTAGTCTCCAGAGGGTACAATTTCAGCTCTCTCAATCTTCTCTCATAGGGTACATCCTGCATCCCTCGTACCATTTTGGTTGCCCTTCTCTGTACCCTCTCCATCAACTCAACATCTCTGGTAGGTGAAGCCTCCAGAACTGCACCCTATACTCCAGATGCGGCCTGACCATGGTTCTGTATAATGGCATTAGCACCTCCCTCTTCCTGCTATTAAAACCCCTCGCAATGCAGGCCAGCATTCCATTTGCCTTTCCCACCGCCCTGCTACACTGGCTGCCCACCTTGAGGTCCCGCGAAACCATAATCCACAGGTCCCTTTCTGTTTCCTTCTCCTTAATCACCACCCCCCCCAAGGGAGTAAAGTTCCCTCCTATTCCTCCTCCTCCCCAGGTGCATCATTGAGCACTTTTGTGCATTAAACTTCAATTTCCAGGTGTCAGACCACCTCTCCAGCCTCTCCAGGTCCCACCTCATGGCTTGCTCCCCATTAGGTGAATCCACCCTATTACAGACCTTTGTATCATCTGCAAACAGGCACACCCATCCCTCCAGACCCTCTGCTAGGTCACTGCCATAGATGTTAAAGAGTATTAGTCCTAGCACTGACCCCTGAGGCACCCCACTAGTCCCCACCCATTCTCTGGAATGTGTCCCATTTACCACCACCGTCTGACTCCTTCCCTTCAACCAATTTTCCACCCACCTGGTGATCCTGTAGTCCATCCCTAGTCTGTCCAGCTTATGCACCATTCCGCCATGCGGAACAGTGTCAAAGGCCTTACTGAAATCCAGATAGGCAATGTCCACCGCTTCTCCCTGGTCCACTATCTGTGTCACCCCATTGAAAAACTCTAGCAGGTTGGTCTGACAGGACCTTCCCTTGGTGAAGCCATGCTGCCTGTCATCCTGCATGCCATTCATCTCCAAGTATTCTATCAACCTGATTTTAAGTAGTGTTTCCATTACCTTCCCCACCACCAAGGTAAGACTAACGGGATGGTAGTTTGCGACCTCATCCTTCCTCCCCCCCCCTTATGTAGTGCGACCACCTCTGCCCTCTTCCAGTCCATTGGCACCACCCCTGTGACCAAGGACAAATTAAACAGTCTCGCCAGATGCAGCACCAGTTCATCCTTCACCTCCTTGAGAACCCTTGGTTGTATTCCATCAGGCCCTATTGCCTTGTCCACCCTAAGTCTACCCAGCTCTTCCCTTACTCCTTCAGCTGTGAATTCTGCCACACCCACCTGCCTGTGGCTGTCACCCTCCCCACACCATCCTGGTCCCCTGCCCTCTCTTTCCTCTGTGAAGATTGAGGCCAAATAGCTATTTAATGCCTCTGCTTTTTCAAAATCCCCTTCCAGTATTGTTCCACTTTCCCCCTTTATCCTTCCAATCCCATGCTGTGCCTTCCTCCTTTCTTCAACGTACCTAAAGAAGGTTTTGTCCTCCCTCTTTGCCTGATTCGCTATCCTCTCCTCAGTGGCCTCCTTATCTTTTGCCCTGCCTCCTTTCTTTTTTCCTTGTAGGTTCCCCTGTCCTCATCCTTTTGTGTCCTCCTGTACCTCTTGAATGCTCTAGTCTTCTCCTTGACCCCTAATGCCACCTCTCTAGTGAATCATAGAGGTCTTTTCCATCTTCTACTCTTTCTTACCCTTCTTACACATGAGCCCATGGCTTTATATACCCCTCTCTTGATGGCTGCCCATAATTCCTCCACCCCCTTCACATCCCCTATCCTCAACATTTCTTCCCTAACTACCTTCCTCATTCCAGCAAAGTCAGCCTTCCTGAAGTCCATTACCTTGGTTCTCATCCTAACCCTCTCCCTGCCCACTCTCACCCTGAACCTGACAGCCCTGTGGTCACTGGTACCAAGCTCTTCCCCCACCTCCACCTCCTCCACATTGTCACCATTTGTGAGGACCACATCCAACAGGTTTACACCCCTAGTGGGCTCACTGACCCTTTGCTGCAGTAATATGCCCTACAGAGCCTTTAAGATGCCCCTGCTCCTTGCAGAGATTGCTGTCTGAGCCTCCCAGTTGATGTTCAGAAGGTTTAAGTCCCCAGCTAACACAATTTCCCCTTTCCGTGCCATCCTCGCTACTGATTCTACAAAGTGTCTATCCCCTCCCTCCCCCTGCATAGGAGGCCTACAGACTACCCCAATGCGCAGGTTTTCCCTCTGTCCCCTGTCTAGGGTGACCCACATTATCTCTGATTCCCCCATTCATCCTGCCTTTCCATGGCCCCAGTCTCTTCCCTGACATATAATGCCACCCCTCCCCCCTCTTCCCCTCCCGATCCTTCCTAAACAAACGATATCCTGGGATCACCGTCTCCTAGGCATGGTGCTCATTCCACCAAGTCTTACTCATTGCTACAATGTCTAGGTTCTCCTCTATCATGGTGGCCTCCAGTTCTCCCATTTTGTTCCCCAGGCTCCTGGTATTTGCAACCAAAGCCCTCCAACATGTAGCCCCATCCCATCCTTCCCAGCTGCTAACTGTTCCCTTGATGAGTGTTGTGACTTGGGGGGGAGGCTGATAGCCTCTCTGCTCTGCCTCCCATATGGATGGCCCTGCTCTTAGCCCCCCATTTAGTTTAAATTGAACTCCCTCGCCAAGAAGTCCCCCAGTTTACTCTTTAGTGCAGCTGCCCCTGAAGAGCTCAGGTACAGCCTGTCTTGGGCATACAGCCCCTCCTCCTCCCATGTAGAGCCCCAGTCACCTATCCAGCCAAACGCCATCCGACTGCACCAACCCTGTAGCCAATTGTTGAATGCCCTTATCTTCTCCTTTCTGGGTGTGCTCGCTCGTGGTACTGGCAACACCTCAGAGAAGGAAATGGAAGGAAAAATAGTGTTGCTCCTACAGAACCTAGTGAGTTCCTTGAACCTTGCCTGTACTTCCATCAGACTGTTCCCGTCCAAGTCATTTGTGCCCAGGTGAAACACCAGATGTGTCCTTTCATTCTGCTCCTTACCCCAGGAAGGAATATGATGCCTCACCTCCAGCACCGTCATCCCTGGCATGCACTGTACCCATACTGCATTGTTTTTTGCTCCCTTCCTTCCCTATTTTAGCCCCTTAATTATTGAGTCCCCCAAGAATTCCACCCTACTGCCTCCTGCTTCCAGGGTGTCCTTTTGGCCTCTAGCCTTGTGTCGTGGGGCTAGGCTCCCTTTGGCCTCCTCCTCATGTTCCATCCTGACTTGGTTTCTGCCCCTGCTCATCATTTGTTCCCCATCACCTAACCTATCCTGATGCTTACCCACCCCCAGCATCTTTTCCTCTTCACCCCTCCCTTTAGCCTTTCCTCCGACCCCCCATACCTCTTCATCCCTTGTACTTCTGCCTGGCTTCCTTCATCCCTGCAAACCCCTTCTGCATCACTGCGGGAACATGAGCCAACTTCATCTGACCCCCCTCTATCTGCTCCAGGCCTTCCCCATCTGCATCACTGTGTGAGATTGTGCTGACTGTGCTTGATCCCCCTCCAACTGTTCCTATCCTGCCCATCTTTGCAGAAGGTTTTGAGCAGTGTACCCCACTTAGGGAAGTCTTCCTCCTCACCACCTGGCCTGTCTGCATATTCCCCCTCTCTTGCATCCTGCCCGGCGCATGCCCCAGACTCCTACTGCAGCTCCTGCCCTGCAGGGTCTCCTCCCATTTATTTCCAGCCTCCCAGGAGCTCAGCTCCAGCTCCTCCAGTGCTTCCTTCCTGCCCCTTCTCTTATGCCCCAGTTCCCCTAGTGCCACCCTCTGGTGTGTCCCTAATGTGCCCGTCCCCTCCTTCTCCACCCCTTCCCCTGCATGTGATGTGCCCGCCCCTCCTCCCTCCCCTTCCATTGCACCTGAGATCCTTCCCTCTGCATCCCCCAGCTGCCCTGCCCCCCCAAAGTCCTCGACTAGAATAGCTAGGGTGCAAAACTATTTGTTACTTCCGCCCACTGGCCCATTTCACCTATGCCTGTGTTATCCTTCATTCTGGGCATCCATCTGCCCTTTTCTGAGCCTATTGTCTTCCACTCCTCCTGATCCCCGGCTGACCCCTTTTCTCTAGCTACAGGCGTAATTTTTGTGCCTCTAGACTTCCTGCTGTCAGTTCCCACTGACCCCTTTCCTCCTGTCTCGGGCATCCCTGTCCCAACTCTGGACTTGCTGCTGTCTGTTACCATCTCTGGAGACAACGTTCATAAAACTGTTTGTAAATAAACAGCCATTACTGGACGCGGACCATGATGTGAATATGTAACAAACATCAACTGTTACTAGGTCATATCCATGACTACAGTTTTTTACTGTGCAAATAATCATGGATGTCATGTTTTCATACTGGAACACATCATTTAATATGAGAAACAGTGCACTCCAAATATGTAGTGCTTCATGTAAGCTATAAAGCAAAGATGAGCTGTTCGGCATCAAGATGAAGGCAAATGAGAACTCACATCTAGCAGATCAATATATAACCTATAATACACAATGGAGTGCAAGCTACAATTGTGCGTATAAAAAGGGTGTGAGTATTCTAAATGGGGTATCCCTTTTTAGCAGTGCATAACACAATTATAACAGATATACTACATGTGATTTTTACTTTGACTTCATCTTGAGCCATAACAGCGCATGATTGCTTTCATGTTCTCGCTACAGCAGATTGAAAGTGAAACAAGAATTTTCAGCATTGTTTTGCTTCGAGTGATGTGTTAAGAAATATTATGTAGTCACTTGCATAGAAAAAAAATTGTGCATTAACTAGGGTCTCAACCAGCACCACACTTCAGAGACATAAATCACTACACACATAAGGTGAAACTCAGTACCATAATTGAAATATATAATACAAAATGTAATTTCATGAAGTTGTCACAAAGCAACATAAAAAACGTTGTTTTATACTGTGGGAAATCTGACGAATAACTACAATGGTACAACATACTTGACAATATGTCATGTCACACATGAAATGCTCTATGGACACAACTGGACATTACAAGTCCGGATACTGAAATCCAACGTAGTTAATGATACATGGTGGAATTGGGACTCTCACATGATGTCCAAGAAAGCACCAGCACCAGCATACAAATTGCCTATACGCAACATAATGATATTTCCTGTAGGACATTATGGATAAAAAATATTCATAATTTTCACAAGACCGAGACCAGTAATGATTGCAAAGTATTACATTAAATCAGCAGTTACATTAATAGATGAAATATCTATGATCAAAGATGAGGATTTCATGAAGATGACATCTACGAAACAGTACCACAATGAAATACAAGCTTGACTAAATATAAATCAAAGGTGGTAGTGAAGATCTGAACAGAGTGGGATGGAGTGATGGACAGGGAAATCACAGAAAGCAGTGTCATAGAAGGATGAAGGGCACTGAGGGTGGACAAGGTACAAGGTCCGGAAGCAGTACACCACATGGTACTGAAAAAAGATAGCAGATGTCATGGTGGAACACTTGGAATGTATATTGAATGCATGACTGCACAGAGGTGCATCTCCACCACGGTCCTTGGCCAATGCCTGTCCAATCCATAACATTACACATCCTCAGCTGCACCAGCATCACCAATGGTCACATCAATGATTGTGATATTGCAGCAAGGAGAGCTACTGACCACTAACGGAGAAGGATAGCGGACAATTGGGCAATTGTTCCTTATACCATGGCCAACCATCAGACTATCCTGGCTCACTTCAGAACAAGGCTTGCCATCGTCGCAAGCAGTACATGTAACGCTGCAGCAATGGGCCAGAACTGTAGTGCATTTTATGGTCACATTGTGATATTTTCATAAAAAAAAAATTCAACACAACTTGTTGGAAGGACTGTTGTTTGAACGCCATAACCCACTACAGACCATGTGTATATGTCGGGGGCAATAATGCATGCCACATCTGCCTTGTGAGGCATAAGTGCTTTCCCAATTGACTTCAAACAGCCGTGAGGTGCAGTACTGAACCCGATACACCCACTGTCTGGAGTGATTTATCGCACTTTGAAAAGAGGCAGGCTAACTATAAAAATTAAAACATGAAAAGCTTTTTACAGTAAAAATCCAAACTGTTGATCTAAATGGGCATTAATGGATGGTCAGGTAATATTTTCTTGCAAACTGAAATGCATAATTTGATCTTTCATTTATGCAAGTTTGGTAAAATGTTTGGGTTAAGATTAATCATGGACATTGCTGGCCCAGTGGCACTGAGGGTTGAGGTGCTGGACACCACACCTCACGCCACACCGGTGACCCAGGTTTGGGAATGAGCCCGGGCCATTGGGGGTCCACAGGTGAGGAGAGGATTGAGCATCCAATGACAGCTTTTCTCTCCTGGGGAGGGTGGGTCATGATTCCCTGGTGCTAGTGACTCCCAGCGGGGGCTGAAGTACAACAGCTGAGGTGATCATGTCAGGGTTGGGGAGGAGCATTGGTGGACGTCTGTGGGATGGGTGTAGGAGCTTGCACAGCCCAAGCTGGACGTCACTGTACATCCATACTCGTGGGGGGAGTTCTTGAACAAAGGAAAACACCCATTGGCTGGGAGGAAGACGTCACCTGCCCCACCTCCAATGCCGGATGCTGTCCACTGGCTCTCATCCTATCCATCACCTCTGCCTGAGGAGCTTCAGAAGAGGGAGCACCGAAGAGCCGGAGGTGGTGACGCTCTGGGATGCGTGGACCGGGGTATTCTCCAGAGGTGTGTCGCAGGTGAGGGGAAACAGAGAGTGTGGATTGGGAGGATCACAGCAGGAGGGGACAAGGCAGGATGAACGATGGGGCCCCAGCCAGCGGCAACAGAAGGGGGAAAAAAAGTGTAAAAAAACAACAACAAAAAAGATGAATAATTGACATTTAAATAACTCATGTATAGGGGTGTTTCAAATACATCCAAAATACTGTCTAAATGCATAGTATGCTGTTTGCAGCACCCATACGTCCAGACAAACAGTTGAAAAGCCTGGATGAGATGTAATGCAGCCATACTCTCCTCTCTTCTCCTAACCATGTCCTGCTCAAAGCAGCATACTGACTCATCCAGTATCGGCATAAGTTTGCAGCTGGTGTGGCGGCACCTGTACAAAAGTAAGCCAGAAAAATAACAAATATAACCATAATGAAAGTAGTAATGAACAGTAACATACAGTTACCTTTTTTTGGGGGGGGGCATTATCTGTTTACTCTCCCACTGTGTCTTGAGCAGCCTCTCCTTAGAGCCACCAATAACTGAGCTCACCTTCCCGGGAACCCCATTGCCAACTCCCGCATCATATCTCAGCAGGTCTGTAGTGCTCCCGGTCTACACCGGGGATGTTACAGAGCGAGGCAAGCTCCCCAACCCACACCATGAGAGGAGAGAAGAGCTCCAGACACTAAATCCTTTCCTTCTCCTGCACCATGAGTAAGTTCACGAACACGGGTCAACGATGTGGTGGTAGGCGTGGCGTCCAACACCTCAACCCTCTGCACCACATGCACGGCATGATACTGCTCATTTTTGATATTGGGGACAGAGAAAATTGCAACACAGGTTTCAACTGTAATGCACATTTCCTTCTACTTTGCTGACAAACAGCTCACTGTTATACAGGTTTTAAACAGCACTATTATGAATATATATATTTTTTTATTATTTTAGTCTTTGGTAACCGGGTAAGGCCCACTAGGCACAAGTGCCTGTTTTCAGGGGTGACCTGGGAGCACTGGGCGGTTAAGTGACTTCCTTAGAGTCACACAGTATGCAAGTGGAGGTTGTGAGAATCAAACTCAGGTCTGGTCTGCTGGATGTATCAAGCTTGTTCACACCTCGTTCCTCTAACCTCTAGGCTATACTGCCAGCCCATATATAGGTGTGGATGAACAATATAACCCATCTTACATACCTGTGTGTCAGTCCACACAAAGAAAGAAAGAAATTTAAAAAAAGTGTGCAGGACGAGCAATCACAAATTCTATATGGTCAATGTCAGATGTCAACGGATAAATCGGACATGGCACTACATTATAAATGGGTATAGTTCTGAGAAGCATGAGGAAATAATTCTTCACTGAAAGGCTGGTGGACGGATTGAAGTGAGTACTAGAAGGGGTATCAGAAATACACAGGAAATGCATACATTTGTATGCATGATTCCATAATATTTGTGATATATCACACATGTGATAGGCAGTATGATCAGTCTGTTCGCATACGATACTCAAATGTGGGAGGTAGTGCATGAAGTGGGCAGGTGGGAACAACTTCAAGGTGACCTAACCAAGCTGGAGGACTGGTCAGACAGGTGGCAACTGGGTTTCCATGTGAGGAAGTGCAAGGTTATGCAATTCAGGGCAAAGAACATGAAAAGAGACTACTGGTTAGGTGTGGTGAGAATGAGGATAACTGAGGAGGAGAAGGACATGGGGGTGTTGGTAGTTGGGGATATGAACAACTATGCTCCTTGACGGAAAGCTGCAGCTAAGGCTAACAAGATGCTATGGTGTGCTACAAGGGGGATTCTCATACAGACACAGGTAAGTGATGCTGCCACCATACTGGTCATTGTTCATGCCGCATTTGGAGTACTGCGTGAAGTACTGGCATGCGTACCTCAAAAAAAAACAAAATTAAACGCTGGAGGGATACAGTGTAGGGCAACAAAAATGATAGTATGGATACAGGGCAAAGTCTACCAGAGCAGGCTGAGTGAACTGAACACCATGGAGAAAATGAAGGTTTGGAGGGATATGATTTAAACATTCAAGAACGTTAAGGTGATAAACAAGGATTATACTGAAGTGGAGTTTAAGATGAGGAAAGGCAGGTACACGAGGGGGCACCGGCTAAGAATAGAGGATTGAAGATTTAGGAGAGAGAAGAGGATACATTACTGCACATAGAGGGTGGTACCAAACTGGAAAGTCCTATCGGAGGGGAAGATATCATATAAGATGTTGTGAACTTTTAAAAGGCCATGTGACAAGGAACCTGGGAGACTCTGAGTGAACAGGTCAGAGCTTGTCCTGAATAGGAGTGATGGGGAGTGGGATGGAGCAGCTACATTCTAGGGGCGCTAGCTGCACACTCGAGCAGAGTTTGATAGACCATGAAGTTAGGGGTGCTAGCTGTACACTTGAGCAGAGTTTGATAGACCATAAGGTTTGTTTCTACTGGTAGAAATTTACGTTTGTATACCTGGCCATGGCAGGGATCGAACCTGCAATCTTCTGTATATATACAGACATGTTTCTATTAGACCACGTGACCGTGTTTCACACACAAAGATACACAAAGTACACACGCACACAGTGACCAACACACAGCCACACACACCATGTAAATGGCACACACACATATCAAAAACACAAACACCACCAACTGACACACACACACCACTATAAACACACATACACCACCATAAACACACACACACACACAGCAACTAACAAAAACAAACACAGCACCAGACAACTAATAAACACACACACACACACACACAGCCAGCAACTTACACACACACACACACACCACTGACAAACACAGATATCCAGCAATTGACAATCACACACACACACACACACACACACACATGTAGGGGGCACACATCACTGAAGGTGAATAAAACAGCTGGACACAGCAGATCCTGTAATGCACACATCCCATCTCTATACCCAGTATGTACTTAGCATGCACAATCAGGACTTTCTGGGGAGCAGGGCTTGATGACAGGTTACTGGTGTGTCCAGTGCAAAACATGCTGTCCAAGACATATGTGCCATGGAGTTTCCTTTCCCACTATTTCATCTCCCTTTGCATTACAGTTTTGTGGGGTACAATAAAAACATCAGTATTAACGATACAGTTAGTTCAGGGTAAATGAATTACCATAAGTTATTCACGAGATGCTGGGGATCCGGACGAATGACATCTGGACCATCATATTGTGAAGCACCACCTTCATCGTTGTCTGTCTCAGGAGGCAAGTACAGTTTGTACATATATGGCTGAACTTGTCGCAGGTTAAAAACTGGGGTATAGTGGGCAAGCTCAACATCATTCTCATGCTCAACCGCAGAGACATCAGAGCTACCACTGGCAGCACTTGCATTTGATTCAAAGCAAACATCATCATCCCCATACTCATCATCACTGTCACTGATGCATTCAAAATTAACAGAAAGTCCAATAGGCAATGTATTACTAGCAGAAGCTAGGCTCAAACTTACATTAGGAGGGGTTAGTACTAAATTGGGCTCTGAAGTTGTTAGGCTGAGACTTATTTCAGGTGGTGTTAGTACTAGGTTTGACTCAGAATTTGAAGGCATTGCCACAGATTTTTCATTAGGAAGTGCACTGGTATCAACTTATAAACAACCAAAATCACAGACGTTACTGATAATCAAAGTAAGTTCTGATTAAGCTCCACTATGAATCTCATGCATTACTTCACTAAATTCATAAACATGAGAATGTGTCTCACTGCTTTGCTCAGGCAGTAAATAAACACTTTCTGGTGATTCAGAATTAAAACCACTGCCTTGGCAATCACTGCCAGCTGTGAGCATGTCACCTGTAGTCCCCAAATCAGCATTAGGTTGTCCTCCCACATGAGGCAAAAGCCCACTCTGTAAAATATCAATGTTGCCTGACACAAAACCAGTTTGGCTCACATCAGCACTGCTGTCACTATTCACATCTGCCATTATTCCAAATCATATGTCAAAGCCTCTGTGATGCCAAGTACTTCTGTGATACATAAATCCTAATAAAGCACACAATAGGACAGAAAAACTTATCTAGCCATTTGAAATACAGAAAACTCTTTGTGTATGCAGTCAAATAACTTCAGGCTTTATTTTTAAATCAAGGATGGAAATGAGAAAGGAAAAGTGTGGCCTACTGGGATTCGAACCTCAGATCTCTGGTATGCCGTTCCAGCGCTCTAACCATTAAGCTACAGGCTCACTGATCAAAGCGTCTGAGGAATTTCCTTACAGCCACACACACATTCCTTTCTCTAGTGTTGCGCAATTATGCAACTAGGAACCAATGTTAGAAATATCACTTTCTCTCAGTGCAGTTTAACCCCTGCAAGGTATACATATTTTTAAATCAAGGATGGAAATGAGAAAGGAAAAGTGTGGCCTACTGGGATTCGAACCTCAGATCTCTGGTATGCCGTTCCAGCGCTCTAACCATTAAGCTACAGGCTCACTGATCAAAGCGTCTGAGGAATTTCCTTACAGCCACACACACATTCCTTTCTCTAGTGTTACTTAATTATGCAACTAGGAACCAATGTTAGAAATATCACTTTCTCTCAGTGCAGTTTAACCCCTGCAAGGTATACATATTTTAAATCAAGGATGGAAATGAGAAAGGAAAATAGCATGCCTACTGAGATTGAACCTCAGATCTCTGGTATGCCGTTCCAGCGCTCTAACCATTAAGCTACAGGCTCACTGATCAAAGCGTCTGAGGAATTTCCTTACAGCCACACACACATTCCTTTCTCTAGTGTTGCGCAATTATGCAACTAGGAACCAATGTTAGAAATATCACTTTCTCTCAGTGCAGTTTAACCCCTGCAAGGTATACATATTTTTAAATCAAGGATGGAAATGGAAAAGGAAAAGTGTGGCCTACTGAGATTCTGAACCTCAGATCTCTGGTATGCCCGTTCAAGCAGCTCTAACCATTAAGCTACAGGCTCACTTCATCCTTGATTTAAAAATATGTATACCTTGCAGGGTTAAACTGCACTGAGAGAAAGTGATATTTCTAACATTGGTTCCTAGTTGCATAATTGCGCAACACTAGAGAAAGGAATGTGTGTGTGGCTGTAAGGAAATTCCTCAGACGCTTTGATCAGTGAGCCTGTAGCTTAATGGTTAGAGCGCTGGAACGGCATACCAGAGATCTGAGGTTCGAATCCCAGTAGGCCACACTTTTCCTTTCTCATTTCCATCCTTGATTTAAAAATATGTATACCTTGCAGGGGTTAAACTGTACTGAGAGAAAGTGATATTTCTAATTCAGGCTTTATTTAAATTAGCAATATTTCAATCACAGGTCCAGCATGACGAAAGTAGCAAAATGCATTCACAATGACAGCTAGTGGGAACAAGCGGTCGTGCTGCAAATTGCGTTCCCAACTAAACGTCTCTGTAATGTGCCAGCAACAGCAGGACCGCTTTGGAGCCATGGGGCATGCGTGTGCATGCGGAAAAATAAAAAAACAATAAAAAGTTATCTTTTCCGATTTTTGAAGAGGATTCCTTGCGATTCTGCTAGTACAGCTATGGTCATGCTGCCACAGAAAGAATACACGGTATGATTAAAGTGTCAGCGGCTCTTTAATGAAAACCCTGTTAAAAGAAAGGCTAGTGGAATATTTTGAATCTAGAGTGTTGCAAGACCAAAGACAGCATGCATTCATGACGGGGAGGTGACGTCAGACAAATCTGATCAATTTCTTTGGCTGTATGACCAGAGAATAGATCAGAGAAAGGCAATGGGATGTGGCCTACTTGGATTTCAGCACAGTCTTTGACACTATACCACGTAATAGCCTGATAAAGAAATTGGATAGAAACTGGATAGCTTAGGGGTGAAAATTAAAGGTGTAAACTAAGTAAAAAACTGGTTAATGGAGAGGCAGCAGAGGGTGGTGGTAAATGGCATTCCCTCTTATAAGGGGAGAGTGACCAGCAGGGTGCCAGAGGGTTCAGTTTTGGGACTGATCCTGTTCAACATCTTCATAAGTGACATCACAGAAGAACTTGAAGCGAAGGTATGTTTTTTTGCAGACAACATCGAGATCTGTAATAGGGTGCACACCCAGGAGGAGGAGGTGGAGAAAATGAACAGGTGCCTTAGAAAACTTGAGGAGTGGTCAAGAGTACAGCAGTTGGGGTTCAATGCCAAAAGGATAAAATCATGCACCCGGGGACTAGAAACCTATGACTGGAGTATATAATGGAGGGAGAGGTATTCTCAGTCATTAAGCAGGAAATGCACCTTGGGATTATAATATTTTATGACTTCAAAGTCACAGGGCAGTGTGACAAGGCAGTGGGCAGGGCCAGTAGGCTGCTGGGCTGCATTGATAGAGGTATCACAAGCAGAAGGAGGGAGGCTATATTACCACTGCATAGATCACTGGTGAGACCACACCTGGAATACTGTGCACAGTTCCAGAGGCTGCATCTCAGGAAATCCATAAGGTAGAGGTAGTTCAGAGGAGGGCAACTAAAATCTACAGGGGTTACATGAGAAGCCGTATAAGGAGAAACTGAATGATCTCAACATGTACACCCTGGAGGAGAAAAAGGAAAGGGGAGACACGATACAGACCTGGAAGTACTTCATGGGGGTGAACAGGGTACAGGTAGGAAGCCCATTTTGAATGAAGAAGTGCACAAAGTCTAGCCCCTTATGTGCAATACAAACTCAAAGAGCATCCTCTAGGTGCAGATTTAGGTAACTTCTCCCTGTGATGTCATGAGAGGGAGTTGCACTACAACACAACAGCAGATAAAGGTTAAAACTCAGTCTAACATGAACTAATTAAACTAAACAAGATAGGGTAAACATAAAACAATACTTGTCTGATACACATAGTCAGTGTCCTGTAACAGCATGGTTGGTGTCCTGTCACAGTGTGATCGGTGTCCTCACAGACCTGTAAATAGATATTAAGTAGAAATGGGTTAGTATGATTAATAAGAATACCAAAGAACTGCATATGTTTTTGTTTTTGTTTTTTAATAAGTGGCTTGGGCAGGAGGGGGTATACTGGTATCACAGCAGTGGCACAGCTTCGGGAACAGACTGGGAACACTCAGAGGCCATCATGGTTGGAGGAATAAGCATTCCTGGGACTGCTCTTCAGTCTGGGGGCGGGACCAAGTTGCTCCGCATTTCATATGCAACCATTTGGAGGACTGGTGATGGTGCAGCTTGAGTGACTCACAATAGTTGTCTGCCATCTGCTGTTGGCATACACATGCCTCAATATAGACAAACATCAATGTCATGTGTGGCATTTGGCAGGGGTGTGGCATAAAATGTAGTAAAAAATTGGTGCCAGGGAAGGATGAAGCCACCAGCTCTACACCACTAACAGGGCACTATACAACCAAACTATAGGATAGCCACTGGGGGGATGACCCTCCTCCTCCTCCCCCTCCTGGCTCCATCACGGGAACCTGTGGGGTACCAAAGGTCCAATGTAAGTCCATGGGGGTGGTTGTGATGAGATGGGCCTGCCAGTGGTACGTGGCCTGTAGCAACTGGAGCTTCATCCTGCCGGCTGCTGTTTGACCCATTTTTTGTACACACCCACCTCTCCCAACACAGTGCATAGCCCTGTCAGGCCTCAACATGCATGTTGACCCCTTGTGAGGGAAGCCTCTCTGGCCTGTCATAAGGTGATGTCCGTGTGGCAGAACACAGCATTGTTTCTTCCTAGCCTGGAAGTGGTGCTCATGGCAGTCACATTGCCCCTGACTCAGCCCATCCAACTGGCTTACTGAGCTCAACCCCAAACTCAGCTCACTGGCACGAAAGCGCAATGTACTACCCGCTGGACCAATAGCAGGCCTTGAACCCAACATTTCTTCTGAATTTTTTTGTGACATTTTGACCCCACATAATCAACACAGTCTTTTTATGACTTACCCACCCCCTTAACATGTCAGGTGTCATTTATAAAACTATTGAGCAAAACATCATTTTGCACCACAAGTACAAAAATATGTTTTGGGCAGGATTTGAAAAATGACACTTGTCATGTTCAGAAGGTCGGGTGAAAACATAGCTATGTTGAAAATGTTGGGTTAAAATGCTGAAAGTTACCAAAACGTTATGCATATACATTGACAAATGTCAATGTTCCTTTATAATTTTTTGGTTTTTAAGAATTTGACATCAAATTTTTAACATGAACCAGGTAGGTGACTTTTTTAAAATCTGCCCGAAAAGTGATTTCACGTAACTATTGTGAAAGCCTGTTTTGAGGAGGATTTGAAAAATTTCACCTACCTGTTTCATGAGGTGGGTCAAAAAAGGTCATGTTTAAAATTTGGGGCAAAAATATAAAAAGTATGAGTTATGAGTCAAAGTTCAAAATGCATTTAAAAGCTATTAACTGCTCTTACCCTGTATTTAGTCAGTTCCTGGTCAGCTCCATAGCAGCAGAACATGTCTCTGATGTTGGACCCTATTAGGTAAGTGAGGGAGGTAGGGGTCTGGGTGCTGAGGGGGAGGTCTGGGTTGTTGGGACTGGGGGTTGGAAGGTCGGGGGGGCAGAAGTCAATGAAGGATGGTTTTCTTCTTTTCAATGAAAAAAAGTTGATGGACAGTTTTCTTTCTTTCAAGTGCCACTGGCAATTTAACAGACACTGTCAGTAAGACGATACTGGAGGAGGGGCTGTGGGCACCTGCCACCAGTTATGGAATAAAAAGCAGTGGTGCACAGAGGGGATACCAGCAGTGGGACTGGGCTGCTGCCACTGACTGTGGCAATAAAAATAAAAAAATCAACCTGGAAATGGGAGGGTTACTGGTGGTGGACACTGAGAACCAACACCATTTTTTACTTTTAAAACTTTTGCCTGTCTGTGAGTAGACCAAAACAGCTGTTGCAGCAACACACAGGAAGGCAGGGCAATGTCAGCACGTGCTATGGCCCTGCCCCCTGAGAATGGCAGCATGGTGCACTAAACAAAAGCATCAGTACACTATGCTGCCAGATTGTAGGAAGCCATATTGTGATGGCTACGCCAAATGAAACCATCACGATGATTTTTCAAAAATACAGTTATGTTTAAAATGCATACTTTTGCTACTGAACATGTGCGGAAAATGTGACAGTGTTTTGCTCGTATTTTAAAAACTACATAACCTAGGGGGAATGACGATCGCATAAAAAAGCACCCTGGGTAGGGCCGGCCCGATGGCAGTGAAGGTTGAGGCACTGGATGCCATGCCACGCCAACGACCCAAGTTCAGGAACGAGCTCAGGTTGCCATGGGTTGACTGGGGTGGGGGACATGGAGTTGGATTAAGTTGCCAACAACAAGCAGCTCTCCTCTCCTAGGGAGGGATCTGGAGTCTCCTGGGCTCTTAGCTGCCACCAAGTGGAGGCTTGGTGGTAGCCCAAGACCCAGCGGGAGACTCGGCAGTAGGTCAGATGGGGGGAAGGGGCCATTACCAGAGCCACAGGGTGCATGCTCACCTCCATGGGGACACACAACCATGTGCTGGAGCCCTAGGAACAGGAGGGAGAAAACCAGGAAAAACTTCCATGTCTCCCCGTTGCCAAAGCAGGTGAGAGGTGGCAACGGGGAGCAAAAAGCTCTATAGGAAAAAAAAGCACCTGGGGCAAACTCTATCAAAGCTGAAAGTTTCAGGTTTTAAGTCCAAATAGTATTTTAGTTATGGGTGAGCAAATAAAAGGTCTTACAAACCCAGAATTTAACCGTTTTGTCCTTCCAGAACTTTGCCCCCCAAACCAATCACAATAAAATTTACAGAATCCAACGATCCGGCATCAACTCCATTCCTACCAAATTCAGTTGAAAAGGGGCCAGGTTATTAAGGTGCAAAAATTGGGGTTTAACATAGAAATGCTTACTGAACTTCAACCCTAATATACAGTATAAGTATATGTAAGACTAACTTTACTATTTTCTCTTTTAATTTCTGAAGAAGTCCTATGGTCGAAACATCGATTCTAACTCTGTTTGCTATTTTCAGCTTGCATTTGTTATTATCATTTTGTTTTTTCAGACCACATGCTGATGTAGCACCTTTTTTGTTCACAGATACAGAGACAGAGAATAAATGATGGGGAAGTGTGTGTTACAAGAATTTAATGCACACCCGAGTTGTGGGATGCTACATAAACCCTGATGGCGAAGCCCGAGGGGATTATTAAAGCATCCCACACCAAGGGTGTGCATTAAATTCGAGTCTGTCACACACGTCACCATCTTTTATTTTTTATAATATACCGAGCAGCAATTTTTCTCCTGCCTGTCTTTAGTGTTCACACAGACACACACACACACATGCACGCACACACACACACACACACGTCTGCCTGTGTTTAGTGTGTATACACACGCACGTATACACACACACACACACACACACACACACTGGCTCTGACACCCTCTCTCTGCTGCCTTCTCCCTCACTCTTTTTATTGTTCTTTTCTTTTTTACTTTTGGCGCCTGATGTTTGCTTTTTTTTTTAAATTTTACTTACAGTTTTTTCACCACCGAGATCACGTCTAGGATGCTCCCTTGGCACGCTCAGATATTTAGTGAGGTAAAAGGCTGGATCAGCCAGATACATTTTAAAAACTAAAGAAAGGATGATCGTGTCTTCTTTTTGTGGTAGCTCCTCAGGACAGTAGAGACAGAGTGGTTTCTTGGGAAGCGAGAGACGGATCTGCCGTGTTTGAAAGACTGTTCAGCCCTCCCACATCCATTCCGTAAGCCAGTGCAGGAGCGGCCCCATTTGAGTGGCATGGCGTGTGAATGTCATAACAACCAGCCAGTTGTTAGGGGAAATATCAACTGCTCCAGCCCATAGGAAAAATTGCTGACCAGTTATTATATAAACATACATACATTGCAAAAAACAATATTAATGCACTAGTTGGGGTTCAATGTAACCCCCCCAAAACAAGGAAATGTGGCATTAGGGTTTCCAACCCTAACTCCCCACCCCTCAAACAGCAAAAGGAAAAGACTACACAAGCAACCACAGCCAGCTATCATCAGGTAAGACACACAACATACAACTATTTTCAGATTACACAAATATAGTAGCACTGATGCAAGACATATACAGTCACTTCTTGTTGCAGACTGTTCCATGATACTCAAATCACAACATTACTTCTGTCTGCAGAAGCACATGCCCCTGCAGCCACAGATACAAATCCATGATACCCAAATTGCAACAGCTCTTCTGTCTGTAAAAGCACAGGCCCCTGTAGTCAGACATTCATGTACACAGTAATGCATACACATACTTCTGGCTGCAAAAGCATAGGTCCTTTAAAACATACACACTGACGTCTGGCTGCAGATAGAAATCCACAATACCCAAACTGTAACACTGCTTCCATCTGCAGATTCTGGCTGCAGAAGCAGAGGACCCTGAGAGGTCTGTGGTTCTGCTGCCACAGGTATAAGATATATACATTGACTTTTGGCTGCAGAAGCTGCAGACAGAAATGCATGATACCAAAATTGCAATACTACTTCTGTCTGCAAAAGCACAGGTCCCTGTGGGGCCAGTTCTCCTGGAACCACAGGTACATATGCAGACCATAAGATATACACACATTTCTGGCTGTAAATCCATGAAGGTACCACAACAGTGCTACTGAATTTGCATAGAAATTGTCGACAGATAAGGACCACCTGGCCCATCTAGTCTACCCGTAAGCCCTTGTGCTGGATTACTGCTTCAGACCCGCTGCTGTACCTCTGTGGTTCCCCTATGCATGTCCCAAGCATGCTTGAATCCATCCACTGTGCTCACTCCCACCACCTCCTGAGGCAGACCATTCCATGCATCCACCACCCTCTCTGTGAAGAAGAACTTCCTCACATTCCCCCTTAACCTCCCACCTTCCAATTTCATGTCATGCCCCCTTGTTCTTGTGCTCCTCCTATATTATAAAATGTCTCCCCCCTGCACCTTGTTTATATCCTTGAGGTACAGTACTTGAATGTTTCTATTATGTCCCCTCTTTCCCTTCTCTCTTCCAGCGAGTACATATTGAGGTCCCTTAATCTCTCCTCAAAAGTCTTGTGTTGCAAGCCTTGTACCATCTTAGTCGCCCTTCTCTGGACCGTCTCCAGCCTGCTAATATCCTTACAAAGGTGCGGCCTCCAGAACTGCACACAGTACTCCATATGAGGCCTGACCATGGTTTTATACAATGGCATCACTAACTCCATCCTTCTGCCAGTGATACCCCTGCCTATGCACCCCAGCATGCCACTGGCCCTCCCAACTGCCTTAGCCCTCTGCTTTGGCATTTTCAGGTTGTCTGAAATAATAACTCCCTGTTCCCTTTTCTCCTTTGTGACTGTCAGCAACTCCCCCCCCCATCCTGAAGCTTTCCCCAGGGTTTCCGTGTCCCAAGTGCACCATTTTGCACTTTTTTTGAATTAAACTTCAGCTGCCAGTCCTCAGACAATTTTTCAACTTTCCCCAGGTCCCTCCTCATTTTCTCCACCCCCTCTGGGGTATCCACTCTGTTACGGATCTTGTTGTCATCTGAAAACAGGCAGACTTTTTCCTTCAGTCCTTCTGCAATGTTGCTAATGAAGACATTAAACAGGACTGACCCCAGGACCGATCCCTGAGGCACCCTACTGGTCACCCCCCTTTCTCCAGACTACACCCCATTTATCACCACCCTCTACCTACTGTCTGCTAGCCTGTTTCTAACCCAGTTTATCACCCTGTCCTCCATACCCAGCCTGCCCAGCTTGTTTATCAGCCTCCTATGTGGGACAGTGTCAAAGGCTTTGCTGAAATCAAGATAAGTGACATCCACTGCCCCACCTGATTTACTTCTTTTGTCACTCAGCCAAAGAAATCAACCAGATTTGTCTGACATGATGTCCCCGCAGTGAATCCATGTTGCCTATGGTCCTGGGCTCTGATGGCCTCTAGATGCCCCACTATCCTGTCTTTAAGCAATGTCTCAATGATGTTCCCCACCACTGAGGTGAGGCTGACCAGACTATAGTTCCCCACATCCTCCCTGCTGCCAGATTTGTGTAGCGGGACCACATGTGCCCTCCTCCAATCCTCTGGTGCTGCCCCTGTGTTGAATGACTCAGTGAACATGGCTGCCAGAGGTTCTGCTATCTCACTTCACAGTTCTCCTAATATTCTTGGGTGTATGCCATCTGGTCCCATCACATTGTCCACCTCCAATTTAGTGAGCTCCTGCAGGACTCCTTCCCCTATGAATGGATTATTGTCCACCTCTTCACCCCATTGGCAACTGCTGTACTGCTGTGACCCTGCCCCTTCCCCTCTTCTGTGAATACCGAACAGAAATATTTATTCAGTATTTCTGTCTTTTCCATGTCACCCTCCTTGAATTCCCCTCCTTCTCCCTTGAGCCTTGCAATCCCCCCTTGTTTTTCCTCCTCCCGCTGATGTACCTGAAGAATGTCTTGTCCCCTTTCTTAACTGACTGTGCTAAACCTTCCTCACTCTGTGCCTTTACCCTTCTTACTGCCTTTCCCGCATCCCTTAGACACTCTAGGTACTTCTCCCTGTCCTCCTCCCTTTGGGTCTCCTTATATTTCCTGAACCCTTTCCTTTTTGTCCTGACCTTTACTGCCACCTCTCTCGAGAACCACAGTGGCTTTCTCCTTCTCTTGCCTTTGGATACCAATCTGATGCATTGGTTTGTTACTTCCAGTAAGGCTTCTACTGTTCATCCACTCCCCCTCCTGCCCCCCCGTTCTCTCCAGGGCTCTTTTAATACCCCTTCCCATTTCAGCTATCAGCATTTTTGAAATCCAAACCATTTGTCTTAGTATGACTTGAGTGAGTCTCTGTCTCTATGCTGAACCACACCATGTTGTGATCTCTGGATCCCAGTTGCCCCTCTACCTGGACATCTGCGATTTGTTCCACGTTGGTCATTACTAGATCTAGAACTGCCCTGTCTCTGGTGGGATCAAGCACAAGCTGCCCGAGTCCAGCCTCCTGGAGTGAATCAAGGATGCATCTGCTTCTGGCTGAAGCAGCTACACTGGTGTTCTAATCCACATCTGGCATATTGAAATCCCCCATCAGTAGAATTTCACCTTTCATTGCCATCTTGTGTATTTCCTCCACTAGCTCCTGTCCAGTTCCTCTCCCTGTCCTGGAGGCCTACATATCACCCTGTGTGTGTTGCTGTGCCATTTCCAGGTTGAAGGGTGACCCACAGTGCCTCAGCCTCCCCCTGCCTACCTTGTACATGTGTTGCCATTATACCCTCTCTGACATACAGGGCTACTCCCCCTCCATTTTTGTCCTCCCTATCCCTCCTGAATAGAACATATCTTAGTATATTTGTTTCCCACTCATGATTAGCTGTGTACTAGGTTTCAGTTATTGCTGCTATGTCCAGGTCTCCTTCAATTATTAAGGCCTCCATGTCTAGGACTTTATTTCCCAGGCTGTGTGCATTTGTCAGCATGACTTTCCAAGTTTTACTGCCTGACCTCTCTCTCTCTCTTCCTGTTTTTGATTCCCTGCATCTTCCCTACTTTCCTGATATTTTTCTCTTGCGTTTCAGATTCCTTTCCTACTCAATTTCTGCCCAACCTGATGACCTTGATATCAATTCCTCTTCCTGCTCCATTGTTCTGCTTCCTCTATCATGTGGGGGTGGGCTGCCTGAGTATCCCTGCTCCTGTTGCCCTCCTCCCCGGCTAGTTTAAATGCTCATCTGCAAAGTATTTAAACCGTCCATTGAGGGTGCCTTCCCCTTGCTGGACAGATGCAGTCCATCCCCACTATACAGGGCTGCATCACACCAGCTGGGTCCCCAGTGAAACCATACCCCTTCTCGTTGCACCAGCCTTTCAACCATGTGTTGAAGTTACTAATACAAGCAAGCAAAATTTATTTATCAAACACTACTCCCACAGGATCATAGCGTTTTACAGAGAAAAATCATAAAATCATGAAATATCCATTTCACAGCATAAAATATTTAAAAACATATATGAACAGCAGGATTAAATGTCTTAAAATGCCTTAAAATGCCACTTCAAATAGGTAAGTTTTTAAGGCAGATTTAAAGGCCTCAGTGGATGGGCACTCCCTAACCTGGTGAGGTAGAGAATTCCACAGGGTCGGGGCTACAAAGACAAATAATCTAGCACCTTAGGTTGTCAAACAGACCCTGGGAATCTCCAGCAACCCCTCTTCAGTGGAGCACAGAGGACGAAGGGGGCGGTAGATACCGCTGTCCCTGTCCGTGTACCGCCTTATAGGTCAATAATCCGACCTTGACAGGGATCCTCCACTATACTGGCAGCCAGTGCAGTTTGCTAAGCACAGGTATGACATGGCAAGATCTCGATAAGCCAGTCAATAACCTAGCAGTTGCATTCTGCACCAGCTGCAGGTGGCAAAGACCCACCCCTAGTAGCCCTAGGTATAGGGCATTGCAGTAATCAATGCGCATGGTCACAAAGGTGTGAACCAGTGTCAGAATGTCATCAGGTGAGACCAGGTGCTTTATATGGGTGATATTTCTCAGATGGTAAAATGAGGTCTTGACAATGGCCGACACCTGAGACTTAAGCGTCAGATCGCTATCAAGGATAATGCCCAGATTCCGCACCCAATCAGAGGCCGTCAGCTGGTTGCCACCCAGCCATAATCCAGATGGCTGTCCAGCCAGCAGCCTCTCTACCCGATGACCTAGGTCCACAACCAACACCTCAGTCTTATCCGGATTCAGTCTTATCCAGCTGGCACTCATCCAGCCTTGAATCTCAGAGAGGCAGTTGTTAAAGACTGAAACAGCATCATTTTGCCCAGGCACAAAGGACAAGTACAGTTGAGCATCATCTGCATAGCAGTGAAAACTCAACCCATACCACCTAATAATGTTCCCCAATGGCAGCATATATGCTGCAAACAACATGGTGGAGACCACAGAGCCCTTCGGAACCCCACATGGCAGGGAGAGAGGAGACGAGGAGAACACTCCAAACTCAACTCTGCACCCTACCAGTGAGGAAAGAGTGAAACCATCTGAGGACTGTACCAGACTGTCCACAGAATAACCACAAGTGTTCTAGCAGTATCCCATGGTCCACGGTGTCAAATGCCGTGAAGAGAACAAGGAGGACCAAGATAGAATGACTCCTCCGATCTCTCGCTGTCAGGAGATCATTAAGTACCCGAACTAACATGGTTTTGGTACTATGCTTCATCCTGAAACTGGACTGGAGAGGATCATAGATGTCATGGGTGGTCAGATGCTCCTCGAGCTGCAACACAACTGCCTTCTTGATAACCTTACTCACAAAAGGTAGGTTAGAGACAGGCCTGTAGTTTGCAAGACAATCAAGGTCGAGAGAAGTATTTTCAGGCAGGGGTGAACCACCGCCTCCTTCAGGATGTCTGGAAACACCCCAGTCTCTAACAAACACCTAACTATCTCAGCAAGGACTGGTCTGATTACCTCCATGCACCCCATCAGGAGGCAAGTCGGACCAGGGTCCAAACTACAGTAAGTCGGTCGCAAACCCTGGATCATCTTCACAACATTCTCGATTGCTAGCTGGCTAAAATCTGTCCAGACAAACCAGGTGCTTGCATCCTCGCATCGATCTCTGCTCTGCCCATTTAAGAGAGCTGTGCAGATCTCAGATCTGATAGTGTCAACCTTATCTGTGAAGAATCGAGCAAACTCATCACAATTTTTCTGTGAAAAAGCTCCCCGATTCTGGAAACAGGTTGGATTGCACATCTTGCCCACAGCACGGAAAAGCTGAGCCAGTCGATTTCTCACAGCTGCAATCTCACTGGACAAGAATTCTGCCTTCTTACAGGAGACTGCAGCTTGATAATCCCTATAGTGGGACACCAATCTAAGGTTGTCCTCATCCAGGCCCAATTTCCGCCAGCAACATTCCAACCTTCTCCCTACTCTCCTCAACTCCCTTAAGGACACCTCAAACCAAGGGGACCAAGGACGAAGGGTGAGGGGGCGAACCTGGACAAGAGCAATGGAATCCAGAGCAGCCCCCACCACCATATTATAGGCTAGCAGAAGATCCTCTGGGTCCATGCTGACACTCGAACAGCCTGATAGATCAAGGACCACCATAAGACCATCAGGGGTCAAACCCCACAAAGGGCAGTACCTGACCATCTCCATAGGGGCAGGTCTATCGGGGGGGCCCCGAAACTGAACCCTATGTTGTGGTGATCTGGCCATCCAACAGGTTCCACCACCACCTCGGAGTTCCCCATCCTCAGCAGGAACACTAGATCCAACGAATGACCATGTATGTGGGTCGCACAAGTAATCACGTGTGTAAAGCCCAACAAAAGCATCAGTTGGAGGAAGTCTTGGCCAAAATGTGATAGTTCATCATCGCCCCAGGTATTGAAGTCCCCAGCATCAACCATCTGGGGGACTCCAACACCATATCGATGATGAAGTCCGTGACTTCCAGTAGGAAATCCTTCTCACCCCCAGGTGTACGGTAGATGAGAAGTATCCTACAGCCCACACCTATCCCCATGATGCATTTGAAGGATCTATTGATCCCAACTGGCACATTCACAGGGCCCAGTTCCATCTTGAAACAGATGGCTACCCCCCCCCCCATCCTTACAATCTAACCTCTGGCGATGCATCACCGAATACCCAGCTGGAACTGCTGACTCCAAAATGGGACCAGCATTCTCATCCAGCCATGTTTCGGTGATGCAAGCCAGGTCAGATGACTCGACAAGATCAGCAACTAGTGCTGTCTTGTTTCTAATCAACCTGGCATTGCATAACACCACCTGTGTTGGATGAGAAGTCAAGATTGACCATGCTA
Organism: Neoceratodus forsteri; assembly: GCA_016271365.2. Taxonomy (NCBI): domain Eukaryota; kingdom Metazoa; phylum Chordata; order Ceratodontiformes; family Ceratodontidae; genus Neoceratodus; species Neoceratodus forsteri. The sequence continues at coordinate 186,428,764 of CM028129.1, forward strand.
TCTGCCAACAAAAAGGGGAGCCCTTGGGTATGGGCACCAGGCAGGGCAGACCCCTTTCCTGGACCCATTTCATCCCAGGTGTCTACTTGGCCTCAAAATTCCAATTCGCCGTCTGTTCCACTCCCCCACCAAGCACCCACCCACCCCTCTGATGAGTCCTTGCTATCCCAAGGTGCAACAGCGCCTATAAACCTTGACCAGTAGCAGGAGGCACTTGGAAGGGACTGAGAGCTAAGCTCAGTGGGAGAGTAGTGTCCACCCATCAAAGCTTCATGCCACACACATCCTGCCATACTCCCACCCAGCAACTATCAATAAAATACCAATCAACCATATAGTCACGCTCACACTCAACCCTTAAATACCCCTAAATCTCCTTAACAATCAAACTACCCCTCAAACAAAAAAACAAATTAATACCTAAAAGGCCTACAACCTAACAGAAAAAATATAAAGAAAAACACAAATTAAACAATAAACAAAAGAAGAGACTGCAGTCAAAAACAGCAACAGCGTAATCATTTTTGTTGAAAATTATAGTCCAGTAATATACTGTCCAAATTATAACCAATGAGTACAATTTAGCACTGTCCACCAAGCCACGCCATAGCTTGCAACAGTTTGATATTGAAGAGGTGGGCTCTCATCACCCCCTAACTATAAGAAACTATGTCCAATAAATGTGGCCCTCTCACTACCACATCAACGAACTTTATAACATGTTATGACCATGAAAAAAAGGACTCTCTCTCACTGCCTCTAAAGGAAATGGAACAATGTGTAAACATCAGCCCCCTAAAATTTCTGGAGCAATCTCAAGCTGAATTCTACACCGACTAAGATCTTTTACCAAGCCAGTCCCAGGAAAATAAATTCCTCTTTCCAGCTCCACAATGGTCCAATTGCCAGGCCCCAGAACCAGCCCCTGGGCAAGCAGCATAGAGCAACCAATTCCCCCCCCCCACTTACACCACAGGAACAGTCTGACCCCGTCAGCCACCCCCATGCTACCAGGAGCTTGGGCAAATGCCCACTCTTCAGCTGGCACCTCCAAACCCACGGAGGAAAAACAGCCACCCTCTGGTCCTACTTCAGGGCATGTCCATCTGGCAAACCTCATACTCAGAGTTCAGAGTAATGGCCTCTCTCAGCATGGCTCCAAACTCTGACACAGATCACTTTAGGGAGGACTCATACAACTACCTCCCATTCCACTCAAGTCAGTACTCCAGGTAAGGGCACCAGGTAGATAGTCCGTTCCACTGCACTCCACCACCTTCTCTCTCCCAGGCGTGAATCCGGGGATCACTCCTGAGATTAGCCCCAGCTTCAGCCTGCTCTCGGCACTAGCTCCAAAAATTCAAGTGGCTAAACACACAATTTAGATGCTATAGCAAGCACCACAGTTCTCCAATGTTGCCACACCACTTACAGCAACAAGTGCAGATAAAACTGATCAATCTAAATTATCGACCAAAGCGTTTCCAATGGGCGGTCGCATTAAAACACACCAACCACAATCAATAGTTTCACTGCTGCCATTCAGACTTCACACCCTGACACAGAACTCAAGAAGACTCACAAACAAATAAATATGGATGCAAAAATACAAAAAAATAACACAAAATAACAGGAAAAAGTAAAAGTAATGCAGAGATTCCTCTCCCCCCCCCCCGCTGTGAACTGGCAGCACCTCCAAAAATGTCATGGCACTTACTACCTTCCCCAGGCATCCTCCCAACACCACAAAGTCTTCCTTCACCTGCTCCAAACTTGCCTTATCCTTGGGTAAGTTATTTGTCCCCAAGTGGATAATGGCCTCCAGCCCTTCCCTCCTTGCCACAGCTTCAGCGATCCTCTGGATGTGCTCCCCCTCATTATGAGCTGTGCCTCCTGGAAGGCACTTTACCTCCCTTTTCTCTCTACTATCTGTGCCTAAATCCATTCCCCGAACTGAGTCCCCCAACAGGAGTAACTTCTTCCTAGGGGGTTCTCTTCCTCCTGCCACTGGGTCTCCCTGCTGGAGGACCCTCACCTCCTCCCTGGTCTCAGCCTCGGGTTCCTTTCCAGGGCTGTTCCATTCCTCCAATACTGTGCAGGGGTTCATGAGCTGGACTGGATGTGTCTCTGCCTCCCTTCCCTGAACCTTCTTGAGCCCACCGTAGTCCATCCTGCCATTTGACTGCCATCTGTTGTATGTTATTTATCTTACCTGATGATGGTTGTCTCTGGTTGCTTGTGAGATCTTGTTCTTTTGCTGCTTGAAGGTGAAGAGTTAGGTCTGGCCATTTATGATGAAAAAAGAATAATAAAGACATCTTATTTCTAAAAAAAAAAAAAAAAAACTTTGTCGTACAGAACTGCTCATTAGAATCAGAGCAACCGCACCCTTTGTTTTTGTTGATTCATGAACTTATCTGGAGACTGGCATGCTCCACCACTACATATGAATACACAAAAGTGATTACCTTTGGGGCCCCACTTTTTGCTGTAAAACCTAATGCCACATTTCCCTACATTTGTGGGGTTAAGTTGAACATTAACAGATGTATTAACAGTTTTAGCTTTTTTTTTTAAATGAATTTCTTTTCGAGATAGTGGAATAATATCCTCATTCACACAGGTCCCTTCAGGACACTACTTCTGTCTGCAGAAGCACAGGACCCTGCTGTCATGAATACAAATCCATGATACCCAAATTACAACACTTCTTCTGTCTGCAGAAGCACAGTCCCCTATAGGAAGAGTCTGTCTGCCTGCAGAAGGGAAGGACCCTCTGGGCCCTGCACTTCTATGTGGCTACAGATGCAAAACATTCATGGGGCTGTCTGGGAGGCTGCAGAAGCGCAGGGCCCTCTGGGCCCTGTGCTTCCATGTGGCTACAAATGCAGATGCACAGGACCAAGAGTTTATCTGGCTGAGGATGCAGAGGGACCTCTTTCAGGCAGCTATGGGTACAATGGTGCAGGGCCCTCCAGACCCTATGCCAAAGGAAGACATCACATCTCTTCACTATATGATTACTTGTTGCCCATGCAGCCAACACTGCACCATCCCTCCCCAGGTTGAGGGTGGTACCACATAGCAACACTGTCATGCAAGTCTCAGCCCACCCCCAAACTCAGCTCACTGGCACAGGATTACAACATATTATGAGTTGGGCCAAAGACCAGCCCTGAGCACAATGTTTCTCCATTCATTTTTTTTTTTTTTAAATTTTGACCCAATGTCATAAATTTAGGCACTAGAATGTGTTAACTCCCACCTGGAAGGTGGATTCACAGAGCAACTATGAAATCACATTTTTAAATATATCTGAAAAATTCCCAGAATCCTTGTTCATGAGATAGGGTCATTAAAATTTGGGACTAAAACATTGTAAAACCACCAAGTTATGAGTAAAAGAATGTGTGACACAAAAATTTTTTATGCACACCAAAAATGGAATTCTTGAAACATAGAAACATAGAAGTTGACAGTAGATAAGGACTGCAAGGTCCATCCAGTCTGCCTATTTTTTCTACCTTATGAATGTGCCATAGGCCTTGACTCTGTCAATGGCCTATCTTTTCATACTTATCTGTATTGCTCCCTTATGCCTATCCCATGCCTGTTTGAAGCCCTGCACTGTATTCATATCCACCACTTTCTGAGGTAGGCCGTTCCATGCATCTACCACCCTTTCTATGAAAAAGAACTTCCTCACATTACTCCTTACTTGGCCTCCCTCTAATCTCATGCTGTGTCCTCTTGTCCTGCTATTTTTCTTATACTGAAACATGTTAGACTCTTTCACCTTGTTAATGCCCTTAAGATGTTTGAATGTTTCGATCATATTACCTCTCTCCCTGCTGTGCTCTAGGGTATACATATTGAGCTCCGTTAATCTGTCCTCATATGTTTTCTGATGTAGTAACTGCACCATTTTGGTTGCCCTTCTCTGGACTGCCTCCATTTTGTTAATGTCCTTGTGCAGCTGTGGCCTCCAGTACTGCCCTCAGTACTCCAGATGGGGCCTAACCAGTGTCTTGTAAAGAGGGATTATTACCTCCTTCTTATGACTTGTGATACCCCTACTAATACACCCCAACATCCTTCTAGCCTTACCTACTGCTTTAGTGGTCTGCTTGGATGATTTCAGGTCATCTGTGATGATGATGCCCAAGTCTTTTCTTCCCTTGTGATTGCCAGCAACTCCCCTTCCAACTTGTAGGTAGCTTCAGGGTTTCTCTTCCTTATGTGCATGATCTTTCACTTCTTTGCGTTAAACCCCAGTTGCCACTCTTCCGACCATTTTGCTAGTTTATCCAGATCTCTTCTCATTCTGCCCACCCCATTTGGATCATCTACTCTGTTGTAGATCTTGGTGTCATCTACAAACAGACACACCTTACCCTCCAGTCCATCTGCAATGTCACTGATAAAGATATTGAAGAGGACTGGCCCCAGGACTGATCCCTGAGGTACCCCACTTGTGATGTGCATCTCTTCTGACTGTATACTGTTTATCACCACTCTCTGTTTTCTGCTCACCAACCAGCTTGCCACCCAGTTGACCAACCTCTGACCCACCCCGAGCCTACCCAGCTTATTAATCAATCTTCTATATGGAACAGTATTGAAAGCTTTGCTGAAGTCAAGGTAGGCGACATCAACTGCGTCCCCTTGGTCCACCACTCTGGTTACCCAGTCAAAGAAATCTATGAGATTAGCTTGACAGGACCTTCTTGTTGTAAACCCATGCTGTCTTGGATTCTGTGCTCCTGTGGATTCCAGGTCTTGTGCTATCCTTTCCTTAAGGAATGCCTCCATAATCTTGCCCACTGCTGAGGTAAGACTGACTGGTCCGTAGTTCCCTGCCTCCTCCCTGCTGCCAATCTTGTGGAGCAGGATCACATGAGCCCTTCTCCAGTCTTCTGGGACCTCTCCTGTGCTCAGAGACTCATTAAACAGTTCCTAATAAAGTGGCAGCAGAACGGCATAAGGTCTTCACAAAAATAGGATTCAGCCATTACACATTTCTGAAACAGCTTTTTGGAATTACAGAACTAAAAATACCTACCTGTTTCTTCTTCAATTCCAAGACTGTACCAGTTTTTACTTGTACACTAGGGCTCCCTCTATCACACATGATCCATTTTGAAAAAGGAAACATTTTGATATTCTTTTTCTTTTCTCTTGGATTGCACATTTAAGTGTCATTCTTTGTACAACCATTCTGATTTTTCCTTTGGTGGTACATAATGCACTTCTGCTCTGATAAGCCAATCAGTAAAGTAGCACAGCAGTTTCAGTCTTTGCTTTTAAAGATGTTTTAAACTTGGGCCTCATGATGGCCAAATGGTAGTATGTTATACCGCCTGACCAGAGACCCTAGTTCAGGAGCAGACTTAGGCTCTGACAGTCAGGAAGTCAGCTGGGAAGAGCACTGTCCCATGCATAAAGGACACTAAGACAGTACCCACATGAATGCTGTCAGCCAAGGAAAGGTGACAGGTTGTCCTGATGGAGACAAAGGATCCACTGTGTTTTTTTTTTTTTTTGGGTGAGGACACTGGCTGACCCTGTGTCAAGAATTAAGAATGTCAAACTCTGAGGATAGCATGGAGGAAGCTTATTCTAGTTAAGGAGCAAGGTGGAATTAGGCTACCTAACTGCATGCTATACTACATGGTTTCTCACATTAATAAATATGCAAAATGACTTTCTCCTGGTATTTGTTCTGAAAATTACCATCCTATATGGCTTGATATAGAATTATTTTGGATGAAGAAATATAAAGTCTACCTGGACACAATATTATATTAAAAATTGAGATCGTTGCCAATAAAACTGAAAGGTTCCATGATTGGGACCTCTTCAAAAATACATCGTCAGATACTATCCTTTATAGGTCTATTTGATATTAATAGTGCATATCAGCCTATCTTCAATAACCAAACTTTAAAATAAATGAAAAACCCATACCAGCTAGTTGGTTTCCTAGCAATATTGATCTCAATGTGGGTTTTTTCATTAGGAATAATTCATATATTCCTCTGCATGAAGTTTTGCAGAATCAGGCTCTTCATAAAAAAATCTCTCCCTAAATTATTATTGATTAAAACTGCCTTAAAAGCCTACTATGGCGCTTTTACATTACTCATAACTCCTCAAGATCCATTGAGAGATATGAACGCTAGCAACCTAAAACCCCATCCCATTTCCAACATTTACAAGTTGTTACTTAGTCAAAAATATGGTATCGCCCCAATTGTTATGCAGTATTGGCGAAGAAAAATGGACATTTCCTCCCTAGATTGGTCTACCTTGTGAAGAAATATATATCAAGTTATACTTCTAGACAACCTTAGATTAATTCAATATAAGCTTCTTCACAATGAGTATATGACCCCTCAAAAATGTATAAATTCAGTCTCTTAAAATATAATAGCTGTATCAAATGCAACATACAAGAGGGGACTATTCGTCATATTTTATGGGACTGTCTGAACTCTAAAATTATTTGGAACTTAGTTAAAACCATATATGGTAACAAACGTTCCTTACAGCACGTAGTTAACTTCGAGACCTGTATTCTAGGTAATCTCGATTTGGTCAAGGGTCACAGTAATAAAGCAATTATTGTATGCTAGCTATCTCTATGAAACAATTGATTGTTAGGCATTGGATTGACAATCAGATACTAAGTATGAAAGAATGGTCCTCTAACCTAGTCTTCAATTTACAGATTACTAGGTTGATATATTCATTTAATAATAAAATATCCCAATTCTATAACAAATGGGGTAGGATTTATTCTCTATTGACTTAAATTGAATTACAGTTCCCCTCTTTCACCTTCAAGGTCTTATTAGTTCATTCCTTAGGCTTAAACGATTCATTTGAGGTATAACATTTTTTATTCCAGAGATTCTTATTCTTATTGATTCTCATTTCTTCCATAGATTCCTAATCACACACCTCGCTCCCCCCCCAGAAGATAAGCTCTCTCAGCATTCTAAATGGCTAGAAGAAATCATTAAGTATGCAGAGTACCATAAAGCTTCTTCCACTGGATTCAGGAAACTCCCCTAATTTTTGAAAAGCTGAGCCCCATGATGATGATAAAACTTTATTTTTATACAGGAACAAATGGTTAGAACCAAAGGCCCTGTTTTCAACCAAAGTCCTGTGTAATAATGTGCAATACATTAAAGACAGACTATAGCATACAAAACATAACATTTAACAACTGAGTGTGTAACATCAACATCAACCAAAACATGTACATAGAACTTGCAAATGTTCTGATAATTCAAGTTTAAAGCTAGACAAATTAGATATGGCTTTCAGGTCTTTTGGCAAATTATTCCAATGAGTAGCTATTTTATTTTGCAACTTTAGCACACCCATTTTGTTGTTATATTTTTGCATTGGAATTCTAGCGATCAAATTTCTTGCATGTGTTCTTTGATTATCTGGCAATTGTAGAGCAACATACTTAGCTAGAGGGTGTTTACATTTCCCAAACAATCCTGTGGCAAGTAATTAACCACATATAATTTATTTGTGCATCAGGGTGTAACCAATGCAATTGATTAAATATTGTATATTACAACGGTGTGTTTTATACTTGCTTTTGGTAATAAATTTACCTAATCTATAATATATTTGATTCACCTTCCTTAATACTTTCTGGGGTAGAATTCATATAAATTATAGCTCCATACTCTAGTACTGGAAGTAACATTTGTTTAACCAACTTCTCTCAAGCCTCTTTAGGCAGGACTCTGGCCGACATCCTAAGGGCCCCCAATCTTTGATTTACTTTTTTAATCTGCATGTCAATATGATCTTCAAATGTCAAACATGAATCTATCTGTAAACCTAGGTACCTATATCTATTCACTTCTCCAACTGGGGTACCACTGATACCATTGGATAAGGGGATGTGTAACTGTGGCTCACGCTTCCCTGCTTGCCCTGAACAAAACACCATAGCTTTGAGTCATTCATAATACGCCAAGCTAAGGGACATGCTGACTATTTAACTCTTTGTTTTGCATTTGCTTCTCTCCCTTCCCCTCTGCCCCCTCCTATCTAAGGTGACAACTGTAACTGTAGCATCAAGATTGGATCAGGGACTATCTCTTGTTGTAGTCTCTAAATTTGATTAATTATGTTTATAGTTTTGTATTGTATTAGTCACAGTATTTTAGGCCAGTAGGCCAAGCTAGGTTTGCTTATGGGGCTCACATACTAGGGTGATTCTTTTCCTCAGAAGTCCAAGTGTTGGTACATGAACTGATGATGTGCACTGGGCTTTAGAATGCATGCATGTGGCTTCAACAGATTTACAGAAACCAAACCAGTTGGAAAGTATAGCTTGTTCTAGTACCAAACTGCCACACCAGCCCACCCTGCTTTTGAAGTAAGTCACATAAAACATGGGCTGCCCAGCATTTGTGCACTCCTTCAGGGGCTTGATGGCCAGTCACAGAATAGCATCAATGTCAGAGGAGAAGGACGTCCGTCACCCTTGTGGGTGCAGAAAAGTACACCTATGATGGCTCCAATGACTGAGTTAAAAAACAAGATGTACTTTACAACAACTGAATGAAATGTTATGTTCCCCTTCTCATCTGTTGCAAAACTGGAACAACTATTAGGGCTCAATAATCATTCTGCAAGATGTGCTAAGAGATGACTTCAGCCTTCACATGGACACAGTTCTGGTGCAGTGACAGTCTTAGAAAACTTTATAAATGAACTGAGAAGTTGACCCACCCAGGGACACACAGCATGGCTAAGGTAGTGCCAGCTGTATGAATGACTGAAGCACATTTTGAAGTGGTCATCTTACGTGAACAAAAGTCATTGTTTGCTTCTATGACACATCTGGAAACACCAGACTGAAATGTCATACCCCTTGCCTTTTTAGAATCATCCTTATGCTCCAGCCACTCCATAGGATTCTTCCATCTGGCATCCCTCACTTCCAAACGGCACTGCACCTGACTTTTTGTTCTTTGGTTGCTGTCCAGTGGGGCTTAATACCCTGGGGGCTAGACACCAGGACATGGACTTGCTTGGGCCAGGCAGAATCCATTGAATCCTTCGAGAAAGTATCAGGGAACTGTGAAAGGGATTCACCTTTTGCACTCTAAATTGCTTGGTGTCTGTTACCGGAATAGCATTTCTGCTTTTCAATTTGGACTCCATAAATCAGCTTCTGAGCCAGGTTTTGTGTGTGCCATTTTCCTGGCTTGTCTGGAGTACACTGGGTCACACCAGTGGGCACACTGGGAGTCAAGTCCCTATTTTTTCTCCACCATAAGATGCTAGGGTGTAGAAGCTGTCACAAGACCCGGCTTCCCAGCTAGTGATTTCTCAGTCTTCCCACAGTGACAGGTTACATCTGTACATTGCATGTGCACAGCCCCTTCCTAGCTGAAGTGCTGGAGCACATCATGACCAAAGTTGTAAAAGGCTGCTGCAGTGTGGCATACACTACAGCTCTCGCACCTCCCCAGCCATGAAGCACTACAACCCTCTCACCTCCCCTAGCCGAGAAGCACTACAGCTCTCTCACCTCCCCTAGCCAAGAAGTACCACAGCTCTCTCACCTCTCCTAGCCAAGAAGCACCACAGCTCTCACCTCCTCTAGCCATGAAACACTACAGCTCTCTCACCTCCCCAGCCAAGAAGCACTACAGTTCTCTCACCTCCCCAGCCAAGAAGCACTACAACTCTCTCACCTCCCCTAGCCAAGAAGCACTACAGCTCTCACCTCCCCTAGCCAAGAAGCACTACAGCTCTCACCTCCCCTAGTCAAGAAACACTACAGCTCTCTCACCTCCCCTAGCCAAGAAGTACTACAACTCTCTCACTTCCCCTAGCCAAGAAGCATTGCACTCAGAAGTAACCCCCATCTGAAGAGATTCTGAGTTCTGAATTCATCTTAGTTGGCCAGTATGGCAGAGTGTAGCTCCACGTCTGTTCCAGACTTCTTGCCTTCATTTCAATGAGCTTTGGCATCTGTTAATTACACAAAAACACACACATATGCATGCACGCACGCATACACACATGCACACGCATGCACACACACACACACACACTCTCTCTCTCTCTCTGCTGTTGTCATAATTTTTGACATTCAGTATCCATTTATAGTGTGAACATTTTTCTATTCATCTTTGTACAACCATTCTGATTTATCCATTGGTGGTATATCATGTATTGCTGCTCTAATGATCCAATCAATAAAGCAGCAGGGCAGTTTCAAGCTCCACTTTTAAAGCTGTTTTAAACTTGGGCCTCAAAATGGCCAAGCAGTAGTACTTTGCACTGCCCGGCCAGAGACCCGAATCTGGGAGAAGGCTTAGGTTCTGGCAGTCAGGAAGCTAGTTGGGAAGAGCACTGCCCAATGCATAAAGGAGACTGAGATAGTATTTATATGGATGCTGTCAGCCTCCAAGGGAGGGTGACAGGTTGTCCTGATGGAGGCAGAGGATCTGCAGTACTTTTTTGGGTGAGGACACTGGCTGGCCCTGTGTGAGCACACCACTGCATGCACACACTTGAGGGCTCTTGGTACAGGCATCCTATGAAAGGAACAGGGTTATGTGAAAACAGGACATAATATTACATAGAACTCTGGATGATGACCCAGCCAAATCATCCCACAGGCCAAACCTCAGCAGCACTGAATAAAAGTATCCATATGAAGATGGCCCTGGAACTATGACTCCCCCCCATCCACATTAATCAAAGTTTTTGCCATTTACCATGCAGCAGGTTCACATAGGAAAACTTGTATGTGTTACTTACCAGTGAAATAAATACACATTGATATATGTTTAGATATTCATAATTTTCATCTGAAATTTATTGTACTGAATTCCAAGCAAGAGTTTTCCTGAGCAAAGGGAACCTGTGACAGCTATAAGGAGTAGCCCATATCATGTGAAACATTTCTGCTTTTGACAGTTGTTTGAAAAAGGGACAAAACCATGGCCAGTAGAACCTCTTGTGAACATTCAAGAATTAGCCACACTGTTTGCACAAAATCGGCAGATAGCACTGTCTGCCAATTATCACTCATTCATTACTATATTTATTCAGTTTTTGTTTACTGGGTAAGTGCACTGTAGACAAAGAATTGCCTATTTTCAGGTACAACCCTGGAGATCACAGTCAGCATAATAAAAGCGTGATACGATACAAGTTATGTTAGTACATGAGTGCAAATAAAGAACATGATTATTTCAGCAGAATACTAGAAAATATCATATAACATCAACTACTGGTAAATAAACACAATAAGTACCCGAGAGAGTTTGCATGTGTAACCCGCCCCCTCCTCACTTGTCTAGGGGCCGATGTTCCCGAGGAGGGGGACTACATCATAGAATCTCACTTCCTGGCTCCCACCAAAGACTCTGAAAAGCAAGTTGGAAAATGTAACTCTTACCAGGCAGATGTAGGCCCTTTGCCCCCAAAAGTCCAGAAGGAGACCAAGCAATTCCTTGAGATTGTAGTCACACTTCCCTCTGGCTCCGTGTTCCTGGAGACCAGGAAAGCTTCTCAAATACCCTAGGGGAAACTCCTGGATTGTCTGGAAACTAAGGAGTGATTTCATTTGCAACTAGAATAAAGTAAATCACACTTATGCCCACTCTCAAAACAACTGAAATTTATTCTCCTGGGCCCCCAATGATCCAAAGGGGCCCTGGGGCACAGTTACTTAAACTTAAGAAACAAGCAGCTCCATGGGGCTAACTTTTTACATTTCCAAGGGGAAGAGACATAATGCAGGGGAAAGACAGGCAGAAGATCTTCATCTCACATATGCAGCAACACCTTCCCAAGTTCGGAATAGATTTCCAGAAGCGAGGTGCTCCCGAACTCCCTGGCATGAATAAGTATCAGCCCAGCAAACTCCTATTTTTAAAATGTACCTTTCCCCAAGAAGTGAGAGGCTTCTCTTACACCCGGTCCCTGGCTCACACATCCATTTCCTTCCGAGGGACACAGCGACCCCCCGCTGCTCAAACAGAAACCAATAGCTGCACTTTCCCTTCCATTCCCACGAGCACCCCCAAAACTGACCTGGCTACCCGAGGAGCAGATCAACTGATGAACCTTACTCCCCCTTATTTGCAGAACCCAGGTTCCCCAGCCACAATGTCAACAATAACAGTCCTGCAGTCTTAGAATCACTCCCCTCACAAAAACCTTCCTGTGCTTAAGCAGAGCAAACTGGCACAGGGAAAAGATCTCCAGGGCCCTCTGCAGTCCACTCAGCAAATTCAGCAGCACCAGGGCCTGTGCCTCCAAACAGGCCCTTAAATGGGTGGAGGCTCCCTTGGTCCCTTCATGAACTCCCTGGACTGCCCTGCCACACGGGAAAAGGATGGATGCTGCCACCATCCCCCTTTCTGTGGGAGCACTGCCACTGCCCCCACAGCCCTGACAGCCCAAGCAACATTCACTTCTTCCAGAGCCCCCCCTAGACATCTCCCCAGGGCCTACCCTACCTCCAAAAAACCCTATGCTACTAGATCCTTACACTACCCAGCCCCCCGGGAGACCCAGGGCCCCAAGCAATGCAAACTAAGACTGCCTACTGCCACCCATGGACTGCATGACACTCTACCTGACAAAAAGCCCTTTTATACTGCCCTAACAGTGCCAACGGCCTCCTGTCCTCCAGCCTAAGCTCGCATCTCCCCTCTCACTTCTCTTCCTTCCTGCCTCTTTAAATATATTGAATTGCCCTCTGCTGCCCCCAAATGGAGACCAGCAGAAATGGTCAATACCCAGGGCTCCTACACAAAACCTAACCTTGGGAGAAACAAGGAAAGGGGGACCCTAAAGTGAGCAATAAGTCCCTCTCAGCAGATAGGGGACTTACACATGATTTGAATCTGCTTATCAGCAACCTGGAGCTGCAAATCATGGTGACTGTGTATTAGGTCTGGCAGAATAAAGAATACAGACAGCCTTTGGCACCTGCAAATCCAGTGGCCATGAGAGGTGCCTACCTTAGTGGGGCCCACCTTAGTGGGGCCCTTGTCTTTACTTGAACACGTGAGCAGGTTTTTTTTCCCACCTGGCTTTTTTCTCCCTGTCCCAGGCTCTGTCTGTCCCTACTCCAGCCCAGTACAACCACCTAGCATGGGTGCGGAACGGGGGCAAGGGGCAATGGCCACCACTCTTTATTTCTGTATGACAAAAACTAGTATAGAAAAAGTGACCGCTGTACCCTCATAAGGGCCCTTTTGATTCTCAGCCCCCTTAGCTTTTACCATCGTCTGTCACCCTTGCCACCTAGCCCCATCTGCCGCTAACCCTGATACATCAGTTCCCCCATGGTTCAGGGAAGTACAAGTGTGCTAAGTTTGCAAGTAGTGCGGTACTGGGTGGTTGCAGGGCCAAGGGCAGCCAGCCCTGGACAACCGAAATCAGGAAAAAGCTCAGCACTGATAGCTGACCGAAGGAAAAACTTTCAAAGTGGCTCAGTAGTAATTCATTTTAATAAACTTCAAGGGTCAAAGTCATAGGTAGCTTCACCTATGACTAGCCCCAGCGCTTTGAGTCTATGGACTCTTCATCAGCTATCAGTGCAGGGCTTTTTTTGATTTTAGTTGTTGTCCAGGGCTGGCTTTTCTCTAGCTCAATGAAACCACCTAGCTCCATCTGCCACTAACCCTGCCACATTAGGTCCCCCATGATTCGACCCTTATGGTGGGCCTCCAAGGCGAGAGCAGTCCTCCTTTGAGACAGGCAAGGATCCAGACTGGTGGCAGGCTCTGTGCTGGGCCCAGTTGCACCGGGCCATCATTCAGACAGTGCCAGGTTTTTTAACCCTGGTTTTCTGTGTTCCCTTCCACCACCATCCACTGACTAGCTGTCACTGCTCAGCGTGGCAGTTGCCTCTAATGCTGCAGTGGTGACCCTGGGGGAGCATGCTCCCTGGCCCACTGCAGGCACTGCTGCGGCACCAGACACAGATCCATGCCACCCACTGGGCTGGGGAACTCTGCTGTGGCAAAATTATTTCCTAGCCCCCTGCACCCTCCCATCCTGAATCTGCTCCTGAGCCTGGATCCCTGGCACAGCAGTGCAAACTGGCCATCAGGGAAGCCACAGGCCATCAGTTTTTTTTAGTCAAGCCTTTTCTCCTTCCCAGTTCTGCCCAACAGCACCCTCCCACCCTTTCACCAACTGTCTTGCTGATTTTTTGATTATCTACCACTTACCTAGGACCAGATAGTGGTGGGTGGCCAGCCGTGTCAGTCATGCGAGTGCCTGGAAGAAGTGCCATGGCTTTTTCCTCCATCTCTGTGTTTTCTCTCCAGGGGTGCTAGCATGCAATGGTACAAGCTCGTATACCCACAACAGCACAAGAGTGCCAGGCATCCAGTAGTTATCCCTTCCCATTATTGTGCTTCCATCAGTTTTTGACATTTTATTTGGTTTTACTTATTTCAAGCTTGATGCCCTTTTGGAATGGCACATAAGGGGTATAACTGGACTCTGCAGCCACCTCTGACGTGGCACTCTTGTGATCTGAATGTATACTTAGCAAACTATAGCCCAACCTGTTCAGGGCAGGGTGAGTGTGGACCTCAGAAACACTAGGTTGTCACTGGCACTACATGGGAAACTTAAAAAAAATGAGTAGCTCCAAAAAGGGTAAACAGGAAATGTTATTAATTTATAGACGTATCCAGTTGTTACTTTTTAAATGTAGCTTGCTGAAAAACGTTTCCTCTTACACCTAATAGTATCAGGTAGGAAACCTTCAAGTGAGCAAACAGAAAGAAAAACTAGCTGAAATAAAAAGTAGCCAGTTGTTATTTTTATTTCATGTTTTTCTTTCCATTTGCTCATAAGAAGGTTTTCTACTTGACTGTATTAGATGTGATAGCACACTTTAAAAAGAAAATGATAATACTGTATATTATTACTTGATATTGTTCAATAATATATTATTACTGCCACTGAAAACACTACTATGATTGCAAGAGTGATCTCACTTACATTCTTAGGGTATCAGAACTGCTCACCTTTGGGTCCCACTTCTCATTTCCAATGAATGCACATGAGACCCTTCTTAGAACCATAACAGTGGTCTCAGTGGCGGTATTAACACAAAATATTTATTTCAGGCAGTATACCAGCTCTTTAATACTTTTACTTAATTCAGTAAACAAGCCCTTGGAGATTAGACTTCCTTTTTCAAAGCAGACCTGACCAGGAGGCAACTTTGACATGCTTGTTGACTATTGCCAGGAACATTCATAGGCAATGGTATTAAAGGATGTGACTCACATCTGCAATATTCTTTTCTTGTCCCGTTACCACAGTGATTTGCATTCCCGGTGAATGCTGTTGCAATGTGTGACAATAATTTTCTGTAGGCGTGCCTGATGATTCAACAAGCCTTGGAAGCACTTATAAAAACATAAACTAAAATAAAATATTGAAAAATGAAAGCAACACTCTAAAGATTATAGTGTGCTTAGCAGATAGAATAAAAAAGGTACACAGAGGGTTCTCAATTAACCCTTCCCTTATTTGCAACAACAGCAGAACTGTTACTATAACAGGGCAAGGGGCCTAAACTCAGTAAGTGCGAAAAGGCAAAATAGAATGTTTAGGTTTGTTGATGCATTTTCATGCCTCTTAAGGTTTATGCTTCCACGACCATATAAGAATCTTTTGACATGCAGCTTCCCCTTCTGCAGCCAGTTGTGCTCTATGATAGCGGACCAAGTGGGGCTCTGGGGTCAATAAACAGTAGCCCTCTAGTGTAACCTTACATTGACATCTCTTTTTAATATGGTATAGGCTTAGCTGTAGGTGGCTGGCAGCAGTTCAGAGATACCCATTGTGAAGTCTGCCCTATACTGTTTCAAGGCAGCAGACAGTTGATGGACTCTTAAGACAGCAAGTGATGGCATGGTGAGCACATCTGTGTTGTAGTCTTTAGACATAGTTTCCCCCAACCATGACATCACTTGTTTCAATAATTAATGAAATGGTTGTTATACTGAAGTAATATAGCTAACTTAGTAATGTATATGTCCAGACTGCTGTCCCCACACAAGTAAGTACAACACTTTTTTGCAGTATTGATTTATGCCCCCCATCAGCCCTCAGACACTCATCTCTTTCAGTTCTGCAATCGTACCTTTCCCCTACTAGATTGCCAGATTCACTCTGAGTCACCCACGTGTCATCAAGCTCCCTAGAGTACCTGGTAGTACCTTAGTGCTGCAGATAATCCTTCCGAGGTAAATTCCTCACTCTACTACTACTACTGGAGAAGAAGGCTGATTTTCACTGAGGATAGCAGCTAGGGGAGCACAAACAATGCCACTGAGGGTTGGGTGACATGGGGGAGTGCGCATGGAGGCTGTCACCCAAAGTACACTGATGGGATGGCTTTTAAGTTTTCAAGTTCCCTCTCCCACCTGCATGGACATGCATGCATGGCCTGGAGGGGATGCCTGGTGGTATATGGTTATAAACACCACCAACTGCATCCCCACTATGTCACTGACAGGAGCTGCCACACTAGCAGTGTATTGTCTCCCAGAGGAGAACAGCCGAGCAAATGCTCTGAGCGCTCCTCACCAGCTTCCACTCCTGGTGCCCCAGTTTTGAAATGATAACCTGGATTGCCAGAATGCCCAGTGGCTGACCTGCTGCTTAGTGCCATGAAGATCTGAAAGAGCTTTTCATGTGTTTTCATACTATCAGGTACACTACTCTTGTCCTTCCCCTTTAATGTAACTCCTGCATAAGCAATGGGCTAGGTTACCATAATACACATCTCATTATCTTCCAGTTATTTTAGCATTATCTGCCGGTAGCAAGTTTGATGGTCAACTATCAATCACTCACAGCCCTTATCAGATAGAAATCTGCCAAAACACTTGGCAAATGTGAGTCAGTTTTTCCTTTTCTTCAGCAGAATTCTGTGAAACATAAATTTTATATACTCTGTGTCCCACTTCCATAAATAAAACTGTGTTTAATAGAAAGTATACTTTAACCAAACAGTTAAGCAGTGTTTCAAATAATGTAGTTGGAAGTCCCCGTCCCCCCAAAACCACTATCTTCAAGATGAATGTTTTGTTTTACTCTACTGGACTTGAGGTGTGGTGGGAAATGCAAGCAGATTAATAAAGACACCTAGTCCTGAATAATTGGGTCTGAATAGTAAAGGAAGACCCAGCCTGATTACACTTTCATTTTCCTGGTAGTGTAGTGTTTACCACAACTACTATACACAGAAAACAAAAGCAGCTACCCAGTGTATCTGATCTGGGTAAACAGTGTCTTAAATAAATCTCTAAAGTGCTGCACAGCCAGTTGCACAGAGGATGCTCTAATCTACTCACCACTGTACCTCTATCAAGGGGCCAGTCTAGCAACTGGGGATGTAGAAGCCCTGCGTGTTGCCAACATCCTCCATGGAGATGGAGTAGCAGCTTGCAGTGATTACCTGGATGCAGACTGTGGCATCAGAAGAAGTGACACACCTTATCTAATGCACGCTGGCATACAACCACTTCTACTTTGGAAAAGATATGCTCCTGCAAACCAGGGTTCTATGTTTAGACCGTACAAACAGACAGTGCAGTCAATAACAGTGTTGTCAATAACGCGAAAGAAAAAAGCACGTCTGTGTAAAATAGACACAATTAAAAACTGCATCGAGGTAAAAAAATCTCTCAGGCAAAAACCATGTGTACTAAAACACACACTCATACTAAATTACATGGTGATTAAATGCAGTAGCTATTCTTTTTTATTTTGTTTTTCCATTTTGCGCGATTATGATGGCACGGTTTTGACCACACTGTTTTGGATGGCACAGTTTTGATGGCAGATGGGGCACAGGCTCAGCACCACAATATGCTCATCCATTCAAAGCAAAATTAGAGGGCATGTACATATCAAACCCTTAATCTATAAGTAGACAACATTCTCCTAATCTGGACTGTGGGTTAACAGAAATACCTACCACTGTACCTGCAACTCCCCTTTCTGCTTCTCAGTTTAATGACTGACCAGCAAAGTGCCTTTGTTGGGGTAGGCATGGCCCAGGGTGCTTCCTTGTCTAAAGGTATATGCTTGCTGGAAGGCCCTTGCAAGAACTGCAGAAATCGGTTCAACATTATTCTCTATTGGAGAACTAGGACAGAGCACCTCACTAAGGTTGACAATTAACAGCTCGAACTACAGGGTTCCAGACACTTGACTATCCTTACTTGTTGGAGGATGGGTTAAACAGTACATAGCAATTTCAGATGTGGGTCCTTAGGCCTCAGTTTATCCATCTGATTTACAGGGAACTGCACTAACTACGCCACCCATTGCCATTCTGCAGGGTCTAAGGCTAACACTGCAACTACAGAGCAATGATATCGCTCTCTCTCAGTTCAGAGGAACATGATGCCCAGCTGGTTGGGGAAACAATGAGAGCAGCCAAATCAAATGCCATGGTCATCCTGGGGGAATCAATCTCCAAGTGATAGACTGGTATATTGAGAAGGCTAATGGCAGGGCTGAGACTGAGTTCCCATTTACTTTCAAGGACTACTTCCTAGAATGGCATATCCAACAAGAGATTATATTTGAAGCCATCACTGACCTTGTTCTCAGCGTAGGGATGGGAGTATCTCCAGTGTGAACATCAAAGAACAAGTGGAAGGTAGTGAGTACAACTGGATAACATTCTTCTTTTTGGTGACAGAAGACTAGTCGGGTCACAGACACTGGGACTCATAACTTCAGAAAGGCAGACTTTGCCAAGATGAGGGATCTGATGTTCAAGGGTCTGGAGAAGATGCACATGACTGGTAATGTAGAGCACATGTTGGGTTTGTTGAAGACGGTGCTTGAAACAACTGCGGAGGTCTACATCTCTAAGAAATGAGTAGAAAAGGGCCAAGAAGTGGCCCCACCAGCTTAACAGGGACCTATGGCAATTGATTATATGTAACAAGAGGGTCTATAGCTGTTTGAAAGAGACAGGTTACTTCCAGGCAAGAGAAAAATACAGAGCAGCAGCGAGGCACTGCAAAAATAGAGATATTGAAGCCAAAGTGTGGCTGGAAACCAGGATAGCAGCTGGAGCTGCAAATAACACCAATGTTTTCTTCCATTACATAAATAGAAAGAACAAGGGGAGAGAGAGAGGACTGGACCCCTGGAAACAAGGGAGAACCAGTGTGTGAGCCAGGGGTAATGGTTGAGATGCTGAATGAATACTTACCTTCCATTTTCACCAAACAGCCACAAGGGGGTATGCTCCTTGGGAGGGTGTTCAGCATCAAAAGTAGCCATGATGCAACCTGCGGACGTCACAGCCACCAAAGTAGTTGACTACATGGCAAAGATGAAGCCAGGTAAAACCCAAGAGGCAGACAGGGCAGACCCCAGGATCACACTGGAGTTGAAGTAACAATTGACAGGCCCTTTTGTGGTAATCTTTCATGAGTCTGTTTGTATAGGAGTGGTGCCAGTGAACTGGAAAGTGGCTAATATGGTCACCATTTTCAAGAAGGGGAGAGGGTCAAACACAGGCAACTATAGGCTTGTCAATCATGCATCAGTGTTATGCAAGGTCATAGAATCTATTAACACAGACAGAATAATGGATTACTTGATTAAGGCCAAGGTTCTTACCCCCTCTTAGCATGACTTTTTGGGGCACAGATTGTGCCAAACAACCTGATTACATTCAACAAGGGGATGACCAGGGAGGTGTAAAGGAGCAGGACGGCAGATATAGCCTATTGACACTGTGGCACATGATATGCTTATGGTCAAAGTACACCAGTGCGATATATAAAATTCATACACAAGGTGGATTGCTAGCCAGCACAGTGATGTGATGGGCTGAGGTGCTGGACACTTTACCTCCTCCTATGCTGATGGCCCTGGTTCGGGAACGAGCTTGAGTTGTCAGGGCTCAGCAGGGGAGAGGGCAAGGAGCTGGACTGAGCTGCCACAAGGCAGCTCTCCTCTCCTCTCCTCTCCCAGGGAGGGATGTGGGTTTCTCCAGCTCTTGGCTGCCACCAGGTGGAGGAAAAGTGGCAGCACCAGGCCACAAGGGAGACCAGGTAGTAAGCCGTGTGGGAAGGAGGGGCCATCACCAGAGCCACAGAGCGCATGCACACCTCCATGCATATGCGTGACCATGTTCTGGGGTCCAGGGAAAAAATGGAAAATGGGGCACTGAAGTTGGCTAAATGAAGCCCTGAAGCTAACAGGGCAGATTGAGATCCTCTGAGAGAGGACTGCAGCCATGCCTGCCCAGAGCCCCGATGGGAGAAAAAGCTGAATAGAAAAAAAGGTGGATTACTAACTGGCTTGGGTGCAGAAGGCTGTGGTTAACAGGCACTACTCTGAGTGGAGAGGGGTACTTAGTAGCATCCCTCTGGGATCAGTGCCAGGGCCACTGTTTTCAACATTAGCTGGAGACTTGTAGAATTAATTATACAATTGAACAGAGATTTAAAAGAATGATGCGTTTTCCTATGGAGACTTGTGGAATTAATTATACAACTGTATAAGTATTTAAAGGATGATGTGTTTTCCTATGACTGCTCCTTGAAAAAGCTATAGAACACAGTGAAACTTAAGGGTGTCATTCTGTCCTACTAATGTATGTGTTGTGTCTTTCCTTCTAATAAAGAAGTTTTGTATGAACTTTACCTTTTAACATTTCTTGAGGGTGTTAGTGCGCGATTAGAATGTGCTATTTGACGGTTAGAAGTTTGGTTACCTGAGGACTGGCTGTGTGTTGACATGCCCACTCCTGCTGCATTCCCTGTACAGAAGACTCCAGCAGACTGCTTAAGTTTGCTGATTACACTAAGCTTGCCAAGGTGGTGGACTTCCTTGAGCATGGGGATGTCAAGAGGACCTGAACAAGCTGGGTGACTGGTTGGACTCCTGGAATCTTAGATTCAATGTAATTGCTACTGCCTGCTCCTTGTACTTTACTCCAGACCATGCTTGAAAATGGGGTGTTAAACCCCAATGCATTTGTCTGGGGAAGTTTTTCAAGTGTGTGTGTGGGGGGGGGGCAGAATGTCCAGCATCTCTTGCAATGAGGTCTTTTCTGGTAAGTTGGAGGAATCTGCCATGTGACTAAACTTTTATTGATGAAAAGAATGGTGATGCTCAACTCCTTGAAATGATCAAATCTTTTATTGTAAATCAGATTGCCATCAACCTCAAAGTAAAACTGTTTTGTGGCCTCTCCATGAGATCTCCAGATCAGCTAGCTCCACAGCAATTAAGATATTGGCAGCAGGCACAGCAGTACTGGTGAGGCACTGAGCCAACTGCGTAGCAGACCAGTGAACTATTAGATTCCCATTGAAGGAATTAACTTAAAAAAAAAGATACTACTGCACACCCTGGATGCAGTGGCATGAAGAAGCCATGAAACATCAATCCCTTACCTTGAAGTGGATAGCAATCTGATTTACAATAAAAGATTTGACAATTTTTGTAGTTAATCTTTTTATTGAAATATTATAAAAACAACACACAAATATATCAACAAAGCAATAACAACAAAAAGATAACAGTTTGAAAAAAGATATGATACTAATCTGTTAAACACAAAACTGA
The DNA here is from genome assembly GCA_016271365.2 of Neoceratodus forsteri. Lineage (NCBI taxonomy): Eukaryota > Metazoa > Chordata > Ceratodontiformes > Ceratodontidae > Neoceratodus > Neoceratodus forsteri. The sequence goes on from CM028129.1 coordinate 186,450,418, forward strand.
TCTGTATTTGAAACAGTACAGTAGAGAAACACAGCTAAAAATGCATAATAAAAAATAACTTAAAGCAGCACTCTTTAAATAATATATATCTTTGTACATGCTAAAGCAGACTCTGGAACAATTAAGCTAAAGGTAATGAATGGATTGGGGAATTCCTATCATCTGGTGATTTTTTTTAAATATATAAATAAGCTGCTACACTTGGGCTGGAGATACAGAGGTAGGACCTATGCACTGTGTGGGTCTCCTCTTGCTGGACTGAAGGATGGAAAGGACCTGGGGATCAAAGCAGGGAGGAGGCCAAGGCATGACAAGCAGTGTGTGGCTATTAGGAAGACTGCAAGAATACTGGGGTGCATTACAAAGGTTGATAAAACTGTGTCTGGTCAATTTTTAGTTTTTTTGCAAATATAATTTTTATTAAGGTTTCCATGTCTGCATTATCCTTCAACATACACAATAAATGTAAAATATTGGTGCAATAGGTATGGTCTTGAGCAATTATTGCAATTTCACCGTTCTGAAGTACAATGTTTAATGTCTGTTAGTATTTCCTCCACCACTTATAGCATAGCGCAGGTGGGGGGGGGAGGATTCATAAGAGTTTCCTGTACCCCTACATACTGCACGCCCTTTCAATGTGGAGTACTTTGGTTAAGCATTGCGACCCTTTATTGTGGCGGAGGGGGGGTTTGGGCTCAGGCTCCCCACTCCCCGGAGGAAGAGAGAAGCGAGGGTCAGCCTAATCTACTGTGATAAGTTGTTTAGTGGATGGTCAGTTTTGACTCCTTATTGGTCAGGACCCCATCACATGGTATTTATTTATTTAGCTTTTGTTGACCGGGTAAGTGCACTAGACAAATCCTGCCTATTTTCAGGCACGACCCGGGGGAGGGGGGATACAGATGAATGCCAACTGACCTTGAACCAGATTAAGCTGTTGGTGGTATTTTTAGTGAATGAGGGAAATTTGGCCAGGACACCAGGGAAATTCCCCTACTCTTTTCGATAAGTGCCATGGGATCTTTAACATCCACCTGAACTAACACCAATCCAGCAGATGGGACCCCGTTTAACGCCCTCATCCGAAAGACGGCACTTAGAAGTGCAGCACCCTCTCATGCTGCACTACAGTGTCAGTACTGGATATTAACCCAAGTGCCAGATGTGGGAACTGAACCCACAGCCCTCTGATCTCCCGGCCTCAGAGGCGAGTGTGCTACCTACTGAGCCACTGACACTGCTAAATATGTATGGCATTAACCAAACATATACTCCTCCTCAGAGGCATGATAGGGGTGCATTATTAAAAAATACGATTCCACACAATAACAGAAACATGCATATGTACATCACTAAACTATCAACAAAGCCTCTACAATTATGGCTGTAAATGCTAATAAAATATCTATATACCTAGAAACAAAGGACAGCTCAACTTTCAGCTTGAATCTCAGCTGTCCAGTAGTGCACCTGAATGAGGTCACATGGCATCCAAGCAATAGCCTAGGTTACCAGGTCTGACTCAGATCACATGGAAAGAACAGGAAGCACTGCCCAAGCTTCCGGTTTAGCCTCATTGATCTCATGGGACGTACAGGAAGTTAAAAGTCAGAGATACGTATTTAAAGTAACAAAATGACCCACTCCCTTGTAGTGCAACTGCACCCAACTAGTGCAGCATATCATTTGCAACCTAACCCCCATCACATGTCTAATTATATTAATACTCTAAAGCCAGCCATTTAAAGATACAGCACCAAATTACAACACTACTATGGTGCTAAAAAAAACTAACATTACTAAACATTGTATAAGTGGAATAAGGCTGAGAGGGAATTATAATAGGTTAATGTACCTTGCGGTGGCGGAAGTCCCTCACCCTTCTGTCTCAGGACTCCAACCCATAACTCGGTACATTAACATAGCATAATCTCCCCTCTGTCATGTCTTATTCCTGACATAACCAGGAGAGCAGGGAAAGTAATCCTGCCACTTTGTGGCTCCCCAATAACAAAACACCATTGAGGCAGTAGAAAGGGTGTAACACAGGACCACCACAATGGTCAGGGGTGTGGAAGAGGAGAGACTGGGAGGCCCTTATCACATTCACCCTGGAGAAGAAAAGACTGAGAGGAGACATGCTCTCAGTCTTCCACATACTGAAGGGTATCGACAGGGTCAGCCAGATGGAAATGCTTGATATGGTGTGCTCCAGCAGGATATGGGGACACGCCCTAAACCTCAAGAGGGGGCACATTCAGGGGTTACGTTAGCAGATATATCTTCTCTCACAGGCTGGTGAATCTATGGAACAGCTTTCCAGCTCTGATAGTGGACATGAAGAAAGTACAGACCTTCAAGGTAAGCCAAGACTGAACAAATTTCTGCTTACCAATGGAATCACAGATTATCCTGGGTAACAGGGTAGGTGGGAAATCTCTATAAATGAATACATGCCTGGACATTATACTTACTGGTCCCTTCTCATGAAGCAGTTGGGGGGGGCTGCGACTTGATGGATCTAGTGTCCACTGTGACTGTAAATTACTGTGTTTCTGTAGTACTATGATTATTTCAAAACTTTGTGTTGTATACTGATAAGTGTAAGTGTATGTATGCATATATATGTATAGTATGTGTAACATTAAGTATTAGATGTGTTTTACATGACACACAGTCACTCTACCATTTCCCAAGTGACAGTTCAGCACACCAGGGAGATGGTGGGGGAAACCTGACAGGGAAGGGAACATGTTACAGGTTAGACAGAGAGACCACTGAGTAAACCAGGACATACAACCTACTATCAACCTCCCCAGTCATGGACTGGGGGTCGAGGCACCTACTAAACTAATGCAGCCCAGAGGGACTGGGGATCAGGCTAGGAAGGGAAATCTATTAAAAACATGCTATCAAGAGATGGCACTTTCCTATTTTAATAGTTACTTCACAGAATGGAGGTAGGAATGGTACTAGCCCTGATCACATAGTGGAGCTAGAGGGTCTTTATATATATATATGTAACTTGCTTTATTTCTTCTTTCCTTACTAGAGCACCATGAAGAAAAAATTACTCACCTTAGTAATTATGTTTCTTCTAGTGGAGTTTTGCTGTATTCTGACATGTGCAGTTAGGTCCTGCCTTTCAACTGCCCCAGAGAACAAAGGGTTAACTTTTCTATGCCTTGCATAGAATGTTCATCACAAGCTCGGTTGAAGCCCCTGTCTGTTGTTGTTTAAACTGCAACCGTCAGATCTTTACGAGCAAAAACTCACTAAGTGTTCTGTGTGGAAACTGTAAAATTCTTACTAGTCAACTGGCAATTATATATAATGTTTTTTGGTTTCAGAGGAAGACTCAAGTCAGGAAACCCCAAAACAAAAACACATACAAAACACAACATTCCACCCAAACAAAAAAGAGGGTGCCAACACTGCTCCTGCCCACCTACATCCCAAAAACTAGGTTCTGAGAGGGGAGGCGGGGGGAGGTCAGAATACAGCAAGACTCCACTAGAAGAAACATAATTACTAAGGTGAGTAATTTTTTCTTTAAACAACATGAAGTCTTGCTGTATTCTGACATATGCACACTACCAAGCAGTACATTCATGGAGGAGGGACAGAACCTACTTTGGGAATAGGCTCTGAAGTACTGCTGTGCTAAATCCCAGCATCACTCCAGCCCGGATATCCAGAGAGTAATGCTTGGTGAAAGTATGGACTGTTTTCCAGGTGGCTGCTTGACAAATTTCTAGAGAGGAATATCCACAGCAGCCAGGGAAGCAGCTGTACCTCTTGTGGAATGAGCCCTCAGGCCTGAGGGTGGAGTTCTACCCAGTTTTTCATAGCAGAATTATATACAAGAAATAATCCACCTGGCAATAGATCTCTTAGTGGCAGGTTTGCCTTTACCAACTTCTCCATAAGTGAGGAACAACTGGAGGGATTCAAATCTGTGACCCTTGGTATGCTCTATGTAGTAGCTAAGGGCTATTTTAACATCCAAACTGTGTAGCCCCCTCTCTCCCGAGGAGGAATGGTCAGTGAAGAAAACAGGGAGAGATATAGACTGGTTGAGGTGGAAATCTGAAACCACTTTAGGTAAGAACTTTATGTTAGTTCTAAGGACCACTTTATCTTTGTGAAAAGAGATGAAATCAGATTCCACTGACAGGGCTTGCAATTCACTGATACATCTGGCAGAAATAATGGCTACCAAAAACACAGTTTTCCAAGTCAAGTACTTAAGCTCTGCTGAGGACAAAGGCTCAAAGAGGGGTTGCATAAGCTGAGCAATGCAAACATTAAAGTCCCAAGCAGGAGCAGGATCCCTAAAGGGGGGATTGGTGTGAAGCAATTCCTTGAAAAACTTACAGAATACAGGATGGGATGACAGTGAGGAAGACCTGCCTGCTGACAGGAAAGCAGAAACAGCTGCCAAGTGCACCTTGAGGGTAGCTGGTCTGAGACCTAGGCCATAAGATGGACCATATAATCCAGAACCATAGGCAATTCAGCAGAGTCTGGAGTAATATCCTTCTTAGAACACCAAATGCTGAATCTTTTCCATTTGGAGTTGTAAGTCTTCCTGGTGGAAGGCTTTCAAGATGCCTTAAGGATATCCAGAACCCCTTGGGAAAGATGCAGATCTGCAAACTCTAACTCTTCAAGAGCCAAGCCTTGAGATTGAGAGACTGAAGATTCGGGAACCAAATCCTCCCCTGAGAGGATGTTAACAGGTTGTAATTCCTGGGAAGAGACAGGGGAAGGTGGACTGTTAGGGACAGCAACAAGGGATACCATGGCTGTCTGGCCCAGTCTGGAGCAATCAGAATCACTTTGCATGGTTGTGACCTTATCTTGACTAACACCCTGAACAGGAGAGGGAAGGGGGGAAAAGCATACAGAAATTTCCCTTCCCAGTTCAGAATCAGAGCATCTAGGGGGACTGAGCCCAAGACTGGGGGTCTGCAACAAAAGAGAGGAAGTTGGCGATTGTCTGGGGCTGCAAAAAGATCCATCTCTGGAGTTCCCCATCTCGAGAAAATCACTTTCAAAACCAGAGGATCCAGGGCCCATTCATGATGACATTAGGATATTCTGCTCAGTGCATCTGCTAGGACATTGTCCTTCCCTGGGAGGTGAACTGCTATCAGAGAGGTTTGCAGGGAATAGACCAGGGACCACAACTTCATTGCTTCTGTGCACAAGGCTGTAGACCGAGTTTCTCCTTGCTTGTTGATGTACCACATGGTGGTGGTGTTGTTTGTTCTGACCTGAACCACCTTGTTCTGTACAGATTTGGAAAAAGCTTGCAGTGCCAGAAACACTGCACTGAGTTCCAAGAGATTGATGTGAAGCAGAGATTCCTGAGGTGACCACAGTCCTTGAGTGGTAAGATCCCCCAAATGGGCTCCCCAGCCCAGCAGGGAACCATCTGTGGTGAGTATCACTGAATGAGACTGAGTGACAAATGGAACCCCTTGTCTCAAATTGTCCTGGTCCTGCCACCATTGCAAGGCTTGGATCAGGGTTCGAGTCACTGGGTTTAGTTTGGTAAGGGAATCCTTTCTTTGGGACCAGAAGGCTCTTAAGTGGAACTGAATGTCTCTCATTTGGAATCTTGCTCCCTGGACCACTGCTGTGGAGGCTGCCATGTGTCCCAGTAGCTGAAGGAAATGCCTTGCTGGTCGAGACACCTGAAGGGTGAATGAAGAGGCCAGTTCCATAAGGGTCCTTGCCCTTTCCAGGGGAAGGAAGGCTCTTGCCTTTACCATATCCCAATTCTGCACCTATGAAGGTGAGAAGCTGCACTGGTTTGAGAACTGACTTTGGTAGGCTGAGAAGGAATCCTAAGGAAGCGAGCACTTGCTGGGTCACTTGCAGATGTGACTTGGCTTGGTCTGGAGACTGACCTACTATGAGCCAGTCATCCAAGTATGGGAAAATGGAGATCTTTGGTCTTCTTAGGAAGGCAACGACTACTGCCAGGCACTTTGTGAAAACCCTTGGGGCTGATGTTAGGCCAAAGGGCATTACTCCGAATTGATAGTGGCCTGAGGGCAACTCGAACCTGAGGTATTTTCTGTGGGAGCACCTGATGGGAATGTGAAAGCAGGCATCTTTGAGATCCAGGGAGGCTAGCCAGTCCCCTGGCCTTAGAGAGGGAAGGATAATTCCCAGCGTCACCATTTTGAACTTTGGCTTTAAAAGATGTTTGTTCAGATATCTTAGGTCCAGGATGGGTCGCCACTCTCCTGTCTTTTGAGGGGTTAGAAAGTACCTGGAGTACAATCCTTTGCCCCTGTGTAGGGTGGGAACTCTCTCTATAGCTCTGAGAGCTAGGAGAGAAGAAACCTCTGCCTCTAGGGCAAGGGTCTCTGAGAGATTTGCAGGTGGAAAAGATCTGGCTCTCATATTGGGAAATTTTTTGAAGCTGAGAACCAGTCGCTGGCTTACTAACTCCAGGACCCACTTGTCTGATGTAAGAGACATCCAGTCCTGGACAAAGTAAGCCAGCCTGACCCCTACCGGTAAAGGAGAATTGACCCGGGCAGACCCATCAGGGTGTCTGCTTGGCAGGTGCTTTAGGCTAAGGGGTGGATGCAGGCCTGTTCATCCCCCTTCTGCATCTCCCTCTAAAGAACCCCCTCTGCAAAAAGGAAGAAGAAGCCTGAGCTTGGTAAAAGGGCCTTTGAAAAGGCCTGCCCCTGCCCATAGACTGCTGCCTTTGAGGAGGTTGCTTGCCTTTCTTTAGCCTGAGCACTCCTGTAAGTGGTCCTGTATTCATCCATCTTCTTCATGTAATTATCTGTCTGCTCCCCAAACAGAGAATTACCAATTACAGGAAAATCCATGGCCTTAGCCTGGGTATCCTGTGAGAGGCTAGTACATCTGAGCCAAGCCATTCTCTGAAGAGCCACAGATGTAGCCATGACTCTTGATGATACATCATTGGAGTCCACAGCAGCATGAAACTGTACTTCGATGCCTCAATCCCATCTGCAGCCACCTGCTCCAGCTCCTTGGCAAGCTGGGGAGCCTGTTTAGCCAGTGCCAGTACAGTGTCTCACCTGGACTTCTGGTACCTGGCTGTATAAGCCATATAGTTAGCCTGCCTGAGTCCCAAAGATGCTGCCATGTATTGTTTCTTAGCCATGGCATCAATCTTCCTGGAGTCCTTGTCTGGGGGGTGTGATGCCAAGGGAATGTTTGCCTTATCACAGGCAGCAGCCTGTATAACCCCAACATGGCTGCACTGCTGAAAAAGGAACTCCATGTCTGAGCCTGAGAGAGTGTACCTCTTTTCCATTCGTCTGTCCACAGGAGGTATAGAATTAGGAGACTTAAGAATTTTTTGTGTCTGTTTCCCAAAGGATTTGTTGAGGAGAATAGACAGTCTCCTGGACTCTGGGATGTCCATCATCTCAACACAATCAGGCTCTTCCTGATCCTCTACTGCCTCCTCCACAGGAAGCTGGAGGGTATCAGCCACCTTTCTGTAGAACATGTAGTGTGAAGGGGACTCAGAAAGCCTAGGAGGAGAAACACCTGAAGGTCTGTCCACGTCAATCGGCACATCCAGACTTTCACCATTACCATAATCATCCTCATACTCTCCCTTCTCCTCAAACTCCGGTTCATAATATTCTTCCAAAGTATAATCCGGAACCGACCGAACCAAGCCCCTGCCAGATGGTGCTGGTTCAGTCTAGAACTAACAAGCGACTGCTATCCTAATAACCTTGGCTATCTCGCCGGCGGTCGGAGTATGAGATTCTGGGTCTGAACTGGTCAATTTGTCTTTTCTTTTTCCTTTTGTCAGAACCGACTTCTCGGAATTGGCTCTCCTTTTGCCCGAAGAAGTATCACCCTGGTCAGAGGGCACTCCTTCTGGTTCGGTCGGAACTGAACTGGGCTGGCCATCTGGGTCAGCGGACTTCTCGGCCTCCCTTTCCCTCAGTCTACCTAATCTCTTTTCCAGGGTAGATTTGGGAAAACTTTTACAAATTTGGCAGTCTGAATCGAGGTGGTCAAACCCCAGACAATAAACACAGGTGGTGTGGGGATCAGCCTTAGCAAAGACCTCCCCACACACACTGCAGTGTTGAAACCCAGTGGACCCATTTTTTTTCTTGGGTTTCTCAGACATGGCCAACCTAACCAAAACTTACCCTTTTTCAGACAATCTGCCAGGCAAGACTCCCCTATTGGTTCCCTGACGTGTCCATGATTCTTGGAAAAATGTAATTAAATCCGTTTTTTTTAGAACCGATACGGACCAGTAACCACACTCTAAAGTAAAGCACAAGTTTTTTTTTACTTCAAATTGATCAGTTCAGCCGAACCGATCCACAGTTTACAAGTTTCACACAGAAAACAGAACAAAAACCTATCTAGTACTCACTGTACCACAGACAGAGACTTGAATCGACTATGCGGAAATAACAATTCGGTAGAAACCGACCGAAAACCGACACTTCAACCGACTTTTGAACCGAGCAGCAGGAGAAATCTCCGGAGCGACTGTTCAGTGAGGCGGAGTAAAGAATCCGACGGTTGCAGTTTAAACAACAACAGATGGACTTCAACCGAGCTTGTGATGAACGTTCTGTGCAAGGTATAGAAAAGTTAACCCTTTGTTCTCCGGGGCAGTTGAAAGGCAGGACCTAACTGCATATGTCAGAATACAGCAAGACTTCATGTTGTTTGAACAATGGGATGTTTATTAGTCAGAATGTGAGTAAAGAATAGCCCATTATTTGTGCTTTTTGGAAATTAATATGCATACAATTCACTGCCTTACTTTTAAGCCAGAACTTGTATTCATTATCATTTGTCCTGCCGGGAAAAGCCACTCTCTGTGCAGCAAACTGTACCTCATGATTTTTATACACTTTTTACAGGCAGGTACAGTATGTGTCTATGACTTTACTTACACCACATTGTACTAAAAGCAACCCTACTATTAAACTGTAACTGGGAAAAGAAACAATGCAGTGAACTTGGACATATATTTTTCTCCAAACTGAACATTTGTACATGAAGTTGGAGATTGTTAGAAATTTGAATCTGTTCAATATATATCATTTTACTATAAGAGTAGGGTTGTCAGAATCTTCTAGAGTTCTGGGTTCTAGTTCTAGTCCATTATTTCTTAAAAAGTTCCAGCATTCTAATCTTTTTTTAGAACTCAAACCCTATTTTTTTAATTGTGCTGCCAATCATGAAGATAAAAGTGAAATACAAATGAAATTGAGCACATGCTGCCAATAATGAAGATAATAGTGAAATACATGTGAAAAAAGAAATAAAATCTGTTTAGTATAAGAGGAGAAAGAAATGATCATGTGTGACTTTGATGTATTAGGTATGGTGCAGCAGTCAAAGGGCACACATCAGGATAAACTGGCTACTACACAACATAGGAGATGGAGTCACACAACACAGTGAAATGGATTTTTCTGTCTCTCCTCCCAACAGGGAAATATATTTCTGGCATGTATTTTAAGGATGAAAGAAAGCGAAAGGGCAAAATTGCCCAAACAAAAAAAAACTGCAGCACTCTACCTAACCTGAAGCTTAAATGAGCTTCAAACATATAAAAACAAGAGGCAATCTTACCAGTTCTTTCTCCTTTATTAAAGTGCTCTGAAATCTAATCCCTCATGTAACATTTAAGCTTTAGGCTGAGTGCTTCAGTTTTGTTTGGGCAATTTTGCCCTTATGCTTTCTTGCTTCAGGCTCTTTATCTGCAGACACTGAACTATAGTTTTTACCAGGAGTGAACTGAGCCCCTCACTTGCTTTTGCTTGTTTTGAATGTATTTAAGGATACCCCCACACAACTGGCTGCTGAGCTGCACACAGTCACACACACTGGGTATGGTACAGTGCAGTCAAAGGGCACACAGCAGGGATATAAAGGAGGCAGTATAGCGTAGTGGTTAAGGGAACTGAGCTGCAAACTTGAAGACCTGGGTTTGAATCCCAAAGCCTCCACTTGCATAATGTGTGACTGTGAGCAAATCATTTAACTTCCTTGTGTTCCCAGGTCGCACCTGGAAATAAGCTTCAGCTTAGTGTGCCTTTCCTGGTTAAACAATTTCCCCTTTCCCTTTCCTAATGGACTGGCCACAGTACACCACAGGAGATAGAGTCACACAACACAATGAAGAGGATTTTTCTGTCTCTCCACCCAACAGGGAAATATATTTCTGGCATGTATTTAAGGATACCTCCACACAACTGGCTGCTTGGTTCACACAGATTAGGCAATGTATGCACAAGTACAATCAATCACATGACCCAGTAATATCTGAATTGAAAACCACCAATCACCACAGAGAGAAGATGGTAAAAGGAAAAAAAAAACTTGCAATCAAATACATCATCACTCTGTAAAAAATTTGTTTTGTAAAATACATATTGTTTTTGTGTTTTAACTTCACCTCCAGAATATACCCTCATACCTTAGGTTCACTTTAATCTTTTGTGCTTTGTATTATATTAAAACACAGCTATCTAAGAAATTTGATGGCCTTTTTAAGCAAAATGGAAGGGTCTGAGTGGTCTGAGAACTACTGCTGGTTATCTACTGTGTAGCTCCTCCTTTTCTTCTTCTTCTTCCTTTTTGCCCCAGGACGGGGTGTCTATTGAATAAGGATCCCCCTGAGACTGTATTAGGAAGATGGCCAGGGAGGGTTGGATACATTTGCTTTAAAAACATAGCTTAAAAAACTCCCTCACAATCACTTGGCCCTGTAATATAATCCATTTAGAGTAAAGGCATCCCATCCCTCACTGTCAGTATAACTACCACTGTGTTATTTTCCAGTTAGACTGTTTTATTTTCATGATCAAGTGGTGTGCCCCTTTGACATTTTTTTAGTACACTAATTTTACATCGACTTTGATTAAAGTCTCTTTCAGCTGTTTGTTCACAATGTCACCTTTTTGGAAAAGGATCATTTACCTGTCTGATTAAAAAAACATTATCTACAGACTCCTCTGAGAGAAACAGCTACAGTACAGGCATTACCTGAGTTGGGATGGCTCACTGCCTTGCTCTCTCACTCTCTACACCCAACAGGAGTGCAGTCCTTCTCAGTCCAGACTAGTACTTCCATCATGGCGACCGGGTGATGTTACTGCTGCGGCAGACTCTGACCGCACTGACTGTTGATCTCCTGACTCTCTTTCTCCTCGTTTTGTTCCTGCCCTCCCCACCCCCAATTCCCATGCAGCGGCTGGCCTTCTTATCCGGTTCTCTGGCTCCTGATCCTCAGAGTGACTGACTCACACCCATGTTGACACTAACAGGACCAACGATGCTTTGCACTTAAAATCTTTGCATACAAGCATGACACAAGTACAGTTTTGTTAGTCATGGGCCAATGACATGACTGCAAAAAAAAAAAAAGTAATGCGATTGGTTGAGACTGAAAGGAGGACTGGATGCCGGAGGGGGTACTTGTGGAAAGGGAGCAGCAGACAAAAAAATAAACAATGCCCTCATACCCAGTCCTTCCCCAGTAAAATGTAAGAAAACAGCAAAATACTAACAAAGTCAACCCCTGGCTGCTCACCCTGACCCGCAGTCTAGCTAGTGTTACCACTGTATGCTACAGTGTCACCTACCTAGCTCTTACTAATGTTGAATCTACCTGTTTTTGTAGTCTTTGACACCCCTTTTGCAACATGTGTACTTGTGAATGTCTCCTGTACTCCTATATTGTACTCATTTTGTTTTGACTGTTTGTAATTGACATGGAACCTGTGTAAAGGAGTCTCTGACTCATAGGTATTAATCCGAGAACTCAATAAACAAACAAATACAACCAAGTTTGTATAAGTTTATAATGCTAGGTGGGAGTTCTTGAACTGTATCCTATGCTGTTTTAGAGAAGCAGCTGATTAATGGAGGCATTAATCTAGACAGTGACAGGCTGCTGTTTGTGCGGCAGAAACTACCTATAGGTTGGGAGGGGAGTTGCTGGCAATCACAAGGGAAGAAAGAGACTTGGGCATCATCATCACAGATGACCTGAAATCATCCAAGCAGACCACTAAAGCAGTAGGTAAGGCTAGAGGGATGTTGGGGTGTATTAGTAGGGGTATAACAAGTTGTAAGAAGGAGGTAATAATCCCTCTTTACCAGACACTGGTTAGGCCCCATCTGGAGTACTGAGGGCAGTACTGGAGGCCACACCTGCACAAGGATATTAACAAAATGGATGCAGTCCGAAGAAGGGCAACCAAAATGGTCAAGGACTGCATCAGAAAACATATGAGGACAGATTAACGGAGCTCAATATGTATACCCTAGAGCAAAGGAGGGAGAGAGGTAATATGATCAAAACATTCAAACATCCTAAGGGCATTAACAAGTTGAAAGAGTCTAACTTGTTTCAATATAAGAAAAAATAGCAGGACAAGAGGACACAGCATGAGATTAGAGGGAGACCAATTAAGGGGTAATGTGAGGAAGTCCTTTTTCATAGAAAGGGTGGTGGATGCATGGAACGGCCTACCTCAGGAAGTTGTGGATATGAATACAGTGCAGGGCTTCAAACAGGCATGGGATAGGCATAAGGGAGCAATGCAGATGAGTATGAATAGATAGGCCATTGACAGAGTAAAGGCCGATGGCACATTCATAAGGTAGAACAAATGGGCAGAATGGATGGGCCTTGCCGTCCTTATCTGCCATCAACTTCTATGCGTCTATGTTCCTTCTTACTTGATTTTACAGAACAAATCCTCTTCAATGCTAATTCCTGAGTGCCTGGCTGTATTTAGGTGGGAAGAGAGGTGTTCAAGTAACAGGGAGAGAAATGTCACTGACAGTCCATGACACTGTATATATGCAAACAAGATTTACAGCCAGGGCTGCAGTAAAGGGGGGGGGGTAGCGAGGAAGTTGTCCGGGGCCCCAAGCTTAGGAGGGGCCCACCTGAGGAGCTGGCATTACCCTTGGCATTAGCTGGTATGGGAAACAGGGGTCCATTAAAATTGACTTGTCCTGGGCCCCAAAATTCATAGCTGCAGCCCTTTTTAGGGCTAAGACCTTACAAACATAAAAAAAACAGGAAGTATAAAAGCCAAGCAGGTAAATTCTCACTTTTAGTCAGAGTGTGACTACAGTTTTAGAGATTAGAGACCCTCAGCAGCCAAGGCAGACATCCACATACTATTGCACATAAATGGTTACAATGAATAGGGCTTGCCTGCTTTTCAATTCCTCCTCAGGGCTGAAGCTGCTTTGTACTGATTAGATATTGAGTAACGATGAATTGTATTAGCCCTCCTTGAATTTCCTGCAATGCTGACATGTGAGCAATCTCTGGGGGAACACCTTTCTGACAGCAGAAGGCAGAGAGAGTCAGAAGTTGGAATGAGATAAGCTTCAATAGCGTCTGCTGTCTACTCCAGTCACACACCCAGAAACCTACATGACAACACAATACACATTCCCAGAAATACTCCTACACTTGCCTATCATCTGTTATCGCTTCTTTGTTTCCTTAGTAATTTGATTCAGATTCCCTTTCTCCTTCCTTGCGCCTGAGATGCCCATGCTGGCATTGTCTGCCAGAATCTACTGTGGGCCACTGGGTAGCCTAGTATGAGAGAGGGGTGGGGGGGCCTACCAGTCAAAGTGCTGCCTTGGGGGAGCATTATTCGTGGGCAGTGCCCTTTCTCATTAGAATTTTCTCTGAAAAATTACGGTCAGGAGAAATGTCCCCATGGTTAAATACACTTACCAGGGTGTCTTGTGTCCTTTTATCTGCTGGTCATCTTTTTCTCCATCTGCCCGAAGAGCTCTCTCTTTCTTGACGTTCCTTTTCTTTGATCACTGTCCTCATTTACCCATAGTACTAAGCATTCTCACCATAAAGATACATGAAATGATGGCTTGCCTTGCAAATACTGTGTGGTGGGACTTAAGTAAAACTTCCATGAAAGCTGACCTGTTGGTGCAGTGGCAGTGCTGATGTTGGTGACACTGGTGACCTGAGTTTCAGAATGAGCCCAAGGCATTTGGGGCCAGCTGCAGGGAGGAGAATTTAGCATCTCAGAGGATACTCTTCTCCTCCGATGAGGGAGGGTGTCAGATGCCATGGTGCAAGTGCCCCACGCTGACCACAGGTGGAAGCTGCAAGTGGCACTGCTAGGGAGGGTGGATATCGGCTGGAGCAGCACGTCATCAAGCTCGCATGCACACATATGCTCACCCTTACTGCCAGCATCCCGGGGACAAAGAAAAAAATGAGAAAACATCCTGCCTATAGGAGGATGAAGCTGGTCCTCCACGGGCCCCACACTGTCGACCATTTTTTTTTTTTTTTATTTATTTAGTTATTCGGAAAAAACCTTTGAGCACAAGCTCTTTTACAAAGGTTCCACGTCATAGATTGCAAAACAAAGTACAGTAGGAGAAAGCAAAGGTACATTACAATAAACGATACAGCTTGGATTCAGAACTTACAGAATAACTCAAAAACATAGGTACAAGTTAAATAACAAGAAAAAACACTTTATTGGGGGGGAATAAGCAGCTACAAAGTACCTTGTCAGTAGTTCAGAGGGCCAGGGATAGCTGGCAAAGGGGTGAAGAAGGAAGGTATGAGAGAGAGAGAGAGGCAAGTACTGCGGTGGAGGTGAGAGGGTGGGGGAAGAGGGACGATAAGGTATACGGAGAAATGGTGGGGTGAGGGGAGGCGGAGTGGAAACGACATGCTAGAGTAAAATGGTGGGGTGTGAGGGGGCATGGTCAGGCAGCCAGCATTAGTAGTGACTGTTTGAGAAACTCATGGGACTGTGAATTGGGGGAGGGAGAGGGGGTGGCAGGTGCCGAAGAAGCATGATGCAAACTGATTGCTGGGGCAAGTCATGAGATGGGACAGTGGGAGGGGGTACCTGAGGCCTGCCTAGTGCTTGCTGGGGGGGACAGAGAGAGCAGGTTGGATGGACTCAGGGGCAAGTGCACTTGGACAGTGTTATTAGGTGCTGTTTGAGGTCAGTTTTGAATTGTGCCAGACAACTGGTGGCCAAGAGGTTCCCAGGAAGTTCATTCACCCATAGGGGGGGCCCGGTAGGCAAATGCACGTTGCCCAAGTGAGGTGCGATGGAAGGGGATCGCCAAGGACCCTCTAGTGACCTGTAATGAGTTGGCCACCTAGATCAAATTGCCTACACAAGGTGGTGTTTTACCCAATAGAACCTTCTTCCCTAGGATGCAAGTCTGGAATTTGACCCTGTTTTTTAATGACAGCCAATCTGCACGTTCATACAGAGTACAGGTGTGAGTGCCACGCTCAGCATCCAGGGTAACCATGTAGACTCCTCTATCAGTGTCAAACTGTGGAGGGGCTTGGGGGACCCCAATGGCCCTGCTGGAGGGGGGCAAGCCATCAGGAACACCAGATGGGGTAAGTACCTGACACAAACAGGTGTTGGGACTGGGAGGACCAGAGAAAGGGGCAAGGTAGAGAGAAGGGGGAGAAGTAATAAAAAAGTGCCATGAAATTCCCTTTTTTTTTCTACAAGTCCTTTTTCCTCCTGCAACCTGATGGCGTGCTTCCACCCCCTTCACAGTCACTCTCAGCTGCTATGCCACCCCAACACCTTGGGCCCTGTGATCCCCACGGATTGCCCCTCGTGGTGGGGCAGAAGGAGGGAGAGCTGTCTTCCCCCCCTCAGTGATATCTGGAGTGGGCCTGAGAGTTGTGTAGCCATGACACAAGGGCACTGCGGGACTTCATTAATCCGGCAGTCATTTTTTCTGTTTTTCTGGTGACCCCCATGGCCGAGAAAGCGCGTGTGCATCCCGATGCCATGTTCTTACGTCTCTCGTTGTCTGACACTGCCCCTATCCTCCACCAGGTGGCAGCCATAGAGCAGGATGATGTACCTACCCACCCCCGAGAGAGGAGAGCTGTCATGGGATGCTCAATCCTCTCTCTCCCCAGCTGACCCCCAGCAGCCTAAGCTCATTCCCGAACCTGGATCGCCAGCATAGCGTGAGGTGTGGCATCCAGTGCCTCAACCCTCAGCACCACCGGGCCAACTGAAATACACTTTTTAATGGTTATGTCTCCCTTAGGTGTTTAGAGGGAACATTACTCTGGCATTCCCTGTTTTGAATATAACTGGCATGTGTGTAGAGGGCTTACTTTCCCTACCTGCTGTACTGCTTCTTGTGTTATTCTGAACTAATCTTATTTTTTTTCCTTTTTAGGATGACTTTCTAGGGTAACTTACTTAGTCTGCCTTTTCCTCCATAATTTTCATTTTTTATGTTGGCTCATTATGTAATAACATGGATTAATAATAGCAGATTTGGAGGCACGGTCACTGTTGCGAGAATGCAGGGCATGCATCAGTAGGTGCATCCCTCATTCCCCAATAAGCCTGCATGCTGGCGCCACACCATGCATACATAATGTGGCGAGCACATCTAAGGAAAGGTCCACTGCAATGCAAGCAAAGCTCGTCATACGCAGCGGACCTCCAGACATGCTTTTCCTGGTGAGAAAAATGCACGAGCCAACATAAAAATGTAACATGGCAGCACACTACCTGCCATAATACCGACTTTGGGGGTGCCCAATCCCCTGCCCTACCCAATGTATGTGTGCCGATGGGGAGGCCCCCAGCCTGCATAATGCAACCCCCATTTGTTACAAAAAAGGATTGGGTACCCAACCCCTCAGCTCTTGCCCTCCGCTTTCATTGTTTGCCAACAGCGGTGCCCAAGCCCCCGTTGGCCACAGCATCCCCCACAAAAAAACACTTAGGTGGCACACTGGGAGCCCACCTCAGAGTGCCAAATCCCCTGAAAAAAGAAAAAGTCCCGTGATTTTTTCGATTTTTTTTTAACCTGTAAAAAAATTAAATGGTCCCTCATGGTCTCCCTGCCCCCTCTTACAACCCGCGCCCACCTTCTGCGCACCCTGCCTCCCCAAACCCTCACCCCATACTTACCCTCGAGCCCGCGCGACAATCTTTGGTGGACCAGAACACGCCTGCACTCTTCAAAGCCGACTCACGAACTGAAGAAATGCCAGTAAGCTGTATAACGGCATAAATAGGGTTTTTTCAGCTTTGGTGCATATCTCAGGCATTTTTTGGAATTTTTGCACCAAACTTTCAACATGGGGGTATTGGGGCACCTCTTCATGAATTCAGTCACTGTCATGGCATTATCTGGTCCTGAAAGGTGATTTCGTGATCACTGCATGGAATCACATTTTGGGACCGAGTAATGAAACAACAGTGCCGCTATTCATGAGGGGGGCTCTCAAAAGGACTATGTTGCAAATTTGGTGAAAAAAATTCCCAAAATGGCTGTTTTATGAGTGTGCATTGTGCTGTTTCCACGCACGCTCATACCTTCATGAATTTGTAATATTTTCACTCCAGATTTTTAAAATTGGCATTTTTCAACACCTCCTGATGAATAGTACAGCTGTTATTTTACATATCCTAGCCAAAATGTGTTTTCGCACATCCGGCACAGAATAGAGCAGTCACTGTGCGAAATCAGTTTTCCGGGCAGTTTGAGGAAATAATGGTGACACTGTTCATGAGCAGAGGTCCTAAAATGCCTATGTTGAAAATTTGATGCTGAAAGTCCATAAAATGACTGTGTTACAAGTGTGCATTGAGCAGTTTCCATACACCCTTGTAACTCCGCAAATTTGCAATATTTCCATGTCAGATTTTCAACACTGGCATTTTTTCACACCTCCTTATAAACAGTACAGCTGTCATTTTTCACATTCTGCCCAAAATGTGTTTCCACATCTGTGGCGCACAATGGCGTGGTCGCTGTGGGAAATCAACTTTTGGGGCAGATTAACAAAATCACAGCACCACTGCTCATGAGGGGAGGTCCCAAAATGCCTATGTTAAAAATATGGCTAACAAACTCCCAAAAATAATTGGGTTACGGACGTGTGTTGCGCAGTTTCTATGTATGCTCATGAGTTCATCAATTTTTCATATTTTCACTCCAGATCTTCAATGTTGCCATTTTTTATGCCTCCTCATGAACAATACAGTTGTCATTTTCCACATCATGCCCAAAATGTGTTTTCATCCCTGTGTTGCCAAATGGCATAGGTGCTGTGCAAAACCACCTTTCAGCTAACAAACTTATTGTGCAGCTTTTCATGAGATGGGCTCACAAAAAGCCAATGTTGAAAATTTGGAGTGAAAATACCAACACACGCCTATGGTGTTAGGGTTTCCAACTGTAGCACCCCACCACGTAGAGACTGACAGGCATCAGGGGTGTGACTTGGGATCATCGGCTGTAATGCCGTGCCATTCCACCCCCACCCTGCAGCCAGTGACAGGCATCGTGGTGTGCCTTGTACTGTTCAGCTACAAAGTTCACCCCATTCTCCTATACTGCACCCACCTTAGTGTATTTCCTTATGGAATGGGGTAAGCATAATGCCCAAAGACCCCAAAGCACACCACGACACTTGTCAGTGTCTACAGGGTAGGGTGAGGTACAATGGCATGAGCATTACAGCTGACGACCCAATGGCACACCCCAATGCCTGTCGGTCTCTACAGTGTAGGGGTGGGGTTGGCTTCACTTCAATACTTCACTGCCATTCCTATTATGCATCTCTAACTCTGGCACTACCAATGCCAAGGCCAGCGAGACAACATTCAGCATTGACAAATGCTTGTTTATATTACCAATTGGTTCTGAGTCCTGATGACATCAGTTGCCCAGAAGTTCCCATGATAGTACAAATATTAAATATTTAAATCAAACTTCTTTCTGCAGAGAGGGGTTTGTAACTGCTACCTGCCTGTTATCTAAGTAACTTTAGGCTGTGGGGCCCACTGTCAAAAATAGGTCTCTGTTATTTTTTTTCTGACTTTCTTTTTTTCCTTCCTTACCCAATTGTCAGGCTCTATTTCTGCCTGCCAACCAGCCCTAGATCACAGGCATGGTGGAGTGGTCACCGCTTGGCCCCAGATACTGTACACATGGCTTTTCCTCTCCCCTATGCACTGCCCAGGACTTATACCTCCAGGTGGTATAAGTCAAATGGGATAGCATTTGATCCAAATGTCCTGACACTGAAAGTGGGTGATGACAGGCTGGTATTACAAACATTGGAGATATGCTGGATCCTCAGACTAAATGTCTACTTTCATTTGAGGAAGTTAAAGCAGAATAACATCTGCATAGATTCCAATTTGCAAGATAACTACAGATCAAAAATGCCCTTCAAAAGCAACTTTTAGGCCCAAATTTTATCTTACCAGGAAATACAAGTTGGCAACAGGAATGTAAGGTAGTCACATCAAGAAAGGGGGCCAGTCTAATGTACAAATTGTTACAAAAACAGTGATCTTGTTCTTTCTCCATCACAAGCCTCAAAAGAGAGATGGGGTGGGGGACTGGGAGAATCCATACCCATGGACGAATGGGAAAAGGTCTGGGAAAAACGCATACAAGTGCTGCCGGGAAGTTTGAGGTAGGACTGTTCAGTTTAAAATAGTACATGGCTACTACAATTCCCCCAAACAGTTAGAGGATATGAACTATTTACCAGATGGTGCTTGCTGGAAGTTCCAAGAAAAACATAAAAACCTTCTTCACATGTTTTGGAGCTGCCCACACATTTCAGATATTTGGCACAAAATACATCAGATTTGTGAGGCAGTAACCAAATGCAAAATACACTTTTCTCATTTTTTTTTCATTTTGGGTACTGACTCCAATGTTCACACTCTGAGCGCCGTGCAGAAAAATTGGGTACTAGCTTCAGCCCTGGTCTTAAAAAGGAATATCATGTCCAACTGAAACTCTCAGAGGGTCCCAACTTTTACTGAATGGTGCAACAGCACAAGTCAAGTAGCCAATAATGAAAGGATAGCTCTATCAATTTCAGGGAATAACCAAATCGTTGAAGCAACATGTTTTCCTTTTTTATCCTTTTTTGGAGTGCTACATGGAAGCATTTTATTTATTTATTTATTGAAATGTTTGACCAGGAAATGCACACTGAACAACAAGTTGCTCATCTCGCGGTGTGTCCTGGGGGAGAGGGTGTAGGGCAATACATACACATACATTAATACATACATACATACATAAATACAGTTAAGCCAAACATTGGTACATTTTATACAGTGGAACTTAGCAGTGTGAACTGTGCTGAATTATAGAGGCTAATAAAAATATTATGCATAATATCATAATACATACATACATTACAGAGACTAATAAAATATTATGCGTAATACATACAGACAATCAAGCAAGACATTAGTGCAGTTTAATACAGTTGAACTTTGCATGGAAACCATGCTGAATGCAGAGGTTAACAAGGTACAAAGCAGTAGTAATTACATTTGCAAAAAACCAGCAAATGATAAGTGCTACGACTCAGGATCAGATAGCTGATGGGACAAATAACGTAGGGACCACCAGCAGGAGTATAGAGGGGAGCTTATCCACAGGAGCAAGTTACTGTGAGGAAGTTTTGTAGAGCTAAGGAGAATGAGTAAGGTGAGGAGGAGAGGCGAATCTGGAGAGGAAGAGAGTAACATAATTTAGGGAACCTATGCAAGAAGGTAATTTGGCCTGTAGCAATTTACTTACGAGGACCTGCCAATAGGGGAGAGTCATAGGACCTAAGGGAATGGTCAGGAGCGGGGAGGAAGGAAAGAGAGGAGGTAAGGTAACAGGGAAGGGTCACAAAACAAAATTTGCTCATGGATTTGACACAGTGGAGCTGACAGTGATTTTCTAAAAAGGGGAGAGAAGTAGTTAATATTAAGAAAGTATACTTATGAAGCACTTATTTAGACTGCTAAATATTACATTAATATATTTGCTGGGCACTCCTTTGCTATAAAGAACTGAGCAATTTTTATTACCAAATAGTATTTCAAGTCCAAACCAATCCATATCTACTATGTTTTATGTGTTCTGTTTATTCAGCTGTAAGTGTCAACTGAATTCATACTTTTTTTGTATTAGTTATTACTCACTCACATTGTTTCTTTTGTTGTACTTCTGGAAATCTGTTAAATTCAAAATCAATAAAATTTTTAATGGAACAATTGAAAAAAGAAAGGGGGGATGAGAGCAGTGTGGCACTATCCCAAGCTGCTTTATCCCCATCCATAGCTCCCCTATGGGGCTTAGAATGAGATAGGAGATCTTTCTGACTGGTCAGAAGTGAGCTGGCCTAGGACCAGAGCCACCCACCACAATCTGACTGAAATGAACATATGACGCCACTGCATCAAATGTCCATATTCTGTATCTTGCCAATGGTAGAATTTCATACCCTGTCTAGAGCAACATACTCCTCATTACATCATTCCCTTGCTCTAGGTGTCCAAGGAGCAGTCCTGTAACTGCAGAAGCCATCCAATCACCCAGAGGCAGAGGGAGTTTGTGACTGATGCATGACAGTGTCCTAGGCCTGGGACTTGAACCCAGGTTGTCAACATGGCAAGTGCAAGTCGTACTGCTTGCCATTAGAACACTGGGGGCCAGTATGTGTTTTTGTAAGAAAAGGAGGCTTTTTGTTGCTATGAATCTCAAATTTGCTCAGTTTTAAAGAAAAAGCCTGGTGTAAAAAGAAAGCCATCATGGCCTTTTTTGCAGGCCTCCACTTTGTTAAAAACAACAGTGTTGAAGCTGACCTGATGGCACTGCAGTAGCAGAAGACCCTAGTTCGATTGGGAGCTCAAGACTCTCTCCTCGGGCTGGTAGAGACTGAGTAGCAGCGTGGAGGCAAAGGGCTTGAGCTGCAGTGTGGGTGGGCAAGACAGCCCCCCCCCCAGCTGCAACAAGACTCCTCACTCTGGCATTCTCTAATGACCATGACATGCTGCAGGCAGATGCATAATCATAAGCAGGCAGAGGTCAAAAGTCACAGTATGGTGCAACAGCTCTGAGATTGGATAGAGAACAATATAAGAGGGGGAAAATGCATTCATCAGTTAAGTTATAAGAAAAATATAACCACCTCCCCTGCTTCCACCTGGCCTAAAATCCTAACCCCCTACTGGGGAGATCCTTCCACTCTGACATTTGCCCTCTGGCCAGGATGAGAGGAAGGGGGAGATTGTTCAGTCAAGAGAGTTCTTGTGCCTTTTCTGTTGTATAAAAGAAAGTACAAATTTCTTCATTTTTCTTGGGTGTTTTGTGACAAGATGACATTTTTCTTTAAAGCCTTAAACTATTGCTATGTGTAGCACATTTTATATGTATTTTAAATTTGGAAAAAACTTTGTTTTAGAGCAAGTATGACCAGGAGCAAAGCATCATAGTAAACCTGTCATCCAGGCACAGGTTAAGAAGAATAGGAAAACCAGGAGTAGTTGTAAAATTTGTAAATAGCATTTTATTATTAATAACAGCAAAATAAAAAATTAAAATTGTCCAGTATAACTATTTACAATGGCAGTACAAACATAGAAAGCAGTGTCCTTCTTCTGAGTTTTCCTTTTCAATTTCCAAACTCAGTCTCTCAGTCTCTGTCTCTCCCTCTTGCAAAACATTGTAGCTCTTTTTATAACAAGTCTTTGCAGGGAGCTCATTAAGAAAATATTCTGCTTCTCACACAGTGTTCTTGTCAGTTTCAACAGGTGCAGCAAAAAGAACATTGTGACCCAGAACTGACCTCTTGTTGACAGCTCTGGAAATATTTTTGAAACCAGCATCTCAGGTTAACCCCTTGAGTTCCAAATAGCTTTTTGCAATCATTTCAACAGTATAACTATATACAGTTTTAAACAAAGGGATCCCAATATCAGTGACATTTCCACATAAAGATTCATGAATATTTTTATACCCGCAGATATGCAAGGTGGTGAAGAAATGATAAGACAGCAAGGGAAGGCAGAGAGATGGCAAGAGGAGGAGAATTGCGAAACTGTTGGAGTGATCAGTTCCTAGGTCTCACAAGAAAATTCGGTTGTGCAACCAGACAGAGAAGAGACAGAAAAGGAGAGGATAGAACAGATCCTTGCATTTAACCTCTTTCTACATAACAAATGGGGCAGGGCCTTATTCAACCCTGTCACAATACCCACTTTGACACAGTGAGCCTTGCCACCTGTCTTTGCCCTGTACCTTCACTCCAGGAATGGAGCTTTTTACAGTAAAAGGTTGAAGAGTAAAGCTACAGTATACCAGCCTGGTACCAATGTATTAATAATGGTGGCCAGACATCTCTTTAACTAGTAAATGGTAGAATCTGAATACTTATTATTTTTTTCAGTCTTTCAACCTGAAGACATACACATCATTCAAAGGAGAAACGGGTACATACAACTAACAACTTTGCTGGTGACTCTTGTTTCCCCTTATCCTGCAAGCACACTACTGTTTCACACCCAGCTGCTGCCCACAAAGTACAGCTCCTCACCTCTTATTCTAAGTCCACAGCACAGATATGTTACCTTCATCTGGGAATATAGGTAAATGGTCTCCAGCTGACAATCCCAGTACTATTCTATGAAACTGCCAGAAGAGGCAGTCACTCTGTGATACATTCACCAAAATGTATTTCCCCCTTCCCCACCAAGGCTGAATATCATCCTGCTAGCTCTGTGCCCAGAGACCAGAGTCAAATCTTGAACCCAAGTCTTTTGGGTCAAAGTACAATGGACCAGTGCTCTGTGGTTCTGATGGGAATGCAATGTAGCCTTGTGGTTAGAGCACTGAGCTGTAAACCTTGAAGCCCAGATCTGAATCCCACCACTGCTCCTTACACACTGTGCGACACTGAGCAAGTGACTTACAGTAATCTCCCTGTGCCTAACCTCCCTCAACCTTTTCTTAACATCTCTCTGTCTCATTTGACTGGCCTGTGCTGACCTAATGGCTGATGCATGGCAAACATTCCTCAAAATGTACATTTTCTAGCAGGCTTTTCCTTACCGGTACCTGTACGTTTTGCTACCTACCTGTATATGGGTGTTTTTTCACTTGCACTTGCTCCATATGTTCCTCCTAGCCCCCCCCACCCAGGTCACCTATAAAAGAGACTACTATAGTCATCTCTGAATGCATATATGATGAAACAGCTTCAATAAATACATAAACTGTTTGCAGTTTGTAAAGCACTTTGAGATATAGTGTGTATAAAAGGCACAGTGTAAAACTAAAATCTCCCATCATTTCATCTCTTGCTTTGGTGCATATGTAGAACGGCACGTCTACATCCTGCAAATCTGCATCAATCAGGTCTTTGAGCCCTTTCCTAACCATATACAGAACAATTTTGCTATCAGATCACCATGTAACAGCAATAGTTACTAAAGCTGATGATAGTAGGCCAAATCTTTTGTTGCCATTACCAGCTCCTAAAGCAGTGGTCATTTGCTGCAGCTGGCCAACTCAGACTTAATGAGACATCACAAAACAGGGATCACAGTAGCGGCCAAGCAAAGCAGACATCACATAATACAATTTTAATTTACATCCCCCTTTCTCCACTCTAATCTATTTATCTTTCCTGAGTGAAGGCCAGCAGGGAGTCGCTGAATCCTCTGGTGATGTGAGAGAAGCCACAAAGCTCAATTAGTGGAAGCTTGCCTCCTTTAATTCAACAGAAAGCCAACACACCAAACCAGTTTAGCTATGAGTCATTTCCATATATTAAATGGAATGGAAGGAAACATTATTACAATCAGTTATTTTTATACATATTTATATTATGTAACATTACTAGCCAATCAGGATTTAGGACTTGTGACTGTATCTATTCACTGTTACATGTAAAAGAGGGCCTAGGCCACAGCAGGACCACAGGTGCGTTAATAGACATAGAGTGGCAGTGCAGAGCCGCCTAAGTCAAACTGGCAAATATCAAGGACAGAACCAGCTACCAGGGTGCCAAGATGTGACAAGGCAACTAGGGGAAGATGTGCACTCTGCAGTACTGAACTGGGTGCAAGCACTGGGTTTAACCAAACCCACTAGAACAAGGCAATAAAGTAGAGGTGCAGCACTCACAGGAACATATGCTATTCACCATGTATAGCACTCAGTAATATAAAGGCAAATCTGGAGATTTCAAATTGCTGATTTACTGAATGTTGACGGGTGAACACAAGTGAAACCTCAGTCCCAACAGCGGACCACTAGCCCTGGCGCCGTATGTTATTGTGAGTGTAGCACCTCTACCTTGCTGTCAAGATGTGATTTACTGAAGTGCCTACGATGGTGCAAACACTTCTGAACTAAAATATAATTTAAAACAAACAGATTCTGCCTCAAACTGTACTAAGTACTTATTGCTTAACAGGGACCTTGTTGAGCCTGTTTGGAGTTATTTTGAGCATGGAAAATCCATGAACAACTGCAATGGCCTCTCAGGACTTTTTGCAAGCTTAAATTTGGAGTAAAGAATGCCAGCAAACCAGGAGAACCATTCAGCTCCACTGAATTGAGGTCACCCTCACTACACTGCAACAGACTATGCAATTCATGAGTAAATCAACTGAGCTCCTGAGCAGTAAATTTGATACTTCTGCCCAAAGCATGCAAACAGTTGAACAGAAGGTGGAGACTAATTATACAGAGGTGAAAGAGGTGGCATCTACAGTGGATCATGCACTATTGGCCACGATGTGGCATACAAGGGTTCAGCAATTTTTTTAGGGCTGCAGTGGGCATAGCCCTGCAGACCTCTTGCTATCAGAAAAGGAGTCAGCGCATTCCTTCTGACTGAACAACATGCTGGAGTTGACGCACTCCGCTCGCTGTCTCCATTGGCAGTCGCACTGCAATATTTTTACTGTGTTGGCAGTTATGGCAGAACACGGCACACTCTGCCATGTCCAAGATGGCCAGCAAACTGTACTGCACATGTGCAACTACTAGTACGTGCACAGTACTTGGAGAAAATCTAGAGTATGTGCCAAAATTCAAATATCTGGGTGTATGGCTCGATCACAAACTCTCCTTCTCTGAACATCTCGAAGAACTACAGAAGAAACTAAGACAAAGACTGGGACTATTCTACAGAATTAACCACTTCCTTACTAGGGATGCCAAGCAGCGGTTGGTTCAAGCCACGTTCCTTTCATTAATAGATTACACGGACCTTCTCTATAACCATTGTACTGCCTTTGCCCTGGCTAAGTTGGACACCCTGTACCACAGAGCAATCAGGTTCATAATGGGCCTACCACTTTCCACACACCATTGCTCCTTGTACACTGCGGTGGACTGGACTTCCCTTCATTATAGAAGAAATAGAAATGCCACTCTATGGGCTTTCAGAGTGGTTACCAACAAGCTCCCCCCTATACTTCTCTGATTGTATTTCCCTGAGTGTGATAGGTGCCTATGCTCTAAGAAGCTATTCCCTAATTTCCTTGCAATTACCTAAGGTCAAATCTCGTTTTGGCAGAGCTGCCATAAGTTTCTCGTTGCCTTCCTTGTGGAACAATATGCAAAAAATCTTGAAGCTGAGCTGTCCTGTTAGCCTGAATATTTTCAAATCGCTCTATGACAGCTCCACGAAGGAATCCCACAAATGTTTCCCACATCGCTAGCTCACCTATTTTCCAGTTTCCCTCCTGCCCATCCTGCCTCCCGCCCTGCCTCTGCCTCTCTCCCCCTACCAAAATACTGTCTTCTCTGCCTCTCTTTAGCCATGGCCAAGTTCCACCCCCTTCCCTGAAGTATGCCAGTTAATTATTCCAACCCCTTCATTTCTTCCTAAGGTGGAATCCATCTTCTTGCCTTTTTCTCTCCTTTTAAGTGAACATTCCAGCTGTACCCAGTTATGAGCTTATCTGTTGTAAAGGCCCTCTCACTCAAATGTTGATGTACATATGTATATTTTTCTTCTTTGTATAATACTGCATTATGCTTTACCATGTTACTGTACTATGATTTTTGTATGACCAGGTCCATCTTGCAAATGAGCTCTGCTCAATGGTGCCCACCTGGATAAATAAAGATTTTGATTGATTGATTGATTGAGTACAGAGTGGTGACCATCTTGGATATGGTGGAGTGCACCTGTTCCACTGTGACCATTGATTTTTTTTATTGATGGCTATCACCACCCCACCCAACCCTCCTCTCAGCACCCCACTGAAACAACAATGACACTGGGGGTGCCCAATCCCCCAGTGTCATGATCGGGAATCCTTGGTCCTGTATTTTTTTCCACCTGTAAAAAGAAAACCATCCATCAGTGTCTTTTGCAGCCATTCCTGACCCCCATCAAATCCTCCCACTCATCACCCACCAACTTGCACACTCCCAACCCTTACTTATCCATCGGGGGTCCAACACCATAATTCTCTCTGGACTGTAGAAACATCTTCACTCTTCAAAGTCTTACCGTGAAGTGAAGAAACAGGTATGCAGTATTTAATGTATCTCAATGGGGGTTTTGAACTTAGTGACATATTGTAACTTGGGCATTTTTGCATATTTTTGGACCAAATTTTCAACATGTCTTTTTGGGGACCCCATCTCATGAACAAT
Organism: Neoceratodus forsteri; assembly: GCA_016271365.2. Taxonomy (NCBI): domain Eukaryota; kingdom Metazoa; phylum Chordata; order Ceratodontiformes; family Ceratodontidae; genus Neoceratodus; species Neoceratodus forsteri. The sequence continues at coordinate 186,477,934 of CM028129.1, forward strand.
TACACGGACATCAGGCAGATCTGTCCTGAAAGGTGATTTTGAAGTTCCTGCATGAAATCACCTTTTGGGCAGGAGTTAAAAATGTTCTCTGCCCTTGTTCATGAGGTGGGGTCATAAGAAGGCTATGTTGAAAATTTGGTGTAAAAATATTAAAAAAACAATAAAGTTATGAGCCTACATTGAATTTTATGAATGCAGGCTCATAACTTTGGTAATTTTCAATATTTTTACCCCAAATTTACAACATAACTATATCTTTACAGCACCTCATGAATGTGATAGCTGTCATTTTTCAAATCTTGGCCAAATGTTTTTTTTACATCCTGAAAGGTGATTTTTCAGTCCTTGCACAAAATCACATTTCAGGCAGGAGATGAAAATTGTCTGTGCCCTTGTTCACGAGGTGGGGTCATAAGAAGGCTATGTTGAAAATTTGGCATAAAAATATTAAAAAACAGAAGTTATGAGTCTACATTGCATTTTGCGAATGCAGGCTCGTAACTTTGACAATGATCAGTATTTTTACCCCAAATTTACAACACAGCCATATCTTTACATCACCTCATGAATGTGACAGCTGTCATTCTTCAAATACATGCCCAAATTTTTTTTTTTACATTCCGAAAGATGATTTCACGGTCCCATCACAAAATCACCTTTCGGACAGGAGTTGAAAATTTTCTCTGACCTTATTCATGAGGCGGGGTAATAAGAAGGCTATGTTTTAAATCTGGTGTAAAAATACTTTAAAAAAAAATAAGTAATGGGGCTATGCTGAATTTTGCAAATGCAGGCTCATAACTTTGGTACTATTCAATATTTTTACCTCAAATTTTCAACATAGCCATTTCTTTACAGCACCTCATGAACATGACAGCTGGCATTTTTCAGCTCCAACTCGAAATGTGTTTTTTTAATTGTTATTTATTTATCTATTTATTTTAAGTTTAGGAATTACAACCCTTTGAGTCAGGGACTCATTTACAAAGGCTCCGTGTCATACATTGAGAAGGAGACAAAATACAGAGTAAAACATAAGGTACAGGGACAGAGTACAGTGGCAGAATGAGTACAATACATAATACATAGGCAGATAACTACATCACGATGCATAAATTAAGAGCCATATAACTAGAGTTAGAGGTTAAGATTTTTGTGTCCTGAAAGCTGATTTTGCAGTCCCTGAGCAACATCATCTTTAGGCCAGGAGTTGAACATTTTCTCTGCCCTTCTTCATGAGGCAGGGTCATAAAAAGGCTATGTTGAAAATTTTGTGTAAAAATATTAAACAACAAATGTTCCAATATTTTTACCCAAAATTCCTCAGCTGCAGCCCTATCAGCTCTGGCCAGAGTTTGTTTATTAAAGCTACTGGTTTTCCCAGACTGCACCCTGCAGATACAGGGAGGCCAGAGGTTAACTGCTACCATATGAGCACGGTATAAGGAAAGGTTTGTGCAAAGTATTTACTACGTTTAACCGGAAATACGTATTCAATAGTAGCTGTAAGAAACTGTTTTCCAGATTCATATACAATTGGAGAATACACGGGTGTATTTGGTTGTTGCTAAACTATGGAGCTAAAAACATTTAATTGTGGAGAAGACAAAAAGACAGTTGGGGGTTTTGGTTACAAGCAAAAGTATGTACAATTTCTGTGTGTGAACAAAATGCATACTATTTTTTGTTTGTGAAAACCAGTTAATCTGCATGATTGAAAAAACAGATGTCTCATGCAAGCTAGACATGACTGGGTATAACAAGCATTTGACAATGCTGAATGTTTGCTTGCTGGCATTGGCATTGGTAGTGTAGGAGTTAGAGAGCTGCATAATAGGAATGGCAGTGAAGTATTAAACTGAAGTCAACCCCACCACCACCCTGCAGAGACTGATAGGCATTGGGGTGTGGCTTTGGGTCATCAGGCATAACGGCCACATCATTTCACCACACCCTATGCTGCAGACACTGACAAGTGCCATGGTGAGCATTGGGGTCTTTGGCTCTTATGCTCACCCCATTCCATCAGGAAATACGGTGAGATGGATCCTGTATAGGACAGTGGGGTGAACTTTGGGGCTGAAGAGTCCAAGACACACCTCAATGTCTCTCACTGGCTGCAGGGTGTGGAATGGTATGAGCATTACAGGCGAGAATCCAAAGTCACACCCCTGATGCCTCTCAGTCTCTACAGACTGGGGTGTTATGGTCAGAAACCCTAATGCCTCAGGCATTCTTTGGCATTCTCACTCCAAATTTTCAACATGGATTTTTTGTGACCCCTACCTTATGAACAGTGGCAATATCAGTGTGTTAGCCGAAAGCTGATTTCGCACAGCGACTACGCCATTTGGCACCACGCGTGAAAACACATTTCGAACAGGATGTGAAAAATGACAGCTGTACTGTTCATGGAGAGGTGCAAAAAATGGCAATGTTGAAATTCTGCAGTGAAAATCTTAAAAAAACTGGTGAAGTCACGAGCGTGCGTAGAAAATGCGCAAAGCACACCCATAATGCAATTAGTTTGAGGATTTTTTACAGCAGATTGTCAACACAGGGATTTTGTAACCTCCGCTCATGAACAGTGTCACTGTGATTTTCTTAATCTGTCCCAGTGATTTCCCACCATGACCACGCATTTCTGTGCTGGAAGTGTGAAAACATATTTCAGCCATGGTGTGAAAAATGACAGCTGTACTGTTCATAAGGAAGTGTGGAAAAATGCCAGTGGTGAAGATCTGGATTGAAAATATTAGAAATCCATGAAGTTACGAGGGTGCGTGGAAACTGCCCAATGGTTGCTCGTAACAGTCATTTTATGGACGTATTTCACCAAATTTTTAACATAGCCATTTTTACACCTCTGTGCATCAACAGTGTCACTGTGATTTTCTTAATCTGTCCCAAACATTGATTTCGCACACCAACTGCGCCATTGTACGCTACATGGGCGGAAACACGTTTCAGCCAAGATGTGAAAAATGACAGCTATACTGTTCATAAGGAGGTGTGGTAAAATGACAATGTTGAAAATCTGTTGTGAAAATATTGAAAATTTGCGAACTTACGAGCGTGTATAAGAACAGTGCAACGCATGCTCGTAAAACAGTAATTTTGGGGAATTTTTTCACCAAATTTTTAACATAGCCATTTTAACACATCTGCTCATGAACAGTGTTACTGTGATTTTCTTAATCTGTCCCAAACATTGATTTCACACACCGACTGCGCCATTGTGCGCTACATGCGCGGAAACACATTTTGGATCAGATGTGAGAAACGACAGAGTACTGCTCATAAGGAGGTATGGTAAAATGGCAATGTTAAAATCTGGAGTGAATATACTGAAAATTCAATGAACTTACAAGCCGCAAGGAGGTACAGCTACAACGTGATGCTCAGAATATAGTAATTTGGGGAATGCTTTTCACCAAATTTTCAACATAGGGTTTTTGGGGGCCTACCTCATGAACTGTGACACTGTTGTTTTGTAAATCAGTTCCAAAAGGTGGTTCTGCTCAGTGACCATGAAATCACCTTTCGGGGCCAATTAATGTCATGACAGTGACAGAATTAATGTGGTGGGGTCCCAAAAACCCCATGTTGAAAATTTGGTGAAACAATTCCCCAAAATGCCTGAGATATGCACTAAAGTTGAAAAAACCCTATTTATTACATTATACAGCTTACCTGCATTTCCACAGTTCGCGGTCGGCTTTGAAGAGTGCAGACATGTTCCGAGTGCACCAAAGATCGTCACGCTGAGCTCCAGAGGTAAGTATGGGTGAGGAGGGGGTGTGGGGAGGCACGGTGCACCAAGGGTGGGCACGGGTGGGGGAGACTGGGTCCAGGACAGTCAACGGTAAGGTTTTTCTTTCAGTTTTTTTAACTTATCTGACGTGGGACTTGTGCCATGCTGGGGTGGGCACCCAGCGTGGCAGCTGGAAGGCTGCTTGGGGGGGCTGTGGAGCTGATGGGGGATTGGGCACCCCCATTGGCCATACGATCTGTTGCCATGCTAGGGTGGGCTCCCAGGGTGGCATCTGGAACTCTGTTGGAGGGGACAGCACAGCTGATGGGGGATTGGGCACCCCCATCTTCTATACAGAGTGTGCGTGGGAGGGGCACGAGCATGCAGTATGTGTGTGTGTGTGGGGGGGAGAGTGCATGAGCACGCGATGTCTTATCGCTGCTCACTGAAGCATAGCTTTCCCTTTCAACTGTACGGCCACTGCATTTTCAACTGCTGTCATAGACAGCTGCAGCATTCATTGGAGAACTGTAGCCGAGCCTGCAAACACATTGACTGAATTGGAAGACGGGTGCCACACCTCCGAAAACTCGGATGATGGCACTATGTTTCTTGCACATGCATGCAAGCAAACATAAAAAATGATGCAAAAACACACAGTTTGGGTCCATCTCAGGGTAGTGTCAGTGCAGCAGTGAGAGAGGGTTCACTCCTGATAGTCAGAATTCTCAACAAAGAACCAATGAGCACTCACAGGAGTAAAGAAATGGCTCCAGGCAAGACAGTATTAATGCAAATAGCTGATGTAATTTATTGTAAACAACCACAATCCACAGCCCATAGCAACATGAGTGCAAAATAGTGCAACAGCTATAAAGGTCTGCCTAGATGTTTAGAAGCCACAATTTTTTTATTTTTTAATTTTTATTTATTTAGGGATTCGGATCATACATTTGAGCTCAGAGCTCTTTTAAAAAGGTTCCACATCAAACAGTTTACATACAATACTCGAATAGTAGGTAGCTAGTATACAATAAGGTTACAATGTCATTCATAGTACCAATGGTGATAGTACAGCATCAAGGCATTCAACTAGGGTAAAGGACAGTGTTTATATGTAGCGAAGGAGAAAAAGAGGTGTGACACCTAGTGTGAGAGTCCAAGGAGGAGTCAAGGGGAGGGGAGGGGAGACTGCGGAGGGGAGAATGGGCGGCCAAAAGAAGTGGCTTTGTATAGGAGGTTGGGAGGTAGTGGTAGTAGGTTGGTTTTAAGGTTGATCCAGTGGTAGACAAGGCACAGGGGGGAGAGGAAGACAGAGGAATAGGGCAAGAGGGAAGAGTGGGGGTTAAAGAAAGGGGAAGAAGAATGTGGATGAGTGGGCATTATGGGTGTTAGAGACCTAGTGGCAGTCACAAACTGTCCTAGTAAGAAGGTGTTGCCGTAGGCCATTTTTGAATTGTGAGATGCATTGGGAGTTTAGAATGTGCACTGGGATTTCATTGGGCCATTGGGGGCTCTATAGCTGAAAGCACGCTGTCCCTGCACAGTTCAAAGGAAAAGTGTTGATAGGGCCCCCCTCATCCTGCCTCTGGTGGTATAGTTGGTAGTACTTGGTGTTAGGATGCTAGAAATGCATGGGGCGGTTTTACCCATTAGTGGCTTTTTTCCCAAGGAGACATGTTTGGAATATAATCCTGTTCTTTAGTGGCAGCCAATTGGTCTCCTCGTATAAGGAGCAGGTGTGGGTATTTCGATCTGCAGCCATTGTGAGCCTACATGTCTTGTTGAGGGCAATGTGAATCCTTTTTAGTGCAGTGTCTATTGCTGCACCGGAGACCACCAATCCATAGTCGATGGTAGAAAGGATGGAGCTGGAGACTGAGAGACTGAGGGCCTATGGAGTGAGATACTTTTTATGCCTATATAGTACACCCAGCTTGGTGTTCACTGCCTTTACCACTGTGTCGATGTGTTGGGTGAAGGTGAGGCAGTCATCAATGGTGACCCCGTGGTACTTGAAGGTCTGAACTTGTTCCAGTGGCTCACTGACTTTATTGGAGATGGTGAGGGGATGGAGCTTCTTTTTGTGCTGTGGGCTGGCTGTGAGCATCACCTTGGTTTTTTTTGTAGTTTAATAGAAGTTTATGGCTACAGAACCAATCTTCCAGCTTGTAGAAGGATGTCTGCAGCTTGGAGTGGAGGGCAACTATTGATGAACTGCTGGTGAGAAGCACAACATCATCTGCGTAAAGTATCAGTTTAGTGTCACAGGCTTCAGGAAGATTATTTAGGAAGAGGCTGAATAGTAAGGGCCCCATTATTGACCCCTGTGGGACCCCTAAAGATACCTCATTGGAGCTAGATACTGTGCCCAATTTTTACACGTTGGCTTCTGTGTGTTAGGTAGTCCTTGAACCAGCAGACAGCATTGGTTGCAACCCCCAGGTTCTGTGGTTGAGTCAGGAGGAGAGCACAATTAACAGTGTTGAAGGCTTTGGTGAGGTCTAAGAAGACTGACCCCACCAGCTTTCCTTCGTCTAGTGCCTTGTGTGAGTAGTCAGTGTAGTCCAGCAAAGCTGTGGAGGTACTATGATTCTGCCTGAAGCCATGTTGGTTGGGACATAACAGGTTGTATTTGTTGAGGTAATCTGTGAGTTGGGCAGCCACAGTCTTTTCCAGGGCTTTAGATAAGGGAGAGAGGATGGATATTGGCCTATAACTGGTGGTGCATGTCATATCACCGTTCTTGTGCACTGGCATCATGACAGCCTGTTTCCAGACACCAGGGAACTGTGCAAGAGCCAGCAATTTGTTAAATAGTTTTGTAACTGGCACGATGATGACATCCAGTGTCAGGCTAATTGCCACAAACAGATGTATCAGCTACCAGCCACCTCTCACCATGTGCCCCAGTCCTTCAATTCAAATCAGAGTCTTCATCAGGGGGTATAAAAAAAAGGATGGCTTTGGGCCAGCCTGCCGACACAGCAATAGGGCTACCACTTGCAACACCAATGACCTGGGTTCAGGAATGAGCCACAACTGTTAGAAGGCTAGCCAGAGGATGAAAGTTGGTTGTCCTATCTGATGCTTTCCTCCTCTGGGGAGGAAAGGCTGTGCATCTGGTTGCTTTACCACCATCTTGGTAACCACAAGCAACGGTGCTGGGTAAGACATGTGTGCATTGCAGGGAGGGGAGTGGCTGGGTGTGTTGGTGAGTCTGGCTTGCTGGCACCATTTGATGCTACCATGCTCTTGATGGGAGGGTTTAAAGGAAAAAAAAACTATGCTGACTGGGCAGATGAAACCCTGCCTACCCTCAAGTCCAGCATGAGGTTTCCCCTGCCAACTCTTGCTGCACTTCTGGGTTCCACATTCTTTGTGGGTGACTGGATGAAATGGGGCAGTACCACAGAGGAGCCAATGGTGGACCCCACTCTGGGGGGCAAGTCAAGGGGGCAATGCAATGGTGTGACATGGGTGGCCAGTGGAGTCCCAGGAGATCAGTATCAGAGTCTTGAATGAGCAGAGGGGGTGCTGGCAGAGGTGGAAGGATGTTCTAGTCTGAGGGACCTGGAGGATTAATAGAGGTCACAAAAAAAATGGATAAACTTCCATGGGTCATGGAGTTGTATTTATCATCTCAAGAATCAGCACTGTGCTGCCATGGCCCTCTTTGTAACCTAATGCTCCCTGGACCCCAGTATGGAGTCATGGGGAAGGGAAGCTGATCACTGGCCAGACCAGCTAATCCTACGCTGATTGCTTGAGGTTCCTAGCCACTATGTACCACCTGTATAGAACTGTTGTATGTCTTGTCCTGTCTCTACCTTCCAACCAGGTCAATCAACTGTATTGTAACAATCTACTGTATTTTGACTCATATGTGCTTTTTCTATTACCTTTGATGTGCCATCTTAATGGACCAGGTCATGCCTGAAAATGGTTCCTGGTATCAGTGCACCCACCTTATCAACAAATAAATAAATAAATAATAGCAGACTGCTGAGTGGCAGAGTCTCTGCTCCTCTGGAGCTGCAGAATGGGTGCCTTGGCATCTTTCAGGATTCTGTGTAGTACAAGTCCATCCCACTTCCCACCCCTCACAGTCAGGCCAGTAAGCAACTATTCATGCCTGTACTGGCTTGTGTATAGAGGGAGCAGAACACTGATTGAAGACAGCTGAAGGGGCCCCAACATGGGCACAGGAAGGCTGCCATGGTACAAACAAATCCTACACACCCATATGAGGATGAACTTTCACTAATTTTGTTCTGGGATTTCTATGGCTGCTAAATGGACCCAAAAATCTGCAAAAACTATGGCAGATGCTCCAGGCTGCTGCATTAAAGTGTATTAAAATTAACTAGCTATCACCAAACCCCTCCCCCCAACTGCAGAACAATTGAAAAACAAAGTGCAATATATTGAAACTATGGGGAGGGTTAAAGGGGACCTAAGACTTGAGAAACAACAATTTTTTAGACTCCTGGTGACCCTGACACTGACATTCTGCTGGGTGAGGAGCTAGAGGATCAGATGGTGACAGTGGGGAAAATGAGTACTGGATTTACTGGATGGAGTAGGACAAAAGAGGGCACAGGCCCATCGAGATTGTCCCCCTCAACAGAGGGTCATTGGTAACTACAGTGATGAGAGCTAATTCACAGGTCTAATTGGGCTTTGAATAAGTTGAAACTTTCTAAAGTAACCAAATCTTGTGGCAATGAATTCCAATATTTAGCAACTCTTATGGAAAAAAAATTCTCTTTTTTTGTGTTTGTCCATTCAATGGATAATTGTAAATTATGTCGGCTACCCACAATTCTTTTGTCTGCAAATTTTAGTCCACATTGATTCATTAATGATGGAAATGTTTGTAGTTTGTAAATGGAGAATATCCCCCTATACCTGCGCTTATCTAGAAGAGACAGTCCAGTTTCTTTAAGTCGATTTTCATAAGCAAAAGACTTCAGTCGAGGTACCATTTTGGTAAACCATCTCTGGATTTGTTCCAGACGAGTGATGTCACCTTTGACATAAGGGTTCCAAAAGGTGGCTCCATAGTCAAGTTGAGGTCTAATGTAAGTCCTATACAAAGGTAATAAACATTTCTCAGACTTGCTAACAAATGTTTGTCTGATTTGCTTCATTAAAATATTGGATGATCTTATAACCTTATTGTAATGCTGTTTGAGAGATAGTTTATTATCAATCATAATACCTAAATATCTTTCTCCAGTGCAGGGTTTTAACATGGTGTTATTAAGGTAGTAATTGATATTTGGATTTTTGATACCAAAATGAAGGACCAAGCACTTATCGGCATTAAATGTCATAGCGTTGCTTATTGCCCACGATTCAATATTCTGAAGATCATTTATGAGAGATCTAATGGCAGAAATGGAATCAAACCTACCACCTAATTTCTTGTCATCAGCAAATTTTGCTAAATGACATGTTGAGAAACTAACATGCCACTTATAAAAACATTGAACAACAAGGGGTCCAGCACACAGCCCTGTGGAACCCCACTCGTGACCTTACCAGTTTGAGAATGGAAATCATTTATTTTTACTTTTTGGGTCCTGTTTTGTAACCAGCTAGCAGTCCAGTTAACAAGATAAGATGAAAAAACAAATTTGAATAGTTTATTAATTAGAATAGAATGGATAATTTATCAAAAGCCTTGCTGAAGTCTAGCAATATGACATCTGATGGAATTTTGGTATCTAAATATTTACTAATATCATTATAAAAGGAAATTAAATTAGTGGTACACAAATAACCTTGTTTATATCCATGCTGTGAGTTGTCCTTAATACCTAAATTTACCATTTCTGATTCAAACTGAACCTTAATTAGCCTCTCCATAACCTTCCCTAATATAGATGTGAGATTAACTGGCCTATAGTTCTGAATGATAGATTTATTCCCTTTCTTATAGATTGGGACAACTATAGCAGAGCTCCAATCATCTGGAACAGTTTTTGAGTGGAGGGACTTATTAAACAACAGCACTAAGGAGATGGCCAGTGATTTAGCAGTTCCTATTATAAACCTAGGGTGTATATTATCGGGGCCTGGACGTGAAGATTTTTTAAGTGCTAATAATGTTTGTAAAACTCATCATAACAAAATGTGGAGAATTCAGACTTCGCATTGACCAATATAGGACAGACATCTGGCGGGCTAAAAACTGAACAAAAGTAATTATAAAAGTAGTTGGCTGTTTCAAGATCATTTACAATTGGATTCCCATTATGTAATAATGGACCCAAGGTTTTATTGTTACCTTTCTTACTGTTGATGTATGGAAAAAAGGATTTTTGACTTTTCTTTGAATGAGCTACTTTAAATTCAAATTTTAATTTGGCTTGTTTGATGGCTGATTTTAAAGAAGAAACCACAGTTTTGTACTGGTGTTTGATAGAGGAATTGGAATTCTTTTTGATTTTTTTGTACAAAAACTCCTTTCTTTCTTACTGGGATGCATAGGGAGAGGCATCACCAGTAGAAAACAGGAAGTTATTATCCCTCTGTACAGACAGCTGGTGAGACCCCATCTGGAGTACTGTGTGCAGTTCTGGAGACCCAATCTCCGCAAAGACATAGACAGGATGGAAGCTGTCCAGAGGAGGGCAACTAAAATGGTGCAGGGTCTGCACCGGAAGACATATGAAGAGAGACTTAAGGAGCTTAATATGTATAGCCTCAAGGAAAGGAGGAGAGGGACATGATAGAAACTTTCAAGTACCTCAAGGGAATCAACAAAGTCCAAGAGGTAGCATCTTTCAAAAAGAGGTGTGCAAGAACAAGGGGTACAATTTGAAGATAGGGGTGGCTCAGAGGTAATTTAAGGAAGTATTTTTTCAGAGAGGGTTATGGATGCATGGAACGGCCTTCTGGAGGAGTTGTGGAGCCAAAAACAGTGGTGGAATTCAAGCATGCATGGGACAGTTATAAGGCAATTCTAGGGGGTTGGGGTAGGAAGAAGTAGGCTGCTGGTTAACTAGGATCTGCAGCTTATCCATTAGGTAGGGAAATGGGCAGACCGGGTGGGCCAAGCGGTCCTTATCTGCCGTCAGATTCTATGTTTCTATGTTTCTTTTGATTAATTTATTAATAGATTAAACCAGATGGGAATTTTACCCTTCTTATTATATTTTTTTATATTGTTAATATATTTATTTTCCAAATAATAAATATAGTCCCTTAGTTCTAGCCAGGCACAGTTTACTGATTTATTTCTAAATTTTTTCTCCCAATCAGTTTCCCCAAATTACATCAAAGTTTGCATTATTATAGTCCTTGTATGTAAAATTATTAGTTTATTTTGCATACAAGGACTATAATAATGCAAACTTTGGTAATAAATAAGGTATTGGTAATAAATAAGAAATGAAGCATTCTGTCCTTATGTTCTTTTGTGAATCATCTCTTTCCACAGTGCCCCAGGAGTTTGTGGCACCCCCACTTTGCTGTGTCGGGGGAAGGCTGGAATTTCCTGGGGGCATTCATGCATCTTAACTGGTCCAGAGTGCCAAAGGAAACCCTAGGCTTGGAAGAGCAGTCCTCAATGTCCTCAAATAAGGCCTTACCCACAAGATACAGAAGCTGGACACTGGCCTTTTTTTAATTCTTTGATAACCGGGTAAAGGCCCACTAGGCACACGTGCCTGTTTTCAGGGGTGAGCCGGGAGCACTGGGGAGGGTAAGTGACTTGTTCAGAGTCATACAGTATGCAGCTGGAGGTTGTGGTAATCAAACCCAGGTCTGCTAGATGTACCAAGCTCATTCACAATTTGTTACTTTAACATCTAGGCTATACTGCCAGTCCCAAAATCTTGTACTGATTAGGAAACATAGAAACATAGAAGTTGACGGCAGATAAGGACCGCAAGGCCCATCCAGTCTGCCCATTTCTTTTTCTACCTTATAAATGTGCCATCGGCCTTTGCTCTGTCAGTGACCTATCTATTCATAGTCATTTGTATTGCTCCCTTATGCCTATCCCATGCCTGTTTGAAGCCCTGCACTGTATTCATAGCCACCACTTCTTGTGTTAAGCCATTCCATGCATCTACCACCCTTTCTGTGAAAAGAATTTCCTCACATTCCCCCTTAATCGCCTCCTCTAATCTCATGCTGTGTCCTCTTGTCCTGCTATTTTTCTATATTTAAACATGTTAGACTCTTTCACCTTGTTTATGCCCTTAAGGTGTTTAAATGTCTCGATCATATCACTCTCTCCCTCCTTTGCTCAAGGGTATACATATTGAGCTCCGTTAATCTGTCCTCATATGTCTTCTGATGCAGTCCCTGCACCATTTTGTTGCCCTTCTCTGGACTGCCTCAATTTGGTTAATGTCCTTGTGAAGGTGTGGCCTCCAATACTGCATGCAGTACTCCAGATGGGGCCTAACCAATGTCTTGTACAGAGGATTATTACCTCCCTCTTACGACTTGTGATACCCCTACTAATACACCCTAACACCCCCTAGCCTTACCTACTGCTTTAGAGGTCTGCTTGATGATTTTAGGTCATCAGTGATGATGATGCCCAAGTCTCTTTCTTCCTTTGTGACTGCTAGCAACTCCTCCCAGCCTATAAGTGGCTTCAGGGTTTCTCTTCCCTATGTGCATGATTTTGCACTTCTTTGCATTAAATCCCAGTTGCCACTCTTCTGACCATTCTGCTAGTTTATCCAGATCTCTTCTCATTCTGCCCACCCCATCTGGATCATCTACTCTGTTGCAGATCTTGGTGTCATCTGCAAACAGACAAGCTTTACCCTCTAGTCCATCTCTTGAGGTCACTAATGAAGATGTTGAATAGGACTGGCCCCAGGACTGATCCCTGAGGTACCCACTTGTGACTTGCATCTCTTCTGACTGTATACCATTTACCACCACTCTCTGTTTTCTGCCAGTCAACCAGTTTGCCACCCAGTTGACCAACTTCTGACCCACCCCGAGCCTACCTAGCTTATTTATCAATCTTCTATGTGGAACAGTGTCAAAAGCTTTGCTGAAGTCAAGGTAGGCGACATCAACTGCTCCCCCTTGGTCCACCACTCTGGTTACCCAGTCAAAAAATCTATGAGATTAGTTTGACAGGACCTTCCTTTTGTAAACCCATGCTGTCTTGGATCCTGTGCCCTATGGATTCCAGGTGTTGCACTATCCTTTCCTTAAGGAGTGCCTCCATAATCTTGCCCACTACTGAGGTAAGACTGACCGGTCTGTAGTTCCCCGCCTGCTCCTGCTACCACTCTTGTGGAGTGGGATCACATGAGCCCTTCTCCAGTCTTCTGGGACCTCTCCTGTGCTCAGAGACTCACTAAACAATTCTGCTAATGGCTGTGCTAGTTCCTCCTTTGGCTCCTTAAGTCCCTGGGATGTATGACATCAGGTCCCATTGCCTTATCCACCCTGAGCTTAGCAAGCTCTTGTAGGACCCTTTCTTTTGTGAAGGAGTAGTGCTCACCTCCCTCCCCTGTGTCCATGATGCTGAGCTGTGGGCCCTGCCTACACCTTCTCTTCAGTAAATACTGAGCAAAAGTATCTATTTAGGATAGATGCCTTTACAGGGTCCTCCTCTCACATGCTCCTTTTCTCCATTAAACAGCAATACCCCTCTGGACTTTCTCCTTTCACTAATGTATCTATAGAAAGTCTTGTCACCTTCTTTACTGTTCGTGCTAGTGTTTCCTCAGTTTGGGACTTTGCCTTACTGCCTTACCTGCTTCCCTTAGGGCAGTTTGGTATGCCTTCCTATCTTCATCCCGCTGTGTTCCTTATATTTTCTGAAGGCCAGCCTTTGGCTCTGACCTTTTCTGCTACTGTATTTGAGAACCAAAGTGGTTTCCTTCTTCTTTGCACTTCCTTTTCGTCTAACACAATGGATGTTGCTTCAAGTATTGTATCCTTAATGCTTGCCCACTTTGCCTGTACCTCCTCACCTGTGTTTCTTTTGCCAGGGCTAGCTTAACTCTGTTGGCCATCTTATCAAAGTCAGCTCCTCTGACGTCCCATATTTTGCCTTGGAATGGGATGATTTAGATGTAGTAGCCAAATTGAACCATACCATGTGATGGTCACTGGCCCCAGGTGACCTTCTACCTGGAGATCTGTGATCCCTTCTTTGTTAGTCAGTACTAGATCTAGGATAGCCCTGTCTCTTGTGGGTTGCTGTACCAGTTGTTTGAGGCCCTCCCCAGCAGGGAATCCACTATGAGTCTAGTTCTGGCAGATGTTCCTGCTGGTATTGACCAATCTGTATCTGGCATGTTGAAGTGTCCATTATCAGAACCTCCCTTTAGCTGTCATGTTTTGTATATCTTCTAACAGTATGTGTCTATGTCCTCCTCTGGTCTGGGGCCTGTAGACAACCCCAGTTCTTATGCTGTCCCATTTCTGTTTCCAGGGTGACCCACAGTTCTTCTGGCTCCTTATGTTATTCTGGAATTTCTGTAGCTTTGATATTTTCATTAACATACAGGGCCACTCCTCCCCTTTTGCACCTCGTCTCTTCTGAACAATAATAGCCAGGTACTGAAGTCTCCCAAGTGTGGTTACTGTGAAACCACGTCTCACTAATTGCTACTATGTCCAGTTTAGCCTCTGACATTATGCCTGCAGGTCTGGGATCTTATTTCCCAGGCTGTGAGCATTGTGTACATGATTTTCCATTGGCCAGATTTTGGTGTGTTAGTTGTTGGGTGAGTTTGGCATTACCCTGTGCATCGATGGGGGAGACAAACCTTTTTCTTACCTGGTGATGCAAATGAGCGGCAAACACGCTGAATTCCTGTTTGACCACTAGCTGAGGGGAGAGGTGTGCTGCACCTCTCCCCATTGCTAGTTTAAATATTCTGCAAAGACGCCAAACTTCTGCCCCAATGCACTGACTCCTCTTTAGTCAGATGCAGTCCATCAAATTTAAAGAACTTTCGCTCCCAGAACTGTTGCCAGTTCCCTACAAATCTGTGTCCTTTTTCCTGGCACCAGTCCTTGAGCCACGTGTTTAGCTCCCCTATCTCCCCTTCTCTGACCTTCCGTCCATCTGCTCCCTTCTTCCAGACTGGCAGGATCTCAGAGAAGGAGATGCCGGACGAAATAGATGATAGTTGTCACCCAGCCTAGTCAGGTGTTCCTTGGTCTCCACAACTGACCGGCTGGCGAGATCGTTAGTCCCTATGTGTACTAGGACATCAATGTTTTCTCCTGCTTTGTGAACAATTTAGTAATGCGGTCAGTGTCTCTCCATGCTGATGTACCTGGGAGACATCTGACCATCACCCTGGCTGGAGATGGGTATCAACTCCCCGAATCATGGAGTCTCCTATGATCAGAAGTTTTTTGGATTTCCTTTGTGCTTGTTTAGTTTTGGTTCCTGATTTGGGTGAGTATTGTTGTGCTAGCTCCTGTGACGCAGTGTCCTGCTCTGCAGTGTCTTCTGCCTCTTTATTTGATTTCAGAGATAGAGGCAGATACCTGTTTGTAGTGTTTATATGGTTTTTATATGGTTTTATATGGCTTTCAGAGACTTTCACAGGGACTATACTAATTTCAGAAAACCACTGTCAAGGACAATATTTACTGCGAATGAAATCAATCTTGGTGAGAAAGTTGCTGTTACAGTTCTCTCTGGTTAATAATATTGTTGCTTAGAAATAAATGTTAAAAGGGTCTATAATCTGGCCCATATGCTTGTATGTTTTTACTTATCCAACATCTTGTTCAATACACTTTGAAGTTTAACAAAAAATACTTACAAGTAATTATACAAAACAAGACATGGGTGCTTGGGTGTGAACCAGAATTTTACACATGTCCTTGGTGTGGGATGCTTTTATAAACCCCTCAAGCTTTGCTGTCGGGGTTTATGTAGCATCCCACAACTCGGGTGTGCATAAAACATACCTCTCCTCTGGTCGATCCCCCATGAATTACACTAACCCACTCATGTAATCTTCTCTATTTAAACAATAAAAGCTATTTATAGTTCCAATAAATATCTCTAAACATTAAAAGAGACCAAATAGACATTCAAGGCCGTACATCCACACTCACGACCATTCATCCACCTGTAGCCACTCTGCTCCCAATGGCGCAACCCTGTACAAAAAGCAAAATTGTTTAACTCAGTCAACTGTTCTTCTAGCATCAGGCAACCATCAGTTATGGATTACAATTGGTTAACACCTTGCCTGCCACAAGCCTGAAAATGACACACAGTAAGTCCACCAGAAGGAAGGTGTGGGTATGCACTCCAACCCACACAACCTCAGAGTAGTTGTGACAGGGGTAGAGGAGCAGAAGAAACATCTCAACAGTCCCCAAAAGAGAATAAAAATATTACCACAAGAAAAGAAAGATTGTATACATAGAACAGGACAGAATGGCCTGAGTCCAAATATGCAATGTATTTTTGTGTGTGTGTGGGGGGGGGGGGACTTTTACAACTCACTTGTGGCTTCACCACTCATGAGTTGTGGTCCCACCTCACTAATGGAAATAAATTGTATATCTGGACTCAGATTATCGTATATCATCTTTAGGCTCTGATGGAAAAAAACTGCATACCAGGACTGGAAGGCTGTCTGACGTAGAAATTTGATTTAAGTTCACCAACTGCAAATTAACTTTGTGCATTCAAAAAAAAGCAAAACAACAAAATGGCATCTGAATAGCATTGTTGACATCCCTATGTATTGAAGTGGCCTACCTTTACTTCGGGGGATGGAGTCAGGCCCACAGCACAAGTCTTAATATTCATCCATTTTTTTCCTATAAAAGTGTTTCTCTCCTTTTCACCAACCAGCCCCAATCAGGAAATCTGCCCACCCAGCCCTCTCACCCCACTGTCCCTTGACTTACTTGTCCTCCGGTCGATCCCCCCACAAATTACCTCTCATGGCAGGGCCATCAGGGCTGGCCAGACCCCTCTGGAGCACAGTCCAAACTTGCTCCAGATGATATACCTAGTCAGTGAGTGTGGGGCCTGTGGTGGACCAAGTCGTTATCCCACTCAGTTGTTTTCCTCCCTTTTGTTCCTCTGAACTATCTGACATGCATTGACAACAGTGTGTGTGCATGTGGAGGCATCCACTCACTTTATGTCTGCCGCAGCCTTCCCCCTGTGATACACTGCTAATATGGCACCAATCCTTTGCTTCTGGCACTTGAAGAGTGACATGGCCAGATCCCCCCCCTTCCCCAGGAGTGAACACCAGTCCATGGGACATTCGATCCTCTCCCCCAAGGTTGACCCACGTGTGACCTAAGTCTGCTCCTAAATCTCAGTGGCCGATGTGGCAGGCAGTAGCGATACCACTGTGCCACCAGGCCAGCATATTTGCTTGATTTAGAGAGACAGTTTCTGTTACTGGAATTATGTCTTCACTTCCTATAAAAGGTTACTTGGTCTATTGATCTGTAACATCGCTCACTGCAAGATTTAGCACAATTGGCTTATGTTAAGGCTAACTGTAGAAAGACATTAAGAGCTCGCAACAGAATGTGCAGTAAAAGACAAATTAACCCCATGTGATTAAACTACTGAACTGTATAAAAACACAATGAGAAGCAGTGACCTGGTAAATAACCTGGTTCCCATTTCTTAAACTCAATTAATAAAACAGGAGGATCTTTGCTAATATTTTGTTTTACAATTGTTGGCCAGGAAAGGCACACTAAGCCAAAGCTTGTTTCCAGGTGTATCCTGGGAGCACAGGGAAGTTAAGTGACTTGCTCACGGTCTCACAGTATGCAAGTGGTGACTGTGGGATTCAAACCCAGATCTCCAGGTTTGCAGCTCAGTGTGCTTAACCACTGCACTATACTACACTCTCTGTATGCATATTAACAATTCTTTTTTAGCCATGATTTGTTTATTTATTTACTTGATTGTTTGAAATTGCTTTACTGGGTAAACCATACAGAGAACAACTGTTTTGTTTAGAGATGAGACCGAGGGGGAAGTGGGGATAGGAGGGGGAGGAAATCATGTTTAAGATACAATGACAACAATAGCAACATTTCAAGTTTATAATAATATTTCTAAGGGCTTCCTGTGCATAAACATTACTTTAGTTAAAAACTACTTTTGAATTTGATGGAGAAGTATATCCTGTATATATTCTGTTAGTCACATTGCTTAATGCTGAACATAGCTAGCCACAGGCATGCAACAGCTAAGAAAAACCCACAACTGATCCAACCCATCCCTCTAAGCGGGGGTCAGAGTGAAGCGAGGTATACCAAACAAAAGGGCAGTATCATATGTCATAATCAGTAAACAGGACTCAGCGTTCCTGTTTTGTAATGCAATCTGTAATTAAAGGGACCAGAAGGTGACTTGCCTCAGGCAGCTGTCATTTACAATGCAGATATGGTTTGAGCAGCACTAGTAGTTTATTTGAATTATTTTCATGGATAAACCTTGGTCACTTCATCATGAATAATAAGCAAGAAAGATATCAGCAATCAGAACTGAACTGGCACTGCAGATCAGTGCATAATCTGCAGTGGTACTGATTTTCAAAATACTTGACTACATGTACAGCCCCTGTCCATTTCAACCTTGTGCATTCAATAATGCTCACTGAGAAACAATATAGAGTTCACAAAATGTTATTTTCTATATTGATAGTGTAAGTCTGTCTGTTGTCAGGTTCTATTAACTACCCCCTAACAAAACATGTTATTCTAGAAACATACTCATAAAGGCAACACAAGCATATTTTAGATAGCAAATGGAATCTGCTCACATTTTGTGGGTGCCCATAAAATGGTGGTGGAATATTTCGAGAAAACATCTCAACATGATCTTTGAACATGTTGTTTGTACGTTAAACACACTCAAATGGATTCTATTCAAATCTCCTTCTAAGAGAATGACTGGAGAGTTCCGGGTTAGCCTACAAAAATACACAATTTAAGTAAAATATCTTCAGCATGTATGTTTTCCAACCAAACATGAAAGATCTCTTTTAACTTGTTATTATTCCAGTAAATTAATAAGTCACAAAATACAGTAATAGATCAAGAATAATACATGGGTTAGTGGGTGTAACCAGCATTTTACACACACCAGAGGTATGGGATGTTACATAAACCCTGAGAGGGAAACTCGAGGGGTTTATAAAAGGATTCTACATTAAGGGTGTCTATAAAATTCTGGTTTACACCCACCCACCAATGTCCTGTTTTTTTATAGTTACTGATGAGCATTTTTAATTAATGTGGTGAAGTATTGCCTTTTCCCATGACAGGTGTCACATTGCCATGGATGTGATATCATAACATCGGCGCAGACTCTATGATGTTACCGCTGATTGGTGAAGTGACAATTCAGGAAAAATTAAGCCAAGATAGTGATGGCTTCTGGTTTGGGGAACAGTTGTAAAAGCAGGTTACTGGCCTTATGTTAAGCAAAAAAAGTTTTGGTTTGGTATAACAAGCAGGAGCTTGTCAAGCACTTGAGGAGTTTTGTGTTGGGGGAGCAGAGCAGGTAATGACTGTTATGTAGTGCTGGGAGGCCAGGAGCAGTTCTTTGACTGGTGCTCATGCCGCTCATTGCAAAAGCTTGATTTACAGGGATTGATTACAATTGCACAGTTGTAATGCATAATTACAACTGGGAGGTTGTAATGCACATTTGCAAACCAGTTATCTGAGCATTAAAAATGCTCACTAGAAATTACATATAAAATAATGCATGGGTGGGTTGGTGTAACTAGAGTTTTACACACATTTGAGGTGTGGAATGCTACATAAACCCCGAGAGTGAAGCTCGACGGGTTTATAAAAGCATCCCAAACTGAGGGTGTTTGTAAAATTCTGGTTGCAACACACCCACCCATGCATTATTTTATTTAATTGCCAGCCATCATTTTTTATGACATTGTCCTTAAAAAAATAAGACAGTCAGAAAAGTTTTAAATAGTCTTGTAACACGGCATTATGGACAGCCATGCCAGGGCGCCCCGCGATAGGTGCAACGCCGTCACGTGGTGCAGGAGCAACACGGCATTGTGAGCCGATAATGCCGTGTTGGTGTTGCAGGAAGCGTGGGCACGAGCCCAACTCGGCATTATTTCTCATAATGCCGTGTTGTTTTGCACGCTCCTCGAAGTTCAATACGCATTATTTCTCATAATGCCGTGTTGTTTTGCACGTTCCCGAGCCCAACACGGCATTATCATCTCATAATGCCGTGTTGCTGCTGTAGTGGGTACTATAGCCACTGGGTGACAAGTAGCGCTGTGGGCGGTCGGCGCTTATGGATCCCAAACGGGGGATAGAGCCTGGAAGGAGGAAGACTGGTATGCATGGACGCAAGGGGCAGACTTAGACAGCACACACATAGGGAGACACACGTAGAGAGCCGCAGGTAGTGTAGGCAAAAATTAGATGGCTGTGGAGTTTCATTTATGCGCAATCGAGGTTGTCCAGAAATATAGTGATATCATCGGGTAGCCGGGTTCTACCGTGATTAATGCCCATCGGGGGTTGAACTCATGCAATAACGCCCCCCCAGTGGGCATTAATCCCCGGTAGAGCCCTCCTCTGCCGGTGATTAATGCTTACTTATGTCACTTGCCATTTTCCTGTTCTGAGACAAAATCTTTACGGTTGGGTAAATCTGTCAAGTTAAATTGCAATTCCATGTTTCTTTTTTTTTTTCCTCTGAGGATGGCACTTTTATTTTGTATTTTTTTAGGTACCATTTTGTAATGTTTACTGGGCTGACTGCTTTCTGTGTGAGGAAGTCGATTTACGCTACTGAAAAACAGTTTAGTTAGCTCATGTTGACTTCATAGTACGAGCTAGTTTGACAGTTACTGATTACAACCACCTGGTTGTAACCAAAAATATCAACTAGGTGGTTGTAACGCGTGATAAACTCCCATTATTCATGTATTCAAAATAATGGCCAGTAATTAAAAATGAGTAATCAGCATGTAGGCATCCAAACTGATTGGTCCTTATACTGTAATTCACTTGGAGTTTGTTTTTCAAAGAGTTGCAGCACGGTTTTTGTTCAGTTCTGGACTATTAGATCATAGAAAATGTGATCTAACTTCATGTTGCTAATGTCACTAATTGTGCTCCAGAAAATTATACAAGCATCATTTTTGTGCAGTAAAGTGGGGACCATGCCACAAATGCGTGAAAATGTTTGCAGATAGGATGCAAGCATCTTGGCAGATTTGCCATGACACAGGTTGTGTCCAAAATAGACACTTGCACCATGATGTTTGAAAATCAAGTCTTTGTTCTTCTTTCAGTTACATTCACAGTTCAACTGAAACCATACCTTCACCATTCCCTCTGACAAACTTTCCCATCAATACTTCAACATGAAATGAAAGAATGAGACATTTCATATGACAGATGAATCAATTATAAATATTGCTTTAATTTGTGAAAAATGTCTGACAAAGTCTTTACATGTTTTAAAGGACAAGGTTTACCTCATAACTATATAATGCATGTAATACCTGTGTATTTACTTGCTATGTCCTTTTTTGTTGTTATGTTGTTGTTTGATTGTATCTTGTGAAGCACCCTGAGCCTTCAGAATAGGGTGCTATAAAAATATAAAATATTTATATTTAAACTATAAAATATATTTTTTTCTGATGAGATGTCATGTTCCCATTTTGCATGTAGCCTTTGCCTGTGTGGTGCTTCAGGGTGTTGTGAGGGCTTGAATCCTGTTTGTGCACTGTGCCACACCCTCAATCTCCAACTGACTGACCCTTCACAGAACATCTTACTTCATAGTCCATTCATGGGTGGTATGACCCAGCCTGCTCAGAAAATGCCAGTAAGCTGTTTTTCCCAGAAAGGTGTACTTTAGTTTTTTATAGACCAGGTAAGCACACTAGACAATTACATGCCTATTTTCAGGTACAACCCAAGAGGTTACTGGGTGAAGAGGCAAACAAGTTATTACAGTACATCAGAGAAACAGGACCTTTTAACTACAGTAACAATACAGTCCAGGGTACAGCATGTGATGCTTGGCCAGCTGGTTATGATTATTGTATGATATTGGTATTATAAATGAATGGTCAGTGTATGAAATGTCAGTCTGTGAGATTATCCCTTTTAAATTACAAGGTGTCAGCAGATGAAATCACAGGATATATTACAGTGACCAGGAGATCTCTGTGATGTAATTAATTTCCTTGAGAAACTGCATGTTATGGCCTTTTTATGACCTCATGCTTTTGAAGTTGGAAACTAAATATACATTTTATTACATCAGGAAAGAACGTCATTTAGCTGATTCATGTTGGATATATCACACCTGGGTGATAGACTGCAGGGTTGTAAACCTCAAAGGAACTGGTTGATCAAAGACTCATAATTTGGGAAATGGGTTTATGCTGATGTTTACATTATTTAAAATACCTCCTGATAGGAAACTTATGTTTGTAATTTTATAATCTAAAAGGAGGAGCTAGAAAGGGTGTGGAGACACAGAGTTTAAACTGATACTTGTGTCTGAAATGTTTCATATATCATCTTGGGACTCTAGAGAGAAACAGCTCTCTGATCTAACTTTAAAGGCACTTACAAAGGTAATACATTAGACAGAAAAGATCTAAATGTATTGTGGTAGGATGTTGTTCTGTAGTTTTCCTGTTTTTTCTTTTATGTGATTGTGATGCTCTTTGATAGTTGTTCTGTATTTTATCTTACTGTTTTTATCCATTTTTAGTAAACATTTTCTTAAGATACTGCCTGGGTCTCTGCAGTTATTTTTTGCATGTTATTGCTGAATGAATATTAAGTCTGACAACTGTTCAACAGCTTGATGGTGTTACTAAGCTTGGAAAAAGGTAAGAATATACCTAAGGTCTCTTACAGAGTTAAAAGGGTTCATTTTGGAAGCCTGGCTGGGTGCCCCTGCTGAAAGATTGTACTGCAATCCCCGAAGAGGGTACATATCTGATCCTGTTCATTGGGTATGCTAGCATAAGGCTCACAGTTTGAATCCCCCCAGAACTTGAGACTAAAGGTGATTCAGATCCAAAAGCAGACAGGAGAGTTACCCTGGCTGTTACCTGTTCACACTATTGCACTTTGAGGTTGGCACGGTTGGAGCAGAGGGCCTGACCTGCTGAGTGTGTTTGTGACACAGCATATTAAAATAAAGGCATATATAACACAATGTACATGACCATAATTCTGAACAAACCAGGATAAACAAGAACAGTACTGCAGATACTGTAAACTGAATGCTAGGCTCCATTTTTCATTTGCATAACTTTGAGGAGCTGGTACACTTGTTTGTACACTGGATAAGCAATATTTTTACTCAAAATATGCAATTTATCTTCAAGTGTAAGGGGGAAGGACCATAATTCACGAGTGGTAGAGCCACAAGTAAGTTATGAAATTTCGGCCCCCCTCACAAGTGAAAAAAGAGTAATAATAAACTGTATTTATTTTTTCATTTATTTCAGTCTTGGAATTAATACCTTTGAGCCAAAGGCTCTTTTACATAGGCTCCACATCATATCAAAGAACAGAATAAACAGTATAGTGAGAAAATACATAGTGATGCTTGGAGTAAAGGTAGCAGTAACATAAGCACATATGGATTTAAGTTACAAAAACAGGTATTTTGCAGACATACAGTGGCTAGGAGTAAGTTTAACTAGCAAAAAGGGCATTAGGATTGGGATCCAGCTACTGGAGGGAAAAGATGCAGCCAAGTGGCATTGTCGGAGACAAAATGAGGGAAAGACAACAACTAGGGACATGGTTTTACAGGATAGACAGAAGCTAAGGGCTAAGACCTAACATTGTTCCAGAGTAGGGATACAGCCAAAGGCATTGTTTGAGTGGGGGGGGGGGGTTGCCAGGAGGGGAATATCAGCAGACAAATGTGGGCTGTGTCATTTAGTTTAAGAGTGCACTCCAGTGGGACAATCAGTGCAGGAACTGATGATGCCATCTATGGAACAGCAAGCATAGTCTGATGCTGGGATTGGTTAATAGGTATATTTTGAGTCAGATCATTACATATTTAATGTATACATCATAGATACATAGAATCTGCTAGCAGAAAATGACCACTTGGCCCACTAAGTCTGCCCAGATGGTCCTTGCCTAGTATGTCTCTGCAGACACTAACTGGTCTCCACAGACTTTCCCTCCTCCCTTTCTGTTTACTAATATGCCCCTATGTCTATCCTCTGCATAGTAAAGCCCCCTCCTGTTTTTACCTCCACCACTTCTGCTGGCAGACTTTTCCAGGCATCCACCACTCTTTCAGTGAAGTAGCACTTCCTCACATACCTCTTAAACTTCTCCCTCTCCAGCTTCATCACATGCCCTCTAGTCCTCATGCTCTGTCTCATTTGAAAGAGACTCCGCTCCTACTTCCTGTTCACCCTGCGAGGTGCTTGTAGGTCTCTATAATGCCCCCTCTTGTGTTTCTCTCCTGCAGGGTGTACATGTTGAGATCCCTCAGTGTCTCCTTCTAGGGCTTTTGATGCAACCCCTGCACCGTTTTAGTTGTCCTCCTCTGGATTGCCTCAACTCTATATTTTGAGATGTGGCCTCAGAACTGGACACAATACTCCAGGTGGGAATTCACAAGTGAGCAACACAGTGACAACAGCACCTACCTCTTCCTGCTGGAGATACCTCTCCCTATGCATCCCACTGGCCCTACCCACTGCTTTGTCACACTGCCCTACCACTTGTAGGTTATCAGCTATGATAACTTCAAGGTCCCTTTCCTGCTTAGCGACTGTCAGTACCTCCCCACCATTTCATACTCAGTTCTTGGGTTCCTATGCCTTAGATGCACAATTTTGCACTTCTGGCATTGAACCCCTACTGACATATTTTTGAAAACTCCTCACATTTTCAAAAGTCCCTATGCATTCTCTCCGCCCCCTCCTAAGTGTCCACCCTATTACAGATTTTGGTGTCATCTGCAAGAAGGCATACCTTCCCTTCCAGTTCTTCTGCAATGTCACTTATGAAGGCATTGAAGAGGACTGGTCCTAGTAGTGTCCCCTTCGGCACCCTGTTGGTCACTTCCACTGTTTAGAGTAAGTGCCATTAACCACCACCCTCTGTTACCTATCCATTAACCAGTTCCTTACCCAATTCACCTCTTAATTTCTTTATCAGTCTCCTGTGCAGCACAGTATACAAGGCCTTGATAAAGTCCAGACAGGCTACGTCCACTGCCCTCCCCTAATCTATTTCCCTAGCCACCCAGTTGAAAACGTTAATCAGATTCATCTGGCATGACTCCCAATGAATCCATGCTGCTGTTGGTCTTGTAGTGCACTATGTGCAAGTTACTTTACCAACCCTTCCTTTCACAGGGTTTTTGTTAATTTCCACACCACTGATGTGAGACTGACAAACCTATAGTTGCTAGCCTCCTCTCTGCTGCTGTTCTTGTGGAGCGGAACCACATCTGCTCTCCACCAGTCCTCTGGAACTATGCATGTTTCCAGTAAGTTGTTGAATAAGGCCATTAGTTTGGCAGCTAGCACCTCCCTGAGTTTCCTCATTATCCTTGGGTGTATCCCTTCCAGTCCAATAGCCTTTTCCACTTTCAAAGCTGCAAGTCCCTTCAGGATTTATTTCTCTGAAAATTGACTCCCCCTCCCCCCCTTTTGTGCCTGCTGCTCCCTGGTGGTCCAGCCCCACTCCCTCCACTGTGAAGACTGCTCAAAAGTACCTGTTCAGGATGTCTGCTTTCATAACAGTTTACTACATACCTCTCAACCTCCCTCATCACAAATCAGGGACAAGGCTTAAAATGATCGGGGACAAATGACCAACATCAGGGACACATTTGAAAAAATAGTAATATTAGTTCCATAAGCTGTGTACACCATGCTTCTTGATATGACTAGCATTTTCTTAATGAGAACTAGACTGTAACACCAATGGCTGTCATAATTTTGTGATTCAAATCCCTACTCTTCAGTGACAGAAATGCAAAACTTAGGAGAGACAGAAGACATTTCTGAGGCAAAATCAGGGACATCCCTGAAAATCAGAGACACTTGAGAGGTATGGTTTACTACTGTAGTTAAAGCTTTTGAATCTGCTGTTTAAATGAAGATTTAGCTGTTTGTCTTTTGATTTGAACTGCTTGCTTCAGAGTTGTCCATGGCTATAGTGATGTCATTGGCATTGTGAATGCTGCTCTCTGAGTCGTTCAGTATTCCATTGTGATTTACCTAGCAGGGCAATATATCATCTGTGAGATACTCAACACACAGAATAACATGATATCTTGTGAGTTGGGCAAAAGATACAATTTTGTATCTTGTCATTTTTATCTCCATTGTTGTTGTATAAATACTGATAGTACACTGTTGTGGTATTCTCTGCTCTGGCCTGAACCACTTTCTTCTCTGCCAATCTGGAAAATAATTTTAGGGACAGATAAACTGTCCTTAACTACCAGAGATTTATGTACTCCCATTTTTCTGCTGAAGCCTAAATGCCATTTACTGTGTTCCCTGATAGATGACCTCCCCACTTCTGTATAGGGTGCATCTATTGTTAGGTTTACCACTCTTTCTGGTTACATAGAAACATAGAAACATAGAATTTGACGGCAGATAAGGACCACTTGGCCCACCCAGTCTGCCCATTTCCCTACCTACTGGATAAGCTGCAGATCCTAGTTAACCAGCAGCCTACTTCTTCCTACCCCCACCCCCCAGAATTGCCTTATGACTATCCCATGCATGCTTGAATTCCACCACTGATTTTGACTCCACAACCTCCTCCGGAAGGCATCCATGCATCCACAACCTCTGTGAAAAATACTTCCTTAAATTACCCTGAGCCACCCCCATCTTCAAATTGTGCCCTCTGTTCTTGCACACCTCTTTTTAAAGATGCTACCCTTGGACTTTGTTGATTCCTTGAGGTACTTGAAAGTTTCTATCATATCCCCCTCCTCCTTTCCTCGAGGCTATACATATTAAGCTCCTTAAGTCTCTCTCATATGTCTTCCGTGCAGACCCTGCACCATTTTAGTTGCCCTCCTCTGGACAGCTTCCATCCTGTCTATGTCTTTGCAGAGATTGGGTCTCAGAACTGCACAGTACTCCAGATGGGGTCTCACCAGCTGTCTGTACAGAGGGATAATAACTTCCTGTTTTCTACTGGTGATGCCTCTCCCTATGCATCCCAGTATCCCCCCAGCCCTCCTTGCTGCCCTTTCACATTGCTTGCCCATCTTTAGGTCATCTGATATGACTACCCCCAGGTCCCTTTCCATTTTTGTTGTTGTTAGTATCTCACCCCCCATTGTGTACTCTTCCCCTGGGTTTTTGTTTCCCAGGTGCATTACCTTGCACTTCTTAGCATTGAATCTAAGCTGCCATACATTTGACCATTCCTCTAACCTTGCCAAGTCCCTTCTCATCCTTTCCACCCCACCCTGTGTATCAACTCTGTTGCAGATCTTAGTGTCATCTGCAAAGAGACATACTTTTCCTTCCAGTCCTTCTGCAATGTCACTTATAAAGACATTGACGAGGACCGGTCCTAATACTGAACCCTGCGGTACCCCACTAGTAACCCTCCTTTCTTCTGAGTGGACTCCATTTACTATTACTCTCTGTGTCCTATTCTCCAGCCAATTCTTTACCCAGGCTGTCATCTTGGGACCCACTCCCAGGCTGGCTAACTTGTATATTAATCTTTTGTGTGGGACTGTGTCAAATGCCTTGCTAAAGTCTAGGTAGGCCATGTCCACAGCCCCTCCCTGATCTACTACTTGGTCACCCAGTCAAAGAAATCTATCAGATTCTGTCTGGCATGACCTTCCCACTGTGAATCCATGCTGCCTAGGGTCCTGTGCCCCTCTGGCCTCTAGATACTCGACAATTCTTTCCTTTAGAAGTGATTCCATCATTTTCCCTATCACTGAGGTTAAACTAACAGGTCTATAGTTTCCTGCTTCTGCCTTGCTCCCACTTTTGTGAAGGGGAATCACATCTGCCCTCCTCCAGTCCTTGGGTACCACCCCATCCTCCCATGATTTGTTAAAGAGGGTAGTCAGTGGTGTCACTAGTTCTACCCTTAGTTCTTTTAGAATTCTGGGATGAATCCCATCAGGCCCCATTGCTTTGTCCACCTTCAGTTTTAAGAGTTCTTTCAGAACCCTTTCTTCTGTAAATGGCCGGTATCAACTTCTGTATCCAGAGTGTTACTACTGTTTGTTTTATGTACCTCCCTTCCTTTGTAAATACTGAGCAAAAATATTTGTTTAGTATCTCTGCCTTTTCACAGTCTCCTCTGCCCAACCCTCCGTCCCCTTTATTAAGCCTCACTATCCCTCCTTGGTCTTCCTTCGCTCCCTGATGTACCTATAAAGGTTTTATCCCTTCTTAACTGAGTTGGCTATCTTTCCTTGGTTTGGGCCTTTGCTGTTCTGACTGCCTTCCCAGCCTCCTTTTGCTTTAACTGATACAGTTCTCTGTCCTGCTCCTTCTGCGATTCCTTGTACTTCCTGAATGCTTTCTTTTCTCTTGAACCTTCACTGCCACTTCCTTTGAGAACCATAGTGGTTTCTCATCATCTTGTTTTGTTTATTTGCTTCACACAAGGCTCATTACCTCTGTGATGGCAGTTTTATTATTCCCATTGTTCTTCCACCCTCCTTCCTGCCCATTTGCTAGTGCATTCCTTAGGCACTCACCCATTTTGGCAAAGTCAGCCTCCTAAAGTCCAGTACTTTTGTCTTTGTATGGCTTGACTCTATTGCTGTGTTTATTGTGAACCATACTGTTCGATGGTCGCTAGTTCCCAGATGGCTACCCACTTCTACATCTGTGATCCTCTCTCCATCTCTATTTGAGAGTATCAAGTCTAATATTGCTCCCTCTCGAGTGGGCTCCAGTACTAGTTGTCTAAGGCATGCCCCCTGTAGGGCATCTAGAATAACTGCACTCTTCGAAGTGGCAGCTGCAACTGCACTCAGTTAACATCTGGCATATTCAGATCACCCATCAGCAATATCTCCCTTTTCTGCCATTCTAAGTATACTTTCTATCATTTCCTTGTCTGTTTCCTCCCCTGAGAAGGGGTCGTATCTAACCCCTGTGTGGATTGTGGTGCCATTGCCTGTCTCCAAATTTACCCACAGTGCTTCTTCTGCTCCCTGTTTACCCTTTTGTTCTGTTGCTTTTATTCCTTCCCTTATGTAAAGAACTACCTCCTCCTCCTCTTTACCCTCCCTGTCCCTCCTGTAGATAGTGTATCCTGGTATGTTTACGTCCCAGTCATGGTTTTGTGTGTACCATGTTTCTGTGACTGCCACAATATCCAGATGTTCCTCCTCCATCAAGGCCACTAATTCAGGAAGCTTGTTACCTAGACTACGGGCATTGGTACTCATTGCTCTCCATTTTTTGATGGCTTTACCTTCTGTTGCAGCATCCCCCACTGACCGTTCTACCTTGGTCTTTTTCTCATTTAGTACCCTGTTTTGTAGGGAGAGGCTGGGATTTTCTGCTGCTTGTCAGTGCCTCCCATTGACTACTTTAAAAGCTTGCCAATGAAGCATTTAAACTGATTGCTCAAAAGACTTGTTCCTTCCTGGACAGATGCAGACCATCCTGCCAGTATAGGCTGGTGTCCCTCCAGGTGGCACCCCAGTCCCCAATGAAGCCAAACCCCTGTGCTCCGCACCATTTTTTCAACCATTCATTAAACTGCATGGTGCCAATTACCCTCGCCTCACCCATGCCTTTGACAGGCAGCACCTCTGAGAAGGATACTGTGTGTGCTACTTGTCTTAGGCCCCTCCTCAACTCTGCAATGTCCTCCTGCACTGCTCTAACCTCATGATGAGCCAAGTCATTTGTCCCTAGGTGGACAATTACGTCCAGCTCAGAATCCCTTGCAGCTGTTGTCGTGATCCTGAGGATGCACTTCCTGTCCCTCCAAGCCATGGCACCAGGCAGGCACCTTACTTCAGTTTTCCCAGCTCCTCCCAGTTCTATCCCCCTAATAATTGAGTCCCCCACCAGGAGCTGCTTCCTTTCCTTGTGGTGTCCTCTGCCTCCTTCCTGTGGCTCTCCCTTTTGACAGCTGTCCTCAGCCTCCTTAGTCTCCTCTGTGGGTGCATCCATAGAGGAGCTATGCTCCCTCAGAATGGTGTATGGATTGTGGAGTGGAACAACTGACTGGGTGTGCCTCTGTTCCACCATCCTCACCCTTCCTGAGCCCACTGTGGTCCAACTGCTGTGTTTTCTTCACAACCTCTGAGGTAGTGGTGGTGGCTGTTGTGCTCCCTGGATGGGGGAAGTTCCCTTCCTACTGTTCAGTGTGGCCTGGGGAAGGTCCCCTACTACTGTCCAGTGTGGCCTGAAGATGGGCAACTTCCTCCTCAGGGCAGAGAGTTGTCTGCAATAGGCAGCATCTCAGCCTCCAGAAAGACTCCCAGAAGACTGCTGCCCCACAGCCATTACATTGCACTACTCCCCCATTTTTTTTTTGTGTGTGATTGGTTTGTAATATAGAAATATATATTTATAATATACAATGTGTATGCTTATATTGTCAGTGCAGTGTGCTAGAGAGGATATGACAGTGACATGCACCTTGCACTCTTGAGGAAATGATGTCAGAACCCAGGTATAAAGGAACTATTTCCAGGGTGGGTGGGTGAGGGGTGGGAGGGGTTGGGCCTAAACTGTGCCCTCGCAAAACAATCAGCTAAAGCTCTGACCCACTGCTGCAATGAGTGCCTTCCTGTCAGCAAGATGCCCACACAACAATTTGATAGAGAATACCCTGCTAATCAAACAGAGAAAAATCCACACATCCAAGTCAGACACAGGTAAACCTTCCCAGCCCCAAAACAGGCCTGGTGGTTTGTGCTCCAAGAGCTGTCAGCCCCAAAATAAGTCAGCTGTGCTTTAAACTCTTCCTGCACTGAAAATCTTAAGAATTGTAACAAACAAACGTAAACCTAGATCCACCACCCTCTGTTGCTTGAAAGACTGTCTTTTCCTGTTTCACACTGCAGGTTTTTCTGTGACCACTTCAACCCCAGTAACTCTGTTAAAAGAGTTTAACTATCACAAACTCCTTCGCACCAGTAAATTATTTAAAATAGTTTCTGTCCCAAAATCCTAGTAGTCAATCCAGCTACCCCAAGGGACAACCAGAATGCAGTATTCAAACACTTATGAGGTTACTTCCAAGATAAGCAGAGTTTGCAAGTTTTTTTCAACTCCTCAGCCAACTGTAATTCATTTAAAAATAGTTTAACTGTCAGCAAATCCTAGTAGACAATCTAGCTACCTCCAAGGACCTACCCAAATGCAGTATTTAAATCCTTCTGAAGTTACTAACAAGATAAACAGAGTTTACAAGCCCCTTCTTGGTTAAACACTAAATAAATGTGAATAAAAAGCAATTACCAAGGGTGGTTAGTTTCACCTCCCACAGAATTAAGCAAAAGTGCACGTTTGTTGCAGATATCAAGTGCAATATAGAATTTCTCACACAGCTCGCAGTTGAAGAAAGTAGTGTCCTTCCAGCTCCAGAAAATGTGCTTTGTGTCTTTGAAAATTGCAGCCAGACTGTAGTAACTTATAGTAATCTGATCTAGTCTGGATATCTCCACCCAGGGCAATTTGTTGCCAATGGTTATATATAACCCTTCCTATTCCAATACAACCTGTTTGGTCTGAAAACAATGTCCTGCCCCCTAAGGCTGTCTGTGTTTCAATTCACACTGCAGGTTTTTCTGTGACCACTCCTTAACCCCAGTAACTCTGTTAAAAAGAGTTTAACTATCACAAACTCCTACGCACCAGTAAATTATTTAAAAATAGTTTCTGTCCCAAAATCCTAGTAGTCAATCCAGCTACCCCCAAGGGACAACCAGAATGCAGTATTCAAACACTTATGAGGTTACTTCCAAGATAAGCAGAGTTTGCAAGTTTCTTTTTCAACTTCTCAGCCAACTGTAATTCATTTAAAAATAGTTTAACTGTCAGCAAATCCTAGTAGACAATCTAGCTACCTCCAAGGACCTACCCAAATGCAGTATTTAAATCCTTCTGAAGTTACTAACAAGATAAACAGAGTTTACAAGCCCCTTCTTGGTTAAACACTAAATAAATGTGAATAAAAAGCAATTACCAAGGGTGGTTAGTTTCACCTCCCACAGAATTAAAGCAAAAGTGCACGTCTGTTGCAGATATCAAGTGCAATATAGAATTTCTCACACAGCTCGTAGTTGAAGAAAGCAGTGTCCTTCCAGCTCCAGAAAATGTGCTTTGTGTGTAGGATACCTTTCTTTAATTGTTTAATCCATCCACCAAATTAGTGCTTTATTCATTTATTTTATTTAGTTTTTGTTAATCGAGTAAGTGCATTAGACAAATAAATTCCTACTTTTAGGCATGACCCAGGAAAAGTAAAAAACAGTTTATCAAACAGTTGTGTTATGACATAAAATAGGTATGTTGTGACATAATACTGCATATCGAAAATGCACATCGTATAGAGGCAAAAGCAGCTGTAGTGTATAACATATAGTGAAATAAATAGTGACAAAAATACAGCTAGTGGAAAACAATTGCATATTGCAACAAGCTGAAAGCAACAGAGTAAGGTAACAGCAAACATACTCAGTAGATCGAGAAATCATTGTGATTGGTTGGCTCCATGGCACTCCAGACATTACCTCATGGGTTTTAGCCCACCTGATAGGCTAGTGATGCACATGACCCAGATCAAATTTTTAGCATATCCAGGTCCCAGAAAACCCTGTTCTCCAGTTTCAAATCGTGCATCTGATCAGGCAAGAAGCACACCAGGAACCCTGTCTGCTCCTACAAGGTAAGACCTTAAACCAAGGATATACATCTATATAATCATGCTCACCAGGCTAAGTCAGAAGGCAGGCACAACAGTTTTTGGTTTTGAAAACCTTGCAAATTTAGAAAACTCCATGATTATAACTAGAGGAGTAACCTAGCTAGCCCTCTGCCTTGGTGTTAGCTAGATCATGTGCTCTTAGTGCAGCCTTCATGTTATACCCTAAAAGGTGTACTGTTGTCCTGTTTTGTGTAGGGCTATGTTGTTGTTATCATCAGTAAGAATTGCGATAATTTTGTTGCTCTCGCTCATTTTGAGCTCTATAGCACAGCGTGAATTAAGCCTCTCTCCTATACTTGCCGCCTACCCCCCCAGTGCTCCTAGGCCTTGGGCCCTAGTGTTGTCCATTTTGTGCCATTTGTGGAGTTCCTGGCACCAGTGAGGCCGTGGGTGGGCCAGCGGCATGTCCTGGCCCAGTGCTGACCGCATGGCTTCTTGCTCGCCCGCTCCGGCTCCTTCAGCAGGGCCATGCTCCCTCCCCCTCTCGCCTCCTCTGGCTTCGGGAGACTCATGGTGCCTGTTCAAGGGGCAGAAGCCCTTGCACTGCGGTGCCAGATCCAGCCACGGACGCCTCTTTCCAGGGAGGCAATGGCACGCAACGGCGCGTGCTCCATAGGCCTGTTTGGGCCTACTGTGGCCCTGTCGCTCTGTGCCTGGTGGTCCTCAGGTTCTCCTCATCTGCTCCTCCTTCCCGCTAGGCCACTGCCCGCATGGGGAAGCGTCCTCTCCTACCGTCCTCGCGGCCTGCCTGGAGCGGGGGGAGGTGGGAGTGCTTCTCGGCTTCCATTTATGCGGAGTTTGTCTAGCCCTGGAGGGAAAAGGTAGCGACCCCTCGTGCTCTACCGCAATGAACCATCTCTGGAGAATCCCATGACCTACCGTGCTGGGCATGGAGAGCAGGGGTTTCCCCGATCTACCGCGCTGGGCATTCTATCCAACCCCCCCACTCCAACCTCTTCCTGGGAGGGTGGGGAGACCGCCAACTCCACCTCCGCCTTCTGTTCCCTCTCTCAGGAAGGGGGATGGGAAATACCGCAGGGCCCAGGATGCCCCTGGGTTTAAAAAAAAAAAAGGGAATTTTACACCAAGGGGAGGAAGTTGGCTGGCCTACAACCGACGACTTGGGGTCCCCCCCATAAGGTCCCTCCCATAGCGACCTTCCAGTGGCCTCCCCCCATGACTGAGCCTCCTGCTCCTGTCTTTTCCTACCGGGGCTTCTTTCTTGCCCCCTACCACTCGGGTCCCTCCCACAGCGACCCGAGTAGGTAGTCTGATTCAGCTGGACTCCCTCCCCGGTCACCACGGCTCCCTCCTATAGCAAACCATGGCACCAGACCACTGATCACCAGCCTTTCCTCCTTCGGGCCCTCGTTGCAGGGGTCCTCACATAGCACCCCCCCAACCTGCATACAGTCTACTAGGGGAGGTAAAATGGATCGCTGAGCGCTGTACCAGTTCTGTTTCTAAGGTATACCTTTCTCTCCTTCCAGATGGTGAAAGTGAAGAAATGTTCCTCGTGCAGCACTACCCTCCTGCCCCAGACTCCAGGCCCCCTCTGCGCGGCCTGTCTCCTGGACGACGACGATTCATCCCTGGAGTGAACCCCGCCCCTGGGCCCCGGCAACCCCGGACCCAGCAGCTCTATGTGGATGGACCCGGGCTCCCTCCTCATCCAAAACCAGCAGGCCATGGTTGCCATGATGGAGAGCCAGCAGAACTTTATGCTCAAGATCATGGAGAAACTGGAATCTCTCACCCAACACAGGGCAAAACCGAGTCCAGAACCCGACAAGGCGGGGGGGCTTCCGAACCCTGAGGACACCCTCCCGGACACCCCATGCGACAACGCGCATGAGGACGGGGAGAAGGATGACGCAGAGGAAGAGGATGAGGCAGACTCAGATGAAGAGGATATGGAGCTTCAAGCGACACCTTCCCTGACTTCAAAGTTATGCTCCTTCAACACGATCCCAGGGCTCATAAAGATCATCAAGGCCACCATGGGTTTCGACACTGAAGAAAGCAGGCCTGAGTCAAAGCTCCACCCCATGATTCAACTGAGACCTCCAACCGCAGAGACCTTTCCTGTATGCCCTGCAATCGAGGACATCTTCAGTAAAGAATGGCAATCCCCCGAACCGGGCAGGATGTTGAATCGTAAGAACCTGGACAGAATGTACCCGGTCCAAGGGGAAAAATCAGATGTCTGGTGCAGGGCCCCCACCATTGACCCCCAGGTGGCGGCCTTTAGCAAAAAGACTGTACTACCATGCGGCACAATAGCCCTCAAGGACCCGATGGACAAAAAGGTCGAAGATATGCTCAAGAGGGCTTTCGAGATCGAGGGCATCGCAGCTAAGGCGACCACCACAGCCATCTATATGACTCGAGCACAGATCCGCTGGCTCGAGGAGCTCCAGAAGCAGACCATACTAAGTCCAGGGAGGCAGAACTGTTAGAATGCACTTTGGATGCAGCCAAATACCTAGCTGATATGTCGGTAGACACCCTGCACCTTCAGGCCAGGGCCACCGCCATCACCAACTGTGCTCGAAGGGCACTGTGGCTGAAACTGTGGGACGTAGACAATGAGTCAAAGACATTGCTACAAAACTTACCACTGCAGGGAAAACATGTTTTCGGGGAGGGTCTGCAGGATTATTTGAAGCAGAAGGAGGAGGAGGGCAGAGACCTCCTCAAGAATAAGTCCAGGTTCTCCTATCTCCCCTCATCGAGGCGGAGGTTTCAGGGGGAGAACAAATCATACCAACCCCGCAGGGACACACAACAACAGGGCCACTCCTTTTGAAGCAGAGGCTCCTCTCACGGCTTCCGTAGCCCCTACCCTCAGAACTATCAGTCTTCCTCCTTCAGAGCCCGGGGACAAAGAACCGGAGGATGAGGTAGAGGCTACAGGGGAAAGCAACAGTGACTGCCCTCTTCTGACAGCAGGCCAGGACCCTTACCTGCCAGTGGGGCAAAGGCTAACTCTGTTCGCCCATCGCTGGCTCCACACAACATCAGACAGATGGGTCCAAGACGTGGTAACCAAGGGATACTCCATAGAGCTATCCCACATCCACATTCCACAAAGATTCATCTCCTCCCCCATAACCAGGAGAAGGGCATCCCCGCATCAGGTTCAACAAATCCTGTCAGAACTAATTCGGAACAGGGCCATCCAACCCGTGCCGGTGCCAGAGCAGAGTCTGGGGGTCTACTCCATATTCTTCCTGGTGCCCAAGAAATCAGGGGAACTCAGGCCCATCCTAGACCTGAAACACTTGAACTGACACGTGGTCTCACACCGATTCAAAATGGAGACCATCCGATCTACCCTACGGTGCGTGCGGGTAGGCGATTTCCTAACGTCCATAGACCTAAAGGACGCCTACCTCCATATCCCCATCATCCGGAAACACAGACAATTTCTCCGTTTCCACATCCTAGGTCACCATTTCCAGTACCAGGCCTTGCCATTCGGCCTGTCGTCAGCCCCAAGAGTCTTCACCAAAGTCCCCATAACCCTGGTGGCCAGACTCAGGGAACAGGGACTGGACATCATCCCGTATCTGGACGACTGGCTCATCTGGGCCCGGTCCAAGAACCAGGCAAGGATTCACACGGAATCCACCCTACAGGCACTCAAAGACCACGGTTGGGTGGTAAATCGAGAAAAGAGCCACCTCAATCCCACTCAGCAGATCGAGCATCTGGGAGTGCTCATCAACTCGGCGCAGGGGTGGGCCAAACTGTCCCTCTCGAGAGTTCACAACTTAATGGAGCTGGCCCGTCAGATGAAGGCCCGCCGCCACACAACAATGGGAAGGATATCCCAGTTGTTGGGCTGCATGACCTCATGCATAGACCTCGTGCCCTGGGCCAGGTGGCACATGTGCATGCTCCAAACTTATGTCCTGACTCGGGGGGCACCGAGCGAACACAACCTACAGGTCGTGGTACCACTACCCCATGCAGCGAGGCTCTCCTTGGCATGGTGGACGGTGGAGGCGAATCTGACCAGGGGAGTCCCTCTGGAGGCCCCTCACTCAATCGCCATAGAAATGGATGCGAGCCTCTCCGGCTGGGGAGCTTGCCTGGGAGACACAACGGCACAGGGCCTATGGTCACCAGCGGAGGCCGAGCTCTCCATCAACATCCTGGAGATAAGAGCCATATTTCACGCCCTAAAGGCATTCAAATGCCAGGTTCACGGTCAGTCGGTCCTGATCCGCTCCGACAATCGAGTCACGGTGGCCTACATAGCAAAGCAAAGTGGGACCAGGAGTAGGGCCATACTGAGGGAAACAATGGCAGTCCTCAACTGGGCCCAGGCCAACCTCAGGTACCTGAGCGTGGTTCACCTGGCAGGAAGGTTGAACGTTCACGCGGACTGGCTCAGCAGACAACAGGTGCACCCGGGGGAATGGCGGTTACACCCGGACCTATTCCAGATGATCCAGGCGGCATGAGGGCCCGTGTCCATGGATCTCATGGTGTCACGGGAGAATGCTCAGGTCAGGGAGTACTAGTCGCGGTTCAGGGACAGTCTCTCCCAGGGAACGGACGCCCTGTCACAACCTTGGAGGCGGAAGAATGTTTACATCTTCCCACCACTTCCCCTGATCCCCCAGGTCCTAGCCAAGGCATGGGAGTCAGGCCATACGGTTATCCTCGTGGCCCCCTACTGGCCACGCAGGGCATGGTTCGCAGCATTCCGAGAGATGTCACTAGCCAGCTTCA
The DNA here is from genome assembly GCA_016271365.2 of Neoceratodus forsteri. Taxonomy (NCBI): domain Eukaryota; kingdom Metazoa; phylum Chordata; order Ceratodontiformes; family Ceratodontidae; genus Neoceratodus; species Neoceratodus forsteri. The sequence continues at coordinate 186,515,354 of CM028129.1, forward strand.
GGATACCCTACCGAACAGACATGCTCTCACAGGGGCCGGTGCTCCATCCGACCCCGCGGACCCTGAAGCTCACAGCCTGGCTCCTGAGAGGAGGAGACTGAGGGCAGCGGGATATCATGATTCCGTCATCAGCACCCTACTCCAGTCCAGACGGGCTTCCACCACTTCCACGTACGGGAGGCAATGGTCCATTTTTGCTCGGTGGTGCCTGGAATGGGACAAGGTCCCCGAGCAGACCGACATGGCTACCATCCTTCTGTTCCTACAGCAGGGACTGGATAAGGCCTAGCACACTCTTCCCTCAGGGTGCAACTATCAGCCATAGGCGCGGCTACAGGTCTCATTGACGGATACACCCCGGGAGCCATCCTGACGCCGTACGTTTTCTAAGGGCAATAGAGATCCTCCGACCGAGGACTCAACCAACCATCGCCCCGTGGGACCTCCCTCTAGTCCTTGAGTCCCTCAACTCGACTCCCTATGAACCCCTCCTCGAGGCGGATCTGTTCTGGTTCGGCCTCAAGATTTGCTTCTTGGTGGCAATCTGCTCGGCTAGAAGGATCGGAGAACTGGGGGCCCTATCCTGCGCAGAACCTTACACAGTGTTCACCCCGCTAGGAGTCCGTCTGAGAACAGTTCCAGCCTTCCAGCCAAAGGTTTCCACCAGTTTTCACAGAGAGCAACCCATCGAGCTACCCACCTTCCCGAGAGGGCCCCAGCAGGGCTCCAGCGCACTCCCACATTACCTCGACGTGGGATCTGCCCTCTCTGTGTACTTAGCCAGAACCCGTCCCATACACAAGACAGAGAGACTATTCGTCATCTCGAAGGGGCAGAGGCAGGGTAAAGCCGTCTCCAAGGCCACCATTTCCGAGTGGCTTAGGAGAGTCATCCAGAACGCCTACATAGCAAACCGGATGACTCCACCCCAGGAGATCAAGGCTCACTCCACCAGAGCGATCGCCACCTCTTGGGTGGAGAGAGCCAGTGTATCCTCAGAGGACATATGTAGGGTGGCCACATGGAGTTCCCTCCACACGTTCGCCAGGCACTACAGGCTGTAACAATTACAGGCCATACGGCCTGCCTTCGCCACCCAGGTCCTGGCGGCAGCATCCTCAACCATTCACTCTTAGTCCACTCTGCTCCCTCCTTGGGTACTCACTGCTTCTTATCTACCCATGAGGTAATGTCTGGAGTGCCATGGATGCCAACCAATCACAATGGGTGTTTACTCACCTGGTAAAGGTGATTGTGTTGGTTGGCATCCATGGCACTCCAAGGCCCTCCCCTCAGAGTGCTCAGAGTGACCGGTTTTGAACTAAGGGATCTCTTCCCATGGTAGGCCCACAGGGGAACAGACAGCAATGATTGTTTCTAATGATAAACTACCAGTCGGACCTTCGGGTTCGAGACTAGTCTGTAATATTAGGAGAAGAATAAAGACTCAGCCTCCGGGGCCATTGATACTACGTCGTGGTCCGCTTCCTCTGTGTCTCTGATCATCTCTCTTGTTACCCTCGCTTGGTTGGGCCTGCACCGTATGTGTTTTTCTTTTGTACTAATTAACCTTTATTTCAGCTATGGAAGATTCAAACTGGAGAATAGGGGGTTTCTGGGACCTGGATATGCTAGAAATTTGATCTGGGTCATGTGCATCACTAGCCTATCAGGTGGGCTAAAACCCATGAGGTAATGTCTGGAGTGCCACGGATGCCAACCAACACAATCACCTTTACCAGGTGAGTAAACACCCATTTACAATGATATGCAGGAAAGATAAACAACTGGCATATGTTTCAGCCACAGGTGCAATCATACTGTATGTGAACAGCAAATAATACATGCATTTAAGTTTAAATAGTTGGTGCATGGATGTGGTTCATAGTTCCAAAGAGAGAGTATTCCAGAAGTGAGGGACAAGGAAATAGAAAGCCTTCTGCCCCAAGTTGGTAGAGAGTTTGGGAACACAAAGAAAATATGTATCTGATGACCTGAGGGTAAGTGGTAATGAAGTCATTCTGCCAGGAAGAGTGGTACCTGAGACTAGAGTATTTTACCTAAGAAGCAACCAAGCACAAAGGAGCACATAATAGCAGTGTATAGTTTTCCTGATCCAGTACACACTGAACAATGATGGGTGAGGTGATTACCTCAACACCCTGTGGAGTAAAACTGACCCACTCGCCAGTATGTGTTTTTAATATTTATTTATATACTCAAACCACAACTAAAGCAACTCGGCAGAAGGCAATACTGGACCTTGTGCTCACAAACAGGGACAGTGTGATGGGGGTAACAGTGGGGGAGCACCTGGGTAACAGTGACCACCAGTCATTGTGGTTTGAAATCACAGAAAGAGCAGAAACAAACCACACAAAAACACGTATCCTGGATTTTAGGGGGGCAGACTTTGGGAAAATGGGAGATGCTTGAAAGAGGCATTAAGGAATGGGACAGGAATCAGGGATTGAGGAACAGTGGGCAGTATTTAAAATGGGGATTATAAGAACAACAGAATTATGCATTAAGCAGGTTAGCAAGAGGAAAAGAAACAGGAGACCATTATGGTTTTCCAAAGAGGTAGCAAAGAAAGTGAAAGCCAAAAGACTGCATTCAGGCAATATAAAAGACACAGGCAGAAGGGGATAGGGAGAAGTACCAGGAGAAACAAAGGGCAGGGAAGTCAGTAAGGAAGCCAAAGCTCAGACAGAAGAACACATTGCAAAATCAATGGTTAAAGGGGACAAAACCTTTACAGGTACATAAGTGAAAAAGAAAGGACAAAGGGAGGGATAGTTAGACTGAAGGGGAGGATGGGAGCAGCATGGAGGATGACAACAGTAAAGCTGACATATTGAACAGGTATTTCTGCTCAGTCTACTAAGGAAGAGGGGGTAATGGGTCTGAAGGGAGTACAAGGGTGAGAATGGTGCAGAAATGGACACAAGTCCCTTTACCGAGAAAGGGTCCTGAGGAACTGGAAGTAATAAGAGTTGACAAAGCAATGGGGCCAGATGGACACCCAGGGTCCTTAAGAACTAAGAGAGGTGGTGGCAGAACCTCTGGCTATCCTGTTCAGCCAATCACTGGAAACAGGGAGGTACCCAAAGACTGAGGACAGCAGATGTAGTCCCTTATACAAAAGTGGGAACAAAGAGGAAGCAGGGAACTACAGACCAGTCAGCCTCACCGTAGTGGGAAAGATCATGGAAGCACTACTGAAGGAGAGATTGGTGGAACATCTGGTTGTCAATGGACCACAGGACCCAAGGCAGCATGGTTTCACCAGGGGAGGTCATGTCAGACCAACCTCATTGAATTTTTGACTGGGTGACTAGGGAGGTGGATCAGGGAGGGCAGTGGACATGGCCTATCTGGACTTCAGCAAGGCTTTGACACTGTGCCACATAGAAGACTATTACACAAACTGGGGAATATGGGTGTGGCAGGACAGTAGTGTGGTGGGTAGGTAACTGGCTGGGTGGCAGGACACAGAGGTGGTGGTAAATGGCTGTCACTCCACAGAGGGAAGAGTGACCAGTGGGTACCACAGGATCAGTGCTGGGACCGGTCCTATTCAACATCTTCATCAGTGACATTGCACAACGATATAGAAGGCAGAATTTCACTGTTCGCTGATGACACAAAGCTCTGTAACAGAGTAGACACACCAGAGGGTGTAGACAGAATGAGAAGGGACCTGCAGAAACTTGAAGAATGGTCAAGGGTTTGGCAGTTGAAATTCAATGCAAAGAAGTGCAAGATAATGCATATGGGGCACAAAAACCCTGGCACAATATATCAGTTGGGGGTGAGGATATAGCATGCACCAAGCAGGATAGGGATCTTGGGGTTGTCATCCTGATGACCTCAAGGTAGGGAAACAGTGACAAGGCATCAGGTAAAGCAAATAGGATGCTGGGATGTATAGGCAGGGCATCACCAGCAGGAAAAGGGAGGTCATAATTCCGCTATACAAGACACTAGTGAGGCCCCACCTGGAGTACAGTGTACAGTTCTGAGACCATACCACGTAAGGACATAGACAGGGTAGAGAAGGTTCAGAGGAGGGCAACAAAGATGGTGCATGGGTTGCATCACAAATCCTATGAAGACAGGTTGAAGGAACTGAACATGTACTCCTGGAGGAGAGGAGGGAGAGGGGATATGATAGAGACATACAAGTATCTCACAGGGAGGAACAGGGTGCAGGAAAACACTATTTTTAAGCGAAAAAGATGTTTCAGGACTAGAGGGCATGGGATGAAGTTGGAGGGAGGACGATTCAGAGGAAACATGAGAAAGAATTTCTTCACTGAACGGGTGGTGAGTGGTGGGGGCTGAAACAATCACGGGATTTAAGAATGCATGGGATAGACATAAAGGAATTCTAGAGGTCAGGGGTAAGGGGAAATAGACTTCTAGGAAAACAAACTGAACTTACAAGCTCAAATGGGCAGACTAGGTGGGCCATAGGCCCTTATCTGCCGACACTGTCTATGTATCTATGTATCTATGTAAAGACTGGCACACACAAACTCTGTCAAGATAAACAGGCACTGCCAGTCTTAATCAAAAAAAATCATGGGGTGTGCTCCCAGCAGCCAGCATTATAACTTACAATTCTGATTCATCTGCACAAACTAGAAAGAATAGCTAAAGGGGCAGAGTATTGGATATGCAGCAGATAAAGATCATTAAAATTTTGGATTTTTATTATAAGAGGAAATTGCTAATGAATTTCAGAGATATAAAGCAAGGGTTATTATTTTGTCAAATGTATGGCAGCTTAGATTCAATGCAAAGAAGTGCAAAGTAATGCACCAGGGAAACAAAAAACCAGAGGAAGAGTACATAATGAGGAGGGGGTGAGATACTGACAACAGCAGAAATCGAAAGGGACCTGGGGGTAGTCATATCAGATTACCTAAAGGTGGGCCAGCAATGTGAGAAAGCAGTAAGGAGGGCTTGGGGGATACTGGGATGCACAGGGAGAGGCATCACCAGTAGAAAACAGGAAGTTGTTGGCCCTCTGTACAGAAAGTTGGTAAGACCACATCTGGAGTACTGTGTACAGTTCTGGAGACCCCCATCTCCGCAAAAACACAGACAGGGTGGAGGCTGTCAAGAGGAGGGCAACCAAAATGGTGCAGGTCAGCACCAGAAGACATATGAAGAAAGACTAAAGGAGCTTAAGATGTATTTCTCGAGGAAAGGAGGGAGAGGGGGGACATGATAGAAACTTTCAAATACCTCAAAGGAAATATACAAAGTCCAAGAGGGTAGCATCTTTCAGAAAAAGAGATGTGTAAGAACAAGGTGGCACAATTTGAAGATAGAGGAGGGACGGCTCAGAGGTAATGTGAGGAAGTATTTCTTCACAGAGAGGGTTGTAAATGCATGGAATGGCCTTCCTGAGGAGGTCATAGAGTCAAAAACAGTGGGGGAATTCAAGAATGCATGGGACAGACATAAGGTAATTCTAGTGGGGGGTAGGAGGAAGTAGGCTGTTGGTTAACTAGGATCTGCAGCTTACGATTAGGTAGGGAAATGAGCAGTCTAGGTGGGCCAAGCGGTCCTTATTTGCCATCAAATTCTATGTTTCTATGTTACAGAAATAGTTTATGAAACGGTATTGGCTACAGAACTGGGCCACAGGACTATGTCCATCTGGGTCAGCATACTGGAACGTGAAGTGATTATATGATGTTGTACTAAGGTCCTAAAATTCATAAAGTGATGAGTATAAGTTAGATCTTGGAGGAGACGTTGTATCCTGGAGAGAAGTAATTGGTTTAGGAATTAACAGAAACCTGTGTGAGTAGATAAAGATACATGAAATATAAGAATACAAGTTACAAATTATTTTATTAGAAGAATGAGATCTTTAATAATATTCTGAAAACTAAATACTGTAATTGCTATATACAGAATATTTTTGAGTTTGTAATGGTTTTTAATCTTGATTTTTATTACACATAGGATCTTTCCTGATGAAGTGGTAAGTAGAGACGACACAATGTAGACAGTTTAAGTGTGCCAGTCTGTACACGTGAATTTACTGTATAAATAAATACTTGGCTAAAAGGGGGAGTGTGTATTTCCTTGGTCGTACTCACCTTTGCGTTTTGTTTCATTTGATTCTACCTGTTTACTGTACCTACCCTGCTGTACCCCCTCCACATACCCCCCCCCAGTTGTACCTGGAAATGAGCCTTAACTCAGTGTGCCCATCTGAGCTAAAAATCCCAAGTAAATAAATAAATAAATTAGTAGCAAGTACTGTATATATAAATAGTTTGCTAGCCTACAAAGGCCATGATACACAGATAAATGGATCCTCAGGATGCTACTCTTCCTATTTTTATTTTGACTGCATATGACCATTTACCAAATTATCATCCCAGAGGAGGAGAACGTGGAGGTTTGGAGACCAGTATTCCACCTGTACAAAACCTACTAGTTGTTTTCAGCATTAGATATAATAAATTCAGGTCACTGGAAAGAAAAAAAATTTTGCCCACTGCTCACCACTCCAGGAAGTTCCTGGAATCAACATGTTTACTTTTTCTGCCCCAAAATGTAATCACTATTTAATGTGTTCCTTCCATATGCACATTTTGTACAAGCCATTCTTTCATTAAGTTTATTAAAAGGTATGTAACCAAGTTGGGGTTACGGTAGTAATAAAAGACAAAAAGCACTACATTTATGGAATCCATTGTTCCTAAAACAGCAATTTAAAAGTTGTTGAATCGATTATACTGAGGAGATGGCATGAACAGCACATGCACACTGACAACATGTAGATACCACGACCCATTTTCATAGCTTAGTCACATGAAAAACAGAAGTGTGAAGTTAGGGCACAAGAGGAATTAACTGTAAACGCAAGTCATTAGGCTGCTCAACAGATCTGGAAGCCTGCAGAGAGTCACCAGGACTGCAATATCCTGTACAGAGACTTAATTCTAATCTTCATAATTACCGGAGTGTGCAGTTCATACCAGACAAAACAGCATTTTCCTGAAACTCATTAATGTCATTACACAGCATCTTGCAAGACTTACTTCATGGGAATCTTCCCTCCAGTTCAGATTGAAAGAGATATGAGAATCCACCCCCCAACCCCCCAAAAATAATAATCAGGGACACAGTGAGGGGTGCAAAGTCATGTAGATTGCCTGCTGTGCCATCCAGCTGCTGAAATTAAGGATACATAATTGTTATGATGAAGAACTACTGTAGATGCATAAAATAGAATATGCATTTTTAAAGGAACCCTGCCAATCCCCCTTTGGCCTCAAACTGTCCCAGTCCCTAGTTTAAAAAAAAAAACATTTTATGATTACTCACATTCTGTAGGATGTGCTGATGTAGCTGGTAGTTTGATTTTGAATTCCTTTTTGCTTTTTAAACGTGAAAAACAGGCTGCCCACTATCCTGGTATTTCCACACAAAAAAGCATTTGTTTACAGTCCTTAATCAGCTGCCACGGTTTCTTTCCTGCACTTGGGAACTCCCTTAATGCAATCTAGTGTAAGCACCCCCATTTATGGGAGCTTACCTGTGGAGCTTTGGGGCCAACAGGGGCTCTCTGCCCACACTCCAGCATCTTCACCCTCCAGTCCCCCAGGGCTTGCAGCATGGGACCAGCAAGGCATTGCATCTGCTTTGTCAATGGCTCTGAATGTCTTGTGGTCCCAGCCCCCTGACTAAAAAGTGGGAACAGGACTGAAAAAATAGGCCCGCAGTGCCAGGAGGAGAAGATGGGTTGGGAGCACAGCCCACAGTGCTTCAGCACCATTGAGGACATTATGTGCATGAGCACAATGGAGAGAAATGCTTTTTTTTTTTTTTCAGATCAGGCCACACGCCCATGTCAGTTCAAAGGTCCCCAGCTCCAGGAGGCAAAATAAGAGCCAGAACCTTGTGCCAACCACAGGACAGTGGTTTTGCATATAAAAGCCCCTCCTGGGTCCAGGACAGGCAGCGGGGCCAGAATAATAAAATAAAAATGTTCCCAGTGTTATTAGGGTTCCATGAATGCATGGGAACCCACAGAACTGAAGCCAGAGCTTCTAAAATAAACCAAAGATTGTGACTGCCTCAAAAAACCCTGTTCTGGTCCCAAGATCACCTGTGGGATTGGAAAAAGCACAACCCAGCTCAGATGGACTAATGAGCAAGCAGCAGGAGGCTGCAAGACTGTAAAAAATACTACTTTAACAATGTAAACATGGCAGCACTTAGTGAATTACAGGGTTACTGTGCATCATGGGAAAGGATGCTGGGTGCTGTGATTGACTGGGCAATCCCCGCCAATCACCAGAGGCCAGCAACAAGGAAGCAGCCAATTCAGCATTGAATTTCAGCCTTGAGAGTGAGGGTGACTGTTCTCTTGGGGTCAGTCAGAGCTGGGTAAAAGAGTATGAGGAGGTAGGCTGTAGAGCTCACAGCCACCCCAGCTCCCATCTCAGTCAGGCTCTCAAAAGTCTGTTAACATAAAGAAGTATACTTCAGCCAGAGAATCATCCAAGAAGGAGGGTGTTTCAGAGAAACACCAACACCACAGGAGAAAAGGAAATTGCTGTTGGTAGTCTGCCCTCACAGTATTCCCAGTCGGGATAAGATCCAACTCTCCGGACATTAGTTTCAACAGGACCCAAACCACCAACTGTTCCAGAGGAACACTGAGAGGAGAGAAGCAGAGGGAGAACTACAGCCTGCTGTGATGCCCTGTAGAGGTGAGAGTCACAATAGCTGTTGCTATCCCTCATCCAGCATTCAGTTGGGGGGGTGTCTGATTTCTGTGAAAGGAGGGGTCTGGAGAGCTGTGGCTGTGTGGTGCCACAGCCACACCCCTCAGGATGTGATGAAAAACCTTAGAGGCTAAGACAACAAAAGGCCTTAAAGGCAAAGGTGACAACAGCATGTCCAATCAAAGGCCCTTAAGAGGGTGAACCCACAGATCACATCAGTGCAAGCTAAAGCTGAAGAGTCACTGAGTTCCAGTTCAGCACTCAAGTGCAGCAAGGCACACGTCTGAACTGTATCTCAGAGCTGTGGCTCTGCGGAGTTTCCTAGTTTCCTTGGGATAGATAGATAGATAGATAGATAGATAGATAGACAGACAGACAGACAGACAGACAGACAGACAGACAAAGTAGGAAGGGAGGGGGTTGAAGCCCTGGACAGGACTGTGCCATCTTCTAGACAGGCCCGAGCAGAAGACCATCGAGGCCATCCGGTCCACCCCTGTTTGGATTACAAACAGGGGCTCCTTTATGTTTAGTTTCTTTCAGTTGACAGAAAGTGTTGTTTAAATTCCTGCAAGCATGTCAACTCATTACCACCCTCCTTAGTTACCAGCAATCCGGTGAGGTACCCACCTCAATACAGAGAGCTTTCTCTGAGGCCTTTTGGAGAAACAAGTCAGGTGCACCTGCAGTTTGGGACTGGGACTGCCAGGGGATTGTGGGACTGTTGAAATATAGAATTTTCCCCATTGCATCTATTTTTCTCTCATGTCCCTTTGTGCTTTCCTTACCCCTCCCTGTTAAATAAATTGTTATTCATGCATTTTGCTATAGGTGTGTTTGGTATTGCTATTTGTATCAGTGTCAGTGGCTCAGTAAGTACACCCTCGCCTTGGGGGCCAGAAGAATAGATGATCATGGGTTCTAGACCCACACCTGGTACTTTGGGTAATACCTATACATTACACTGTAGTGTAATATGAGAGGGGTGCTGCACTGCTGAGGTGACGTCCTTCAGATGAGACATTAAACCGAGATCCCTTCTGGTCACAGTCCAGGTGGAAGTAAAGGATCGCATGGCACTTATCGATAAAGATCGGGGTTTTTTATTGAAACAATAACAACTATATAATTATTACAAAGAAAAAGATAAACAAATAATCTTGGTATTTCCTCAAATTATACATTTAGGAGAATAAACAGAAATTAAGAATCTAGCAAAAAAGAAAAAAGCCCTTGTCTATATAACAAGACATTTAGGAAAAATTTAAAACCACAACAAGAATTATGTACAATTACTTCCCATTCCATTGGCTCATGTCATAGGTTTGTATAAATCTGTAATCCAGGGCATGTGATGCCATTGGTCGTGCAAAACTGCCAGACAGACAAGTTTATATTCGAGTTTATACAGTTCACATGGACATAAGTTATTTTTGCCAGAAGTTCATGTAGTGAAAACCATTTTTGCTGCAATGAATAAAAACATCTATTTTTCCAGAGATGCAATTTAAAACATTCAAACAGAACCCTCAGTGTACTCCCAATTCCATTTATTCTAAATATCCATATAATTCCCATACACTGAAACAACATTCGTCAGGGTGCTAAATGCAGGTTCTGCCCACACTTGAGCTACCAACTGCCAAAAGCCTAAAACATAGGCTCACATAAAGACAAAGTGCTCTATTGTTTCCAGTTGCTTCTGACAGCCTACTCTCAAACAAACCTGCTCTTCAAGCTGCATATTCTTTTGCTTAGCTTTAGCAGTTAATCTCTTGTGACAACCAAGCCACTGTATATCCCACCTTATGAGAGAGAGATCCTGGGATCAGTTATTTGATCCAAAACATAAGAAGTAAATTGTGGAGGGCACCTGTCAAAAACTGTATCAGCGTAAACATTTTTCCAGGATATTATTGCCATTTGAGCTCTGGAGGTTTTCCATTGTCTCAGTTTACAAAAAGCTTCTTTCATATAACTGGGAGCCAAAACAGAAACTTTAATCACCAATAGGAATTCTCCTTCCCACACCAGTAACCAGGGTTTTACAATTCTGCAATATCCAGGGTACCCAAATTTTACCTGAGACAGTAAATAATGGTTTAATATTAGAATTTAAAAAATCCCATTGAAAAAAACTATTGGGTGCATCATGTTTAAGCCTCCCTGTTTAATGGGGAGACAAGTAATATTTCTCTTCAAGGGATTCAACCTACTTCCCCAAAGGGCCAGAAAAAAATACTAAATAAGGGAGTTACCAAGGGCTTGGGGGGATATGACCAAGCAGAGTCATCCTGGCTGAACACAAAGTGCAGTAACTGCAGTAAGAAAAAACAAACACAAACAAATGGAATTAAAAATGCTCTAATCATATAACATACGAACATACGAAATTTGCCAGCAGATAAAGGCCTAGAGGTCTATCAAGTCTGCTTGAATGTGCAGCTAGCACCTCTTATTCTGCAGCTGCCCCTCCCTTCCACCCTTCCCCTTCATTAACCCTCTCCCTTGTCCTGTCCCACCCTCGTTTGAAGCAGTCCACTGTTCTACTGCATACCACTTCAGCAGGTAACGCATTGCACCCAGCCACCACCCTCTCTGTAAAAAAGTGTCTCATCTCCCTCCTGAACCTTCCTCGCTCCAGTCTCATATCATGGCCCTGGTGGCCCTCCCTCCTCTTACTTTGAACAGCCCCTCTGTACCCGTCTTGTTTATTCCTTTCATGTATTTAAAGGTTTCAATCATGTCACCCCTGTCTCTCCTCTCCTCCAGTGAGTACATGTTCAACTCCTTCAACCTCCTCTCATTTGATAAGCCCCTAGCCCCTTGATCATCTTTGTCGCTCTGCGCTGCACCCCCTCCAGTAACTTAATGTCCCTCTTCAGATACGGATGCTAGTACTGCACGCAGTACTCCAGGTGTGGTCTAACTAATGACCTATACAGTGGCAGAATCACCTCCTCCCTCCTCGAGGATATACCCCTTGCAATACAACCCAGCATTTTGTTGGCCTTTGCAGCTGCCTTCCTACATTGTGCCGAGTTGTTCATTGACCTTGTAATGAGCACACCCAGATCCTTCTCCTCCTCTGTCTGGGCTATAAATTATTTGCTTTTTTTCCCATTTGCCATCAATTCCATTGGGCCATCTTTTTTTTTTTTTTTTTTTTAACACAATTCAGTTTTAGGTTTCCAGTTTAATAAAGCCAGATCTCCATCATCAAATTTTAACCCTCAAGTAGAAATAGGCTACTTTTGTAACTCAATGCTTGCTACTTTAGTGGGACCAGATAAATCCTGCCTAAGTTGCCGACCCAACAGCACAAGGGCAGGGCACCAGTCAGCAACACCGATGACTCAGGTTCGGGAACGGACTCCGGATAATGGAGGGCCAGCTGGGGAACAGGGATTGAACATCCTAAGGACTGCCCTCCTTCTTCAGGGGGGAGGGGGGTAGAGTGTCTGGCACAACACAGACCCCTGGTGGAGGCTGCAGATACCTCCGTGCTGGTGCCATCACTTAAGGGGGGGGCGAATGTGGGATATCATTGCATGTCCCCACCCCCAGGGAAAAGCAACACCAAAAACACAGCTGCCGCCTCTATCAGGCTCCAGCTCTCTCAGCTCCAGCTGTACCACCATGACACTCTGGGCCCTTAACCCATTACGGCCTCTGGTGTGCCCGGCCGATTCCAAACCCCACTCTGGGGGGATAAGCCAAGGAGGCAATATCAGTAACCTCACCTCCCAGAATCCTTCCTCCAGCTTGTGCGGGTTCACCGGGTGCATTGGCCCCACCCTGGGGGGCAATACAGGGGATATCCTTGGCCGAAGAGATAAGTCCCAGGGTGCAATGGGTTCCAGGATGGGCTGGGGCTGAGCCTTGGCAGTAGGGTTAAAAAACATAATAAAAAAAATCCTGCCTAAGTTGTCTACCTACACATTTACTTAGGTTTAAAGATGCTCCAGAGAGTAAGTCAAATTTAATGCATGTTTTCAAGGCACATTGGTTCGAGAAATCATCTTCTACTAGTAGGCACGTGTCATCTGCATAAGCAACAGCCGTATGTGGTATAGTTCCTTCCTCATTTTTTACTGGAAGTATTAAAGGGTCATTATTAAGAGCACATAGTAATGGCTCTAAACAGAAGGCGTAAAGGATAGGACTCATGGGCAGCCCTGTCTTACGCCCTTATGTATCTTGCAAGCATTCCCACACCACCAACTGACCACCAGAATCACAGAAACTCAGTTATATAAACATTTCAACCATGATATAAAGGAATCTGGAATCCCATACATGTGCAGCATATACCACAAATAATCATGAGCCAGAACATCAAAAGCTTTCTGTTGACCTAGAGACAGTATAAGTCCCTGCATGCTGCCAGTGTTGCCTCATTCTACCACTTCTCTTATTAAAATAAGATGGTCTGCTATCTTTCTGGAACAGAACAAGCCTGTACTGGGGTTATCAGATGCCTGACTGCTTGAAGTAATCTGCTATTTAAAATTTTTGCCATAATCTTAAAATCTGTATTTAACAGGCTTATTGGTCTCCAGTTAGATAGATTACCTTTTCCCCTTCCTTATATAGTTATATTAACAGTCCTTCACTCGTGCTAGGTATTAGGTGCTTGGAAGCAAGCATAAAATTAAAAACTAATGCCAATTCATCCATCAAGTCGGAACCTAGTAATTTATATAATTCACTAATAAGCTTATCTTTCCCTGGAACAATAGCAGTGCCCAGGAAAGAGATAGCTGAGGCTACTTCAGATCAAGTAATCTCTGCTGTAAGCACTTGGCTAATGTCAGCAGGAAGAGGAGGAATTTGTAATAGCGAAAATAATTATTCTCTACCAAAATTAGTAATGAAGGAGGGTCCAAACAAGTCAGCAGTATAGTCTGAACTCCAAAACGACTTGTAAAATCTAAAAATTATCAGTATGAAGTAAGCCATTTGCATCAATAAGTCCATTTTTTTTGTTTAGTCTAAACTGGCAGCTCTCATATAGGCATACCTGTCCCAACCTCCAAATTTATGTTCCTGTTATAAACTATGTTCTTTCTCAATGAAACTGGAACATCTCTTTCTTTATATTATTGATTTGATTATAATCATTACCCGTGTCTGCTGTTAAGGAAACCAATTTCCTAGCTGCTCTACATGAAGTATGTCCTGGAGGGGCAGCTACCAGAAGAAACAAAGCTGGAACAGGATCTTGGTGTCATGATCTCAAGTGATTTAAAGATAGGGAAGCAATGTGAAAAATTTACACTAAAGGCAAGCAGCATCCTCGGATGTACCGGTAGGGGTATTACCAGTAGGAAGCGTGATGTAAACCTCCCACTGTATAGGTCCCTGGTGAGACCTCGCTTGGAGTACTGTGTGCAGTTCTGGAGACCTCACCTAAATAAGGACATAGACATCTGGAAACCATGCAGAGACATGCTACCAAAATGGTGCAGGGTCTGCACCACGAAATGTATGAAGCTAGGCTCAGCAATCTAAATTTATTCTCCCTCGAGCAGAGGAGGAACAGAGGAGATGTGATTGAGACATATAAAATTTGTTAAAGGGATCAACACAGTACAAACTAGGAACCTCTTCCGGGAAAACAGGGTTGCACATACTAGAGGACACAATATACGCCTGGTGGGAGGTAAATTCAAAACAAATGTTGAGAAGCATTTTTTCATGGAGAGGGTGGTGGACCCTTGGAACAGCCTACCACTGGAGGTAGTGGCAGTCAAGATGGTCAGTGAATTCAAACAGGCATGGGACAGACAGTATAGTCACCTTAGCAAGACAACTTGATAGTGGGGCGTAGAAAACCCAGGCAGACTAGATGGACCACACGGTCTCCTTCTGTCAGCAAAATCTTATGTTCTGCAATTGATGGTGTTGGGTTAAATATGTAAAGTACTTAGATTCACACTGTAATCTACTCTGCTTCTGAAGAAAATGTTGTAACTCAGTTTTGGTATATTCCCACTTAACAGTAGGGTCATCATAAAAAAAAAAAAAAACAGTCTTTTTAGCAGCTATAAATTATTTTAACAATCCCAGTACTTTAAGATTGTTTAATAGTGCTCAATTAAATTTCCATAACCCCCGGATCATGAGACTGAGCAGTATGTATCCTCATAGAAATTCTCACCAATCTATGGTCTGAAAATACTAGAGGCATGGTAGCAGCTGAGAGCAAGAGTAAAGTAAAGGAAATAAAAATAAAGTATATTCTAGTGGCTATAGGCCCTTTAAAAAGGCAGGATCATTTTTAACAGTTACCTTGTGGTAGGCATCTGACAACTCTCCCATTCGGACTAGGTCACATAAATAGACCATATCACAAAAGAGTTTCTTTGTTTTTGTGTATCTTTCATGATATAAGGCAGATAGACCACAGCTGGAATTACCCCTTAATATAACTGCTTTGGAAGAAAATAAATAAGGTTGAATCACCTTCAATAGGGCTATTCTCTCTGCCTTTGTCTGTGGAGTGTACACATTGATAACATGCATAATTTGACTCTTTTGACCCTGCACTTTAACATCTAAAAAATGATCTAGCTGGAGATAAATCAGTTAATTTTAGGATGGTTACATCTAAATCTTTAAAAAGTTTACCCACTCCAGACATTTATCAGGGCCTATGGACCAAAAGGATGGTCCTGTACACCCAACTGTTTTTGCCACAGCTATATAACTCCTACCCCAATGTCTGAGATGAACATGTTAAATAGGACAAGTCCCAGCACTGATCCCTGGGGGACCCCACTAACGGCCCTTCTGGGAGATGAGACCTCACCCCCCCCAACCACCACTCTCTGATACCTATCTGTTAACCAAGTCTCAACCCACCCTAGTATCCTCTCCCCAAACCCAAGCTCCTCAGCTGCTCCAACAGCCCATGGTGTGGCACCAAGTCAAAAACCTTAGAGAAGTCCAGGTACCGGACATCCACTGGCTTCCCCTTGTCCAGAGACCTTGTAACCTAGTCATTGAATTCAACTAGGTTCATCTGACATGATCTTCCCTGAATGAACCCATGCTGTCATTCATCTTGGAGACCATGAGTCTATAGAAACTCCACCATCCGTTACTTTAAGATGGTTTCCAGCTGCTTCCCCACCACAGACATCAGGCTAACCAGTCTGTAGTTTCCCGGCTTCTCCCACAGATCACCCTTATGGAGCGGCACAACATGCACCTCCATCTAGTCGCGGGGGACCCATCCACTTTGAAGGAAGGAGTTGAATAAGTCCATCAGTGGTGCAGCCAGGACATCTGACATTTCCCTCAATATCCTGGGGTGAAACCCATCTGGACCTGGAATCTTATCGCACCTCAAGGACTTTAGAGCCTCTTGCACCATCCTCATTGGTATCTCCCCATCTGTGAGTGCCTCTCCCACCCCCTTCCGCATTCCACCAACCTCCTGTGGATATGGTTCCCTCCACTCCTTTCTAAAGACCAAGCAGAAAAACTCGTTGAGTTCTTCCACTTGCTCCACCGCTTTCTCAGCACATCCTCACCCTTTTTTTAACTTATCAATTTGCCCCCCCGTCACTTTCCTCTCCTCCCTGATATACCTGAAAAAACTCTTCTCCCCCTTCTTGCTCCCCTGCACCAACCATAGTTCCTTATCTGCCTTGGCTGCTCTCACCACCCTACTAGTCTGTCTGGACAGCCTTCAGTACTCTTCCCTGTCCTTATCCCTTCTCAGCCGCTTGACTCTTTGGTAGGCCAGTCTGTTTTCTCTTACCACCTCCCGCACCTCCCTGGTCCACCAGCTGTGTTTTCTGGCCCTAGTATTCTTGTGGATGACCCTAGTGCAGACTTTAGTGACCTCAGAAGACACCCTTTTATTATTTCCCACTTACTCTCCGTGTCCGTGGCTGGACTAATACCACCTAGGTGCCTCTCCAGGACTGCCGCCATGCCCACAAAATCTGCCCCCCTGAAATCCACCACCGTTGTTTTTGTATGATTCCCAGTACTGCGCAGGTTTAGGGAGAACCAAATTGTAGTATGATCACTTCCCGTCAAAGGGTCCTCCACAACCAAATCCTTAACCATGTCCCCATCCGTCAGCACCAAGTCCAGAATACTTCCTTCTCTGGCTGGGTTCCCTACCAGTTGGGATAGGAATGCATCTTGGAAGGCATCATGAAGGTGCTGCTCCCTTGCTGATGATGATGACACTATGGTCTCCCAATCAACCCCCGGCAAGTTCAGATCCCCCAACACCACTGTCCTGCCCCTGCAAGAGCTACAGTGGGATTTCAGATTTTCCACTAATTCCTTATCTAACTCCTCCAGTTGGGCAGATGGCCTGTAAACCACCCCCAGCTTGACCCTCTTATCCCTAAGATCCTACAGAGTAACCCATAGAGCCTCAATGTGCCCCTCAGCTACCTCCTCCCTGCAGCATTTCATACCAAGCCTAACAAACAGTGCCACCCCCTCCCCCCGCCCTTACCTGCCATCTGGCTTCTTTACATGTGAGTGTTGTAATATGTGCCGCTCCCCATAAGAAGTTTCAGCATCCAATGAGAGGTCATTTGTGACACCAGGGAGTATATAAGCTGCCTTACATCTTTACTAATTTACTGTGTTATGTGTCCCTGCAACCTTTTATATGGGGGTTGTATGGTAAGACCACTGAAGGAAAGAATGCAGGAACAAGCCAGGTCACACCTGCTAAAAGCCCTTGGTAGCAACAACCCCAGCTGTGACCCCCTAGACTCCAGGATCCTCCGACTGGTCTTGGATATCATCCTAGTCCCCCTTACAGACCTACTAAACTAGTCTCTATGCCTCGGTCAGTTTCCCAGTGCTTGGAAATCAGCCGAAATCTCCCCTATACATAAGAGTGTAGATCAGTCCACACCTAACAACTACTGGACGATCTCTGTCCTCTCCCGGCTCTCTAAAGCCCTAGAAAAAATAGTGTCTATTCAACTCTCTGAGTACCTGGCCAAATATGACAATGTGCCCAGAACAACATGGTTTCTGCCCAGGACACAGTACCACTACTGCTCTCCTGGAGTTCTCTCAATACCTGCACTCTGCTCTTGACTCCGGCAACCTTGCCAGCTCAGTGTTCATATACCTCGCCAAGGCTTTTGACACTGTTTGTCAACTCCTCCTGCTCAACTCCCTCCACCAACTCGGCTTTTCTGCTGGTCCCCTTGCATGGTTCTCCAGCTACCTCTCTGCTAGATCCCAGCGTGTGAAGATAAACGGCTCCGTCCAATACGTGGCCCGTTCATTCCGGGGTACCCCAGGGCTCCATTCTGGGCCCTGTACTTTTCAGCCTCTACCTCAACACTCTCCTCAGATCCTGCACAGGAAAAATGCTCCTCTATGCCGAGGATGAGGTTTTCTTTGCATCCCACCCCGATCCCTCTTCTCTCCAGGTATCCCTCCAGCACACCTTCAACCAAGCTGAAAAGTGGTTCCTTGACCACCGACTTGTCATTAACCTAAAGAAGAGTAAGTCAATGCTCTTCTCCCATCATCAAAATAAGGCCAAGAATGCCCCCCTCTTCATTCTCCCCAGCACTCTGCACCCGCTGGAGCAAGTGACCTCTTACAAATATCTAGGCATCACTTTCAACTCAGCTCTCACCTTCCACACCCACATCAATGCCCTATCCTCTGCCATAAATTCTCAGATAGGCCTACTATACCATCATAGAGATTGTCTCCCCCAAGCTACCCTCTGGCTGGCTATCACCTCTTCCATCCTGTCACTAGTGGACTATGGCTTGCCCATTTACACTGCAGTGGATAATACCGCCTTGACTAAAATCCAGCTCTTAATCAATAAGGCCTGCAGGCTCCTGACCAGAGCCCCTAGCCACACTCACGCTTGCCTGCTCTACTCCACCACCTACCTGCTCACCTTTGAGGAGCGTCTGCACTACCAGACCTGCCTACTCGCCAAAAAATCTCTTCTAGGGCTCTCCCCCTCAGGGGTCTCTGCTTCCCTATGGCATGCGTCCTCGTCTGTTGCCACCTATAGCACTGTCAAGGCCACCTTTCTGGTGCCCAGAACCAAGACCTTGCTAGCCCAGAGGTCCTTCCATTACTGAGCCCTGCTTGGTTCAACTCCCTCCCACCTTGCATCACAGACATTGCCAAAATTGGTCCCTTCAAAACCGCCCTCCGGAATCATCTCTTCGACGCTCGTCGCTGTAGATGCACCTAATTAATCCTACTGTGGGATCCTCCTGTCAGACCCCCCCTGACTTGACAATGTCCTTATGGACAGCTATCCTCTCCCCTCCTCCCTCCCACCCCACTCCCCAACCCTACCTCCACCCTCTCCAGGTATTATCTAGGTATGTCCAGGGCTGTACCCCCAATGTAACCCTTAGGTACCTTGTACTTGAGTGTAACCTATTATAAGTAACATTATTATGTAACCTATGTGTACTCTATGTTTTATATTCTGCACCTGTACTGTTCTCACTGTTGTACCCACACTATGTAACTCTGTCTACCCCACCCCCCGCGACGAGGTGCCTTTGTAAATGAGTCCATGACCCAAAGGTTGTAAATCTGACTTTTCTAATAAATAAATAAATAAAACGTGTGCAGTATAATATGGAAAAGGGAGAATACTCCTATAGGTACACTTTTTATGGCATTTCACAACTCAGATCCTGGTAGGTATAAATGTGTTACACTGGAACATGTAAAGATGCTGAGGAGAGGTGGGGAAAGAACCTGGATACTATTACAAAGGGAGTCATTTTATGTTAAAGCCTGAAAGGTTAAATTATGATTTTGACCTAAAGCACTTAAATGTGAAGCCAGTGTGTTAAAGTGAACATCCCTTTTTTGTTTTCTTTTTTTGAGTCTGTGATTTCTTCCTTGAATATGACCTCGACGTATCTACTGTGAAAAAGACTGATAATTACTGATCTGAATTAATGCTGTCTTTTCTTTCTCTATGTTATTTCTATGGTTACTCTACAATCAATATGCAATTTATTCAGGGCCACTGGATGTATTCCTTGAGAAACATGAGATGATTCAGGATGTCACCTGGAGCCTCCCGATGCTGTTGGGAAAAGTGAAAGAACACCTTTATATTGGAAAATGTTTCCTGGACTTTGAGACGTAAGATATATGACCTTTATTCAACTCTCTGTTTCCTCCAAAGTTACTGGACTTCACGGGTAGCATACAATTGGAGGATCCTATTTTCTATATATTTATTTTAGTACTGTACAGTAGTCCTACCAGCACATATTGCTGTACAAGTGCAAATAGATAATGCTGCAATTTAACTTTGGTCTAGGCAGTATAATGCATAGAAACATAGAATTTACTGGTATATAAGGACCATTTGGCCACCGAATCTGCCCATTTTTCCCTGCTTGTAGGTATCACCGCAGATCCTACTTGATCTCCGGCCCATTCACCTCCCCCCCTTCCCTAAGATTCTTTTATGCCTGTCCCATTCAATCTTAAACCCCACTACTGTTTTTGCCCCCACCACTGCGGCTGGAAGACTGTTCAAGGAATCCATCGCTCTTTCTGTGAAGAAGTACTCCCTCACATCTCTCCTGAATCTACAGTACTCCAGCTTCTTATCATGCCCCCCTTGTCCTTGAGCACCTTTTCTCTGAAAAATACTTCCCTCCTGTACCTTATTTGCACCTGTGAGGTATTTAAAGGTCTCTGTCATATCCCTTCTCTCTCCTCTCTTCCAGGGTGTACATATTTAAATCTCCTTGCACTGCTTTGATTTAGGCAATGAGTATAATTCAGTGGGTATGGGGTACAAAATGTGTTGTTCCTTTTTTTAAATGTTTTGAGTAAATGGATGTCTTCAAGTGTTCTATTTTGTTGTAAATAGTAGAATTTTCTTTTCATATATGAATAACACTGGGCACTTTGGTAATGGTATTCAGAACCCACCCATATACAAGCTAGTAACCCATATCTACCAGGTAACATGTAAACACAGCAACATATGTATGAATAAACCCTTTCCGGCCATTAGAGTGCCAGAATTAGAGTGCCGGCACATCTGGGCGCTGATTTTGGGATTCGTGCCCCTTCCTCGAGGCCCCCCCCTCGGAGTTAGAATAATAATAAAGAGGGGGCACAGCCCAAACAGGGGTCGGTGAAATCCCAACTTGGCACCCTAGTGACAGGGCGAACTAACACCGGTGCTCTGAATAGGTGGAACCTGAATTAACTGCAGTAATAGGAATACTTTGATTGCTAGTAACATTACCTAGTGGAGCAGAAGTGGCATGTATTAGTAGTATTACTTAAGGGGTGGAAGTGGGGAGGAAGTGGCAAATATTTAAATTGGATGGGCTAGCTAGCCAGTAATGCCCAAGTGATGAAGCTCACAGAGCAAAGTGCAGGGGCTGATTAGGCTGGTGGTCTAGGTGCAAGATACTGTTTGGGGCATAGCTCCATAGTTAGTATTACTAGCACTATTGTTTTGCAGCTATTTCAGCTATCTGCTAGCTTTGCACTGTGTGACTACCCACTGGGTGGTGTTATCTTTTGGCAGATCTTGTACATCTTAGAAACATAGACTTTTACGGCAGATAAGGACCACTTGGCCCACCTAGTCTGCCCATCTTGCACATTTTACCTATTTGTGATAGTATTTAATAAATTATTATGAACCTGCAATTAGACTCGGACCATCTCTGATGTGCATTTTACATACAACTGGACAGTTATGAGTATTTTTTTACAGTCCCTAGTTACCTCTGAGTGCAAAGCAGTTTTTTGTTTGGATTTTTATCAATGTGTTTGAGTCTAACTGATGCATTTTGCTCTGCACCAATCCCCTAACAGGTTGCGCCAATTCAGTTTCTCTGGCAACTTCCATTAACTTTGCTCAGGTTATTTGGTTATGTAGTTGGACATTTTCTGACTGAGACTCTGTCCACAGCCTGAGGTGATCATGGGGTACAATGAGTGTGGAGTCGAATGGAGTCCTGAGAGAAAGACAGAAAGAGAGAGAGAGAGAGAGAGAGAGAGAGAGAGAGAGAGAGATAGCGTCCAGTATATGCAGCACAAGAAAGAGTTTGGTTAAACCACAAGAATCTTTTCAGAATTTTCCCTTTGGAAGATTTGTGGGGTATGGGAGCCTGTCTGAAGAGTGTGTGAGTGCTACTGTATATGTATTGGGACTTGTGTTGCTTTGAGATTGGCCAGCTTTGTGAATCTGGCACTGAGCCACATAGTCTGGTTTGGCTTTTTAGCGTCCCTGGTTATGTAAACACACAGCCTTGGTCTGTTGGATAGTAGTTCCCACATTGTGCTCTTGTAATACTTCCTGATTTCACTGTACCTTTGTTGTGTGAGAGCATAATGATCACTGTTGTGGGCTAGGTATAGTTTATTTAGGCCATCCTCCGCCACGAGAAATGGAGCTCTCTTGTTCTCTCTCTCTCTCCCTCTCAGCCACCTTTGTCTCTGTCAATTTTTTTTACTGCCTCTATGAGTATCTCAGGGGGAATGAGAAAGGAATGCTTACAGAATATGATTAGATTGTAGGCAGACAGACAGACAGAGAGATAGATAGACAGACAGCTAGATAGATAGCTTTGTTATAATTTGATTTAATATATAAACACATATATACTGGCTTCTCCTATTAACACACTTGGTCAGAGTGCCCAGCTGGGAAATCAAGTGTGGTCTCTGAAGAAATCTAATGAAATAAAGAAACAAGAGACCGTGCCAACATCAAATTTGGCTTTATAACTGGCTTGACATTCTTTTTTTGGTTTTGTCATAAAACCCATTATGTATGAGGAGTTCCCTGTGTTATATATCAAGCTGCTCTAGGTTATGCATCAATTTGCTTTATCATCCTTTGAAGCTATAGTTTCTCACCTAGGAAGGAGTAGGGTTTTTCCATGAGATGGGGCCCTGTGGCTCTGGGACTTTATGAAGCAAGAGGATTCAACTGTCAACTGGAAGAAATGCTGGGCTGAGGACTTAGTAATTTATCCCTGGCTCTAGTAGCCCCCTCCCTGTGATTCTAGTACCAGTATGAAATATTCATTCTTGCATCCCTGACTCTAGTGGTACCCCCTCCCTCCAGTATCCCCAGTCCTGGTATCATCATATCTGAATGGTCCCTGGTGTCCAGTGGTCCCGCCTCCCATCTGTCCACCTGGAAAACACCCTGCCACAGAGATGGCAGCCAGCAGTTACTCCCACTTACCTAAGTTGCTGGCTGCCACCTCAGCCTGCAAGTACTGCCACTTCTTCATAAAACGATGGCTATCGATATGTTCCCATTATACAGGTGCAATATAAATATTTACACCTGCATGAATAAGTGACAGAACTTGCAGGATGAGATGATATCCAACAGCAGAGGTGATCGGAGAGCAACTGCCAGCTGCTGTCTCAGTGGTGGGGTGCTTTCTGGGGGGGGGGGATGAATAGCACCAGGAAGTGGTGCCAATGGTCACCAGGCACCATTCATATATGGCAATATCAGGATTAGGGATTGCGGGAGTAGAAGAGGGCTACTACTAAAGCCAGGGATGAAATAACTAATATTTCAATGCTAGGATAATGATCAGGGGGAAGGGGCATGAAAAATATATATTTATATGTCAATACTGGGACCAAGATTAGGGGGTGCCATTACAGAAGGGGATGCATGGGCACAGAAGGGGGTGGAAGGAACACCTATTTGTTTTAAGAATCACAGCCTTCACACAATCCAAAGAGTATAGGATTGCTCCTCAAAACACAAGGGCTTATATGAGATGCTAAGTACCTGCTAGGGCCTTCCATGTACCCTGAATTCATTTTTATATGGACCTTCAAAAATTGCACCATAGCTTTTGGATGCACCGACTGTGATTTTGCTCCTTAGAAGCCTCTTGTGTTAACATGGCCAGTTTAATTCTGTGGCCAGGAGGGTGTTTTGCTTTGTGCTTGACTTTGTGCCTCTCTCTCTAACCAGTATATTTGAACAGGATTTGTGTCTCAGTCTTTTTTTTGCCATAGAGCTGTTTATTTCCATTGCTGGTGTGGACAAGCACTCAGCCCTGTCCCTGCCCTCTCTCACCCGGCATCCCATGGCACAGAACGGCAGACCTGAATCCCCCACAGATTTTCCCCCATGGCAAGGTTGGGAAGGGGAAGGCTGTCCTCACCCCACCCAGTGACACTCATCCAGATGGGACGGTGGTCAGCCCATGGTGCAGAGCGGAGGCAGGTGGGCAGGACTTCTTTTAGCCTGCACCATCCATTTTCTGCTTTTATCCCTGAAGTCCCCAGCGACACGTAGGTGTGTACATGGTGGCACACATGCCTACCAAACCATGGCCCCTCCCTACATGTCGCTCAAAGCTGCCAGTGCTACCCTAGGCCTCCACCTGGGGCATTCAAGGGCCGAGACAGCAAACCAGCCCTCCCTGGGAGAGGAGAGGAGAGGACAGGACAGGACAGGACAGGACAGCTGTCCTCCGGACGCTCAATCCTCTCCCCACCAGCCACCCCTCGGCAACTCAAGCTCATTCTCAAACCCAGGTCACTGGCATGGGAAAAGGTAAGGTGCAGAGTGCCTCAGCCCTCTCCGCCACAAGGACGGCTATGCCTCCCTCTAAGGGTATATCTGAATAGGCTTTGTGCCTATCTCTAGGGGTCCATTTGAACAGGTTTTGTACCCACAAAATATGCTCTGTGCTTGTTTGAATCTGCCACCCTTTGCTCCTGGTACAACTTAGCGCCAGTAATAAGGACTCTGCTAGGAGCAAAATCAAGTTTTTGAATATGCTGCCACTTATGATTATCATTTCTGGTATACTGAATTACATAGAAACACAGACTTTGACGGCAGATAAGGACCACTTAGCCCACCTAGTCTTCCTATTTCCCTACCTATTGGATAAACTGCAAATCCTAGTTAACCAACAGCCTATTTCTTCCTACCCCCCACCAGAACTGCCTTATGTCTGTACCATGCATTCTTGAATTCCACCACTGTTTTTGACCCCACAACCACCTCAGTAAGGCCGTTCGTTGTGCCCACCACCCTCTCTGTGAAAAAAATACTTCCTCACATTGCCCCTGAGCCACCCCCCCTCTATCTTCAAATTGCGTCCCCTTGTTCTTGCACATCTCTTTTTCTGAAAGATGCTATCCTCTTGGACTTTGTTGATTCCCTTGAGGTGCTTAAAAGTTTCTATCATGTCCCTCCTTTCCTTGAGGGTATGCATATTAAGCTCCTTTAGTCTCTCTCTGTATGGCTTCTGTTGCAGACCCTGCACCATTTTAGTTGCCCTCATCTAGACTGCCTCCATCCTGTCTACGTCCTTGCGGAGATGGGGTCTCCATAACTGCACGCAGTACTCCAGATGGGGTCTCACCAACTGTCTGTACAGAGGGATAACAAATACAGGTTACTCACCTGTAACAGGAGTTCTAGGAATGGTATATGTTGTTCATCCACACTGTCTGGCAGGTTTCTTACCGCTTTAAATCTTGTCGGAAGGTCTTCAAGCTGGCTCCTCCCACCCACCCGGGTGGTAAAACGACCTACGTGTCGCTGGGGACTTCAGGGATGGCTCCACCCAATGACGCCAGATCTATCCCGCTGGAAGCCAGGTTGTGTGTTGAAGCCGGGGAGGTTGGGTGGGTCATGTGGATGAACAACATATACCATTCCTAGAACTCCTGTTACAGGTGAGTAACCTGTATTTCTAGGGACATGGATATGTTGTTCATTCACTCTGTCTGGCAGACTCCTAGCAGTTCTCCAGGAGGAGGGAGGCAAGGCACACACCCCCTACTTGGGAAATAAAGACTGGAGAACCGAGGCCCCAAAACCAGCATCCCGGTGTGACTCAAGGTCGATGTGGTAGTGGGTGATGAAGGTGTGTGCTCACTTCCAGGTAGCAGCCCTGCAGATTTCCTGGACAGGGACATCCCTGGAAGCAGCCACCGATGCAATGGTATGGTGGGTAGAATGAGCTCTTATCCCTCTGGGAGGCTCCATGACCACCAACCTATAGCAGAGATCTATGCAGGAGGTGACCCACCTGCCTATCATCTGCTTGGCTGCAGGTCTGCCAGGTGCGGCTTCAGCGTAGATGACAAACAGCTGGTGAACCTCTCCCCGAACTTCAGCCGTCCGCTCTTTGTAGTAAGCGAGCACTCTTCTAGGGTCCAAAGTATGGAGCCTATATTCGGCCTTCGAGGTGTGATTGGGGTAGAACACTGGCAGAGTCAACACCTGGTTAAGGTGAAACTCCGACACCACCTTTGGAAGGAACTTCGGGTGGGGGCACAGGACTACCTTGTTCCCCTGGAAGACCAGATAAGGAGACTCGATGGAAAGCGCCTGGAGCTCTCCCATCCTTCTGGCTGACATGATAGCCACCAAGAGGGCAGTCTTCCATGACAGGTGAGAGATGTCACACCTGTGCATCGGTTCGAATGGCTTGCCCATGAGCTTAGCCAATACCAGCAGTAGATCCCACAGAGGTGGAGGTTCTCGCACCAGAGGCGATATGTGATCAAGGCCTTTGAAAAAGCGCCCGACCAACTTCTCCTGCGCCACCGACTGCTTCCCGGCCCGCGCCCGGTAAGCAGAGATGGCTGCCAGGTGCACCTTAAGGGTTGTCGACTGAAGCTCTTGCTGAGAAAGGGACCACAGGTAGTCCAGAATGCTTGCCAATGAACAGGAGGAAGGGTCCAGGCCCTTGCCCTGACACCAAATGGAGAATCTCTTCCATTTGAAGGCGTAGCATTTTCTGGTCGACTCCTTATGGAATGCCTCAACGACATTGAGGACCTCGTCAGAAAGACCCAAGGCCTGGAACTCCAGCCGCTCAGGAACCAGGCCGTCAGGTGCAGGGATTGAAGGTCCAGAGGGAATACCTTTCCCTGATTGACTCAGATCAGGTCCGGGCGGGCTGGAAGCCGCCTCGGGAGCCTGGAGCTGAGACTGAGGAGATCTGGATACCAGAACTGGCGGGGCCAGTCAGGGGCTACCAGAATCACCTGCACCTTGTCCCTCCTCGCCTTGAGAAGCACCTTGTGGATCAAGGGAAATGGGGGAAAAGAGGAGAAGAGGCCCGAGGTCCACGGCCTCGAGAAGGCATCCCCCTGCAGTGAGCCCTGTTGAGGAGGGCGGGCATGAAACAGTCTCAGCTTCGCATTCTCCCCAGAGGCAAACAGGTCTGCCTGAGGCATGGCCCAGTGGGAAAGCAGATCTTGTACTACCTCCGGCGGGACAGACCACTCATAGAACGCAGCCCCTATCCGGCTTAGGTCATCGGCCAGGGTGTTGGAGGCTCCTGCCACATGAATGGCGAGGAGATCCGCCTCCAGGCTGCGCACGAGTGACCAAATGCAGAGAGCTTCCCTGCACAGAGGCATGAAGTGCGTCCCGGCCTGGTGGTTTAGGTAGTACATGGTCGTTGTATTGTCTGTCTGGACCTGAACCACTTGACCCCGTAGAAACGGAGCGAAGGCGGTGAGGGCTAGATGAACCGCTCGAAGCTCCAGCAGGTTGATGTGGCATCAGGACTCCCAAGGGGACCAGAGGCCGTGCGCTCTGTGCTCCCCCAAATGGGCACCCCAACCCATCAGAGAGGCATCGGTCGATAGAGAGACCATCGGCTCGGGGTGGACAAATGGGATGCCCTCCTGCAGATGTGCTGGAACAGTCCACCACTGGAGAGCATTCCACATCCCCTGGGTCACTGTCACTAGCTGATCCAGAGGATCGAAGTGCTGTGATCATTGGCTGGTCAGCCCCCATTGAAGGGGATGCATGTTACCGGCAGGCCCAATGGACCATGCTGCTGCAGGCCGCCATGAGGCCCAGGAGGCGCAGCAAGTCCCGGGCAGGGTGCGATTGCCCAACCTGAAATGATTGGGCAAAGGAGGAAAGAACCTTGGCCCTGTCCGCTGGGAGCCGTGCTCTGGCTCATAGAGAGTCGAGCTCTGCCCCGATTAATTGTATCACCTGCTTTGGCACGAGTTCTGACTTGGCCTCGTTGATGAGGAGGCCAACCTGAGAGCAAACCTGGACCTGGAGGGCCAGATCTCTGGACTGCTCCACCTCCGCTCTGGAGGGGGCTGCAATCAGCCAGTCATCCAGGTAGGGGTACACCCGGACCCTTCGGCACCGCAGGAATGCTGTCACCACTGCCATGCATTTGGTGAACACCCTGGGAGCTAGGGAAAGGCCGAAGAGCATGGTCCGGAACTCGTAGAGGGATCCCTCTGCCCTGAAGTGGAGGAATCTCTGGTGGGACGGACGGATTGGGACGTGAAAGAATGCATCCTGAAGGTCCAGAGAATAGAACCACATGCCCTGTTCCAAGAATGGGATAATCTGGGTCAGAGTGACCATCTGAAGGTCCAAGACCTTAGGAACCTGTTCAGGTCGTGCAGGTCGACAATGGGGCACCAGCCCCCCATCCGTTTTGGGACCAGGAAGTACCTGGACACAAACCCCGGGTCTGGAGGAGGATCCACCACCTTCTTGATCACCTGTTTTTTGAGGAGCAGGGTGATATCAGCTCGGCGAGCCAACAAAGAGGCTGCGGACCCCATAGCCCCCCAAGGGGCGATGGCTCAGAAGGGCGAGGCCTGCTTGAACTCCAGGGGCAGGCCCTTTCCTACCACCTCCATCACCCAATGGTCCATGGTGATAACAGACCAAGTGGAAAGGAAGTGGCGGAGCCATCCCCTCATGGGGGGAACCCAGGGGGGAGTGACGAGGCTGGGGGCAACACCCCTCAACCCGTCACTGGGCAGGCTTAGAGGAGGGACCGGCCGAGGGACCTCCTGGGCCTTTACCTCCCTGCTTCCTTTTGGAGGAAGCCGCAGGCTTGGGTTTGGGATGCCAAGCGTGAGCCTGCTGGCCCTGGTGATGGTGCTGCTGGGCCCGGACGTGCCACAGGCGCAGAAGGACGAAAGGACTTGTGCTGCTGCTGTCGGCGGCCTTTGTCCTTCTAGGCAGAGGTGACCAAGTCCACAGTGGCATTGGACTTTTCAATCCACTGGAGGTGACCTTCCACTCCAGGGCCGAAGAGTTCGGTCCCCAGGAAGGGGACATCCGCCAGTTTGTGCTGGATATCCGCTGTGAAGGTGGATATCCTCAGCCATGCTCTGCAACGCATGGCCACCACAGCCACAACCGATCTGGCACAGGAGTCTCCAATGTCCAGAGCCGTTTCGAGCTGCTGTTTAGCCACTGCCCTACCCTGGTCCCGTACCTGCCGGACCGTGGTCTGCAGGTCAGCCGGGAGATGAGGGATCACCTCATCCAGGGAGCCCATGAGGGCGTGGGAGAAATGTGTCATCAGCATGGCTGAGCTGGCCTGGCGGAGGCCAAGGGAGGACGCAGCGTACACCTTGCACCCGGCATAGTCCAGCTTTTTGGACTCCTTGTCGGGGGGCTTGTCCACATCCCTAGTGTTCCCAGAACGCGGAAAACACTGTGGTGACCAACCCTCGGAGGGGGTGTTGAAAAACCGAGCAAAGAGCCAGTAGGGACCGCATACTCCTGGCCATCCTGGCTGAAGGTGCAGGACAGGAAGCAGGCCACTGCCAGAGCTCCAAGGCTGGTCCAACAATGGCCTCAGCCACCAGAAAGGCCACCGTGGGTGAATCCCCTCAGTCCAGTATCTCCATCAGGGGATACTTGGCCCGCTTGGATACAGGCTCGAGCTGCATCCTGGTGGACTCCAAGATGAGCCGAAGCAAACCCATGAAGGACGATGGGCTTTCATCTATCGACTGGCCCCTGGAGGACTCCAGGTCAATGGGCCTGAAGAACAGGGAGGAGTCATCGTCGGACTCCGAGGAGTCCGTGAAGAGCTGCCTGGGGCCTGAGCCACCCTCCACCTGCTGAAGATGGTCGGGAGTGAGGGTGACCGACAACCTGTGGGGCAGGCCCTGACCCGACTGAGAGTCCTTGGTCGGCGCCCCCGATTTCAGTTGCGGAGGCGGAGGTTCCACCACAATCTGTGGGGCAACTGGTTTCGGCCAAACAACCGGCCCGGGCTTGGGCACCTCGGCTACAGCCAGGGGTTGTTTCGGCCGCTCGGGTGAGAGCCACTTGATGGCCGGGGAAGGCGACGGCATCGGCTTGTTACCAGACAGAAGTAACTGCTGCCACATCAGGTCTTCGTAGCGTCGACACAACTTGCACCGAAGCCTCTCCTCTTCCGAGGAGGAAGACGAGGATGAGCGGTGGTGCCGCTTACTTCAGTGCCGAAACCAAGACCGCTGATGTCGGCAGGATCAGCTGGGCCGAGATGATGTCCGAGACCGAGACCGAGATCCTCGGTGTTTCCGGGGATGGGTCTGGGAGGGAGCGGGGGACACCCGCTCTTCCCTCAGCTCGGAAGCCTTAACCGGGGACTGCGGCACCAGAGGCGCAGGCAGGTCCTCGGTCTCCACCGGGGGAACTGAAGAAGAAGAGTTGTCGGCTTCACCAGTCGACAGCCCGTCCGACAGGTCGAGAAAAATCTCGACCCCGTCGATGGGTGTCTCAGCCAGCTGACCTGACGGGGACACTGTGAAGCCAGCATCCTTAGCCGCAACCTCGACCGAAGTCGAGTGTCGACTGTCCAGGGAAGGGGACCTCTCCCGCTCCCACGAACGCCGATGATGGGACTTACCTTTTGAGTCCTTCTTTCTGGACCGAGAAGAATGTCCAGATGGCCCCTCTCCCTTTGTGGAAAGGGGCTGGCAAAGCTCCTTGAAAGAACCAGAATATGAGGTACCCAGAGAGAGTGGGATAAATGCCATGACCAAGGAAGAGGAGGATGTGGCCTGTGCCGCCTCCTCCTCGAGGGCGATCATCTGCTCGAGCTGCTCAGCTGAGCCAGCTGCCACGGTAACCGCCCAATGGGCCTCCTTTGACTTCACCGGTGGATAGCGCTTCTTGGGGCACCCAAGCTGTAACCGGGCAGTGCGGGCTTCCAGGACGTTGGCAGAAAATGAACGGCATAACTCGCAGGCCTGCAGGTCATGTTCTAGGCCGAGGCAGTAGACGCACGTAGAGTGCGGGTCCGTCCTGGACATTTTCTGCCCACGAAGGCACCGCTGAAATCCAGGAGTCAATTTTTCCATCACAGCCGTGAGGGAGAAACTTGACCGAAGTCTTGAAAATTTTAAAATAAGTTTTGGGCGAACCGAAGAATTAGGATCCAGTCTACACGCAGAGCGTTAAGGAGGGAACCTGAGCTTCCAAGCGGTAAGGAAGATCTGGTGTCATGGGGCGGAGCCAAGAGTTTTACCTCCCGGGTGGGTGGGAGAAGCCAGCTTGAAGACCCTCTGGAAAGATTTAAAGCGGCAAGGAACCTGCCAGACAGTGTGGATGAACAACATATCCATGTCCTTAGAACTTACTGTTTTCTACTACTGATGCCTCTCCCTATATATCCTAGTATCTCCCCAGCCATCCTTACTACCTTCTCCCATTGCTTGCTTAACTTTAGGTCATCTGACATGACTACCCCCTGGTCCCTTTCCATTTTTGTTGTTGTTAATACCTCCCCCTCATTGTGTACTCTTCCCCTGGGTTTTTGTTTCCAAGGTTCAGCAAGTTACTGCATAGTGTTTGATTAAGTACCTGAGGGTCTTAACTGGGGAGCAGATGCCTGTCAGCTAATGGAATTAATTGATGTAACTAACTTTATTGTAAAGATGAAGTAATGCATTATTTTCTCTATTATTTGACTTAAAGATCTTCTGTCATCATATTGCCTATTATGTAGTATAAACACCTCAAGAAATATATTAGTGTCTATGTTTCTTTTTAAGAAAAAAAACATTTCTAATATTTTTTTTCTTGTTTGTTTGTTACTGATTTGCTTGATTGGCATTTGATGTACCCTTTCAAGTCTGCTGTGTGCTGTATCATGTAATTATGCAAAGTAGCCACCATTGGTCTAATGAAAAACCTCTCGCCATGTACAATCCCTAAAAAGGAATTCACTGGTGTTAAGTAGCAGTCACAGTCCTCATAATACTGTACTTTTTACACTTTGAGACCAATTGTGTATATATATATATATATTAGAGGCAAAAAACTCCGTTTAATGCATTAGTTAGGGTTGTTCCACAGCGACAAAAGTGAGGAAATTCGCTGTTAGGGTTGAAAACCCTAACTCCGAATTCACCCCCCCCCAGCACCACACACACACACACATTCAAGTATGGGGGAGGACCAAGTCAACACAACCAATGACAGACATCCAGCAGCAGGTGACAGAAATAACAAACAATTGTCTAAATGTACTACGAGACATCCCCACCCACCTGACCAGGCACTGCATGCTCAGTGGAGATCACCAGCAAAACTGAGGCCATGTACACCAAAGGTACACATCCCTGATTGCAGCTGCACACAACGTACCACACTTAGTAGTTGCATGGCCTTACCTACCGATGCCCCACACCACATCACAACTGGTACTGTGCCATTAGTCAATATAAATGCTGAAGGTGCATGATGACAGTTGTAGAAAGGTTTTAACACTAGTGAGTAGACATTAATTAAGAGAAGTACATAAATTAACCACAAGACACTAGCATGCTCAAGATAAAAGTAGTGTTACATTTAGTAGGTGATTTACATAGTAGTACATTTACTGCAATGGTTTACTCAAGATAGAGAGGCTGATGTAAGCGTATGGAAAAGCATTGCCTGTTCAATGCTCTGAAATTCGTACTGCCAGTATCAGATGCATTCTTACTGATGAAGGTGTACTGCTCATGTACATACATAGACCTTCAGTGTGTTTCAATACTAAAGATGCAGTAAGTATTCTTTGTAAGAAACATTGTAATTGCATGGATCAGGCCAAGCAACTTCTAAATATCATAGCACTACTGAGCCAACAATGACGTACCTGTAGAAGATGTATAATGGATAGATTTTCCTGTAGGCACTTACTGAGTATGTTGTATCTGATAAAGACAATCTCATTGCATCGGTGATGACTAACTTATTCAAATAGTAATACATTTACTATTGTTGCAATGAGTGATCTATGCCACTTATGGACACAGTGTAATTTTTTAACAGTTGTTTCATACTCAGGCTGTATGCCTAGTGTTTGGGTTTGCCACACTTCTGTCACTGATGCTATCAAAGTGATAACTATGTTAATTGTGGTACAACAGGAATCAAGTAGGTATGGTGTAGATATAAACAGAATGTCTTTTAGTATTGATTTAACTCACAATGGGGTAAGTGTACTAGGACAGCAGGGGTTATTCTCTATCACTGACTCTGTCAGTTATAATCACACTAACGTTTCGATGACTGTAATGATCAAGTTACACTGTTCATCTTCATGAGTTCATATTCACAGCCATTCTCCAGTAACTAGACAGTGTATGGTGTAACTGGGTGGGACACTGTGTTGCAAAGCTGCTACAGTGCCTAGCAGAGGGAGACTATCTACTCATAAAGACAATTAAGCAATAAGGCATGACCAACAGTTATGTTAAATGGTCTGTTAATCACCCTGTGGGGTTTAATGTTGAATGAGGCATAGCCGAGTGCCACGTATCGCTAGACAGTGATAAACTGACCATTAACATAATACCTGGGAGTGGCTTACTGCTATCATAATAAAACTGTTTTTTAAACAACATTAAACCATGTTCATCATATGGTTAGGCTCTACATGTATGTTAATAAAAAGTAAACATAAGGCTGTTACAATGTTTACAGTCAATTAGAAAGCTGCATTTCTCAAACCCTTGTTATAATCAGAGATATTATACCTGTACAACTCCTTGATTTTGCTGAACTCTGTTGCTCAGGTGGCCCACCACATGTGGTCTGGTCTGGTGTGGATCATCGGTAGGTAAGGCCATGCAACTACTAAGTGTGGTACGTCGTGTGCAGCTGCAATCAGGGATGTGTACGCTTGGTGTACATGGCCTCAGTTTTACTGTTGATCTCCACTGAGCATGCAGTACCTGGTCAGGTGGGTGGGGATGTCTCGTAGTACATTTAGACAATTGTTTGTTATTTCTGTCACCTGCTGCTGGATGTCTGTCATTGGTTGTGTTGACTTGGTCCTCCCCCATACTTGAATGTGTGTGTGTGTGTGTGTGTGTGTGTGGTGCTGGGGGGGGTGAATTCGGAGTTAGGGTTTTCAACCCTAACAGCGAATTTCCTCACTTTTGTCGCTGTGGAACAACCCTAACTAATGCATTAAACGGAGTTTTTTGCCTCTAATTTCCCTTCTTTTTGAGAATGGTAATGAGAAATAGTAAATGTAATGCAGCGGTGGGAGCGCGGGGCCCCCACCACATGATGTCTTGTGGCATAGTAACAGGAGCAGCAATGCAAAACAGAAATGCTAACAGTGGCACACATGGTAACACAAGCGCAAATGAGAACAGAAAAGGTAACGCATACGGTGGCGTAGACGGGAACGGTCTGCCACGTGATGTGTTATCACATTGTAACATGGTGCCTGCAAATGGAAATGTCAGTGGGCATGGTGATGCAAAGTGAAACAGAAAGAGAAACAGTACTGTAAACACAAATGGCAAAAAATAACAGAAAAGCAAGCGCAAATGAAAGAACGTAAAGGATAACGCACATGGGGCCGCGGCTCCTACGCACGTCACGGTAGTTGGAGCGCTGGCCCAAAGGCCCCACACTCCCACCACATGATGTCTTGTGGCATAGTAACAGGAATGGCAATGCAAACAGAAGCACTAACAGTGGCGCACAAGGTAACGCAAGCGCGAATGAGAACAGAAAGGATAACAAACACGGTGGCGTAGACGGGAACGGTGTGCCACGTGATGTCTTGTCACATAGTAACATGGTGCCTGTAAATCGAAATGGCAATGGGCATGGTGATGCAAAGTGAAACAGAAAGAGAAACAGTACGGTACACACAAATGGCAAAAAAGTAACAGAAACGCAAGCGCAAATGAAAACGCAAAGGATGACACACGTGGTGGCGCAGACGTCAACGGTAAGTGAAACGGGCATGGAACCGCAAGCGGAAAGGGCAATGGTAACAGTAATGTAAGCGCACAGGCTGGTTTTCCCAAAAAGCTGAATAGAGAAAGACAGTGAGTACAAAGAATGTATGCATAATAATGGGTATCGGAGCAGAAAATGAGGACTTGGAATACTAAATAAGTTATATCTCAGGAACCGTATGACGTAGAAAAAAAATTTAAAAGTTGTATGATTTATGACTGTCCTGGCTGTTTTGGGGCTAAGAATTTTCGATGAAAACTCTGTATCTTGCACCGTTTTCGAGATACGGGCCCTGAAAGGCGCGGCGAACGCCGTAATGTTATCCTATGGGAAAAAAAGAGAAGTTCGGAGCACCATAACTTTGCCTCCCTGTAATATTTTTTCACCAAACCACTGAAAGGCACATCTGTGAGCTGTTGGCGGTCTTCCCTCCAAATTTCAGGAAAAAAGACCAAACCGTTATTTTGCAGCAGGGATCCAAAGGATTTCTGTAATGCGTCGAGCGCCGTAATGTTATCCTATGGGAAAAAGTCAACTTTGGAGTGCTGTAACTTTGCCGCTGTGTAATATTTTTTCAATACAACACTGAAAGGCACATCTGTGAGATGTCGGCTCCGTTCCCTCCAAATTTCAGCTCAAAACTCCCAACGGTTCTTTTGCAGCGCAGTGCCAAAGTATTGCTGTCATTTTCCCACAGACTAGAAAACTACTGTCGCACTTATAAAGCTTCATGAAAAATTTCATAATTTCCATGAGCACGTACTAATTTGCGAAGTACTTTTTCCAGAAATTTGAAAAACATATTTCTGGGGTGTTTTACCACAAAATAAAGACATGGCAAGCATCCTCAGGGCCCGACTAGGTGAATACAAAAAATTAGGTTGCTAGAGGGTCCCAAATTTAAATGCCAACCATTTTTCTGATCACCAACTGAAAACAAAATTGCCGATTTGCGAAAGTAACAGGCCCATTTGCAAAAGTAAAAATGCATTTGCGAAAGTGTTGAACTTTTTGTTAACTTTTCCCATTGACTTATAATGGGAAACTGTTTTTTGAATAACTTTTGAACCGTTTAATATTTTTTCACGAAATCTTCAAAAGGCACATCAGGGACCCTGGCCACATGTTCCTTGAATATTTCGGGCCAGTCGCGCAAACCGTACGACCTGTAGGTGCGACCATAGAATTCCAGAAAAGCGTAAACGCACGCACAGATCACACTTAATAACTCCACAGCCGTATATCCAACCAGTACGAAACTTGGCAGATCCCAAGGCCTATGGTTCTTAATCATAAATTCCGAATTTTAGGCAAATCCATCAAATGGTTGCAAAGTTATTAAGGTGCAAAGTTTTGGGGCTTAACATAGAAATGGCTCCTCAACCCTAACTATGGTAGCACTACCGTGCTACCATAATATATATATACATACATATATATCTATACATATATATATATATATACTGTATATATATATATATATATATATATGTATACCCAAAATGTGAGATATATAAATAGCTTTCGTGAGATTTTTGCTTTATGTTAAAGGGACACTGTCAACCTTTTTTGAATCATACTATTTTTAGGTAAAATCACACATTTTATGATTGCTTACTTTCTCTAAGATTCATTGATGTTGCTGGTTGTTTTATCTGCCTCCTTGCTTAGAAGAACTGAAATGCATGGTAATGTACAGCTATTCCCAGCTTTGTTTTGCTTCAAATCATTGAACTACTCTTAGTGTACACTTCCTGAACATTAGAACCACTCTCAAACTCTGCAGTCACTCATGATACAATAGTCCCCACTACTCCCACTGAACAATGAATGGCTAGATTGTGTTGAGGGTGTTCCTGAGTCCAGGAAAGATGCAGTGGGAGCTGGTCAAGAAATGTAAACAAACATGTTTTGGTGTGGTAACACCAGTATGGTGGGCAGTCATGTTTTCACTTTTTTAAAAGAAAAATGTATCTGAATCAAACTACCAGCTGCATCAATAGTCTCTATAGAACAGGAGCAATCATAAAATGTGTTTTTTTTAAATCTAGAGACACTCTGAGGGCTAAGGGGGTCCCTTTAACTGTTTCTTCTGTTAGTTTCTTTGAATACCCACTTATTCTAGAAAAACACTGCCAAAAGAAAACTGGACCCAAACGTTTCCAATAAATTAAGGAGATATGAAACTGGGCATAGGAAATACTAATGAAACAGATTACACACTGTAGACTTTTTTCAGTAGACTCACGACTTGCCATTATTGAGAGTCACTGACAGGGATGATAGGATATAAACCATGCTGCAGCTGCACAATCACAAATGCAGTACATAAGTGATCATTTCTAGAGTGTGGTAGTTTTTATGTTGGCGCGCTTGTGCAGTCAACATCTTGGGACACTGCAGCTTTGGAGGTGCAGACGCTGTTGGGCGAATGCAGGGCACGCACCAGTAGGTGCATCCCGCATTCTGGTGCCACACCATGCATACATAATGTGGCGAGCACATCTAAGAAAAGGTACGCTGCAATCCAAGCAAAGCTCATCAGATGCAGCAGTCCTTTTCTTGCCGTGCTTGCCGCCATTATGTACATGGCGGCACACTGGCTGTCGAACTGCCGACTTCAGGGGTGCCCAATCCACCTGTCGGCTGCCCCTGCCCCCTGTGAATGTGCCGATGGGGGAGCCCACTCCCTGTCAGCATAAAGCACCTCCCATTTGTGATATGCCGGGGGGGGGCCCAATCCCCCTCGGCTCTTACCCCGCCCTCCCTTTAATTGTTTGCCAACAGGAGAACCCACTCCCATTGGCAGAAATAACCTCCCAATTGTTTAATGCCAAGGGGTGCCCAATCCCCTTGGCTCTACCCCCTTCTTTGTGTAGCAGCGTAAGTTGCCCCAGTCCCGTAGGAATAAATTCCCCCAGTGTTGTTTGCCGATGAGGGTACCCAATTCCCGTCGGCTACAGACACCCCAAACACTTAGGTGGCACTCTGAGAGTCCACCCAAGCGTACAAATGCCCTGCAAAAAAATGTCCCACGATTATTTTTTTCTTTTTAACCTATAAATAAAAGCGGTCCCTCGTAGTCTCCGTGCCCCCCTCCCC
Source organism: Neoceratodus forsteri (assembly GCA_016271365.2). Lineage (NCBI taxonomy): Eukaryota > Metazoa > Chordata > Ceratodontiformes > Ceratodontidae > Neoceratodus > Neoceratodus forsteri. The sequence continues at coordinate 186,553,232 of CM028129.1, forward strand.
CACCCCACCTCACCTGCCTCCCCACCCCCCACCCCCATACTTACCTCTGAGTCTGGTGACGATCTCGTGGACCGGGAACACGTCTGCACTCTTCACAGCCGACCGCGAACTGAGGAAATGCCAGTAAGCTGTATAATGGAATAAACAGGGTTTTTCAACTTTGCTGCATATCTCAGGCATTTTTGAAAATTTTGGCCCCAAATTTTCAACATAGGGTTTTGGAATCCCTTCTCATGAATTCTTGCACTGTCATGGCGTTATTCGGTCCCAAAAGGTGATTTCACAGTCACTGCGTGGAATCACCTTTCAGGACCACGTAATGAAATGATAGTGCCACTGTTCATGAGGGGGGCTCTCAAAAACCCTATGTTGCAAATTTGGTGGGGAAAAATCCAAAATGATGACTTGGTTTACGAAGCATGCAGTAAACTGCTAATGAACACTCACATAAGTTTTAGCGACTCGCAATATTTTCATGCCAGATTCTCAACATTGGCATTTTACCATACCTTCTTGTGAACCGTATAGCTGTCATTTTTCACATCCTGGCCAAAATGTGTTTTCACACTTCCAGCGCAGAATAGCGTGGTCCTGGTGTGAAATCAGTGTTCAGGACACATTATGAAAATGACAGTGACACTGTTCATGAGCAGAGGTCCTAAAATGCCTGTTTTGAAAATCTGGTGACAATACTCCATAAAATGACTATGTTACGAGTGTGCGTTGCACAGTTTGCACGCACGCTCGTACGTTCGCAAACTTCTAATATTCTCACTCCAGATTTTCTACAGTGCCATTGTTCTGCACCTCCTAATGAACAGTAGAGCTGTCATTTTTCACATCCTGACCAAAATCTGTTTTCGCAGTTCCGGCGCAGAATAGCGTGGTCGCTGTGGAAAGTCCGTGTTTGAAACACATGATGAAAATGACAGTGAAACTGTTCGTTAGCAGATGCCCTAAACTGCCTATGTTGAAAATTTGGGAACGAAAGTCAATAAAATGAGTGTTTTATGAGTGTGCGTTGCACAGTTTGCATGTACGCCTATGACTTTGTGAATCTGTAATACTTTCATTCCAGCTGTTCATCATTGGCATTTTTCCATACCTCCTTATGAACACTGCAGCTGCCTGAAATGTGTCTTCGCATGTCCGGCACAGAATTGCAAGCCCGCTTTGCTAAATCAGTTTTTGGGACAGTTTGAGGAAATGACGGTGACACTATTCATGAGCAGAGGTCCAAAAATGCCTATGTTGAAAATTTGGTGCCGAAACTCCATACAATGACTGTGTTGCATGCGTGCATTGTGCAGTTTCCACACACCCTTGTAACTCTGTCAATCTGCAATATTTTCATGCCACATTTTCACCACTAGCATTTGTGCACATCTCCTTATCAACAGTCCAGCTGCCATTTTTCACAGCCTGCCCAAAACGTGTTTCCGCAGCTGTGGCACACAATGGCATGCTCGCTGTGCAAAATCACCTTTTGAGACACATTCACAAAATCACAGCACTATGCTTCTCTAGTTCCACCACTCCCACAGCCAATGCTAGCATGACAACATTCGGCATTGACAAATGCTTGTTTTTAAAATCTGGTGATAACAAATGGGACTACTATGTGACTTAAAGAACTACTGTCATCATATTTTCTATTTTGTAGTGCAACCACCTCAATGAGTATATTAGGGTATTAAGTATTTATTTTTTGGAAAACAAACCATTGTTCAGCTTTTGATATGCTGTACTACATCATGTGATGACACTAAATAGTCCCCTCTGGTTCAATGATGCACTTACTTCCTACATACAACCCACAATATATAGAATAATGGATAGGGAACTGTGCACAACAAGGCTGTGTTTCCATCGAGGGGGTTGATGACATCATAGACCTCAAGAGCGAAGCTCGAGAGGTCCCTATGATGTCATCAACCCCTCCCGAGAAGGAAACACGGCATTGTTGTGCACAGTTCACTATCTGTTATTTTATATAGTATATGGTTCTGCCAAAATGTGCCAGCAAATATCTGTCGGTTTCTGTACCTTTCTGTAGCTTGTTCTGACACTGCTGTTTCCTCCCGGTGCATGCTGGGACCCCACTCTGCTACCGACCCTGAAGGTTCTCGCTGTCTTCTTTATTCCCCAGGACCACTGGTTTATTAAAAAAAATAAAAGACTTGACAAATTGATAGTTTGGAAACACGGCGCCGACTATGGCAGTCCGTGTCCAAACTATCTGAGAAGCTCATGCCCAACCATTCGCTTAGCAGCGCTGCCATGTTGTACAGTTTTTTTTTGTGAAGCTCAATGTTTCAGCCAATGGGGAAACAGTTGAAGGTTAAGAAGTTGTTGTACTATCGTTGCGACGTCAGAACGATAGTACAACTTTTTTGACCTTTGAACTGTCCTACAACAGGATTTGGAAAACCACTGTTTTCCATCCACCATAAACCCTAACCATATACTATAAAACAATTCCTCAAGACATTTAGCTCAGTCACAAAACTATGAAAGATGTATACTGCTTTACTTTGTGATGACAGCCATATTAATGCAATTTGTTCTGCTGACTGGAAAAAAAACAAAAACCAAAAACATTACTGGGACTAGGCTTTTATCTGTTTTTTGTCATCAGACAAGTTTATGGAGTTTATTTACTTATATATTGAAAATATCGGAATTACAAACCTTTGAGTCAAAGACTCATTTACAAAGGCTCCACATCAGGAAATAACATAAATAAGGTACAGTCAGGGTGCAACCTGAGTACAAAGTTGAGTAAGGCAGCAGTTTACATAAAACACAGAGGTACAATGTTAATGATAGATGTATATAGCATATAAACAAAAATACAGGCACAAAGTGTATGAAACCCCCTACAAATGGGGGTTCCCAAAATGTCTTCTGTGAGCTTGCATAAATGCTCACTGCCAGGCTCGTGTCCTGCGTTCTAGCCCTTTAACTGCTAATGCTAGAGAGTGCCTGTAAAGCCTCTGTATACTGTCTCTTTAAGAGCTGCCTGTTGCAGTTATAATTGAACTGGGAGGGTGGGGCTGAGTGTGTTCATGCTCGAGTCCCACCCAGACTGCCGGATAATCGGTCCATTTCTGCCATCGCTAATTGTGCAGAAAGAGCTCTGTTAGAAGATGTACTTGCTTACTGATTATCTTTCAGTGTAATAATAATATTGTAGTTTGTTCTAACCTGCCTTCTTTGCAGCAAGGACTTTTCTGGCTAGCTCCAGCATCTTTGGTCCTGAAATGCCGAACTGGACCAATCAGTACTTTGGGACTCTAAAACAGAGCCTGCTTACAGGGGCTGTGTGGAGTAAAAATCTGTGGGAATTGTAGTTTTGGGCTGTTGGTGCCTTTTTGCACCTGGAGGGGGGGCCGTGTTGTGACTGACAGATAAGACAGCCAACTGAACCTGTTGGATCTGGGGGAAATTCCCAGGCTGCCTGCTGCCTGCGGCAGATCTAAGTTGGAAGATGAAGAAGCAACAGCTCGAGACAGTCGAGCAGCTGGCTGCGTAGTTTCACGCAGGAGAACTGTGGAAAGGCCTGAGTTTTGGCCTGCATGTCTGCCTGCTGCCCTGAGAGGGAAAAGAGAGTCCTTTGTGGACTAAATCCAAGAAGTAAGACCGAAGAAAGCCACTGACTTGTGACCAGGCTCATACCTGAGGAAAACCGAAGATTTTGCTGAATGCAATCGGCCTGTCAGGAATTCCAGCTACCTTTGAACTCCCGGTTTAAGCAGAGATTTTGCGACAGTGACCAGAGAGCAGTTTGCCTGGTACTGTAGAATCTTTTACCTGTAAATGTGCTGTGTATTGAAAGTGGGTCATGATTTGGTTCCCCACTGTGTGAACTGTGTTCTGCTTGCTGGAAGCTGTATCCAGCCTAATCGGACTGAATCTGCGTTCACCTCCTTTCGGCCTGGGCCATGCCATGCTGGCCCTGCCAGAGTACCCCACTGCACAGAGAAAACCATCGATGAGAGACTTGCCTAGGGATCAGCCCCCTGCTACATGCTTGAACAGGAATGACGCCTCGGTGAATCATGTGAGCCCTGCTTCTCCTGGCACTCCAGATCAACCACCTGCTGTCTCGATTTTCGGCCAGCCTGTGTCCAGTCCTGGGTATCATGAGCAATGATCAGGGTAGCTCCCTGCAACACTAGCTTAAATCTAAGTGTGTCATCTGATTGTCTGGTTGTTTCTTTTTCTTCACGAACTGAGCCCTCTGGCTCCGAATTACAAATAGCGTGTACTGTGCATGTTGTTTTTCCATCACAGGGCCCCAACCAGCTGTGACGCCAGCCTACCCCGGGCAACGGTCCTGGCTAGCCCATCTCTTCTCCACCCAGGTACCCAGAGAGTGTGACTGTTTAGGGACTCTGAAGTGCACCCATAACTGTTTGATTGATAGAGCCTTTAAGCAAATCAACCTGATTACGCCCCTCCCTTGCTCAAGTCCCCTGAATAAATCAGATCTAACTTTTTTCTGCATTTAACCTGACTGTGGTTCCAGTTTGTTCCAAGAGTACTGTACTGTTGCTATTTGTTGTGCATAACCTTGTTTTACAGGGGGTCCCCAGAGTCGAGCCAGAGGAACAAGCCCTGGTGGTAAGTGCAAACAGTGTGGGTACTTGTAATGTGTACCGGGGTATTGTGAAAGTGATTATTGTGTATTGTTCCGGCCACTAGCAGGGAAAGATGGGGGTTACAGTGTCCCGGAGGGCTGTGCCCAGGTTAGCTTGACCACTATGAACCCTGTCCTCCGGCTGGAGGCATCTGTTTCCAAACTCAGGCCCCTTAACCTGCTACTAGCTAAGCAGGCAAGGGTAGTAGCCCTTGGGATAGTGCCACCTACGGGTTATATGTAGATAATTCTAAAGGGGAATATTGAAAGCAAAAAGAGTAGAACTAGACTAGTGGCTACCAGGCACAGGATTGGGAGGGATGGGGGTAGCGGACAGAGCAGAGAACAAGAGGAGGAAGGAGAGTGGACAAAGAAGGGAGGAAAGAGAGTAAAGGGGGAAGAGTCGGGGGGCAGTCTGAGAAGACATTGTCTTAACTTAGGGGGAGTTCAGGGATTGGTGAGTTACATGGTGAGAGAGAGGGAGATGCTAGAAACAGTCACAATGACTGGAGACAAGAAGATGCTGTCTGAGCATGTATTTAAATGGGCCTAGTTTACAGACAGAAATGACCTCAGAGGGCAAACCATTGAGCCCGAGAAGGGCCCTATACATGAAGGCCCTCTGCCCCAAAGGGGTCCTACAAAATGGGATTAAGAAAGGGGCTTTGGAGGAGCTTCTGGTCATCCAGGTGGCAGGGGCCAGTGTAAGGAGATGTTGAGCAGTGGGAGGAAGGAGGCCAGAGGCTATTTTCCTGGTTAGGAGGCAAGTATGGTAGGAAAGCCTACCCTCAAAGTTCAACCAGTCCGCTGGTTCATAAACCTTACAGGTGTGAGTGAGCTGACTACAACCAGTGATTAGTTGACATGCTTTATTCAGGGAGACCTTGATTCTTCTAAGGGCAGAGTCAGCAGCTGATCCATATATAACAATGCCATGCCAGGCACAGGGCATCAGGTGGCATGCAGGACCTATGTCTATAGAGAAAGCCAATCCTTGTGTTTACTGCCTTACAGACCAGATCTACATGTTCTTGGAAGGGGAGTGTGGAGGTCCAGAGTGACGCTGAGATATTTGAAGTAGGGCACCTGTTCAAGGGGAGTGAGTTAGGAGTTTAGAATGTTTAGGGGAATGTCTTTGTATTTGTTTTGATGGCTGGCAAAAACCATAACTTTAGTTTTTTTTTAATTTAAGGTAAGTTTATGGCAGGAGAACCATGATTCTGATTCAGAAAAAAACAATTGTAGGTCCTTCTGTAACTGAGTGGGGTCGGGGTGGCTACTAAAGATTACAGCGTCATCTTCGTAAAGTAACATCTGACCAGAACAGGCTAGTGGAAGGGTGTTGAGGAACAGGCTGAACAGGAGCGGGCTGAGAAGTGAGCCTTGGGGGACTCCTGAACAAACCGGTAAACTGGTGGAAAGCATATCATTAATTTTCACCCTCTGTGATCTGCCACTCAGGTAGTTGGTAAACGAGGAGGTGGATTCCAAGGAGAGGCCTAGATATGTGATGGATTCAATTAGGAGCATGTGATTGACCGTATTGAAGGCTTTAGTTAAATCTATGTACACAGACGCAACTAAGTGGCCACAGTCCAGGACCTTGTGGATGGCAGTGGTAGTACTGTGGCCCTGCCTGAACCCATGCTGTTGCTGCTGACATTGAAGATTGTACTTCAGGAGATAATCAGAAAGTTGATCAGAGATGATCTTTTCAAGAGCTTTGGAAATGGGGGGAGGATAGAGATCAGGCAACAGTTACTGTGGGAGGTTCTGTCACCACTTTTAAGGATAGGTGTAACAATTGCTCATTTCCATTGAGAAGAGAATTGTCCCAAGCAAAGTGAGAGATTAAGAATTTTGGTAAGGGGGGATAGAACATCATCCAGGGCCAGTAGCAGGAGCTTCAGTTCCAAAGAACCACCACTAAATCTAGATTTCCCCAATACCCTGGTAAGGTAGGATTTAGTGTCATGGGAGATGGTCCTACAGTGGAGCAGGGGAATACCAGAGGGAGGAGGGTGGGGGATTACTGTAATTGTTGAAAAAATCAGGGAGAACTCCACTAAGGTCACAGAATGCAGAGTTGAGGGTGTTTGCAATGAGCTGTGGGTCCTGGGTACTAACACCATTGATATTCAGCAGCAGGGGAGAGGAGTTGGGCTTTCCAGTCAGGTCCTTAATATTGCTCCAGAATTTCCTCCCCTCACCGAGCTTGGAAGTGGGCGGTTTTAGCCCGATGAATTTCTCTGGTGTAGACATTTCTGGCAGCCTTATAGTGCTGCTTGTCAGCAGAGTGACCAGACTCAAGGGTCTTATACCAAAGATTGTCTCAGGTGCATGTAACCACCACCCCCCGCTACTTTGCACAGTAAGCTACCCCTTGGTCCCCTTGACTGGGCACCCAAACTACTTTGTACTATCTGTATCATCCCTAGCTTTGGGAATGTATACCAGGCTCGCTATTTCTAGATGTCAGAAAAGGGTGGGGGTGTTCAAAAGCAAAATTATACAAATGACCAAAATACCCAGGTCCTGAGGAGAGAAATTTTGCTTAGGGCTATGCTAGGTCTGTACTTCTGGAGGGGTACCCAGAAACTCCACACAGGAAGCAGTAACATGAATGTCCAAACCAGGATGGGGTTCTAGAGTTTGACTTTATTCCAAAGATGGTACACAAAAGCAAAGCTGGATCCCCAAGATTTTCACATCGTGGCACAAGGCAATGGCAGAACAACAGACATCTGTATTGGACAGAAACTCTACATATCCCACATGTCTCAGGACTTCAACTTCTCTTCAGCTGCAATGGCCTCAGCTGAAACACATTTTCTTCTAGTGGCACTGGTCACAACTTAGCACACAATTCCCATTTGGCATAGGACTTTAACATTTCAGTAATGTGGCAACTGGCCATGACAGAGCACACTGGTGCTCAAGATCAGCACAACCCACATCAAGGATTAAACTTTCTCTTCAGGCATTGGCCACCATGACCCAAATAAGCAGGCACCCTTATGGAGCCTGTAGTACTGAACTGGTCACTCCAGATGGGGGGGGGTTGCCCACCTTTTGTTTCCACATCCATACCCAGCCATTCTTTCAGAGTTACACCTCAAAACTTCTGGAAACAGTAGAAATATGCATCTTGGAACGACTTTCACATTCTGCATAAGAAACACTACTTCTGAGTGTGGAAACTAACTAAAGTCCTGAACAATGTGTCAAGTCTCTCTGGGGACTCCACGATTGTCAGACAATTGTAGAAACATGAAAACAGTCTCAACTTGGCACAGAACTGGTGTGTTATTCCCTTTATCACAGTACACCCCAAAAAAACAGGTACTTTCCACTGAGAACACAAAGTCAGATTACTCACTGTTGGTAAACACAAACAGGCAGCTTCAAAGTCCTGGATCAAAATCAGGAGATTGCCCCTTGGATCCATACTGGCAGTCATTTTCCATCTCACAGGGGATGAAAAATCAGGAACTCCTGCTCTAGACTACGGTTTCCACCACTTCTCTTGGCAGGCAGATGTTTCTCAGTACTAGGGTGAGAAAATAGGCTCTCCTCGCAGAGCCCACACTGCAGCTCCTCACTCCTCCAACTGCTCACAGTGAACTTCACTCACAGAACTATCTCAAGATTCTAAAACTCCCCACTCACAGTTAGCTACTGTGGCTTATGCTGCTGCTAGAGTTCTAAATGACATCACCTCTCTCATCTCAGCTGAGACCAAGTAAACAGAGAGGAAGCAGGTGAAAAGCCCATTTAACTAGTTATTCACCAGCTGCCTTCCCTGCCTAGCACTGACAGTGATGGGATTGTAGTAATCCCAGGGGACTGGGTGGTTACATGCACATGAGGTCAAGGAGGGCAGGAGTGATCCATGGGGTTCCAGGGCCTTTTATTAGGTGCTTGGAATATGGGGCAAAGACGTCGCAGGCAGAGTTAAAGGTGGAAATGAAGAAAGATAAAGCACTGTCCACACTAGCAGATGAGTCTAAAGGGGACCAATCACAGTGTAGAAGATAGTCCTTGAATTTTGCCAAGGAGCCTTTCTTGAGGGAATGCAGGTACAGGTACTTTGGGGGAAGTTTCAGGGAGTGGTTAGCCCAGCAGCATAGAATAGGAGAGTGGCCACTTAAGGAATCTGGTACTACAGAGACATTAGAGATTTTCTCTGGGTGGTTTGTGAAAACAAGATCAATTAGGGAACTGGTCCTGGTTCTATAATTGATCCTAGTCAGTACTGACATGACCTGAGTAAGGTTTAAGGCTGCCACGGTGTCACGGTGTGGTGAAGCAATGGTCGCTGACCAATTAATATTAAAGCCACCCAGAATGATGACCTCAGTCTTTGTGGGCAATTGGGAGATATAGTTGAGCATGGAATCTAAAGCAGGCTTAGAGCTGTGGGAAGGAATGTAGATGGCCATGACTATAAAAGAGACTTGCCCATGTTACCAATGGAAATTTTGACTGACAGGGCCTGCGCTCCATGGCTATGTGAGATAGAGTGTAGAATCCGCCCCTGTAGGGAGTCACGGAGGTAGATGGCACAGCCCCACCCCTTTTCCCCACCCTATCTTCTCTGAAAAGCGAGTAGCAAGGCAGAGTGACAGCAGAGTCATGTTTCTATAACAACCAAGATGTCTGGATTGTGCTGAGTAATCCAGCCTTGAAGGAGGTCAAATTTATGGAGAAGACTACAAATGTTTGTAGAGGCTAGTGTTAGACCGCCATCCCATTGACTAGTGGGATTAGGCAGAGTAGGGGGCCCAGGATTAGGGTGCACGTTGCCGGAAAGAAGTAGAAGTACAACAAGTCTGAAGAGAACGTGATTCAGGATCTTGCATTGGACTAACTGTTTACAATAAGGTGAGTTGTCACCAGTGGAAGAAATCAGAAGGGAGAGGACATGGGGGTGCGGGAGGAAGACCTGGATACTGAAGTGGTTAGAAGAGCAGAGAGCCATGCCACTGGGATGAGTAACGAAGTGCATAAGGTCACAGCTAGTACCACCCAACAGAGCAAACAACTAATTATTAAGTAGGGGCTAGTGGGTTAAAGGCTAGTGAGGGAGGGGGTGGGGTGGGAGAAGATAACCAGAAGTAATAAGGAGCAGAAAAGCTGTGGTGAGGGCAGCATTGTTGCAAGTGGGAAGGGGGGCGTGGGGTAGCAGGAAGAGAAATTTTGGATCCCAGATGGAGTAGGGCAGTGAATAAGTTAGATAAATGGACAAGGGAAAATTAGCCAGGCAAAATGGCACAGCGGTAGAGTGACCACCTATGGTGCAGAAGGTCAAGGGCTCAAACCTCAGTAAAGGAAGGAGGGGGAAATAGGTGCAGAAATGGCAGACAAGGGGTTAGAAACAGGGAGATGCCAGTGCAGGGGGAGTGAAAGGAGCTGTCTGGAAGTAAGAAAAAAGAAGGAGAATTGGCAGATAAGGAGGCAAGCTAACTGACCCCTAGTGGTCAAAGACTATAAGCTGCAAATGGGAAAGTTGACATTTTAACTGACACTAAGGGAATCACGTGACAGGTCACATGACCACGACCACCCAATAAGTCAGGGGCCAGCCTTCAGTGGAAGGGTAGCTGGTGTGGGCAGGCCAGTCGATGTGAAGCGTTGACAGGCTAACACCCCCCACCAGAAAACAGCACCAGGCCTCAGTAGTTTATCCTCTGGGAACTAGGAGATAAATTACCTTGCAGGCTGCTCCCCGATGTGATCACTCCAAGGTCTGTGGAGTGAGTGTGTGTGTGTGTGGGGGGGGTAACTCAGGAGGGATCCTGTTAAAGGAGACAGAAAAGGGGGTCACATAACCAGTGGGAAGGCCGAACAAAGGAAAGACTGGCTGGGCACCACTGTGCATGCACAGGCTTGGAGACACAGTGAGGAACAGCAGAGAGGAGAAAGGTACCAATTTAACATCTAAAACGGCTAAACAGATGTAACACTTGCACACTAGGTAGAAACGGCAATTCACAGCACACACTACTTAAATCCATGTTTAACTCAAAAAACATTACAGAGTAAAACTGTTAAAGAGCACTGGAATAACAGCACAGGATACAGTAGTGCAACAACATTTGTTAAAACAAAAACCATCTGTAAAGCTCTGCTGATGATAAATGCAGAGTCAGGCTGTAAATCACCATACAAATACAATCCCTTTTACACCCCCACCAGAAAACAGCACCAGGCCTCAGTAGTTCGTCCTCCAGGAACCAGGAGCTAAATTACTTTGCAGGCTGCTCCTTGATGCAACCTCTCCAAGATCTGCGGAGCGTGTGTGGGGGGTAACTCAGGAGGGAGCCTTGCAGGCTTCTTTCTGATGCATCCGCTCCAAGGTCTGTGGAGTGAGTGTGTGTGGGGGGGGGGTACTCAGGAGGGAGCCTTGCAAGGTGCTCCCCAATGCGACCACTCCGAGATCTTTGGCATGAGTGTGTGTATGAAGTAACTCAGGAGGGAGCCTTGCAGGCTTCTCCCTGATGCATCTGCTCCAATGTCTGAGGAGTGAACATGTGTGGGGGTAACTCAGAAGGGAGCCTTGCAGGCTGCTCCCCGATGCAACTGCTCCAAGGTCTGTGGAGCAAGTGTGTGTCATGTAATAAAGGTGTTCAGGCTTTTCGATTATCTTCCTTTTCTATAGTCAGACAAGATAACTATGAATTTACAAAGCTGGCCAGAAGAATATGAACTGTGATGTGGTGGTAGTGCAGAGATAAATTTGCTAAAGAATGCAAACAGTGTTTTTTTAATTTAAAAAAAAAAAATCAGCTACAACAATGGAACAGGAACTTAAACAGATGAGTTTTGCTATAGAGCTGTTTTCTCTGCCATGACCACTTATGCTTGCTCTCAGGCCCCCAACTGTCCCCAGCTCCATCTGCCTCACCCCCCTCCATCTTACTGGTGGGGATCTATGAGGAGTAGGGCCCAAGAATGGCAGGGGCCATCACATATGGCCACAAGGAGTCATGTCTTTCTTGTTTTTCTCCCTGCCCTCCCAGAGCAATGGCGAACGCAATAAGTGTGCACACATGGAGGCGCACATGTGCTTCCGGAAACTTGAGTGCTCCTTCCTCCTGCCCCTATGTTACATCAGTCCCCCACCCTGCTGTGACACCTGGCCTCCACCAAGTGTCATCCGAGAATGAGGAACTGTACCTCCCCTATTCGGGAGATGAGAGTAGCCCAGCAGCCACTACAATCATCTCCCAGTCCTCTACCCAGCCAACCCCTTGTGCCCGAGCTCTCTCCCGAACTCAGGTCACCAGCGTGATGCAAGGTGTGGCATCTAGCGACTTAATTCTCAATGTCACCAGGCGAGGCTAAACTACATCAATTTTGTACTGGATTCATGATCCTGCAACTCCAGACGATCTATTAATTTATTTATTTGTATTTAAAATTTGATGACCGAGATAGGCACACTGAGCTGGGGCTCATTTCCAGGTGCTACCCGGGGGAAGGAATACAGCAAGAAGTGAACAACAATAACAAAGTGACAACAATACATACATGAACAATACAATCACAGTACAAGTGAGGAGTTTCAGAGAAAGAAAAAAAATGTAAAATATGTACAAGTACATGGATTACGAGTTAGCCAAGATAAGTGCTAAGGGAGTGTGAAGGGGTCTCTACAACCTTCACTCAGGACTCCATCTCCACAAAAATGCTAGCAAGAGAACAGGAAGAATTGAAACCAAGCCTTGCTGATTTCTCGCCTGGCCCTTTACAGGCTGTCTGTACTGGCTGCATGCAAGCCTGGAATTCCCTGTAGGAGAGAGAGAGTGTGACAGGGCTGAATAAGACCCTGTCCCAATGGTTATGCAGAAAGCAAGGATCTTTTCTGTCCTCTCTTTTTCTGTCTTTTGTCAGGCTGATTGCACAATCAAATTTTTATGTGAAATCTAGGACTTAATCATTTCGACAGTTTTACGTTCCCACCCCGCTATCTCCCTGCCTTTGTTTCTTGCTGTCTCTACCTTGCTTACATATAGTTATAGAACTACGTGTGGATCTTTCTATGAAACTGAGTTTTCTGGTTTGTAAAAAATATATAGTTATAATTTTTGAAACGAATGTAGAAAGAGTTTGGGTTTCTTGGAAAATATAGCCGAGTTATAACAGTTTGCAACATGGCTCTGAACATAGTAGGCAAATGGAGTGCCGAGATAGGTGCAAACGCGTCATGTGATGCAAATCGAGCGGTGATTAAGCCACGAGTAGAGCCCGCTTGTGTAGTACCTGAAGTGTCCACAGGGAAATCGACCATTAATGCCCGCTTGTGTAGTACCTAGACTGTCCATCAGCGACAGGGTGCAGCACTGGGACAGCAATCCACAGGGTAGAGATAGAAGCAACTGGACTACCGGGAGCGTGCCTCAAAGCGGTGTAACACAGAGCATGCCACGCGATGTATGGCGTACCCATAGATGGTGCCCCTGATACATGAGAAAGAGAGAAATTGTCAGCATGGTGTGCACCGTCGGAATAGCTTGCCGGAGCCGGGACCTAAGCGGGTTGAATGCGAGGAGGAGGAGGAGTAGGAGTAGCCGCAGTAGGAAGATATCGGTTGTAGCGTGGTGCGGTCCCAGGGAGCAGAAGTAAAAAAAGTTAAGGGGGCACGCTAGAACCAGTGGAACACAGAGGCATACATGACTATTTGTGAGCGATAGCGGTAGAAGTGTAACACACATACATGTGTCCCAGAAGCCCACACGGCAATCTGTCGCGGCGGAACAACACAGAAGTGTAAAATAGGGAAAGTGTCACTGCAAAGCCACAAAAGGACTCACGGTCTGTCAGTGTGTGAGACGGGACTGTTATTTCCTCAGTTTCTCTGAAGTGCTGCACACTAGGCAAATGTATGTCGCGCGGAGAAGGGGCAAGAGCACCGCAATACATTTTCGTCGACTGGACAGCACAACCCCATAGGATGACTTCTGCAGCACGAATAGTGATCGTGTCAGTGTTTCTGGTGCTCCGAGTCACATTGCAACCTGAAGAAAACGCTCCTTGCACTTGCCATGTTACAAGCGCATTAATCACCTCCAGCGTCGGGCTCCACCGGGGATTAATGCCTCGCTGGGTGGTTGAAGCACTCAGCCTTCGGCCTCGTGGCACCAACCCCAGCAGGGCATTAATCCACGGTGAGCCCTCCTCTGTCGGTGATTAATGCTTACTTAACCTTTTTGACCTCCTTAGTTGTCAGCAAGAGGTCAGCTTTCAGCCTGGTTCATAGTGTTCTTTTAGCAAGCCTCCTACAGTAGGGAAACTGATAAATTCTGTACAAGCAAGAGAGACACTTTGTCCCCAACAGGAGGTACCAATTAAGCTGCTAAAAAAAGAGACCTTATAAAAGGAGACAGATAGAGAACTGAATAGTTTAGTTTTTATTTTGGATTTTGTTTTGAGCTCGGAAAGTGGACTCTGTTTGGACTGCCCAAGTTTGAAGCCATTTTGTATATTTTTGTTATTTTTCTTCTATTTTTATTAATAGTAATAAAATGCTACTTGCGAATTTTACAACTTCTCCTGGTCTGTACATTTCCTGACCTAAGCCTTGATGACAGATGGTATCAGACTATGGTGGATTTAAAACGTGCATACTCTAAGCCAGGAATTATGTGCATGGGTACTAGCCCTGGTACCAATAAAGCATTGCAGAAAGGTATGAATTCTGCAGTAGCAAGCCCAGAAGTGATTACCAGAAGGATGGCAGTTAAACTAGCACGGACAGAAGTTCAAGCTGAGACTGTACAGCCAACACCAGTGATGGAAAAAGAAAAACAAGCAGTGACAAAACCTGAAAGCCTATTTGCCTTTTTCAAATGGTGGGCTCTACAACAAAAAGAGATGGAGAAACAGAAGAGATGCAGCAAAGAGAAAGAGAGATTCAACGTTGAGAGGCACAGAGAAAAGAAGAGATGCAGCAACTTGAGAAGCAGAGAAAAGAAGAGCTGCAGCGACAGGAACAGAAGAGAAGAGATGCAGCGATGGCTGGATGCCTTGCAAGTTATCAAAGTTGGAGGATCTGGCACAGGTCCAGCAGAGCAACAAGACACAAACAACTTAAAAGATATTAAACTTACAAAGTTGTGTCCCTCGGATGATATTGAAGCATACCTGACAACTTTTCACAGGGTTGCCGCAGCCTGCCAGTGGCCAAAGCAGCAATGGCCAATCAGGCTGGTACCTTACCTGACAGGTAAAGCCCAACTTGCTTACAGCAATATGGACACTGCACAATCAAAAAAAGAGAAATCCTGAAAAGATATGATATCTCAGGAGATGTGAAAAGAGAAATCCTGAAAAGATATGATATCTCAGGAGAGACCTACAAGCAAAGATTCCAATCCCTGAAGTACCACTCAGTTGACAATCCTCAAGAAGCCTTCATCAGATTCAGAGAACTCCTTATTAAATGGCTCCAACCACAGAGTAAAACAATCCCACAGATCATCGACACACTTGCAATGGAGCAGTTCATCAACATCCTTCCTACAGACATGCAACTCTGGGTAAAAGAACTCAACTCATCTTTATTTTTAAAAAGCGCAAATTAAGATATCTAAGTGCTTGTACAAAAAGATAAAAAAAGATGCAGCAGAATAAACACGTACTATAATTTAAAAACATATAAAAACAACATTCATTGGCAATAAATTATGCAAGAACACTGACCAGAAAGTGGGAGAAAAGGCCATTTCTTTGGCTGAAGACTATCAGATGGCCAGACAGATGCCACAGCAGCAAGGTAACAGACAAACACTGGTGAGACTCATTTTTCCTAATTTAACTCCAAGTCTGATAAGAACTCTAGTGGGGGTAACAAATCTGCACCCAAAGACTTTGTTTGCCATAACTGTAATAAGTCAGGCCATATTGCAAGAAACTGCCATAGTAATGAGTGTAACACTGGAGCAGATTTGTCCTTAGCAAACTGGGGCAAGTACTTAACAGATGTCAAGGTGGGAAAAAAGACTGTGAAGGGACTTATAGATTCCTTAAATCCACACATTCCTTTTCTTCTTTTTCTTAAGAAAAGGAATGTGTGGATTTAAGGAAGTCCTCAGGCAATCTGACCATGTGAGCCTGTAACTTACTGGTTAGAGCTCTGGAACAGCATACCAGAAGTCTGAGGTTCAATTCCCAGTGAGCCACACTTTTCATTTCTCATGTCTATCCTTGATTTAAAAATATGCCCTACAGGGGCTAAACTGCACTGAGATAAGTTTGTATTTCTGATATATTCCTAGTTGCAGGATTACGCAACACACTTGAAAAAAGGAATGTGTGGATTTAAGGAAGTCCTCAGGCACTCTGACCATGTGAGCCTGTATCCTAATGGTTAGAGTGCTGGAATGGCACACCAGAGTTCTGAGGTTCAATTCCCAGTGGGCCACACTTTTCCTTTCTCATTTCCTTCCTTAGTTTTACCAGAAACTTCTACAGAATATACTGATATAGCTTATGACAGACAAACTGCTTCTGCTGATGCTGTAAAGATGAATGTTTCCTTAAAGAAGGAGTATGGTCAAAAGTACTACATTGCAGAATTAGAATCAGCCTACCCCCAATAAATCTCACACCAAAAATTAGGTTTCTGCATTATTTCATTTTAAAGTTATGAGCTATTTTGTAACCCTGATCTCACTCCGTGTTCAAAAAAAACAGTTTCTGTGAAGAGCCACTGATGATGTCACAACCAGAATTCACAGACTAGTCCTCCCTGTAAGTAACCTTATAGGACCTATTTCTCAGTGCATTTATTATCAGTGGCACAAGCCGGTGGAACACTCTACCATTGGTATTCGTGGAGGCTCCCTAGATCAGGGCATTCAAACTATGGCAGAAGGGAAACCTCTTCAGCCTTGCTTATGCAGATTACTGACCTGAGTCTTCACAACCACTGTTATCATCCTGCAAGCTGAAGCCCACTGAAAACCTGTTATGCAGGTCTTTTGATTTTTTTATCAGATAACTTTATTCTGTATTAATGTATGCTTCTTAGTTACTTAAATTTCTTATGCACCATGAAAAACAGTGAACAGGCGACAGATACATAAAAGTGCCTTACCTTACCTTAAAAAAGTTATAAAGACAGTTCAGTTGTAATGCTGCACACATATATGTGCTTACCATGTGATCAGTGTGTGCATATATTTTCAGTTGGGCGACTACTGCAATTTACAACATATTTATAAAATGGGCATTAATGAAAGGTCAAATACTGACATGCCATTGGTCAGAACATGTCAGCTGACCATTCATTAATGCCCTGGTAGATGAACAGTTGGCATGAGGATCTTCTTTTGCTGGCACATAAAGCTGAATGTCAAAATCAATGCCTTCACATTCTCTCACTTTAACCACCGCCATTGACAACAGTAGGTGAAGCGAGAGAACGTGACAAGATGGAGCAAGCACAAGAAATATACACAGAATTTGACAGTTTCAAGTGTCTAATGATTAAAAATACTTATAACTGAGTCCCTCAGTAAACTCTTGCTTAAAAAGCAGCTGTCACCTTCTGGAGAACTTTACCAAAGCATAATATTTAGATGCAGTCCAGCTTGAATTTCATATTAGTTCTGTATCCCTCCTCCCTATTATTTATTACTAAGGTCATCTGCATGAAAACAGGATCTTTGCTCCTGAAGAGTTCACTAATTCCTGTTGCTGTCTCCCTACCTGAGGTTATAATGTACTGCTTGTGACATCACAGTCACTCTCATGGCAACAAACTGTGATGTCAGCAGCTCTTTAACGAGAAATACAACCACCATGTTTTTTTTTCAAAAACACACACAACTGGCAACCAATGACAGCCAGAGCAAAGTGAGAAAAACTTTTAAAGAGAACTACTTTTTAAGGCAGAAGACAAAGCGCACAAAAAACACAATTTTGAATGTTTTTAAAATGATTGGAGTAGTTAAAACACTTGCAAAACATATCATTTTATGACTGCAATAACCCACTCCAGCCCCATGAGTGTATTGGGGCATTAATGCACTTCCAGGCTGTTTAAAGTCACTTGGGCAAGCCCTCATGCCTCCCAATGCACGCGGAGCATGCATTAAAACCCCGATACACCAATGGTCTGTCGTGGGTTATAGCATACATGCTCGTGTCATTGCATACATTATGACTGCATATAAAGTGCCACACTTACTCACCAGCCTCTGCACCATGGATACCTCCATGGTGTTGTCTAAAAGAGAAGTAGACTGCGTGTAACACAAATCTGTCAATGCACACTGATACAAATCCCGGATGGAGCACAATGCAGTTGTACTTTTCAGCATGGTTGACTATCTCCACAACCTCCCTGCAGCACACTGATTCTGCAGCAGTTTGCATGGGAACACATGAGTCACAGGAACACCTGCATGGAGATGGGACAATGTGTTAGTAAACAAAAAAATAAATGAATACAACAGCATTACAGATACTAATGCTTCTCCATATCAGTTGTGAAGTCATAACAGGATACATTTCACTTGCTAAAAAAATATATGTGCTATAGAACAGTGCATTGCAAAACAAGTCATAATCAATGCCAGGAAAGTAAATGAGTATAGTGTATAATGGAGTATTGTTCTGTATCTAATTTCGTCTATTTCAAAATGCTGTAATATCACAATTCAAAGGTCATGGAATGTGATTATACCACACTGTGGCATAACAGCATTCTTGAAACTGTAGGACCTGCAGGAGTCAGTTTCATTTTGAAATCAAAAGAACTCACACACGCATATTTCACACAGTGATATACACTATAAAAAATACGGGATGAGCTACTATCTGCAAAAACAATATAGTATATGGTTTGGGTTTATTGCGTATGGAAAACAATGGTTTTCCAAATCCTGTTGTAGGACAGTTCAAAGGTCAAAAAAGTTATTGTGTTATCATTCTGACGTCATAACGATAGTACAACAACTTAACCTGTAACTGGTTCCCGATTGGCTGAAACACTGGCTTTTCAAAAATTACTGTACAGCATGGCGGCACTGGTAAGTGAGTGGTTGAGCACGAGCTTTTCAGATAGTTTGGACGCGGACTGCCAAAGTCGGCACCCTGTTTCCAGACTATCAGTTTGTCAGCAGTTTTAATTTTTTTTTTTTTTTTTAAATTCATCAGTGGTCCCTCCATACAAAGCTAATCTGGACGACAGTGAGCAATGGTACCTTCAGGGTTGGCAGCGGAGCGGAACTGCAGCGAGGACTGGGAGAAAACAGCAGTGTCTGGACAAGATACAGAAACTAACAAATCATCGTGAAATTAATGTGCCACAGTTTGTGGGAAACCATATACTATACAAAATAACAGATAGGGAACTGTGCACGTCAAGGCCATGTTTCCATCTCGGGTGTTTGATGACATCATAGGGACATCTCGAGCTTCACTCTCGAGGTCTATGATGTCATCAAAACCCTCGATGGGAGCACATCTTTGTTGTGCACAGTTCCCTATCCATTATTCTATGCGTGTTTTGCCACCTCAGGATTCTGATTCCCATGGACATCTCATGCTTGCCTGCAAAGGTCAGAAGGAATCAGAACCTCTGTGTGCCGCAACACACTGTTTGTGCAGAGTTGACAATGCAGTATTCTATATGTATTTATGTAAAGTAATGGCATGCATTGAATATGGTAACAGTTTACAGCATTACAACTCAGTATCATATCCCACATGTATTTGAAAAATCATATGAGTCAAAGTATTGTGGTTACTGTAAAAATGAGGCAACATGTGGCAAGGGTGCATTACATGATCATGTGGCAGTTGATCATAACACATTGTATGGCACAATATAGGCAGTGAAACACTGACCAGAACAGGAACACTGGCGTGTGGTAGACCAGACATTACAATACTGCATACCATGGCGGTCGGTAAGTCAGTACTGCAGTTGCATGTTGCAACAATGACCTTCAATGCTGGTTGCCACATGCAGGGTGGTTCTGAATCAGTAATGTCACATATGTGTCCAGTGTATGCTGCAACACTTTTCGACAGACATTCCTAAGTAACTGCATCACATCACAATGATGTAATGTGTATCACATTACAAAGCAGTCATATCCAAAAAGGAAATGTGCTAGAACAAATTTGCACAAATTGAAGATAGAGGGGGGATGGCTGAAGGCCAACGAGAAAAAGTATTACTTCACTGAGCAAGATTGGTGCAAGCATATTATGGCCTTCATGAGGAGGTAATGGAGTAAACATCAGATTTAATTCAAGAATACATGGGATGAACATGAGTAGGAAGAAGCAGGCTGTTGCGTAACTCACTTCTGAAGCTTTTCAAGTACTTATTGAATTTGTCAGCCATGGTGTGCCAAGCAGTACTTATCTGACATTAAAGTCTATGTTTGTACATTGCAACAAAAACCAACCACCAAGTAGTAAAGATATATCCACTGTCTGGTGCCTTTCTATGGAAAAACACAGCATGGTCTGGTAAAGAGTCTGTGTGACTGTGTAGACCATCAGAGCATAGCCAGACGGAGAAGACTTAATCAGCAGAACAGAGACAGCACATTATGATGCACACAAAACAAACATACTGCAATGCAAATTCTGTGATGAATGGTCAACTAAATTAGTCAGTACTGCAACAAGTACTGTAATTAAGCATTAAGGCATGACAGGGGGGGAATGTTAATTTGGGATAACAGCACAGCTCTGGTGGGTTGAAACAAGCGGTGTAACCGAGTGCTTCCACCACCCAAGAAGGGCCATTAGCCAGCAATAACACCCACCAGAGTGTGTTATTGCAATTATGAAATGGGTAACTTTAGAACATTTTATGCAGTTTGTAAACATGCTCCTTTCAACTTGGATGTTATGCTGGTATAACGGCCCAGCTGAAAGAAGTTATCGGACAATCAAAATTCAACATTCTATGTATCCATTTAATAATATGCGGTTAATACATACCTCAGAACCACTCATTGATGAAGGCAAATAAATACACTCATTTTCAGCAACAAGTGAGGACAGGGCACATATTAATACATGATTAATCGATGCTGATAAATAAAATATATATATATATTTTTAAAAATACTCCCATGAACAGGCCCAATTCAATGGAATCTTCACATGAGATGCTCTTCACAGAATAAAACTGTATACCACGCAGGGTAAAGGAACTCTCCAATAGTTCAGCAGATATACACATCAATCTATAATTGCTTCCATCCACAAGGTACAAAACTTACCGGTCATTATTTCCAGTTCTTCCATCATCACCTTGGTCGTCAGGCACATGAAATGGAGTTGGAGTACAGTGCATACTCTTCAGGGGTCATTGTAGGTTTGAATTGGCATGGCTGTACTCCAAAAACAGGTTGTTCAGCTGAGAATCAGAGTCATCATTATCCACTTTGTAACCATCAGAAGACGCATCAATAGCGTAATCACTGACACTAGAGTTGTCTTCTTCCATGACCGCACCTGTAGAAAGGATACAAGATTTAGATGAAATTGCAGAATCAATCAACCCGTTACTATGACATGCAATGGAGACCAGCATGCAGCAATAAAAAAGATAGTGCATGAAAACAGTGAAAACAGTGTGGAACCCAGGTTTGGTAACCGGGGACTGGGGGGGGGGCATTCAATCAAACAAGGGAACCACAATGGCCACTAAACAGTGAATAAAGATGGTAGATGGGCACCACTACTCACACTGACGACCCCGTGGCACACCCCAATGTCTGTTGGTGCCTGAAGGGTAGGGGGATGGGGGTAACCCTAACATCGAATTTCCAAACTTTTGTCGCTGTGACATCAACCCTAACTGATGCATTAATTGAGTTTTTTTACAATGAATTTCCCTTTTTTTGAGAAAGTGTAATGTAAGTAGTTAGTGGTATGTGTTTGTGGGAGCGCTGGCCCTCTGGGCCCTGCACTCCCTTCACATTGTCCATTTATTGTGTAATGGTATGTATATGTGGGAGCATGGGTCCTCCAGACCCTGCGTTCCTACTTGCACATAAATACAGAGCCATACAGCAGCCCCATAGTACTGAAAAGGAACCCTTGTAACACTTATTTGCCAATATCTCAGTAACCGTACAACCTATGAAAAAAATTCCACTGCAGTTGTAATCATGACTTTCAAACCTCCATGCATGGTGGACTAAGCTGCAGGTAGTGAAAAATCCGTATCTCAAATAGTTTTTGAGACATGGGCACCAAAAGGCACCGTGGGTGCCATAGTGTTATCCTTAGGAAATTTCTCAACTTCAGAATGCTGTAACTATGGGCCCGTTGAATGTTTTGGGACCAAACCACCAAAAGGCATATCTGTGGGACCAAAGCTTGCCACCCTGCAAATTTCAACTCAAAAGTACAATCCACCTTGGCACAATGAAGTGACAAAGAAAACAACAAATGGGAAACTGTGTTTGTGCAGTGTTTTCATGATAACTGTAATGTGTTCGCAGCACTCCTATCTCTATAATGGGAATGTTGTCGCACACAGAAAAATGTTGCTGAGGTTCCTTTTTTTTTTTAATCATGGTCATTGCCATAACAACAAAAAATGTTGTCGCGACAATAAAACGGCAGAATGGTGGACAAACTTTGAAAAACATATTTCCAGACCACCTGCTGAAAACTAATGCCAAGGTCATGTTCCTAAGGGCCCGATTAGGTAAACACAACTGTCGGTGTTTACCAAAGGGCATTATTTTTCAAGTTACAATGTTTTTTGCCTCTCGCTAACTGGAAACAAGATGGCAGCAGCACAAAAACAAAATCAGGGAACACAAACACAAAAATGTGATCATGAAAGTTTTTGCAGTGCATGTATAAATTTTCCCATGGGCTACAATGGGACATGAAAAACTTGCATAACTTTTGAACGGATCAAGATTTTTTCACCAAATCTTTAAAAGGCACCAGTTTAACCCAGGCCACATATAGACATGAAATTTGAATCCACTCAGACGCATTCTTCAGTCATTTATGCCCGACCAAAAAATGCACAAAAGTTGGGTTTTTTTCACTTTTTTGATGCTATACAGTTCTGCAACCATAAATCCGACTGGAATGAAACTTTCACGATCCAGAGACCTATGGTTGGGAGCCAGGCATGCAAACTTTGAGGCAAATCAGACAAACACTTGCAAAGTTATTAAAGTGAAAACTTTGGGGTTTAACATTAAAGTGGCTCTCCAACTCTATACTGGCCCTACTGGGCCAGTGTAATGTGTAGGTTTGCAGATGTTGTGAAGATCTGTAATTGGATAGCTATGAGGGGGAAGGGTGGGTGTGAATCATGAGGGATGATCTTGCAAGGCTGGAGAAGTTGTCAGAAAGGTGGCAGCTACAATTCAATGCCAAATAAATGTAGCATTATGCATAAAGGGCATAAAAACAAAATTCAAATGACTGGCTTCAGTGACAAGTGCAGAGGGTAACAGATCATGAAATAGATATGGGGATCACTATTTCAGATAATGTGAAAGTTCTGAGTCGGTGTGAAAGTGCACCAGGGAAACATTCAGAAGTATGGCATGTTGTCTTGCTGGCATTGGCATTGGCAGTGCAAGTGTTAGAGAGATGCATAATAGGAATGTCACTGAAGTATAGAACTGATGTCAACTCCACCCCACCCTGCAGAGAGTGACAGGCATTGCGGTGTGCCTTTGGGTCACTGGCCATAATGCTCATGCCATTTCACCTAACCCTACCCTGCAGACTCTGACAGGTGTCGCGTTGTGCCTTGGGGTCATCGGGCCTTACGCTCACCCCATTTCATAAGGAAGTATGTTGAGATCAGTGCAGCATAGGAGAATGGGTGAACTGTGGGTCTGAAGAGTCCAAGGCACACCTGGATGGCTGTCAGTGGCTGTAGGGTGGGGGCACAATGGCATGAGCACTACAGCTGACAATCCAAAGGCACACCCTGATGCCTGTTAGTCTGTACAGGGTGGGACGTTATGGCTAGAAACCTTAACACCCTGGGCGTCTATTGGTATTTGCACTCCAGATTTTTCAACATGACCTTTTTGTGACCCCACCTCATGAAAGCATGTGGGACATCTGCTCATGAACAGCATTGCTGTGATTTTGTTAATGTGTCCCGAACATTGATTTCCGACAGTGACCACACCATTCTGCACCACATAAAAATGTCAGCTGCACTATTCATAAGGAGCTGTGAAGAGATGGCAATGTTGAAAATCTGGAGTGAAAAATTAAAAATTCTTGAAGTTACGAGTGTGCATGAAAACTGTGCAACAGTCTTTTCTCGGAATTCTTTCACCAGATTTTTAACATAGGCATTTTGGGACCTCTGCTCATGAACAGTGGCAGTATGATTTTTTTAATCTTTCCCAAACGTTTATTTCCCACAGCGACTGCGCCATTGTGCGCCAGATGTGCGAAACCACATTTTGGGCAGGATGTGAAAAATGACAGCTGTACTGTTGATAAGAAGGTGCGCAAAAATGGCAATGTTGAACATCTGGAGTGAAAATATTAAAAATTCTCAAACTTACGACTGTAGGCGGACACTGCGCAACACACGCTTGTAACAAAGTCATTTTGTGGAATTTTTTCACCAACTGTTTACTTTAGGCATTTTGGGACCTCTGCTTATAAACAGTATTACTGTGATTTTCTTACTCTGTCTGGAACATTGTTTTCCTAAAGCAAATGCATCATTGTGCACCGGATGTGCTAATAACACACTGCACGCTCGTAACACAGTCATTTTTGGGAATTTTTTCACCAAATTTTCAACATAGGGATTTTGGGACCTCTGTTCATGAACAATGTTACTGTGATTTTCTTATTCTGTCTCAAACACTGTTTTCCTACAGTGACTGCGCCACTGTGCGCAGATGTGCAAAAACACATTTTGGGCAGGATGTGGAAAATTACAGCTGTACTGTTCATAAGGAGGTATGAACAAATGGCAATGTTGAAAATCTGAAGTAAAAATATTAAAAATTCTCGAAGTTACAAGCGTGCGTGGAAACTGTGCAATGCACGCTCATAACACAGTCATTTTTGGGAATTTTTTCACTAAATTTGCAACATAGGGATTTTGGGACCTCTGTTCATGAACAGTGTTACTGTGATTTTCTTATTCTGTCCCAAACACTGTTTTCCTACAGCAACTGCGCCACTGTGTGCAGATGTGCAAAAACACATTTTGGGCAGGATGTGGAAAATTGCAGCTGTACTGTTCATGAGGAGGTATGAACAAATGGCAATGTTGAAAATCTGAAGTAAAAATATTAAAAATTCTCGAAGTTACAAGCGTGCGTGGAAACTGCGCAATGCACGCTCATAACACAGTCATTTTTTGGAATTTTTTCACCAAATTTGCAACATAGGCTTTTTGGGAGCCCACCTCATGAACAGTCACACTGTTATTTCATTAATCGGTCCCAAAAGGTGATTCCATGCAGTGACTGCAAAATCACCTTTCAGGACTGAAAAACAAGATGACAGTGACTGAATTCATGAGGTGGGGTCCCAAGAACCCCGTGTTGAAAATTTGGTGCCAAAATTCACAAAAATGGCCGAGATGTGCATCAAAGTTGAAAAAAAACATTTATGCCGTTATACAGCTTATCGGCATTTCTTCAGTTCACAGTCGGCTTTAAAGAGTGCAGACGTGTTCCTGGTCCGCCGAAGATCATCATGCCAGGCTCCAGAGGTAAGCATGGGGTGAGGGGGGTGTGGGGAGGTGGGGTGGCTGCGGGCTGAGGGAGGGGACAGGATGGCGAGGGACCATTTCCTTTGTTTCAGGTAACAAATATAAACAAAATTCACCGCGAACCACATTTTCTTTTTTTTTTACAGGTGTGGC
Source organism: Neoceratodus forsteri (assembly GCA_016271365.2). Classification (NCBI taxonomy): domain Eukaryota; kingdom Metazoa; phylum Chordata; order Ceratodontiformes; family Ceratodontidae; genus Neoceratodus; species Neoceratodus forsteri. The sequence goes on from CM028129.1 coordinate 186,578,743, forward strand.
ACATTTCTTTGGGGGGGCATGTTAGCCACACTGGAGTAGGCTCACAGTGTGGCACACAATTGAAGTGGGACAGCAGCAGAAAAATGGAGATTGGGGTTAACATGCCGACAAGGGGATTGGGCACCCCCGTCAGCAAGCATATCTGTGTTCGGAGGCATGATGCTGAGGGGGATTGGGCACCCCCTCAGCAGACCACATCAGTAAAGAGGGTCACATATGCCAACAAGGGGACTTGGGCACCACCCCACGTCAGCTTCCTAAGGACTGTGAGCAGCAGGCAGTGGATGGCAAGCAGCCGCCCGCCATGTTTATTGAAATACTACACCAGGCAAGGCATGCCCTGCAATGGGGGTCACTCCCTCATTGCAGCAGCTAAAACATTTCAAGTTGTGGCACATTTTGCAACTGCTGTCATAGACAGCGTGCAATCTAATATGTGCCACGGAGTCCAGCCCTCAAAAGCAGTGGTGCCACTGGCCACAACACGACCGCACCTCCAAAACCTACTCTTCCACTTCAAACAACCCCAATATGTTGTCTTTGCTGCACGCGCAAGACAACATAAAAATGAGAAGAGATTGGATCCTGCAAGAATACAAAACCAGGGTCAGACCACACCAGGAATATGTGATCCAGCTCTGGATGCCATACTTACAGGGGGACAAAAATGGTCTTGAGATGTCCAGTGAAGGGCAACCAAAATGCTAAAAGAGCTACAAGACAATTCATACGAGTGAAGAATGGGAGAGCTGAGCCTCTACACACTGTAGGAGAGAAAGGGGGGATATGGTTGAACCATCCAACTACACGAAGGGCATAGACAGGGTGAGGAATGACAATATCTTCAAAAAGAGTGATAACACATCCACTATGGGGCATGCATTCAAAGTGGAGGGCGTCAGATTTAGAGGTGTCATTAGGGGGAAAATCTTGACAAAAAGGGTAGTGAGGCTATGGAACAGAGTGCTGGAAAGGGTGGTGGTGGTGGTGGTAGATTATCAGGATATGCGCCTAGACAAAAGTGGGCAGCCAGAAAATGAAAGGGATGAGGTTGTCCTACATGAGGTGGTTTAGGGCACAGTGGAGTGGCCGTGGGGTCCTTTAATGCCGACATCTGTCTATGCTTCGATGTCTATAACATCCACAGAGGTGGTAGAAAGTTATTTAAAAAAAACTTAATAATTGTAAGTATTCATGCATAGTAAACAATTTACTTACCGTGGCATTATTGAAAAGAACAGTACTGCACCATGGAAGTGTTAGTGAGAAGCAGTGCCACCATGGCAAGGCCCTTCCCCACAGGCACTGGATGAATTCAAGAAAGAAATATTAGCAAAAATAAATAAATAGAAATCGCACAGCAATGTAATTTAGTACATGTCATGGCAGTAGACAATTATAATCCAAACTGATGAGAATACATAGCTGACAATAACAGTAAGTAAGGAATACAATGTCTAGCAAGAAAAGTGCAACAACATTGAAGGAAGATAACCACTCTCCACATGATCAGAGACCTTGCATTGTGCCTTTCTATTTATTATTTTTGGGGATTTTAGTGATGACATTTTATAAGCACAACAACCCACTCCAGGGTGTGCTGTTATGTTGGTAATTAGTCAATGCACAGGGAGCTGTTAGGACACTGGGCCTGCATCCCTGTGCATGTCAACAGGCTCAGGGTGTTGATTAATCACCAATAGCCACTCACCCTGTTGTGGGTTATGCTTACCTAGTGGCTCCTCCCTTTGTGGAGTGGGACTGCTCTTGGCTACTATACCAGAGGGCAGGCAGGGCCCAAGCGAGACATACAGTCATGGCCAGAAGCTGCATATGCATGTTTCCCTCTTTGTTTTGAACTGGGTCAGACCCCGAGACTGTTCAGCAGCCACCTTGAAGGTTCCCCTCACCCATTACAGTGCTTCTGTCATTTCCTATCCCTGCATTCTCTCTAAATTTTTCACACAGACCCCCGTTATACCACAGTGCCCAAACTGAGTAGAAACCTGACTCACATCAGAGAATACACACCTAAATATACTGGTAACCCAATTACATGTACGTGTATGTTGGTGGTGGTGGTGGTAGGGGCTTTATGGTACAGTAACAGATCATAGAGAATAATGAATGACTATCGGTAACAAGCCAATTAGTTCATTGAGAGGTTCCTATGGCAACCACTTGAACCTTGAGAGCGCAGCTCGAGACATTTCATACTAGGTTTCATACTAGGTTTATTCAACAGGAGAAGGCTACATGCCCATAACACCTGCCTCCCGCTATAGCGGGCTTATATTACCCTATATTCAATAGGTGTGAATCTAGTTTCCTTTTAAATTCTTTTAAAGTTCTTGCTTCCATCACTTCCTCTGGTAACTGATTCCAGGCTGTAACAGCCCTATAAGTAAAATAACCCCTTCTTCTATTATTATGACTGTGAAACATTTTTATTTGTCGTTTGTGACGTCTCAAGCTACTCTCATTATCACAAATGCTTATACCCAGAAAGTTACTTAAATCTTGATCTCCAACAATCTTATACATTTGTAGCATGTCACCTCTTGTTCTTCTCCTCTCCAATGGATACATGTCATACTTGCCAGTCTGTTCTCATATGCAAGGTCCCCCAGTCCCCTTACCATTTTAGTCACCCTGTGTTGGACCCTCTCTATTCTAATAATATCTCTTTTCAAATATGGGCACCAAACTACAGAACAATAGTCAAGATGGGGTTTCACATAAGATGAGTATATTTTCCTAATGAATGTTGGATCTCTGGAGACAAAAGCATTTTTAATACAACTTATTTGATTTGTTTTTTAATTATTTTTGTACAATGTTTATTGAAACTGAATTCTTTGTCGATCAACACCCCCAGATCATTTTCGCTCTCCACCTTTTTAATTTTGTTTACAAAAAGTGTATAATCATTTAATTTATTATGTTTTCCCATGTGTAGGACTACACATTATTTATGTTGAAACTCATGCCATTTTTTGTAGTCCATGTTTCACAAGTTGCAAGATCCTTTGTAGGTTTTCTATTTGAGTATTTGTTTGCATCACTGCCCCCAACTTAGACTCATCGGCAAATTTTACAGCCCAATTCATTATATTCCAGTCAAGGTCTGATATGAATACATTAAACAGCACCGGTCCCAGGACTGAGCCCTGGGGCACCCCACTGCCAACCCCTCTAATTCTTGATAAACTGCCTCTGATTCCTACAACTTGAGTTCTGTTTTGAAGTCAATTATTAATCCATACAATTATTGAGTTCTCTATTTTTAATGTCATTAATTTATTAATTATACTTCCATGAGGCACTTTATCAAAGGCCTCTTCAAAATCCAGAAAAATAACATCCACTGGTTTGGTCACCATAAGGACCTCGAGATGTACTAATCGCAGCTTGTTGCCAGTCGTTAGTCATTGTTTTTTATAGTGTAGGATGGTAAAGTAAGTAAAATAATTGCAGTTGTTAAATACTTTCAGCTTACTTTGGCTTTTTTTCTCTTCAACGGATGAGCTCTCAATGCTGTGGCCACTGCAGAGTAGAGGGAAGATTGCGCACAACGCATGCGCGATCACGTTCTAAGTTGCTGTGCTGCACAAACTACATAGCTAGTACAGCATAACAACATTTTGAAAATGATGGAATTCAGTGTATAACAACATTCCATCGTACACTATAATACAAATTTAGTTATGTGACACATTCAGGCACACGTGAGAAATAGATTCATTGAGATGAAAAACAAAAGGAACAGCTTGTACATCATTGTTTGAAGGGCATTATGCTGGCATAATGATAAAGATAACTCATACAGCTCATACAATTGTAGCTACAGAGGCACCCACCTCACTACCTGAATGAAACACAGATGACAGACAAAATAACAATAGGGCAGGACAGAAATACACACAACAACACAATAGACACATGACAGTATGATGAACAAAAAATATTAGTAAAACAGCACATGAAAAGACTGTCACACAACCACAGAAACAGAGTATTTATGGGAGCATTCAAACTTTTTTTTATTTTTGGGCTGCTGACCTGACTTGATCCACAGTGCAGTCTCAACACCCCTCACCCTCAGCCTGGCCACTATGATTCACTTATGCCTGCCATAGGCAATAGAAATATAGAATGTGACAGCAGATAGAGCATCTGGGCAGTTTTCTATAGATAGTCATCATACTGCATAATTATAACAAATACAGATCTTGGGGGTCGGGGAATGATAAGATTATCACATCAGGTCACTGCAACTCCACCATTATGAAGTATGTAATTCAGTTACACACACACACACACACACACACACACACACACACACACACACACACATACTACACCTGTTGTCAGGACAATGAATCCTTAAATGAAAATAAAAAGTTGTTTAAATATCTTAACACTACAGGAACAGGAATGGAGCATGTATTACAGAAATTGCACCTGTCTGTGACCTGTACCAACTCAGTAGTAGAAAACTATATTATGATAGTTCAATTACTGCACTGATGCTCTGGCCATCACAGCACTGTGATTCACAACATTACATCACAATGCAGCGACCGCATACTCGCACTCATGCGGCTGGGCTCAGCAATACTGGGAATGCATGGAATGTATTTTTAATAGTTATACTTTTAACTCATGGAGGTATTAATAAAATAATCATGTGGATTACCATCTGTTGACATCTGCAGCTCGCAGCAGAAAGCAGGAAAGATAAGATTAGCATGGCAGTTGCTCTTTAAGAAACTTTAGCTGTAGTAATCATTAAAAAAACTGACACAGGGTTGGCTGCTGTGCTTGCATTTCCAGAATGTTCAGATGCATGGTACTGCACTTTAGAACACATCAGGAGGTGGTTTTGGAATGCAGCACTGAACCAAGGTATACAATGTCAAAGTGGTGCACAATTATAGAATGTTGGGGGGGGGGATGGCATGCAATTTCAGCATGTGGTAGGGATGTGTCATCTTGCAATGTGGTAGGACACTCAATTTCAGAATGTAACAGGGACACACATTGATGCATTTAACAGAGACTGGCAATTCTGGAATATAGTAAGGATGTATACTGTCAAAATGTGACCGGACACACCATTTTAATTTGAAACTGCTTGTCCCTGCCACATTCCAGAACTGTACGCACCCACCACATTTCAAAATGTTGCATCATATCCCCCAGCACAATCTGACATTGTGCATCCAAGCCATATTCCAAAACTGCATATCCACAACACGCTCCAAAGTTCTGTTTCAATGCCACATTCTGAAACTGTCACCATCAAATTCCAAAACTGTGTCATTGCCACATTCCAAAACTGTGTGTCACAGTCACATTCCAAAACTGTGCATTGCCATCATATTCTGAAACTGTGCATCACCATCACATTCCAAAACTGCACATAACCGCCACATTCTGAAACTGAGCATCACTGCCACATTCTGAAACTGAGCATCATCGCTATATTCTGAAATTGAATGTCCCCACCACATTCCAAATTTGTGTGTCACCACCACATTCCAAAGCTGTGCATCACCGCCACATTCCAAAACTGAGCGTCACTGCCACATTCTGAAATTGTGCCTCACCGCCACATTCCAAAATTGTACATCACTGCCCACATTCTGAAATTCTGTGTAAACTTTCACATTCCGGTATTGCTTGTCATTGTCAATTCTGAAAATGTGCATTCCCACCATATTCCAAAACTGCACATCCCCACCACATTCTGAAAATGAGTATCTCTGCCGCATTCAAAAATTGCATGTCCAAGTCACATTCGAAAATTGTGCATCCCACATTCTGAAACTGCATCACTGCCACATTCTGAGATTGTGTCCCTGCCGCATTCTGAAATTGAATGTTGCCACCAAAATCTGAAATCAAGCATACCAACCATATTTTGAAATTGTGCATCACCACCACATGCCAAATTAGTACATCCAAGACACATTAGGAAATTACACATCCCTGCTCCTTTCCACAACTGTGTGTCTTCCGCATTTCAAAATTCTGTATTTCTGCCACATTCTAAAACTATATGACACCACCAAATTATGAATTTTAGCATCTCTGCCACTTTCCAAAATTGTCACTGCTACTTTTTAGAGTGTGTCATTGCTGCATTCCATGGTTACAGTTTGGTGACATTTCTGCAGTGTTGTTTTTAGAATATGTGGGCATTAGATGTCAGCGTGACTCAGTCTGTAGCACATCCACTTCTGGGCCAGAAGGACATGGGTTCTACTCCCACATTGGGATTGGACTCATACCAAATATTAAAAGACCTGAGTCAGCATGTCAGAGGTGTGAACTACCAGCTGTATGCAAATTGTATTGTGCTCTATGTGTTCTGTGGCTCTGGAGCCAACATCTCTGCTGTGCAGACCACTCTCGAAAAGGGATGTCATGATCTCCTTAACTCAAAGCTGTATTTAAACATGGGAAAGACCAAAGCTATGGCATTTGGGTCTGACCAACAACTGAAGAGCTACACTGGCTCTGCCTGTCTACTCATTGCTACCACAGACAGATCCCCCTCGCAGTGGTTATACATCACAATATATGCAAGATAAACTTGCTTGCACACATGAGAGGGTCAGACAAGTGCATAGGTCATGCCAATGTACAAGCAATGCTGAGTAACATACATAGGCCCCTGTTCTCTAGTGCAGCCCTGAGAAAGGATACTGTGGTAAACATTAAACTTGTTAAAACGGAAACATGTGAAAACACTTAAAACAGAAACACAAACATATGAAAACATGTAAAAAAATGACTAGCCTAATAAAATCATGCATATCTTTTTTAATACTTTATTGAAACACATCCATTTACAAAACAGTGCACTTTTACATAGTCATGCATCTCAAATATCACCAAAAGCAAATGCATCTGTGTACTGCTACATAGTTGGAACCTTCACAATTTTTTCAGTTTTTTTTTTACAATAAAAGCATCCAGCTTCAGGCATGCTTATTGATTACAGTCTCTGTGAAGACCAGGGGATGAAGGTTGGAGCGTTATTGGATGAGGCCCAAGGCCCAGGAGGACAAACTGGTTCTGATGTCTCATTATGAGGAACATCAGAAGGCAATCACTTGTAAAAAGGCAGAAATTCTGTTGAGGGAGATTGATGCTGGGAAGAATTGACTGGTTCAGCTCTTTCAGACTGTGGATAGGCTTTTTCATCTAGCCTGTCTAGAGCCTGTGAGAGCGTTTTCACGCATTTATTTATTTATTTACTTAAGAGTTTTACCAGGCAGGCATACTGAGCGGAGTATCGCTCGATTCCAGATGCGAACTGGCGTGTGGGAGAGAGGAGAAGTAAGCAGTAGCAAGTACAGTGGAATATTTGAGTCAAGCTCCATACATTTGATCTGCAGAATATGCAGAGAATTTATAGCTGCTTACCCTTACCTAGAATAACAATGCAAAAAACTGAACCATCTATAACTTAATATATAGCTAAAGCCCCCAAAGCCTGGCGTCAAGGACGCAGTGAGATCAAGGTAGTAATTACCCACAAATTACAACATCATAGTGGGGGGGGGGGTGAGATAGTAAACCCTATGCAGCCACAGGTACATGTGGGGGAGAGATGTGCCTTAAGGAGGGAGTTAAGATGGTGAGAAGTGGTGGCGTGCCTAATGTCAGCTGGCAGGGAGTTCCATAGTTTCAGCATACGGTATCTAAAAGCAGCCTGGCCTAGAGCAGAGGTCATGCGTGGGACATGTAGAAGCCGGGAGTCAATGTTCCGGAGCAAGTATACAGGCAGTGGTGCCTCTGCTACGGTTGCCGCGAGGTACGTGGGAGGGCCTGTGTCCAGAATTTAGCTGTGATTATGGCACATTTGGACAGTCTAAGATCCTGGAGTGATGGGAGTGCTAGAGCCCTGTAGAGGTTACAGTGATGTGTTGTGGGAGGGCAGTCTAGGACGAAGCGACAGAAAGAGTGAAAGAGTGGATCTAGTCTGGCTACAGAGGACTTGGGGGCTGCGCTATAGACTACATCACCGTAGTCAAATATAGGGAAGATCATTTTTTGTAGAATTTCCTTGTGCGTTGACAGAGGGATGCAACTTCTGTTGTGATATAAGGCACCCAGCATGGGGTACAGCTTCTTAAAAATGCTAGGAGTTCATTTGGTTCTTCTCAGAAAGGGTGTCCTCCATTAGGGCCAGAATAATGCCAAGTAGGATAAGACAGCCCAGCAAAGGGAATCCTCTGAATCAGAGACACAGCCAGTGGTCTTGGGAGGAATTTTGACCAGTGCTGATGGAAGAGGTGTGTGAGGAGATCTCAGCGCTGCAGCCAGCATTCTATAATCTAGATCCAGACTTAACACAATTACTTGCGAGTTGTCTCAGTCATCTGGTCCCTGTGTTCTCCGAGATTGTCCGGTGATCCTTGCTGGAGGGAATTCCAGTGGCACTTAAATGCACGCTGGTGAAACCTCTTCTGAAGAAGCCATCTTTGGACCTGGATGTCTTGGTGAATTGCTGTCCTGTCTCTAACCTCCCTTACTTGAGGAAGGTTATTGAGAAGGTTGTTACACTCCATCTTGAGGCACACCTCACAGCCTTTGACATCTTTAAGGCTGTTAGATTTCAGTCCAGGCAACGCATAGGAACTGCACTAGTTAGGGTGCATAATGATCTGCTCTGGGTGAGGAATAGAGTAGAATGGTCAGTTCTCATCCTCCTTGGTCTCTCATCAGCATTTGACACCATGGACCATGGGCTGCTCCTGGGCTGGCTCAGGGAGTATGTAGGGCTCACCGGCAAGGTCATCTGCTGGTTCAAATCTTATCTCAAGGACAGGATTCGGAGGGTAGTGCTAGGAAGATTTTCACACCCAATGGCTCTGTCCTGTGACGTACCCCAGGATTCAGTTCTGTCACCCATGTTATTTGTGGTGTATATGTTGCCCCCCCGCCCGGTAAAGTCATTACGTAGTATGGGCTTGGGGTTCACTGCTATGCTGATGATACCCAGCTCTATATGTTTTTTGCATTTGGGACATTGGGTGCAGTTGACATGTTTAGTAAGTTTTTATTGGGCCCACCACAACCCAACCCAGCTAGACCAACTTAGGGTAGCCGGTTCATTCCACTGCGGTGTCATACAGACAAGGCACACTAATGAGTCCTGCTGGGATGAAACACATGTCTGTGTCTTCTGTTGGCATCCTTTGTAGACTTCGTGAGAGTCCTTTCGGCACCATGCAATTCTGCTTAAAGTTGAACCAGCATAATATTTTGTTGTGATTTGCATATACATTCCATGATGCTTTGCATTATGGGGGTATGTGTGATTTTATATACTAACATAGTAAAATGCCAGCAGAATAGGCCTGATGGTCTCTCGAGTCTGCTCGATTTTCAGCACCCACACTCAGGGCCGATTTTGGTGCCCCCCCCCACTTGGGTTATACTGTCCCCAGTCCCAGATGTTCCACCTGTATTGGGCCTGGTCAGATTTACCCTCCCCCTATACCTGTCCCATCCCCTCTTAAACCTATCCACATTCTCCACCTCTACCAGCTCCCTGGGCAGTGCATTCCATGGCTCCATCACCCTTTCAGTGAAATAACATCTCCTCCTCTCCCCTCTGAGCCTGCCCATTCCAACTTACACCCATGACCTCTTGTTGCCCCACCCTCCTTCCTTTGGAGCACCCTGACTGGGCCTCATTATTGATCCCTTTCATGTACTTAAAGACCTCTGTCATGTCCCCCCATCCCACCTCTCCTCCAGGGTGTACATGTCAAGCTCCTTGAGCCTCTCCTCATAGGTTCTATCCCCCAGGCCCCAGATCATTTTGGTTGCCCTCCTCTGGACCCTCTCTAGGAATGTAATGTCCCTCTTTAAATGTGATCTCCAAAACTGTACACAATACTCGAGGTGTGGCCTAACCAAGCTGTTGTACAGTGGAAGGATCACGTTTGCCTTTCTGGAGGTAATCTCCCTGCCCTGGTGATGCATCCCAGCATCCTATTTGCCCTTTCTGCTGCACTCTTACAGGTCTCTGAGTTGTTCATTTTGACATCTACCACTACCCCCAGGTCCCTCTCACCCTCCGTGACTTGAATCATGTCTCCTCCCAGGGTATACCCCTGGCCTGGATTTCTGACTCCCAGGTGCAGAACCTTGCACTTCCCTATATTGAATTTTAGTTTCCATTTTCCCAACCACCTTTTCAGAGCCTCCAGGTCCTCCTGCAAGGCCACCCTTCCCTCCTCCCCATCCATCACTGCACCCAGCTTTGAGTCATCTGCAAAGAGACTCATTTCACTCCTGATCCCCCTCCTGATATCTGAGATATAGGTGTTGAACAGGAGCACCTGGCCAAGATCCAAGAGTGGATGTCATTGAGCTGACTGAGACTAAACCTTGAGAAAATATAGAAACGTAGAAGATGATGGCAGAAAGGAACCTGTGGTCCATCGAGTCTATCCAAGCAAGGCATAATTTCATAATTATATAATACATTATTAAATATACTGACATATTATATTTCTAACTTATAGAATGCAAAACTACATGTCATTATATTGAGAAATACATTGACTCAATGAAATGGAATTCACAGCGTATTTTAGCATATTGTATACAGAAGCCATATATTCTGCCTCATGCATTGCTTGAAAGCATGTCACTCTATTTAGTAATGCATTGTCTGAAATATATTATTATATATTTAAATTAATAAATGGGGGGAAGGGTGCAGCACCCGATACATCGAATGTGAAGAGCACCCCCCCCCAGCGAGTGATCAAACAGGAGTTCAGCATGTTTGTAGCTCATTTACATCACCAGGTGAGGAAAAAGGTTCAGCTCCCCATGCAACGCACAGGGGAAAAGCTGGACCTCACCCCATAACTAATGCACCGAAATCTGGCAAATGGAAAATCATGTACACAAATGCCCGCAGTCTGGGAAACAAGATTCCAGACCTGGAGGCAACAATGACAGAGACTAAACTGGTCATAGCAGCCATTAGCAAAACATGGTTCACCAGTAACCACACTTGGGAGACTACAGAACTCGGCTATGCACTGTTCAGAAGAGACCGAGGTGAAAAAAAAGGGGGGGGAGGACTGGCCCTTTGTGTCAATGAAAACATCAAAGCTACAGAAATTCAGAATACACATAAGGACCCAGAAGAACTGTGGGTCACCCTGGAAACAGGAAACATGACAGCCATATGAACTTGGGTGGTCTACAGGCCTTGAGACTGGGGGAAGACACAGACACATTACTGTTAGAAGATATACAAAACATGACAGCTAAAGGGGAGGTTCTGCTAATGGGAGACTTCAACATGCCAGATATGGATTGGTCAATACCAGCAGGAGCATCCACCAGAACTAAGCACATAGTGGATTCCCTGCAGGGGGAGGGCCTCAAACAATTGGTACAACAACCCACAAAATACAGGGTTATCCTGGATCTAGTACTGACTAACAGGGAAAGGATCACAGATCTCCAGGTAGACGGTCACCTGGGGGCCAGTGACCATCACATGGTGTGATTCAGTTTGGCCACTAGAACTAAATCATCCCATTCCAAGGCAAAAATATGGGACTTCAGAGGAGCTGACTTTGATAAGCTGGCCAGTACAGTTAAGCTAGCCCTGACAAGAAGAAATACAGGTGAGGGAGTACAGGCAAAGGGGGCAAACATTAGGGATGCAATACTTGAAGCAACATCCCACTGTGTTACGAAGAAAAGTAAGAGCAAAAGAAGGAGGAAACCACTTTGGTTCTCAAAAAACAGAAGCAGAAAAGGTCAGAGCCAAAAGGCTGGCCTTCAGGAACTATAAGGGAACGCAGTGGAACAAAGATAGGGAGGCATACCAAACTTTCCTATGGGAATCAGGGAAGGCATTAAAGCAGGCAAAGGCTCAAACCGAGGAAACACTAGTACGAACAGTAAAAGAAGGGGACAAGACTTTCTATAGATACATTAGTGAAAGAAGAAAGTCAGGGGGGGTATTGCTAAGATCAAAGGGGATAAGGGGGAGTGTGTGGAGGAGGACCAAGGAAAAGCATCTATCCTAAGTAGATACTTCTGCTCAGTATTTACTGAGGAGATGGTAGGGCAGGGCCCACAACTCAGCACCATGGACACAGGGGGAAAGGAGGTGTGCACAAGTCCCTTCACAGAAGAAAGGGTTCTACAAGAGCTCACTAAGCTCAAGGTGGACAGGGTGATGGGACCTGATGGCATACATCCCAGGATACTAAAGGAGCCAAGGGTGGAACTAGCAGAGCCACTAGTAGAACTGTTTAGTGAGCCTCTGAGCACAGGAGAGGTCCCAGAAGACTGGAGAAGGACTCATGTGATCCCTCTCCACAAGAATGGCAGCAGGGAGGAGGCAGGGAACTACAGACCAGTCAGTCTTACCTCAGTAGTGGGCAAGATCGTGGAGCCACTCCTTTAGGAAAGGATAGTGCAACATCTGGAATCCACAGGAGCACAGGATACAAGACGGCATGGGTTTACAACAGGAAGGTCTTGTCAAACTAATCTCATAAATTTCTTTGACTGGGTAACCAGAGTGGTGGACCAAGGGGGTGCAGTTGATGCTGCCTACTTTGCATTCAGCAAAGCTTTCAATACCATTCCACATAGAAGACTGATTAATAAGCTGGGTAGACTCAGGGTGGGTCAGAAGTGGGTCAACTCAGTGGCAAACTGGTTGGCAGGCAGAAAACAGAGAGTGGTGGTAAATGGTATACAGTCAGAAGAGATGCAAGTCACAAGTGGGGTATCTCAGGGATCAGTCCTGGGACCAGTCCTCTTCAATATCTTCATCAGAGACATTGCAGATGGACTGGAGGGTAAAGTCTGTCTGTTTGCAGATGACAGCAAGATCTGTAACAGAGTAGATGATCCAGATGGGGTGGGCAGAATGAGAAGAGATCTGGAAAAACTGGCAAAGTGGTCGGAAGAGTGGCAACTGGGGTTTAACACAAAGAAGTACAAGATCATGCACATATGGAAGAGAAACCTTGAAGCTACCTATAGGTTGGGAGGGGAGCTGCTGGCAATCACAAGGGAAGAGAGAGACTTGGGCATCATCATCACAGATTACCTGAAATCATCCACGCAGACCACTAAGGCAGTAGGTAAGGCTAGAGGGATGTTGGGGTGTATTAGTAGGGGTATCACAAGTCGTAAGAGGGAGGTAATGATCCCTCTTTACAAGACATTGGTTAGGCCCCATCTGGAGTACCGAGTGCAATATTGGACCTGCACAAGGACATTAACAAAATGGAGGCAGTCCAGAGAAGGGCAACCAAAATGGTCCGGGGTCTGCATCAGAAAACATATGAGAACATATTAATGGAGCTCAATATGTATACCCTAGAGCAAAGGAGGGAGAGAGGTGATATGATCGAATTATTCAAATATCTTAAGGGCATTAACAAGGTGAAAGAGACTAACATTTCAATATAAGAAAAACAGCAGGATAAGAGAACGCTGCATGAGATTAGAGGGATGCCGATTAAGGGGTAATGTGAGGAAGTTCTTTTTCACAGAAAGGGTGGTGGATGCATGGAACAGCCTACCTCAGGAAGTGGTGGATATGAATACAGTGCAGGGCTTCAAACAGGCATGGGATAGGCATAAGAGAGCAATACAGATGAGTATGAATAGATAGGCCATTGACAGAGTGAAGGCCTATGGCACATTCATAAGGTAGAAAAAATGGGCAGACTGGATGGACCTGGCAGTCCTTATCTGCCGTCAACTTCTATGTTTCTATATTTCAAAATATATACTGTATTGTTTGTATATTACATATATTTTTTTATATATGTTACATATATTCTTATACATGTTACATATATTTTTTTACATATTTTATATGTATTTTTGTAAATGCTTAGTTTCGTCCCATGTGTACATCTGCATAACTAATTTGCACATTTCAAAAACACAGTTTATCAGCCAAAATCATTATAATTTCTAGTTCTGCAATATTTTTGAATTTGCAACATTAGCTTATAGCCTGAAAAGAAAGGTACAAGTTATAAAGCAAGTACATATAAGATCTCACCCTGAACTAAAAGTGAAACAAAATGGGGTGGTATAATTGCCAATCTGAGCCTTTAACGAACATGAGCTTGTGAGGTAAGTCATATGTGTAAGTATAAATGTATAAAATGTACATTTGAGTTAAAGCTGCACTGTAAAACAATAATTCAATGTAAATATCTCTATGATTAATAACAAGATGAACTCCAGTTGTACAGACAGAGGTACAAGTAAATCATAAATAATTTCCTTTGTTTTTGTCTGGGTAAGTTAATAGCTATATTAATATCTATTATATATCAGCAAGGTCAGCTCCCAGGGTCGGGGCTGACCAAATGAGCAGACACGAAAGACCGTTAGGCCTATTCTGCTGGCATTTTAGTATGTTAGTATGATATATATATTTGTAAATATAGGCAACTATGATTGAAATGTAAAAAAATATATATTTATACATATATTGACAATATACCAATAATATATATTTACCATTCTTATTTCAATATATTTGGAATTTAATCAATATACAGTATCTTGCAATATACATAGTATACTAAAGTGGCAATAACATGTATATTTACAGTACAATGCAATATATTTGCAAATTTTAAAATATGTATTTTATATGCGCTGATATTATTGCACTTTAGTGGAACTGCACTCCTGATATAGTTAAGTGTTGTTGGAACTTTTTCAAGGTTTTTCATTGTGCCATCCTGAATTAAAATGCGGGTCTACCTGTGTGCTTGCTGCAGTGCCTGTTCTGACAATGCCGTTCTTTGTGCTTTTTTCTGCACCCATGTAATGTCAGGAGCCTCCTGTCTTCCCCAAGACGAACACTTGGCACTGCCTCTGCCCGCAACCCCATGTGACAACCCAAATTCGGGACATGAACCCAGATCATCGTCAGCCGTGGTATGCTGCAGTGGTTACCATCAGGAGGCCCAGGTACTAACATGATTGGTCAAAATGATGCATCTCTTCATCAAACTGCAGAACTTAAACATTAATCTGGAGGCTGTGGAGCTGACAGTTGTTCATTTGTTTCCTTTACCATCTGCTGATGATGCCTGCATGTCAGACTGTGATAGCAGTTGATTTGAACAATGTGATGTGCGGAAATACTTGGTTAAGAAAGCGATTTCGGAAGTGTCAGCTTAACCACTGCCAATGCATGGAGCTGGCATCAGTATAATGACATTTCTGCATGTTCTACATTTTTAATATTGCCATTCACTGCCTAACAAATGCTATGCATTTTCGGAATTGGTTAGCAGCGTATTGTGCAAAACTGCTAATCAGTTTTCCCTGTCATTTCCTTTTATTTATTTAGGCACACCAAGCTAACATGGCTTGTTTACAGATGAATGGGGGTGAGGGTTTGCATGGACCTATTTTCTTGTTAGGGGGAATCCGACCATTGATACTGGGGAAGGTCCCCTGCTCTTCATTGACAAGTGCCATAGGATCTTTTACTTACACCTGGACAGTGACTACAGAGTGGTAGAAAGGACCTTGGTTTTAACATTTTATCAAAAGGACTTTGCCTTACCAGTGCAGCATACCCTTCATAGTGCATGACGCTGTCAGTTATGGGTATTACCCCGAGTGCCTGGTGTGGGGCTGGAACACAGGAATATCTAGTCTTCTGGCTCCAGAGGTGAGTGTGCTACCCACTGAGCCATTCACACTGATCTTTCTTGATGCACTATGTTTTCAAAGAAGTGTTTATTTTAAGAAGTGCCATTTCAGTGGCCCTTAGGAGGTATATGAAATGATTTATGTTGGAATGCATGTACATTAAGAGTGATACCCCCACGATAACTGCACATGCCAGTACCTTTGTTGACATGAATGGGCAGTGGTCTGAACAGACCTCTGACCCACTAGAGGTGGGTCCCTTCATGACAGAATTAGGCATACTGGTAGGGCTACATCGGGAAGGGCTAGGCATACTGGTGGGGCCACATTGGAAAAAGGCATCCTAGTAAGGCTACATAGGAAAGGGTTGGGTATACTAGTAAGTCTGCATAAGAAAGGGTTAGGTATACTGGTAAGGCTGCATGCATAGGAAGGGGTACTGTCTTTACTGAATTTGCCAATACTCCATGGGTATGCCTGCCAACCCATGGGGTATTGGCAAATTCAGTAAAAACAGCACCAGCAGGTATCATCAAAATATATATGCTTGTACTTCCATACATAAGGATACAATTACTGTAAGGGTAATGCCACGTCGTCATCTCGCGGGACTATCCGCAAGATCCCATTGTTTCCCAAGAGCGCCATGGTCAAAATGCTGGCTCCACCAGAGCTTTTTCAGAATTTTACAAGTAATGAGGTAAATACAAGACTGATTTAATATGGTGTTTGCAGAGGGGATTGGAGAGGTGAAGCCCCGATCTGTGCAGCGGTCGGGGCTTCATCTCTCCCAATACAACTCCTTTAAGGTTTTAAAAGAGATAGAATTATTCTATTCAGTGTTAGTGGCTCAGCAGGTTGCACACATGCCTCTGAGGCTGGAAGATTTGGATGGTTGTGGGTTCTAGCCCCACACCAGGCACTTGGGGTAAAATCCCAATACTGACGTTATGTAGACAGAATGAGAAGGGACCTGCAGAAACTTGAAGAATGGTCAGGGGTTTGGCAGTTGAAATTCAATGCAAAGAAGTGCAAGATAATGCATATGGGGCACAAAAACCTTGGCATAATATATCAGTTCGGGGGTGAGGATATAGCATGCACCAAGCAGGAAAGGGATCTTGGGGTTACCATTTCTGATGACCTCAAGATAGGGAAACAGTGTGACAAGGCAGCAGGTAAAGCAAATAGGATGCTGGGATGTATAGGCAGGGGCATCACCAGCAGGAAAAGGGAGGTCATAATTCCACTATACAAGACACTAGTGAGGCCCCACCTGGAGTACAGTGTACAGTTCTAGAGACCTTACCTCTGTAAGGACATAGACAGGGTAGAGAAGGTTCAGAGGAGGCAACAAAGATGGTACATAGATTGCATCACAAGTCCTATGAGGACAGGTTGAAGGAACTGAACATGTACTCCCTGGAGGAGAGGAGGGAGATAGGGGATATGATAGAGACATACAAGTATCTTACAGGGAGGAACAGGGTGCAGGAATACACTATTTTTAAGTGAAAAAGATGTTACAGGACTAGAGGGCATGGGATGAAGTTGGAGGGAGGACGATTCAGAGGAAACATGAGGAAGAATTTCTTCACAGAACGGATGGTAGACAAGTGGAACACCCTGCCAGAGGAAGTGGTGGGGGCTGAAACAATCACGGGTTTTAAGAATGCATGGGATAGACATAAAGGAATTCTGGAGGTCAGGGGTAAGGGGCAGCAGACTTCTAGGAAAACATAAACTGAACTTACAAGCTCAAATGGGCAGACTGGGTGGGCCATGGGCCCTTATCTGCTGACACTGTCTATGTATCTATGTATATTGAAATATATTGATTTTCGAATACATTACAATGTATTATAAAACAAGTAGATTGGAATATATTTCATTATATGTAAATATATTGTTAATATATTTTAAAATATATTTCATTTTCATAAGGGCAAAGGGGAAAACTTTGGGAGTCATTCTGGATGCGGGGCTGACAATGACCACCAAACAGGAAAAGGACTTGGGGTAATCATATATGATAACCTAGAAGTGGCCAAGCAGTGTGACAAGGCAGTGGGGAGAGCCAATGGGATGCTGGGGTGCATAGCAGGCAGGGTATTACCAGCAGAAAGAAGGAGGTGGTGATTCCGCTGTACAAATCATTGACGAGACCTCATCTAGAGTACTGTATCCAGTTCTGGAGGCCATATCTCTGGAAGGACATAAGAGTAGAGGCGGTCCAGAAGAAGACAACTAAAATGGTGCAGGCTCTGCACCAAAAGCCCTATGAGCAGAGACTTAAAGAACTCAATATGTACACCCTGGAGGAGAGGAGGGAGAAGGGAGATATGATGGAGACTTAAAATACTTCACGGGTATAAATAAGGTACAAGAGATAAGCACTGGGAGAATTGGGAGCATGGGAGAATTCAAGAATGTATGGGACAGACATAAGGCAATTATAGTGAAGGGTAAGAAGAAGTAGGCTGTTGGTTAACTAGAATCTGCAGCTTATCCAATATGTAGGGAACGGGCAGACTAGGTGGGCCAAGCAGTCCTTATCTGCTGTCAAAGTCTATGTTTCTATTTTTCAGAAAAAAAGATGTTCAGGAACAAGGGGTCATGCTATGAAGCTGGAGGGAGGTAGACTCAGGGAAAAGTGAGAAAGTACTTATTCACAGAAAGTGTGGTGGATGTAGGGAACAGCCTCCCAGCAGAGGTGGTGGGGGTAACAGTGGTAACAGAATTCAAAAAATGCATGGAATATGCATAAGGGAATCTTAGTAGTTAGGAAAGGGAGGGTAAAGTTGGAGATCAAGTAGGATCAGTGGTATTACAGTAGGTAAAATGGGCAGACTAGGTGGGCCAAGCAGTCCTTATTGGCCATCAATTTCCATGTTTCTATGTTTCAGTGGAGGCTCATGTGTTGGCAGTAGTCCAGAATGGATTTTTCCACTCACAGCACATCAGCCAGATTAAGTCCCTTATCCCTCCTGGCGACCTGGCTACACTGGTTCATGCAATCGTAACGTTGAGGCTTGACTACTGCAACACTCTTAACTGTGGAGGTACGCTGTGGTGCCCGATGCTCCGTGCAGCAACTCAGTTACTAACGGACCTTAAGATCATGCTATGTTTCCCTGCTGCTGTGTGATCTGCAATGGCTGCTAGTAAAGTGACGTATCTCTTTTAAAGTGGGACTACTAACTTACAAGGCCCTACATGGGCAGGGCCCAGGCTACCTGGCTGAGCTCTTGCATCTTCATATACACAGGCGCCCTCTCTGCTCTGCTAAGGAGGGCCTCCTGGCAGTTTCCAGGGCAAGGCTTAATACCTCAGGGAACTGTGCTTTTGAAGTTGCTGGTCCGGTCCTCTGGAATTCCTTGCCCAGAGCTTTGAGGGAGGCTTTTAAGCAGGGCTTGAAAACTTTTTTATTCCAGCAGGCGTTTTGAGTGAATATGTAACAATCTTTTGCCCTTATGTATGTTTTATTTTAATTATTTGTTTAGCAGTTTTCTTCCTGTTTTTGGCCACCCTCACATCTTTGGCATAAGTGCGCGCATGTAGAGGCACTCGTGCATCACGCACTATGGGACGCCCCACCCTACTGGACACCAATTACCCTCCTGCTCCACCACTGGACCTCCACCCAGAAAAAGAAGGGTTGCAGGAGGGCAACCCCCCCCCCCAGGAGAGGAGAGGAGAGGAGAGTCGCCATTAGGCAGCTTAATCATGCTCCCACCCCACCCCCACGCAGACTCCCCAATGACCCGAGGTCATTCCTGAACCTGGCTCACCAGCGTAGCATGAGGTAAGGCAGAGATGCCTCAGCCCTCTGTGCCAGCGGTCCAACCCCTTATGTATGTTTTTATTATTTATTGAGATATTTTATCATCGTATGGTTTTAGTTTGTTGTATTTGTTTATTCGTTGTTTGTTATACCGCTCTACATTATAGTAATGTCACCCTGAGCCTCCAGGGAAGGGTGCCATATATAAATAAAGACTACTACAACTATGCTCTTCCTTTGAGTAGGGTCTGGTGATCTGATGGCAGGGGAGGGATCAGCCCACACCCCTCTTTATTTCAGGTAAAATCCTCAAGCTCCTGGTTCAAATACCTCCCCTGAGGTACCTCTAGTCTCATCCCCTGGGGTTCTATGGTGGGCAAGCAACTATACTAATGGGCTAGACAATCTTGATTTCTCTTTTGTCTGTGTTTCCCCTTATTCTTCCTCGCCCTGAGATAGTTCCCATCTGGTTTTTCTTTCAATATATGGTTCTAACCTATCTTGTACCTGGAAGGTGAGTCTCGCCATCTCTGCCATTTTCTTTACAGGTGCATGCCAGTCCTGCAGTCATAGTGGGTCAGGTTGTAGCCATCTTATTGTGATGGCTTTTGCTACTGCCAACACACAGATATACCAAAGGTGTTTAGCTGCAGGTCCCTTTATTGCCTGCGGTTTCAACCTTAGTACCAAGTTTGGGAAGGGAGAACTCCTGTATTACTCCCCCCAACTCTTCTCAGTACTTCAGTAATTTCCCACAGGATCAAAACATGTGAGTGTGCATGGCGTGGATTTCCCCACATACCCTCCAAATATTTGTAGCCCCTGTGTCTTCCCATTTTGCCATCCTAGAAGGTGTGAGAAAATATCTAGTTTTAATTTTAAAATGGCTGAGAGGGACCTGGGGGTGGTGGTGGATGTCAAGATGAACAACTCTGAGACTTGTAGGAGGGCAGCAGCCAAGGCCAACAGGATGCTTGGATGCATCGCTAGGGGGATCACCTCCAGAAGGAGGGAAGTGATACTCCTTCTGTATAACTGCTTGGTGAGGCCGCACCTGGAGTACTGCGTGCAGTTTTGGAGGCCGCACTTAAAGAGGGACATTAACCTCCTGAGAGGGTCAGAGGAGGGCAACCAAAATGATTTGGGGCTTGGGGACAGGACCTATGAGGAGAGGCTCAAAGAGCTAAATATGTACACTTTGGAAGAGAGAAGGGACTGGGGGACATGATAGAGGTCCTCAGATACATGAAGAGGGTAAATAGGGAGGAACAGTGAGGGTGCTTGAAGGAAGGAGGAGGGGCCACTAGAGGGCATGGGTGGAAGCTGGAGGGGGGAAGATTCAGGGGAGAAAGGAGGAGGTGCTACTTCACTGAGAGGGTGGTAGAGCCATGGAATGCACTACCTAGGGGGCTGGTGGAGGCAGAGACAGTGGAGGGGTTCAAGAGGGGGTGGGACAGGTACAGGGGAAGGGTTCAGGAAGCAAAATCCAATGCAGCAAGAATATCCGGAACTGGGAAGGGAGAAGCCAGAGAAGGCGAGGGGGACAGCAAGGTTAGCACCCAGGGTGGGGGCTGACCAAACGAGCAGACACGAAAGACCATTAGGTCTATTCTGCTGGCATTTTAGTATGTTAGTATGTTAATTTTACACATTAATTCATAGGTGCTTTTACACACCGGTGTCTGTAACGGAGTGACTGTTACAGAACCAGTGTAATGTTACCTCTGTTCATGTGTAATGCAGATCTCTTCCGCTACCACAGTGAACCTTCAGCCAAAACGCATTCTCTGCTTGCCATGGTTCACTCCGATGTGTGCCGGTACACCCCGCTGTGTAATCAGGAGGTTCCATTACCTCTTGAGGAAATCAGTTAAGGAGCACACGTCCGTGGTGACACAGGAAAAGAAAAGACAGAACGGAGGGGCAGATTTGCCAAAATAGGAGCCACCTGTAAACTGGAGCACAGAACGAAATGGACTACAATGGTCCAACAAGGTAACATTACCACAGTTCAGGACACTGGAGTGTAAAAGCGCCTCTACCACCTTGGGAAGGATAAGTTCTAAAGAGCCTTCCTAGAAGAGGCTTTATTGTCTGTCATGTCAGACACACTTTCTGCCATTTCATCTGTATGCGTGATGCTTCCATAGTCCTGTTCTGCCTTAGAAATTGATATAATACAGATATCACCCCTTTTTGCTGCAGTGTTTGGACTATTGTAACAAATGGACCCGACGGTCATGAGGGCTCAGTTCATAGCCCTCCCCCAGCAGCCCTGCAGGACTCCCCACTGCCTCGTGGACCCGTTTGCCAGAGGACCCGGCGGTCGTGAGGGCTCAGTTCGTAGCCCTCCCCCAGCAGCTCTGCAGGACTCCCCACTGCCTCGTGGACCCGTTTGCCAGAGGACCTGGCGGTCGTGAGGGCTCAGTTCATAGCCCTCCCCCAGCAGCCCTGCAGGACTCCCCACTGCCTTGTGGACCCGTTTGCCAGAGGACCCGGCGGTCGTGAGGGCTCAGTTCGTAGCCCTCCCCCAGCAGCCCTGCAGGACTCCCCACTGCCTCGTGGACCCGTTTGCCAGAGGACCCGGCAGTCGTGAGGGCTCAGTTTGTATCCCTCCCCCAGCAGCCCTGCAGGACTCCCCACTGCCTCGTGGACCCGTTTTCCAGAGGACCCGGCGGTCGTCAGGGCTCAGTTCGTAGCCCTCCCCAAGCAGCCCTGCAGGACTTCCCACTGCCTCGTGGACCCGTTTGCCAGAGGACCCGGCGGTCGTGAGGGCTCAGTTCATAGCCCTCCCCAGCAGCCCTGCAGGACTCCTCACTGCCTCGTGGACCCGTTTGCCAGGTAATTGTTTTCCCAAAGAAGCAGTCGGCTGCCCTGCCAGCTTAGCCTCTCCCACCGACTGGACCAGCGGCACCTAATTGACTTCACGTGTGGGAAAACGGCTCGCCCTCCCTCCGGTGCTGCAGCTGGACTGAGGTGGCCTTGGTGCCAATTTTTGAAATGGCTGGAGACTCTCCCGTCGGCGCAGGAGCCGGGTTTCAGTTGCCGGATATAGGAATCAGGAAAGCCTGAATAAGCCCTTAAGATACTAATCAGGCTTATCAGAGAAAGTTCCAAAAACTTACACGGCCTCAGGCGATGTTTAATTCAAGCTTGTCCCTCTGATACCATTTAATCTGAGGCTGAGCAAATTATTTATCACTGGGTCATATATCTCCGAGTAGCTGTAACTGTGAACAAGACTTAATTTGAAACTACCTGAAGTATATGTAGTTATAGTCTTTATTAAGCTTGTGTTTGTTGAAAAGACTAACTTGTTGGTACAAAGAAAGTTAAATAAATCTGCCTTGTTAAACCCCCGCCCAACCCAAAACTGATTTGTCCCCTGCTGTGCTCCCCGCCCTTCCCTCACCTTTAATTAATTGTCCTGTGGTCTCTTCTCTCTGCAGAGGACCCAGGGGTCATGAGGGCTCAGTTCGTAGCCCTCCCCCAGCAGCCCTGCAGGACTCCCCACTGCCTCGTGGACCCGTTTGCCAGGTAGTTTGTTTAAAGAAGCAGTTGGCTTTCTCCACCGACCGGACCAGCAACTCGGCTACATGTGGGAAAACGGCTTGCCCTCCCTCCGGTGCTGCAACTGGACTGAGGTGGCCTTGGCGCCAATTTTTGAAATGGATGGAGACTCTCCCATCGGCACAGGAGCTCTAGCCCCGCCGCCCCCACCACCACCCTTGGTCGACTGTCTATTATATAGGCTGTGGAGAGCCACGTGGTGCTGAAAATAACCTATCAGCCCATTTTGCCATCTGCAGGTTATTTTCTCCCACCACTAGTGGCTGCTCTATCTAGCCTAGCTCACTCCTCCCATTTGTATTCCACCTAATGCTTTGCTAAGCTGAGCCACATTTTTTTTAAACTGCACCATCGATCTACCTGGCCACATTGTGCTCCACTCCAGCTAGATGGTGGGCACTCATCGGAACTGGGCCCCCCCCCCAAATTCGGACAAAACCCCTAACTCCCACCCTGTCTCTCTGTTATTGTCTCCCTCAGTATCTCTGCCTCACTGCGTTCTCTCCCATAGTCCCCATATATATTTCCCCTGCACTTGCTGGAGCCTCTTTGTGGTATGGCCTCTCCACCAAGTCCCCTACCCTCCCTCTGGCTCTCCTCAAAAGGGCTCAAAATCGCACACCTGAATGTGCGTAGCCTCCTACAAAACCAAACCGAGCTCACTGCGTGGGTTGCCCTCCACAAGCCGGACATTCTGGGCCTCACAGAAACCTGGCTTAAGCCCCACATACCTGGTGCCCAGTGCATCCTCCTGGGCTATAACCACTTCAGGCGAGACAGACCTGGCAAGAAGAGAGGTGGCAGGGTGATCCTCTACTACAAGGTGCACCTTAACCTGTCCCTCATTGACCTCTCATCCTCCAGCCCTCCTGCATGCAAGTTTCTGCATGCACTCCTCCTGCTGGGTCGCACAAAGAAAATTCACATAGTGTGCACCTACACCCCCCCCCCCAAGGACGGTCTGACTGGCCTCTCCTCTCTGCTCGACTGTATCGGCGCCAAAGTGGGTCCCAACAAAACCCTGCTAATAGGTGACTTCAATTTGAACTGGCTGGGTACCAACCGCTACTTGTTCGAGCCTCTGCTCTCGGGGCTTGCACTTACCCAAATCATAACTAAACCAACCAGGCCCGGTGCACGGGGGAACTCTGGTTCCCTTATTGACTGGATCCTCTCCAACAGGCCTGCCAATATCATGTCCTCCAGCACCCTTCCGAATGCCATCTCTGACCATTCCCCTGTCTACTGTGTCTGGGGCATCTCTCAGCCTAAAGTTCCTAGTAAATTAATTGAACTGAGGGACTACTCCAAATTTAATACCCACGCCTTCCTGTCTGACCTCCTCGCTATTGATTGGACAGAGGTCACTACCTCCCATGACCCCACACGGGCCTTGAACCTATTCCTAGCCAAGCTTACCCCCCCTTCAGAATAAGCATGCCCCCCCACTAGGAGAAGGGTCCGGGGCACTGTCACCAAATGGCTAAACTGAGGCCTACTCTCCCTTATGAAGGCCAGGGACAAGTGCTGGGCGACCTATCAGGCCTCACAAAATAACCATGATCTAATGACATACAGGCACCTCAGAAACTCCTGTAAAAGAGCCATCCACTCAGCAAAAAGCGAGTTCTGTAAAGCCGCCTTGCTCTCCACCAGCAGCAATCCGAGGAGTTTTTGGCAAAACATTAAAAATGCTATCGGGGGGTCAGCTAAGGCACAGGTCACTGACCTACTTGTTGGCAGAGTCAGCTGTAATAATCCGCTCACCACTGCAAACGCCTTCAACTCCCTGTTTTCCGAGCTGCCCCCCGCCCCTCTTGCTGACCCTCCTGGTGCCACCCCTCCCAGTCTCCTCCCTCGGCCCCTCTTCCAACTGAGACAAGTTTCTCCTGAGGAGACCCAGACACTACTCTTAGGCCTCTCCCCTCACACAGGCGCAGGGCATGACCGGCTTGAACCAAAACTGCTCAAACTGGGGGCACACCTCCTTGCTAGGCCCCTCTCGCACCTATTCAACACCTCCATTAACACTGGGATCATTCCTGACCTGTGGAAAGTGGCCAAGGTTGTTCCTGTATTCAAACAGGGTAACCCCAAAGATCCCGGCAACTCACCGTCCCATTGCCATTCTGTCCGCTGCCAGTAAACTCCTCAGAAAGCCATTGCCTCCCAGCTCTCCCAATATCTCCTGGACCACAACATCCTCTCACCTGCCCAGCATGGTTTCAGGAAAGGGCATAGCATCCACCACCCCTTGCTGTAGTCACTTCACTAATCAGGACAAATGTTGACCAAGGCTACCTCACGGGAGCCATCTTTGTGGACCTCTCAAAAGCATTTGACAGGGTCGACCATTCTCTCCTCGGGTCCAAACTTCTATCCCTCGGATTCACCTCCTCTGCCCATGCTTGGTTCCTAAACTATCTCTCCAACCGTCAGCAATTCATGCACTTCAATCGGACGTCCTCCAAACTCTCCCCAGTCCACTGCGGGGTCCCACAAGGGTCTGTCCTTGGCCCAACCCTATTCTCTCTATTTATCAATGACCTCCCGTCCGTCACTGCCCATGGCTACACCACCCTGTATGCAGATGATCTCGTCCTCCTGACCAGCTCCCGGGACATCTCCACAATAAACTCACATTTGAACCTCGACTTTGAACGCATTCAAACTTGGTTGGGAGAACACAGGCTCACCCTCAATCTCAACAAAACCCAATCCATGCTGTTCGGATCCGTGAACAAAATAAAATCCTGCACTGCCCCCCTGCTGATCCACGGGGTCGACGGTTTGCCCCTTGAGACGGTTACCACCACCAAGTACCTGGGCGTCACCTTAGATCCGCAGTTGGACCTCTCCTCTCACATTCATAATGTTTGCAAGGCTACTAATTGTAAGCTCGGTTTAGCCTACCGCGAGCAAAACTGCCTTACCCCTGCTGCTCGCCTGGCCCTAGCCAGGGGGGTCCTCCTCCCCTCACTCTGTTACGGACTTGTAACTTTTGCACCAGTTCCCAAATCTAGATTCTCAAAATGGGACACGGCTTACAACAATGTTTGCCGCTTCGCACTCTCCGCCCCTCCCCTCACCCACCGTTGTGATCTATACAGCCGCCTGGAGTGGCTTCCCCCCAAGAAGCATCGCTCCTTCGTCCTAGGTAACTTCATTGACAACATCATCCGCTCCGGCATCCCTCCAACTCTAGCTCTTCCCTTTAAACCTGGCGCCCCACCTTACCTCCTACGATCTGGGGCAAATCAGGAACGTCTGGTTCCTAGAACACGAACCCTGGCGGGGGACCGGGCCTTCCACACTTACGCCCCCAAACTCTGGAATTCGCTTCCTGAGCTCACCCAGTCCTCCTCCTCCCATCCAAGCTTTAAAGCCTCCCTCTAGAACTTCCTGAAACCTTCCTCCCCCTGCTCCTGCTCTTCGTAGTCCTTCTCCCCTGCCCCTTCCTCACTCCCCAACCTGATTGGATGGAGCAGCCTCAGCGCCTCTTGCACTTCTCCCTCAGGAACTGGCCATGTATATCTGGTCTTACCACCTTGCCCAGGGCACTCCCCTTCCCCCTGCAGGCACTTACCATTAACCTTGTTTCTGTTGTTCCCCACCTAACTTGTCCCCCGACTGTCCCATCCTACACTAAAAGCACCATGTCACCCCCCCCCCCGAGTCAGCCCTGTTCTGTCTGCCAATTTTAGTTCTGTTTTTTGGTCCCCTCAATTTGTACATGTATGAATTTCGAACCAACCTTGTCCTAGAGCTAGCCTGAAACTGCCTGTATATTTCTCATGTATCCTCTCTGTTCCTCAACTGTTTAATGTATACCTACCTTGCTCCAGAGCTTGTACTGCACTGCCTGTTATCTTACTGTGTATCCCTTATGCTTCCCCAACTGTTGATGTATGGTGTTTTTTTTACCTGTAACTCTCCCGGGTCGCACCTGAAAATAGGCACTTGGCTGTCTAGTGTGCTTACCCGGTAAACAAAAGCAAATAAATAAATAAATAAATGAGGTCCCCTGCTGGGCAATCTCCTGCATCAGACTATCCAAGCACAGTTTCTGGGCAATAAAGTCTCTGATCTGAAAGTATCTAAATTTATCATGTAGCCCTCATCCAAAGTCTGTCATACATTCCGCAAATGTTTTGACTATCATGCCGGCCAGCATTTGGACTGGGAACCTAAACCCTAGCCTGGTCTGCCTTCTGTACCATAGACCTATTCTATACTTGGGTAAAAATGTCATCCCATGCTATTCAATGGAATTTCCATTAGTGTTTTTGCACTCTGGGATGCCATATAAATCTATCCCTTGCTTTCACTGTAACCCAAACTGCCTCATACTGTACATCTCCCTCCCATTTTCTGTGTGTGTCATCATATAACCAAGCAGTCAAAGGAATTCTGTCCGCTGAATCAAATAAGTAGGTTACTCACTTGTAACCGTAGTTCTGGGAGTGGTATATAGTTCACCATCCACACTTTGGCAGTCCCACTGGAATAGCTGATTTGTTAGACATCTTTAAGCCAAGCTTATCCCACCATCCAGATGGTTTAGCCCCCAAGTCTGCCCATGACATCAGATCTTGCTTGCTGGAAGCAGAAATTCATGTGCCACTTGCCAAGGGAGGCTAGGTGGGTTGTGTGGATGTGAACTATATACCACTCCTGGTACTATGATTACAGGTTGGTAACCTATTTTTCTAGGGTCATGGATATAGTTCACTATTTACACTCTAGCAGACTTTTAGCAATTCTCCAGGAGAAGAGGGCAGGGCATGCACCCCCTATTTGGTGAACAGAGACTGGAGAACCAAGGTCCCAAAACCAGCATCCTAGCATGACTCAAGATTGATGCGGTACTGGAAAATTAAGGTCTGTACTGACTTCCAGGTAGCAGCCCAGTGGACTTCCTGTGTAAGCACATCCGGGGAAGCAACCAACGAGGCAGCATTATGTCTGGTGGAATGAGCTCTAAGCCTTACAGGAGGCTCTCTAGCAGCCAACCTATAACATAAGTCGGTGCAGGATGTGATCCACTTGCCAATTGTCCACTTTGCTGCTGGTCTGCCAGGTGCAGCTTTAGTGTGACAAACAACTGGTGAGCCTCTCCCTAAACTCCAGCCCTGCTCTATTTATAATAAAAAAGTGCCCTCTGCAAGTCCAGGGTATGGAGCCTGAGGTCAGCCTCTGAAGATGGGTTGGTAAAGCAGACCAGTGAGATAATTACCTGGTTAAGGTGAAACTCCAATACTACCTTCAGGAGGACCTTTGGGTTGGGGCAAAGGATTACTTTGTCCCTGTGGAAGACCAGATAGGGAGATTCCACCGAAAGCGCCTGGAGCTCCCTGATCCTTCTGACTGATGTGATGGCCACCAGCAAGGCCTTCTTCAATGACAGGTGTGGCATCTCACACCTGTGCATAAGCTTGAAAGGTTTGCCCATGAGCACAGCAAGCACCAGCAGTAAGTCCCACGGTGGAGGAGGTTCATACATGAGCAGGAACAGCTGGTCCAGGCCCTTGAAAAAGCACCTAACCACCTTCTCTTGGGCCACTGTCAGCTTATCAGCCTTTGCCCGGTAAGCAGAGATGGCTGCCAGGTGCCGCTGAAGGGTCACCATTCGCAGTCCCAGCTGACAAAGGAACCAGAGGTAATCCAAGATGTTCACCATAGGGCAGGCAAGGAAATAAAGCTCCTTGCCCTGGCATCAAATGGAGAACCTCTTCCATTTAAAGGCATAGCACTGGTGAGTTAACTCTTTCTAAGAGGCCTCCACAATATGAAGCACTTCATCTGAGAGACTCAAGACCTGGAACTCTAGCTGCTCAGGGACCGGGACCATCCTCTGTTGACTGGTCAGCAGATCCAAGCAGAGAGGCAGCCGCCATGGAGGTCTGATGATGAGGCTGAGGAGATCTGAGTACCAGAACTGCCAAGGCCAATCAGGATCTTTCAGGGTCATCCACATCTTGTCCTTGTGGGCCCTGAACACCACCTTGTGGATGAAGGGGAAGGGAAGGAAGTTGTACACAGGGTCTGGGGTCAAAGGCTTTGCAAAGGCATCTCCAACAGTGTCACGGGTTGTAGGGGTAGGTACAAAACAGCCTCACTCAATTTGGTATTCTCCCAGGAGTCAAACAAATCCACCACAGGAATGCCCCACAGGGAGAACAGGTGGTTCACCACCTCCTGATTCAGGGACCACTCGTGCAATGACTTTCCTACCTGGCTGAGAGTGTCTGCCAGCTGTGTGAACTTCTGTGACAAGGATCACCAAGAGATCTTCACCCAGGCTGTGCATGAGGGTCCAGGTGCAGGGGGGCCTCCGATACCATCTGTTTCAGGACAAGGAAATACCTGGACACATAACTCCGACTGGCCACAGTGTCCAGAACTATTGCCTCTTTTGCAAGGAGCTGAGCAATATTCTCCTGAAGGGCAGACAGTGTATCCTGTGACACCCAAGGCACATGGAGGCCTATGGTGGTGATAAGGTGGGAGACCTTCAAAGTCCAGAGGCAACCCTCTGCCCACTACAGCCAACACCCACTTGTCCATTGTGATAGTGGACCAACATGGCAAAAAGTGATGTAGCTGACCTTCTACATGAAGTGCAAACAGGGACAGAACAAGGGTGGAGGGATGGCACTCCCAACCCATCACTAGGTAGCCTTTGTGAGAGCACCAGTGTCTGCAGTCAGAGGGGGGAACCACCACTCCTGTCTTCCCTTTCTTAGGATCCAGGCCCCCTGACTTGGGCTAGGGGTGCCAGGCGTGGTACTGCCCCTGTTGGAGCTGCTTCCAAGGAGGCTGAGAGGACTGGTAGTGGAAAATCTGTTTCTTAGGCTTATTTTTCAGGTCCTTCTGAGATTATGTCATAGAGCCCAGTGTGGTACTGAGCTTCTCAATATGAGTGAGATGTCCTTCAGTCCCAGTCAATCAATCAAATCTTTATTTATCCAGGTGGACACCGTTGAACAAGCTCATTCACAAGGTGGATCTGCAACACACAAGGTCAAATACAGTACATATAATACATAAAAATATAGGCATTGTGGTAAAACATGGGAGTGAAAAAAAAATAATACAAGATAAGTAACAATGGGACCAGAGGTCCAGTAAGGCGCAGAATAAGTAAATCTGGTTAGGTACAAGGTAATAAAGTAAAGGGTGTGGTAACTGCAGAATGAGCTGAGCTTTGGGTTGGTATAGGGTGCAGCAGTAAGAGAGGGGGCATAGACAAATGACATACTAGTGACCCTGGGCTGGATATCCACTTGTAAATTATTGATAGAAGTTAATGGGTTGGGTACTATAGGGACACCATTTTCCCGTAGTCCTTAAGTACCTGCGGTGGTTAAGATAAGGTAGCGACTCTCAGGGAGCGGGTTATGGTTAGAAGATACAGGCACAGCCGGCTCATCGGCTGGATTTCTGCTTGTGACACCGGCGACCCGGGTTCGGGAACAGACTCGGGTCGTCAGAGAGCCGGCCAGGGGAGAAGGTTGGAGCATCTGTAGACAGCTCGCCTACTCCAGGGGGGAAGGTGGGGATGTGAGCTGGGCACCTGCTGGCCCCTGGCGGAGGCCAGGAGCATGGCAGAGTGTCAGGGCTCTAATTTCCAGGGGGAGTGACGGACGTCGGCATTTGCCTTGACGTCAGGTACATCACTCTCCAAGGGAGAAAAAATGGAAAAACGGCTCCCTGTCTTGATAGATGATGGCAATCCGGTCTCCTCGCTACCGTCACAGCCCCACGATCTCCCACCTCAGCAGCACCTGGAGCTGATGCCGCAGTGCGCTGGACGGCCCCACCGGTGCCTTCCCTCTCAGAGGAGGGGGACCCACCTGGCAAAGGGTTATGCCAGGCTACCTCCAGGGGGCTGCGATCTGAGATAAGGGTAGGTCGTGGGGATGGCAGATAGATGGGACAGGACCTTGAGGGCCTGAAGGAGGTGCTGGCCGGGAGGAGCAGAGGAGTATAAAAAGAAAATACAAAAAAAAAAAAGGTAGATACAGGCAGTGGATTCAATAGTGCTGGCAACCCGGCGACTGCAGACATATGCGATGTCTGAGCCTGGACCTTGTAGAGTTCGCAGGGCTGGGAGAGTGGAAGCTGAATGATGTTTCACAGGAGGCGGCAAAAGGGGGCGCTGACTGTCGGTGGCGAATGGTTCAATAGCACCAGTGACCCGGCAACTGCGGACCTGTCTGGCGTCTAAGCCAGGACCCTGGGGGGCTCACAGTACAGGGGTGGAGGGAGCCTAATGATAATTCACTGGAGGCGGCTGCAGGGGCACCGGCCATTGGTGGGGGATGGTTTGATAACACTGGTGACCCGGCGAATTGCGGACATATGCGGCGTCTAAGCCAGGACCCAGGAGGTTTCACAGTACTGGGAGATCGGGAGCCAAAAATGGTTTACAGAAGGCTGTGGTGGATGGTTCGATAGCGCCGCCGACCCAGCAACCACGGACATATGCGATGTCTAAGCCGGGACCCTGTAGGGTTCACAGTACTGGGAAAGTGAAAGCCGGGTGAAAGTTCACAGGAGGCCGCTAAAGGGGTGCTGACCGTCGATGGCAGATGGTTTAGTAGCGCCGGTGACCTTGCAACTGCGGGCATATGCGGCATCTAAGCCAGGATCCTGAAGGGTTCAAAGTACTGAGATGGTGGTAGTCAAGCGATGGTTCACAAGGGCAGTTACAGGGGCGCCAACCATCGGTGACCAAGGTTCCTGTAGCGCCTACGTTGTGATATCTATGGGTCATTGGCACTTATAGGTCAGAATAGGAGCAAGGTGTAGTGAAGTAGAAAAAATGTGAGGTAAGGGTGAGGGGTGTGTAGTTTCTGCGGAGTACGGTTTATACTGTGAGCTGGGCAGTCGAAGAAATACGCAAAGGGGCTCATAGGCGATGGAAGCAGTGGAATAACTCTCTAATAGATTTTGAGTATAGAGTTTTGAACATTGCAATGCTTATTGGAGATCTTAGTTTCAGGAATTTCTGAGCCTCGTTCCAAAGGGTTGGTAGTGAATATCCTACGGCCGCTCTTCCAATGCGCGTTCAGACCTGGGGAATCCTTAAGGAAATGAGGGAGCTGCTCCTTAGTGAATAGTTTCGGACTTCACTTAGGGGCAATAGGTCAGAGATGTAGTGAGGTAGTTTTCCAGTGATCGCTTTTAATGTCCATACAGCGGCGTTTCTGTTATGTCTATATTGTAGGGAGATCCATCCCACAGCAGAGTATAGGGAGCAGTGATGGGTAGTAGAGGGAAGGCCAGTGATGAAGCGCAGCGCTCTGTAGTGTAAGACATCCAACTTACCCAGGTATACAGCATTACAATGACAGTAGATGAAGTCAGCATAGTCCAATAAGGAGGTAAAGGTGGATTGAACAAGCTATTTTTTTTGCTTCTGTAGTAAGGAGGCAGTTTATCCGGTAGAATAGCGCCAGCCTCTGCTTCAGTTTTTTCACCAAATCCTCAAGGTGTTCCCCAAAGGAGAGTTTGTGGTTGAGCCACACTCCCAGGTATTTAAACTTGGGGATGAACTCCAAGTTTCTCCCAGTAGGGTGGTGATAGGGGGTAGGGTGCCAGTATCAGGGAGAGACAATTGATTGCCAGGTGAAAGGATCATTGCATTGGTTTTTTTGGCATTAAGGAGCAGCTTTTTGCTAAGAAGCTGGTGCTGGAGGATATCAAAGTCTAGTTGCAGATATTTACAGGCAGCTTCAAGTATTGCTCGGCTTAGGTATAGTACTGTGTCATCCGCAAATAGGTGTATGTTGGCTCCCTTGTTGCCGAGGTCGATGCTGTTAATATAAATGGTAAAAAGTATTGGTCCCAAGATAGAGCCTTGAGGGACATCTCTTAGTAATGGTTTGCGGGGGGAGCTCCCCATCTGCCTTAACCTGTTGTTGCCTATCCGTTAAGTAGTCCTGGAACCAGCCCAAGGAGGTGGCATCAATACCTAAGGCTTTTAGTGAGGAAAGAAGTAGGGAGTGGTCGACAGTATCGAATGCTTTGCTGAGGTCCAAAAAAAAACAGCGCAGACAAATATTTTGTTATCAAGGTCATATTGCCAATCATTTGTTACATTGGCCAACGCCATCACCGTACTGTGGTTCGTGAGGAAGCCTGGCTGTATGGGGTTTAGAAAATCCGACTTTTCCAGGAAATCTCGTAGTTGGGAATTCACAATTTTTTCTAGGAGTTTTGATAGTATGGGGAGTAACGAAATTGGCCTACAGTTATTTAGGTCGCATGGATCACCGGATTTGAAGAGCAGAATGATGTGGGCAGTTTTCCATATAATAGGGAGAGACCCCTGAGATAGTGACAAGTTGAACAGGTGAGTTATGGGCATGGCCAGTACATGCTAAGCAACCTTTATGAAATATGGATCTAAGGAGTCCGCACCGGCACTTTTCTTAGTATCCAAGTGTAGGAGTAGCTCTTCAACTTCTTTTAGAATAGCAGGTGAGAA
This sequence comes from Neoceratodus forsteri, assembly GCA_016271365.2. NCBI lineage: Eukaryota > Metazoa > Chordata > Ceratodontiformes > Ceratodontidae > Neoceratodus > Neoceratodus forsteri. The sequence continues at coordinate 186,612,303 of CM028129.1, forward strand.
GGAGAAGGAGAAGGCGGCGTTTGATGAATTTGGCTCAGAGGGCGATATATTCAACTGAGCACGTAGCTTACAAGCAGGTGAACTGTCGAAGGCTAATCCAGCTAAGGCAAAATGGTTATTAAAAGCTTGCAGAATTTCCTTTTTATCACTGATGGAGACATTGTTTGAGGAAACTTTTGAGGGGAGTGCATTTCCTATTGAATGTCCAGAGAGGTCTTTTATTGTGGACCAGAATTTGGTGGGGCATTTTGTGGCAGCACCTAGCTCTGTGCAATAGAAATTGGACTTGGCCCTCTCTAATCAGCTTTGTGCAGGAGTTTGTAGCAGTTCTGAAAAGACACCAGTCTTTGGCAAGTTGTGATTTATGGGCACTTTTCCAGAGTTTGTCCCTTTTTAATAATGCGGCTTTGAGGTCTGCAGTAAACCAGCGGTATGTTTTAGGCTTTATGCGAGTTTCAGCCAGGGGAGCGTGAGTATTGAGGGCATTCGTTAAACTTTCTTGGAAGATAGTGTGTGCATTATCTATTGATTTGGCAAGGAAGAAGTTCTGCCAAGTGGAGAGGCCTTGAGGTCGTTGATGTAGGCCATCGTGTCAAAGTTCTGTTTTGATCTCGTAGTAGAGAATTTCAAGGATGATTTGGGTATGTGGTTGGTTCTCACACCAGCAATAAAACAGTGGTCGCTAACATCGGCGTGGCAGACACCTGCATGGGAGAAGAAGTGTGGTTTATTTACAAGTATGACATCTAGGAGGGTGCTACTTAAAGGGTTTTTCTGATTTATGTGTGTTGGTTCATTGATGAGTTGTGAAAGACCGTGGGAGTCGCAGAAGGATTTAAGGGGTAGTGATGCGCTGGACAGCCAATCGGAGTTGAGGTCTCCCAAAATTATCATTTCTAGGTTACTGGAATCCAACATAGAAGATACATATGACAGAAGCTGCGATCCAGCAGAAGGTGGTCTGTAACAGCCAATGATTCTGATAGCTGACGCAGGAGTAATATCAGTTTTTAAGGACAGGCATTCATAAGCATTGGCAAGCGAGGAGAAGTCGAGAATAGAGACTGTAAATTTGTCTTTGATGTAGATGGCGATTCCACCTCCTCTAGATTGTCTGTTGGTTCTGAATAAAAGATAGTTAGGTATGCCAATTTCCTTATCAGGGGTGGATGGCCGAAGCCAGGACTCTGAGATAACAAGCATGTCAGGTTCGGTATGTGTGATCCAGGTCTGGATGGAAGAGAATTTTTTTTAAAAACTACATGCATTAACATGCATGAAGCTAATTCCTTCTAAGTTAGGGAGTTCCAAGGGTGAGGTGATGTCCTTTGTAGGGCCAGGGTTGAGCTCAACATTGCCTGAGCATAGTAGTAGAAGGAGTATTAGTTTTCTTAAGGCAACAAGTGATATTCTGGAAATTTTTGTCCTTTGCCGGGTGGAAGTAGCATCCTGAAATGACTGTTGGGGATTAATGTTAGTACTATGATGTCCTAGCATTACATAGCATAGGACCCTTGCAGAGAAGTACCAGGGCCAGCATCCTGCCAGTGCCAAAGAGGTTGGTGCCCAAGAAAGTGACATCAGCCAACTTCTGCTGGGTGTCTGCTGTGAAGGTGGATGAATGCAGCCAGGCTCTTTGATGCATGGAGACAGCCATCACTATGACACAGTCAGATGAATTGCTCATATCCAAGGCTGTTTGGAGCTGGGCAGAAACTGACCCTGGTCTCTGATGACTGTTGCCATCGACTGTTGTTCAGCTGGAAGGTGAGGGTGGATTGCATCAAACACTCCCATTAGGGAGTGACCAAAATTGGCCTTCATCATGACATGACTAGCCTAATGGAGACCCAAGGACCCTGCAGTATACACTTTTTTAGTAGCATTCTCATGGTCCATCTTATGGGACTTCTTGTCCGGAGGCTCATCCACGTTCCCCTGGTTTCCCAGTTTATGGAAAACCAAGTTGGTCACCAGCCCTTCAGCAGAGGGTTGATCCGAGAACCCCGAATGGGACCCCATTGGGACCGCATACTTGTGGAACATACAGGTAGATGGTACTGGGCAGAATGCTGTCAAAGCTCTAGACTGTCCCCAAAATGGCCTTAGCCATGGGAAAGACAACCCTGGTGATTCATCCCTATCCCTATCCAGAATGTCAATAAAGGGATATTTGGCCCTTTTCTGAACTGGCTCCCACAGGACTGATGTGGACTCTGATATACATCAGAGAAGTGCCTCAAAAGACACTGGGCATTGCTGGGAAGAAAATTTCTCGACTGACCCCCAGTCAAGGAGGAGAGTCCCAGAAGAGGCCATTGATCCATGCTCCAAGTCATCTGAAGACTCCTTGAAAATAGCCCCCAACCGTTTCTCACCACACACCACCTACGTATTCTTTCCCAGAGTGATCTGCACTGAAAACCGGCCTGGCAAGCTGGTGGCTGAATGGGCCTCCTTAATTGGAGTGTGCACCTTCAGCTGTAGTAGTGGCAGTCTCACTTGAAGGGTGTGAAGCAGTTGCATGGAGCACCTGAGTATTATGAATCAGTGGGGGCACCACTGGAGCAGATGACCAGAGGCCCAGTGGGTTGAGCCCTACTCTGCTCCATGATGACCCACTGTTGTAAGAGGAGTTCCTTGTAGCAACTATGCAGCTTGAGACAGTTTCTTTCCTTGCCGAGGACGAGGAGCGTCAATGTGACTTTATTCATATTCTCATGTGTTATTAACAATGTAAAATTGTACCAGCTATGTATTTGTATTTCTTTATGTTTATTTAAGATTTCATTGAAATGCAATAAAAAGTTATCAAGTAAAAAACAAAATGGGGCTGACCCATTGGCACAGCAGTAGCATTACCACTTGTAGTGCCAACGGCCTGGGTTCTGGAGTGAACTCAGGGCATCAGAGGGTCATCTGGGAGAAGAAAGATCGAGTATCCAGAGGACTGCTCTCCTCTTCTGGGGAAGAGTGGCATGATAGCTAGTGCATGCCTGGTCCCTAGCTGTGGCTGGGGGGGCAGGACACAGGCAGCCACAACATGTGGGTGAGAAGCAGCGGACGTCAACTATATCAGGTGTGGAAGCATGCGTGACATCACCTTACACATCATTATATGCATGCTGCTTAGGGGCAGGATGGAAATCAGAAATGTACCCTAGCTGGCAGAATAAGCACCAGCCCTCCTCAGGCCCTGCACTGGTGTCCTAGACACCTCATGAAGCTGGATTCATGATAAGGCATGTCAACGGATTCCCTGCCACCCCGCCATGGGGGGCATGTCATGAAGGACTCAGGATGGGTAAATCCGGGAGAAGCCAGGTGACATGGCTGGGGTCGGCGTGAGGGGGGACAGCCAGGGCAGAAGGGGGGGGGGCAAGATAAACAGAATAATATAAAAAAATTCTAACATATAATGTCTGCAGCCTCAATCACCACATAAAACAGGAAAAACAAGTTATGACGTATTTATGACAATCTAAGGCTGATTTTATCATTTTTTTTATTTATGTCTAGGATTACAATACCTTTGAACCCGAGGTTCTTTTACAAAAGTTCTGCTTCAAGCAGGGGAGATGCAGCACGTACTTGAAATCACAGAATTAATACTACTAGATAAGTTTCACTAATTCAGGTAGGAGTACAACACAGGTTACAAGAACAGGCAAATGTTCACAAAAAAAAAAATTCAAGGACTAGTAAAGTAGATATATGGTGGTATAGTTTAAAGATCTCTAATTTACAATAGACTAGTCAAAGTACTAGAATATAAGTCAGTTTGAATAAGGCTGACTAGTCAAGGTTCAATACACATTAATCAGTCAGAGAAGACCTTGTCAGATGAGTGAGTGCAAGAGGTGGGGTGAAAGTGCTGAGCTGTAGGTGGACGAGAGAGAGGGGGGAGGGAAGGGAGAGGCAGAGAGGAGCGAAAAAGAGGGAAGTTCACTGAGGGGACCAAAAAGGGGGAATAAAGTATATGGAGGGAGTGGGTGACAAAAAAGGAGAAAGAATATGGAGGGAGGGGGTTGGGAAGTTGAGTAGACGGGAGAGAGCAGAGGGATGGAGGGGGATCAGTGGGAGGGGGAGAGATAGGGTTGAAAGGTGACTGGTGAGAATAAGTTTAGGTAAAGCTGTCGAAGTGGCTTTGAGTAATTAGGTATTCACGAAGCTCGAGTTTGAAGGTGCACAGTTTTAGCTCAGTACTAATATCAGGTGGTAGACAGTTAAGAAGGGTGGGTGCTCTGTAGGCAAAAGTACGCTAGGCTAGGGAGGTCCTAGCAAAGGGGACAAGGTAGGAGCGCTTGGAGGAATGCCATGTGCACTTTATTTTAGCAGCTGACATGATAAAGGTTTTAGTGAAAGGGGGAGTAAGGCCAAGACTGATCTTCTGATCTTCCTTGCAAGTAGGCACGTGTGATAGGAGATTCTTTCCTTGAGAGGAAGCCAGCAGGTTTTCTCATAGAGTTTACAGGTGTGGGTCTGCTTATCAGAGCCAGAGACCAGTCTACAAGACTTGTTTAATGCAAGTGAGATATGTTTCAGAAAGGTGTCAGAGGCAGCGTTATAGATCACAAGGCCATAATCAACAAGAGAAAGGACTGGACTGGTAACCACAGCTCTGAGGGTGTCAGTGGTCATATAGTATCAATGTCGGTACAGAACCCCAACCCTAGAGTTGATGACTAAGAACCCCAACCCTAGAGTTAATGACTTTGGCAATGTGGTTAATATAGAGATTGTAAGAGAGTGCCATATCCACTGTAAGGCCAATGTACTGTATTTAAATGATTGAACTTGCTCCAAAGGTTGGTTTTGGTTGTTGCAGATGACAATGCTGGCTGCTTTGTGAGTATGGTGGGGAATAGTGAAGAGCATGACCTTGGTCTTTTTGTAATTCATAAGCAGTTTGTGTTGCTCAAACCAAGACTACACCATTTTAAAGTTAGTGTGAAGGTCATTAGTGAGCGAGTGAGGATCAGGGCTGCATGAGAAGAGGACTGCATCGTCCGCATACAGAACAGTGTTAACATTACAGACAGAGGGCAGATGGTTGATGAACAAGCTAAATAGAAGTGGGCCAAGGATGGAGCCTTGTGGAACTCATAGATACACGGAAATTGCCAGCAGATAAGGATTGCTGGGCCCATCTAGTCTGTCTGTAAGCCCTATACTTGTATACAGTCATTGACCCTAAGTGATCAATGGTTTTTCATGACTCCCTCACCACCCAATATTCCCTTGTGCCTGTCCTAGGCACATTTAAACCCCTCCCCTGTGCTTACCCCCACCACCTCTTGTGGCAGATTGTTCCAAGCATCCACCACCCTCTGTGTAGAAAAATGCCCTCACATTACCTCTTAAGCAAACAGGAAGACTCCTAGAGAGTGTGTCATAAATCTTGACTTGCTGGGTGCAACCTGCAAGATAGCTACTAAACCAGCAAGTAACCTCAGAGGAGAGCCCAAGTAAGGGGAGGGAGTGGAGCAGGAGGGAATGGTTCACCGTGTCAAATGCCTTAGTTAGATCAATGTAGATTGATCCAACTAAGTGTCTGTCATCCTGTTCCTTATGGATGTAATTAGTGTAGGTCAGTAGGGCAGTGGTGGTGCTGTGTGACTTTCTGAAGCTGTGCTGCTGTGGGCATTGCAGGCTGTATTTGGTCAGATATTCTGTGAGCTGGTCGGTGACAATTTGTTCAAGGGCTTTGGGAGAGGATGGAGATAGGGCAGTAGCTATTACTTAATGTCTTGTCACCAATTTTGTGGACCGGCATAACTAGGGCGGCTTTCCATAGGCTAGGGAATTGTTCAAGGGAAAGAGATAAGTTAAGGATCTTAGTAAGGGGGGGCGATGACAACATCAAGGGAGAGGCGGAGAAGTTTAAGGTCCAAGGTATCCCTACTGAACCTGGACTTTCCAATGACCCTTTGTATGTATTTTTTGGCCTTGGATTGCATTACACATCTGAAATAGAAAGGTGGAGTAATTGTCTCACAGGAAGGTGAGGCAGCTAGATGGGCCGATTTTGGGGAGTCAAAGAAGTTCGACAGGAATATGCCACTTAGGTCAATAAATGTACTGTTAAATGCATTCGCTATTAGTTTGCGGTCTTGTGTGTTTACTCCATTTACTTGGAGCGGGGGGGGGGCTACAATGGGCTTGCCAGTGATGTCTTTAAGCTTTTCCCAGAGGTTGCAGCTGTTGCCCCATGCACTAGTAAGCACACTTTTGAAATATTCCTTCTTTGCCTCACGGATTTCTCAGGTGCAACGGTTCCTAGCAGCCCTGTAGAGCTGCATATTGCTAGGTTTCCCAGTGGTCAGAGCCAGATGCCACAGGTTATCTCTCTGTTTTATAAGGTTAAGTAGGGAGACATTGATCCAGGGTTTGGACCGATCCTTAACCCTAATTTTGCAATACAGGGCAAAGAGATCACATACTTTGTTAAATTCAGAGATAAAGAAGGAGGAAGCGTCTTCAACATTATTGACAGTACTGAAGGGGGACCAATTGCACTGAGCTAGGTAGGCTTTGAAGTTGGCTAGATGCCCCTTTCTAAGGGCCCGACAGTAAACGATTTGTGCAGGAGGTTTGTTGGCCTTGTTAGACGACGAAAAAAGTACTGTGGAGTGGTCACTCATGGAGTCCAGGAGGAACATAGTACTTGTGATCCTATCCAAGTGGATAGTGAGGATTAGGTCAAGGAGAGTGCTGGTGCCAGTCCTACTGTTGAATCTCATGGCGGCAGTCACTATTTGGGTGACGCTGATAGCTGCAAAGGCATCCTTAAATGGTGCAGCTTCAGGAGCAAGCCAATTTATGTTTCGATCACCAAGAATCACCACCTCAGAATGGTGAGAGAGGGTTCCTAGGAAGTCAGTGACCATTTTGATCCCAGAGGTCTGTTCCCGAGGGGGAGATATAGACCGAGAGCACTGTGAGGGATTTACCATTCGCCCCAGAAAGATCTTGACAGAAAGTATTTGGGAGTTGCTGCACTGGGCAATAAGAGAGACAGCGAGGCATTTCAGGTGATCTTTAATGTATAAAGCACAGCCCCCACCCTGTTTACCTGACCTGTCCTGCCTGTAAAGGTTGTAGCCAGGCAGGGAGACTGCATTATCAGGGACCCTAGCAGAGTGCCATGTCTTGTTGATGGAGAGAACATCAGGCATATGCTGTACCATCCAGACTTGAAGATCTGGTAGTTTGGGTAGAAGACTCCATATGCTGACAGAGGTGAGATTTAAGGATCTGTTCTTTTGGGGGTGCTGTGTTAGGTTGTGTAGTGGGCCAGGGTTAGGATGGATATTGCCCAAGAGAAGCAGAAGTAGTAGTGCTAACCTACCAAGATACTGCCTGAGAATTTTGTGCATGAGGGTACGCCTGTGTCTGAGAAGGCAGGCAGGCTTACAGTGCCAGTCAGAGACCACCAGCAGGTGGAACGAGGGGAGCAGATGTCGAGATACCATGGAGGTGCACAGGAGGGGTATAGCTGGGGAGGGACAGGTGTTTAAGCATGGGTTCATGTGAGGAAGCTGGAAGGATATAGCACATAGGGAGAAGCAGGAGAAAGAAGAGGGTTAACAGTGACATTGAGGCTGGCCAAACAGGGAGCGAAGCAGAAAGAACATGATTCAGAAATTAAAGGGAGTTTATGGGTAAGCAGAGTGAGAAAAGTAAGGCAAGCAAGCAGAGTGTCAGAGACTGAGAAAGCTGAGGGGGGCTTATAAGGAAACAGAAGGAATGGGTCTAGTGAGTAACTGCAACAGAAGTAAGTAAAATTTTATTTGTATTAGGTGCCCTTCCAAAGCTCAGGGCGCCTTAACAACATAAATAAAACAATGCCAGCCCAGTGGCGCTGAGGGTTGAGGAGCTGGACACCACACCTCGCTCCACACCAGCGACCCAGGTTCGGGACCGGACTCGGGTCTTTGGTGGGTCGGCCGGGGGGGGGGAGACAGGCTTGAGCCTCCGATGACAGCTCGCCTTCTCCAGAAAGGGTTGCGGCCACACCCTGAGCACTTGTCTGACTCCGAGTGGAGGCTCGGAGTACTACAAGGCCCGACTGTAGGGGAACAGGCGGCCGCTTTATAGTGCGGACATCGGCGCTTGTCGCCTTGACGTCAGGGGGCTGTGCACTGTAGGGAGAGGGAGGAAAAGTGGAAAGACACCTGCTGGCTCCGGGAAGATGGATTTCTCAGAGCGTGCCTCCAATGTGCCCCACTCACCGGGACCACCATCTCGGCCTGACAAGATGAAGAATTACGGGACGATGGGCCCTGCCTCATCCCTGATCGGGGGGAAAACTGAAGCACCACGGAGGAGCGAGAGGTGAGGCCTGGTGGGTGTGTGGTAGGAGGATGACTCATTGGATGTCCCAAAGGGTCGGGGCTAGCAGGCAATAAGGAGGGATAAAGAGTAATTTAAAAAAAAATAAAAAAAAATAAAACAACAAACAACCTCTTAAAATACACTAAAATAATAATTATATACAATCTTACAGTGTTTCCGACATCAGTTTTCCCAAGAACCCTTCAAAGACCTGTCGAAACAAATAGGTCTTAAATTAGTTTTTAAAGCCCTCGACGGTCAGGCTATCACGTATTAGACAAGGTAGAGAATTCCACAGGGTAGGAGCCATAAAAGCAAATGATCTCCCTCTCGAAATTTTCAAGCATACCCTGTGAATCTCTACCAATCCCTTGTTGGAGGATCAGAGTGGATGGGTGGGACAGTAAGAAGACAGGAGATCTTGCAGGTACTGTGGTCCTTGGTCACGTAGGGCCTTATAGGTCAGCAATGCAACCTTAAGGGTGATCTGCCACTATATCAGCAGCCAGTGCAGTTCACGCAGCACAGGTGTTATGTGGCTGGATCTAGGTTTTCCCATTAACAACCTGGCCATCACGTTCTGCACCAGTTGCAATCAGCGGATATCTACCCCCAGCAGCCCTCGGTAGAGGGTGCTGCAGCAATCAAAATGAGTGGTGACAAAGGCGTGGACCAAGGTGGGAAGATTTTCAGATGAAACCAGGTGCCTCACCCTGGCAATATTTCTCAGATGGTAAAAGGAAGATTTGACCACGGCCAGCACCTGAGCCTTCAGGGTCAGGCCTTCATCAAATATCACGCCCAGATTACGCACCTAGCCTGAGGCATTTAGTGGGGCCCCTCCAAGGTATAAACCTGAGGATTTTCCCACCCATGACCCAGTCATCCTATGATCAAGGTCCACTACCAATACCTCTGTTTCTCCCGCGTTTAAACTCAGCCAGCTAGCACTCATCCAGTCCTGTATCTCCGACAGGCAGTTGTAAAACATCGAGACAGTGTCTAACTCCTGTTCGGGCACAAAAGACACGTACAGTTGAGAATCATCTTCATAACAGTGAAAACTCAACCAGTACCATCTTATAATGTCCCCCACTGGCAGCATGTACACTGCAAACTACATGTAGGACAGCACCAAGCCCTGCGGTACCCCACAGAGCAGATAGCGAGAGGCAGAGGAATGAATCCCCGACATCATTCTCTGAGATCTGCCCTTGAGGAAGGATCAAAATGAACTGAGTACCACCCCCTCAATCCAGGGAAAAACCACAGGCGCTCGAGCAGCACCCTATGGTCCACAGTGTCAAATGCTGCTGAGAGATCAAGGAGAACCAAGATGGAACGGGCTGTCCGATCTCTAGCCATTAGAAGATCATTTAGCACCCGCACTAGGGCAGTCTCGGTGCTATGCCTTTTTCTGAAGCCCGACTGGAGAGGGTCATAGATATTGTGGACGGATAAATGATCCTCCAGCTGCAGGGTGACCACCTTCTCAATAACTTTCCCTGTAAAGGGTAAGTTAGAGACTGGTCTGTAGTTTGCTGGACAGTCTGGGTCAAGGGAGGGCTTTTCTAGGAGGGGGTCACACCATCACATCCTTTAAGGGATCAGGAAAGATCCCTCTCTCCAGTGAAACCCTTACTATCTCAGCCAGGCCAATGACCTCAAGACACCCTGAAAGAAGGTGCATTGGGCCTGGATCCAAAACTACAGCAAACTGGTCACAGAGTCTGGATGATCCTCACTATATCCATGACTAACAGTTGGCTGAAGGTAGACCAGGTCATCTGGGCATTTGTACCACCCGACTGGTCAATACAAGGTCCAGTGGGGAGGCACTGGCTGATCTCAGCCCTGATAGAAGATGCCTTATCAGCAAAAGCTGCACAAACTCCTCACACTTTCCTTGTGACAATGCTCAATCAGAATGCAGACAGGCTGGATTGCATAATCTGTCCACGGTCCGGAAGAACTGAGTTGGTTTATTTTTCGCTGCAGCAATTTCCCTTGACAGGAACTCTGGCTTCTTATGGGAAATTGCTGATTAGTAGACTTTATAATGGTCTAGCAAGCTAAGTCTATCCTCCACCAGGTGAGTTTTCCGCCAATGTCTCTCCAACCTTCACTCTTGCCTCTTCAACTTCCGAAGTGTCCCATCATACCATGGGGCACCTGGGTGAAGAGTAAGAGGGTGAACACGCACCAGAACAATGACATCCAGGGCCCCAGCAACAGCCCTATTATAGGCGAATACAAGGGGCCCCTGGGTCAGTGCTATCTGTCGAAATTCCCGAAAGGTCCAGTACCGTCATTAGGCCTTCTGAGGTAACTCCTCTCAAAGGACGATACTGTACCAACTCCTTAGAGGCAGGCCTATTTCGGGGGGCTGTGAAACTGAATCTCAGGGCATGATGGTCAGACCACCTGACTGGATCCACCTCCATATCAAAGATTTTCATCCCGAGGTGGAACTCCAAGTGAAACAAGTGTCCCCCCCCGATGTGTTGCGACGGTAATACCCTGTGTCAGCCCAATGATTCCATCAACTGGAGAAGGTTTGTCCAAAATGCGAGAGTTCATCGTCGACTCAGACATTGAAGTCCCCCAAAACCCACCATCTGGGGCCTCCAATACAATCTTGGCAATGAAGTCCGCAACCTCCTTCAGGAAAGGATTACTGAGAAGATTGGCTGACTACAGAGGCCTAGGAGGCTAAGGGGAAGGTGCAGCACTAATTGGAAGAGTGCTAGTGGAGGTGGGACTTTCTGGATGGAAAGCCAATTTAAAGAATGCTGAAGACAGGGAAGGGTGAGTGGGAGAAAATTTAAGTGAGAGAGTTAGAAAGAGGTTGAAGATAGTGCAGGGGAAAGCTGGCCATAGTGGAACCGAGAGAGGGTACCGCAGGTAAATAGAGAGGGAGCCAGGAAGGACTCCTCCAATCAGAGGCTGTGGCTGAATGGTGAAACCCCAATCAAATTAGCAGCTTTTAATGCTGCAAGGAGCAGGTCCAGGAGTGCAGAGTCCATACCTTTGCAGTGGTTCTGGGTGGTGATCAGGAAAAGTGTGGCCAGTGCTTGTTGAGAGCCGAGCCGAGGTCACCAAAAGCAGCAAGGCAGTACCCTAGAGGGGTTAAGGAGATGTGGAGGGAGAGAAAGAGCAGAGAGTAAATTTTTTTTATAGGGGTAACCAAGGGTCTGCTTAGGACTTAATTGGTGGGAGGCACAGGAGAACAAAAGCAGACAGAGGTGTAGAAAGTGGTTGGCAGCAGACTAAATGCTGCTCCGGGGGAGTAAGGGCTAGGGTTAATGAAAGACAAGTAAAGTGAAAAATAGGAGCATAGCAGGCGGGGATGGGAGAGAGGAGTTAAGTTGGGGCAAGAAATGGGAAAATAGCAGCAGAGCAAGACAAGCTGGTGAAAATAGGATCTCCGCAGGTGGGGGTAGGGAGAGGAGTTTAGCTGGGAGAAGATAAGGAAAATAGCGCAGAGCAAAATTAAATTGGCAGTGAAGCGGACAGTCCTACACTAGCTAAAAGTTTCAGAAGCAGGTCCCTAGGTCTACACTTATTTTATTTATTTATTTGTTTGAACAAGTCGGATTTACAACCTTTGAGTCAGGGACTCATTTACAAAGGCACCTCATCGCAGGGACGGCAAGACAATAGAACATTGTGCAGATACAACACTGGACAACATTACAGGTGCAGACATTGAACACAGAATACCGTTTGTTACATGTTGGTATAAAATACAGTTTTACAATTAAAGATGTACAACTTCACTGGAGTTGCAGTGGAATACATCCTTGTATAAACCTAAGGGGGTAGGTAAAAAGGGGTATGGGGAAAGATGGATCGGCAGTCCAGGGGACCTTGTCAAGATTGGGAGGGCCAGGCAGGGAAAGGTCTTGCAACAGGATTGGGGGGGGGCAGGGTTAGTTGCACATACAGCAGCAGACATTAAAGAGACAGTTCCGGAGAGTGGTTTTGAAGGGACCAAGTTTGGCAGTGTTGGTGATGCAGGTAAGGAGGGAGTTGAACCAGGAAGGGACTCGATCAAAGAAGGACCTCTGGGTGAGGGAGGTCTTGATTCTGGGCACTTTGAAGGTGGCTTTAACAGAGCTGCAGGTGGAAATGGATGAGGATGACCGTGGTAGGGAGGCAGAGACTCCTGAGGGGGGGAGAGTCTGAGCAGGGATTTCTTAGCAAGAAGGCAGGTCTGATACTGCAGACGTTCCTCGAAGCTGAACAGGTTGGTGGAGGAATAGAGCAGGCAGGTGTGGGTGCGGCTGGAGGCTCCGGTCAGGAGCCTACAGGCCTTATTGATGGACAGCTGGATTTTAGAGAGGGTGGTGTTATCAGCTGCAGCACAGATGGGTAAGCCATAGTCCACTAGGGACAGGACGGAGGAGGTGATGGCCAGCCGGAGGGCAGTGAGGGGCAGACAATCCCTATGGCAGTAAAGTAGGCCAATCCGAGAGTTCATGGCAGAGGAAAAAGTGTTGATGTGGGTGTGGAAGGTAAGGGCAGTATCGAAAGTAATGCCTAGGTATTTTTTGAATGTGGGCACTTGCTCCAACGGGAGCTGAGAGTTGGGGGTAATCAGGAGGGGGGCACTTCTAGCTTTATTTTGGTGGTGGGAGAAGAGCATTGATTTGGTTTTCTTAAGGTTTATGACTAGTCTGTGATCAAGAAACCACCTTTCTGTTTGGTTGTAGGCGAGTTGAAGGGATGACTGGAGAGTGGAGGGATCTGGGTGTGAGGCAAAGAGAACTGCATCATCTGCATAGAGGAGCATCTTGCTATTGCAGGAGCTGGAGAGAGTGTTGAGGTAGAGACTGAAGAGAATGGGACCCAGGATTGAGCCCTGTGGGACCCTAGAGCTAACGGGTCGAATGTTGGAGGGGGAGCTGTTGATTTTTACATGCTGGGATCTAGCAGAAAGGTAGCTGGAGAACCAGGTAAGGGGACCAGCAGAGAAACCGAGTTGGTGGAGAGAGTCAAGTAGGAGGGGAAGGGGCAAAAGACAGTGTCAAAGGCCTTGGAGAGGTCAATGAACACTGCACCAGCCAGGTTGTCAGAGTTGACAGCAGAGTGCAGGTACTAGGAGAACTCCAGGAGAGCAGTGGTTGAACTGTGTCCTGGGTGGAAGCCATGCTGCTCCGGGCACATAATGTCATACTTAACCAAGTACTCAGATAGTCGGATAGACATCCCTTTTTCAACTGCTTTGGAGAGTGGGGGGAGGATGGAGACTCGCTGATAGTTGCTGGGGGAGCATCGATCCCCGCTTTTGTGTATTGGAGTGATTTAAGTAGTTTTCCATGCACTGGGGAACTGTCCAAGGCATAGGAACTGGTTGAGTAGGTCCTCAGGGGGACTAGGACAACTTCCAGGACCAGGCGGAGGATCCTGGAGTCGAGGGAGTCACTGCTGGGGTTATTACTACCAAGGGCTGTTAGCAGGTATGGTCTGGTTTCATGGGAGGATAGGATGCGCAGGTAGAAAGGGGGCAATGCAGGGGGGGGAGTGAGGAGGGGATTGGATCAAAAAAGCTGCTGGGGAGGACAGAGCTTAGATCACAGAAAGTGGTGTTAAAGCAGTCAGCTATAGGTAGTGGATCAGAGGAGGTAGCGCCATCGATAGCGAGCTGAGATGGTGGAGGGGAGCGGGTTTTGCCATTTAGTTATTTCATGCTATCCCAGAAGGTCTGGGCTGAGCCCCAGGTGGAGGTGAGGGTGGCCTGGTAGTGCTCCACCATGGCCCGTCTGATGGCCCAGGTGCACTTATTGCGCTCTGTGTTGCAGGCTTGTCTGTCAGATGGATTGCCTGAATCTACAGCAATTCACCAGAGATTATCCCTATTTTAAGTTTCTGGATGAGAGAAGGGGTGATGCAATGGGTGTTGCATTTCTTTGTACGGATCCTGGTGGTTGGGGGGAAAGATGTCATAGACCTCGAAGAAGGCACTTGTGAAGAAGTCAACAGCTGAGTCGATATCTGGGGCATGTCAGATAGGGGACCAATCTAGCAGGGCTAGGAGCTGTTTCAACTTTTTAAGGCCACCAGGTCGTAGCCACTGGCACAGTGTAGCCTGGGACACTGGTTTTGGAGAGGAGGATGACCAGGTACAGATGACTTGGGAGTAATCACTAAGTGAGTCAGGGAGGACAGTGATGTCCCGGATTTTAAAGGGGTGGTTTGATAAGATAATGTCTAGGAGGGTGCAAGTACATGGGAAAAATAGCAGCAGAGCAATCAAGGCAGTAGGTAAAATGAAATTAGAGATCATATGCTAAACTAAGAGGTACACAAACAGGTCCTTAGATCTATGCTAACAGTTTAAAAAAAAAGCATAAATTCAACACATTTGAAAATGTAAGTGAGAGAACTAGAAGGAGGCTGAAGATAGTGCAGCGGAAAGCTATCTATAGTGGAGCTAGGAGAGGGTGCCGCAAATTAATGGAGAGGGAGTCAGAAAGGTCTCTTCCAATCAGAGGCTGCGGCTGAGCAGTGAAATCCCAATCAAATTAGTGGATTTCAGTGTCACAAGGAGCAGGTCCAGGGGTGCCAAGTCCGTACCTGTGCAGCGATTTGGGGCGTTGATCAGGAGAAGTGTGGCCAGCGCTTGTTGACAGCTGAGCTGTGGCCACCTAAAGAAGCAAGGCAGTGCCCTAGAGGGGCTAAGGAGATCTGGAGGGAGAGAAAGAAGAGAGAGATACTTTTTTATAGGGGTGACCGAGGGTCTGCTCAGGACTTAATTGATGGGAGGGACAGGAAAACAAAAGAGCAGACAGAGGGTGTGGAGAGAGGTTGGCAACAGACTAAATGCTGCTTGGGGGGGCGTAGGGGCTAGGGGTTCATGAAAGTAAAGTGAAAAATAGGAGCACAGCAGGCAGGGATGGGAGAGAGGAGTTAAGCTGGGGGCAGGAAATGGGAAAATAGCAGCAGAACAAGACAAGCTGGTGAAAATAGGATCTCAGCAGGCGAGGGCGGGGAGAGGAATTTAGCTGGGGGGAAGACAGGGAAAATAGCAGCAGAGCAAAATCAAATTGGCAGGTGAATGACATGGACAGTCCTACACTAGTTTCAAGTTACAGAAGCAGGTCTCTAGGTCTACGTTTATTTTGTAACAAACATTGCAAGTACATGGGAAAAATAGCAGCAGAGCAATCAAGACAGTAGATAAAATAAAATCAGAGATCCTACACTAAACTAAGAGGTACACAACCAGGTCCCTAGAGCTACACTAACAGTTTAAAAAAAAAAAAAACTTTTGAAAATTTAAGTGAGAGAATCAGAAGGAGGTTGAAGATAGTGCAGGGAAAAACTGGCCATAGTGGAGCCGAGAGAGGGTGCCGCAGGCCAATGGAGAGGGATCCAGAAAGGACTCCTTCACTCAGAGGCTGCGGCTGAGCAGCAAAACCACAATCAAATTAGTGGCTTTCAGTGTCGCAAGGAGCGGGTCCAGGAGTGCCGAGTCTGTACCTGTGCAGTGGCTCTGGGCAGTGATCAGGAAAAGTGCGGCAGGTGCTTGTTGAGAGCCAAGCCATGGCTGCCAAAAGCAGTGAGGCAGTGCCCTAGAGGGGCTGAGGAGATCTGGAGGGAGAGAAAGAGGAGAGTTTGTTTTTTTTGAAATTGTAGTTTTTCTGTCCTCCCTACACCGGAGCCCCGCTCAGTCAGGAGACGCCAAGGGAATTACCCCACTGCTGCCTTACCTGGATCCCCAGAAGACCCCCATGGAGCCGTGGCTATACCCCCAGGTGGGTATGAGGTGGAGCTCGTACACCCTGACCAATCATCGTTTCGTCGGGTCCCTCAGTGGCCAGGTAGGGAGCAGTTATTAGGGACCATTTCCGGTGCTCCCAGCGCTCTGGTGTCATTTTTCCCTGTTCTAAGGGAGTGGCTACGCCCTGATGTCAAGGCATCTCCGCCAATGTCCTCACTCCAGACCCTCTTTGTATGCTCGTGCTTTTGCTGTGCCTCCGGCTTCCGCCAGAGGCTAGTCAAGTGCCGAGTCAGAACCCCCTTCCTTCCTGGGAGAGGAGAGGAGAGGAGAGCTGTCCTCTGGACACTCGATCCTCTCCCTCCCCTGCTGACCCCCTGATGGCCTGGGCTCATTCCCAAACACGGGTCACAGGCATGGCGCGAGGTGTGGCATCCAGCGCCTCAACCCTCAGTGCTACCAGGCCGTCCGAGAGTTACTTTTTTATAGGGGTGACCAAGGGACTCACCTTTCAAGGAAAAGCACCTAAAACTAGCAAAATGTGGTTACCAACAGGTTCATTTTTCCTTATATTAGTTACTGTACATAGCAGAAGACAAACTCCATGCTCAAAGATGCCTGCAACTCCTTTTTTGAAAGCCCTTAAGAAAAAACAAAAGTGTCACTTGCAATGCCTAATGAAATATGAATAGCACAGACAGTTGACCACTATTATTAATCACAGGCAAATACAGTGCATGAGAGGTTCTTTTTTCCTTTAAGGTAATGGAAAGACTTTAATCATACTTCCAGTGTTTGTGAACAGACAGAGAAATTAAAATTTCTTTCCATCTATCTATTCGTATATACTAGAAGTATGATTAAAGTGTTTCCATTACCTTAAAGAAAAAAAAATAACCTTTTTTCCTGGTCAGAGCCCTCTGTTGCACCCCCATCTGCTCCAAACTCAAGATGGTATGGGTAGTTCAGTCCTCACTTGGAAGGGCCCTTACTTGAGCTCTTCCATAAAAGAGTGAGCTTAGTAGGTAGAAAAGAAAGAAAATCACATCTGACCCCAACAGCACAGAACATAATCACCCAGACCAATCCCCCTAAAGAATTAAAACATTTCCCTCAATATTGCAACTGGCACATTCCCCGCAAGAAAATTAAAAAGTCAGTCTAACAATGAGCCCCAGGATGGCAGCCAGTTACCCTTCTCCTTCTTCCCAGAAAGACAGAACTTCCCATCTCTCCCTCCCCCCCACCGCCACACTTCAAGTAGTAAATCACAAGGTGCATTTCAGCTCCAAAGAAGGGTAGAAGTAGACCACCGAGGAAGGGGTAATCAATCACCACCCCACTAATATCCTGAAAAACACTTAAACTGGGAGAATATGGAAGACAGTAGCAGGACAAGCTGGCTGGAGCTGATCTGCTAGGTAAGAAAAATCTTAGTTTTATGCTCTTAGGTGCAGCTATATTTCTCTGTGCTATTTTGCTACTCACCGGCCATGGCCAGTGGTGGCAACATTCCCCCCAGTCCACCGACTCTCATCAGCCTCCAGGTGGGCGTCCCCCAGCTAGAATACAGAGGGTCAGATGCCAAGCTTCTATATGTGATGTTGAACTGATCAGATGGGACCCCTGTTTTGCATTTCATCACAAAACAGTAGGAGTCCACATTTTGGGTGAGTAGGAGAAACTGTTTGCTGGAAGGTGAGTGTTTAAACTTGGCTAAGATTTGTACCTTAATTGCAGGTATCATATTTCAAAAGGGGTTAGTGAAGGTTGAAATTCAAGTGTGTGCCTAACAGACCTTCAGATGGAGTCCCCATTTTGAGTGAGCAGGAGTAGGAGAAACTGTTTGCTGGTATGTTGAACTAGAGCTGTGTTTTTGCCCTGTAGTTTACTGAAGTATGTCTTTTTTACCTGTTTGTTTTTGTAGACACCATGTATCAGAGGAGCTGCCCCCGACCACCCCCAAGTGCACTGCCTTTATAGTGGAAGGCCAGGCCACGCCTACTTAAAGAGGCAGGAACAGTTGGGCAGCACAAGCATTAGCCTAGCTGATATGTAGGCTGAATTACAAAGGGTGTAGCCAGTAACTAGGTCCAAAGGGCACATACAAAAGGAGGAGAGAGAAGCTGTAAGTCCCTACAGAAGGAGAGAGAGTAAGAGTGTTGGGGCAGTGCTGCAGGTTTACAGCCCTTATAGACATATGGATTCCATTGTAAAGAGCTGGCGAATATTTGGAGACTAAGACAGAGGTTATGTGGAGGCCAGGGCAAGGAGGCAGGTGGGGGAATGGAGGGGTGGAGTGGAGAGGTTGGGATGACTGGGGTTGGGGGCACAGGGAGGCTGGGAGGGTTGTAAACTGCAATGTGTGTGGGGCAGCACTGTTTCTGGGAACCTGGTGGAAGGTGGAGGGTTGTCCAGTATGCAGGATGTTCAGACAACTTACACTGGAGATAGAGTGCTTGAGGTAGGAACTGGGGGGAAGGGACAGGTATGAGGAGTTAAGAAGGAGAAGGGGCACAGGTGCGGGGAGGGTTCCATTGCAAGATAGACCAGGCTGGAAGGGGGCACATGGCAGGGGGGGGACCAAGTCCACAGGGTCCCAATAGCACCAAAAGAATTTGTGGGCTGATGGTAGGGAACACGGATAGATGGAGAGGAAGCTGGAAAGAGGTTCAGGGTAAGCAGAGGCAGGAAGGGATTTCAGAGGAGGGAGGAGGGAGGAGGGAAGAGGCAGGAGGTTGGAGACAACAAACAGGTACGCAATGCTGGTTGATGAAACAGAGTAGGATGTTGGGGAAGCCAACATAGAACAAGAGTCAGGTGACCAGGAGGGAAGGGGGGAATATACAGTTCAAGGAGAGAGGGGAGATGGTGGTGTGAAAGTGGTGAGGAACAGGGAAGTAGGTCAAGTTGGCACAAACACACTAAACAAATGGAAAGGAAGGCAAAAACATGTTTAGCGGAGGAGGTGGCACAATGCAGGAGGCAGTGGGTGGATATAAAAATAGTGGAGGGGTAGTGGTTGGGGAAGGGAGCAAGCACAGAAAAGATGGAGGAGGAGGAGAGCAGGTGGAGGCGCAATTGGAGGAGAAAGGAGAGGGAAAATGGGCAGGGTATGACTGCAGGGGACACTGAGGAAAAGGGGTTCATAGGAGGGTAAACCATGGGGCAGTGCAAGGGATGGGGGAGCAGGTACTTGTATCATGGAATTCTATGCTCAGGGGGTGAGATGGGGAGGTAAGGGAGCAAGGAAGAACAGAACCTGGGTGGAGTGTATGCCAGGTATGACAGTGGGGAAAGTAGGGCAGTGCATTCAGAAATGTGTGGAGAAGGTGACCCAGAGGGCAGTACAGTGGAAGAAGTGCAGGAGACATTCAGGGAAGTGGGGGGGTATCTGCAATCGGGTGGGAAGCACAGTAATGTTCTCCGAAGTACTCCCAGTACCTAGGGCAAGCACAGTGAGAAAGCTAAGAATACAGGAGGTTAATGGGTGGCTGAAGGGTTGGTGTGCAGAAATGGGGTATGGGGTAGTGGGGGGTGGGGCAAAACATGGACCAATAAGGGGCTTTATGCCAAGGATAGGCTGCATCTCAACATCGAGGGTACAAGGGCATTCACACAAGGGCTGGAGAAGTACATTAAAAACAACATAGATTTAAACTGAGGAGAGGAAGGGACTGAGTCGGATTGTAGGGAGAAGGCACCTTCCAGGGGAGACCGGAAGGCCTTGTCCCCACAAAGACGGAGGAGGAGAATGAGGAGAAGTTACCAAGACAAAAGCAGAAGGGGGAGAGACAGGAAGAGAAGGGGCAGGACACAAGGTAGACTGTAGTATCCATGAATGCAAGGAACTTAGGAAACAAGGTGGCAGAGTTTCAGGCAATGATGGCAGAGGGGGAGGTAGATATTGTCGCCATCTCAGAGACCTGGGCCACCTAATACCATGACTGGGATTTCACAATCTTGGGATACAAGGTGTTCCACAGGGACAGGGAAGGGTGGCTATTTATGTCAGAGATGGAATACTGGGTACCAGGAAGGATGGGGATGAGGGGAAGCCAGAAGCCATATTGGTATTGCTCCAAAGCCCTAAAGGTAAGAAACTCAGGATGGGGGTGGTGTACAGGCCACTCTCACAGAACGAGGTGGATGATAGGGAGCTGGGGGAGCAAATCAGCAAGGTCAGTGGCAAAGGGAATACAGTTATAGTGGGAGACTTCAGCCTACCTGGGGTTGACTGTCAGACAGTAACTACAGCACACACCAGAGAACAGGTGCTGCTGGAGGCTATCCTAGTGCAAGGGGTGATGGATCCTACTAGGGAAGGGAACATACTGGGCTTGGTGCTAACAAATAGAGACGAAGTTCAGGATGTGGTATTATTGGACCCTCTAGCAGGACGCGACAACTGCTCAGTGTGATTCCTTCTCAACACAGGGAGGGAGTCTGTTAAGACCAGGACAAAATTGTAGGATTTCAGGAAGGCAGATTTTGCCAGAATGGGCAGCATCCTAGATGGATATTTAGCAGAAATTAATGCAGGAATGGATGCTGAACAGAAGTGGGCAATCATTAGGAAGAGGCTAAAAGAGGCCACGAACACGTGTGCCAAATCTCAGAATAAGCAGTCCATGTAAAAAAAAAAAAAAAAAACTAGCTTGCTCAGCGAGGAGGTGGAGGGGAAGGTGAGGGAAAAAGATTGTCCTTCATTAAATTTAAAAAATCTGGGCATGAGGAGGATAGAGAATTGTTCTCAAAGGCATCTAGGGAGGTGATCAGGTCAGTCAGGGCAGCCAAGGCAGCAAAGGAGCTGAAGTTGGCTCAGGGGATCAGAAAGGGGGGAAAAGGGGTTCTTTAAATACAAAAGGGAGAAGAGGAGTTGTAGGGATGACATCATTAGAATCAAGAGAGAGGGAGGGAGGGAGGATGGGCAGAACAAGGGGAAGATCAGGGAGAGGCACTCAATGAGTATTTTTGCTCGATGTTCAAAAAAGAAAGGGAGGGCCAATACTGCAGGGCAAAGGGGGCAAGGGTGGAGGGGGGCAAAGATAACAGATGAGGTCATCCAAGAGGACAGAGTTCTAAATGGCCTTAAAGGCTTGCAGCTGGACAAGGCACGAGGACTGGACGGTGTACACCCAAGGGTCATGAAGGAACTGGCAGAGTTGTTGGCAGGCCCTCTGACAGACCTGTTCAACACCTCCTTGGAAATGGAGAATGTACCCAGGGACTGGAGGATGGCTCACATAATGCCCCTTCACAAGAATGGACCCAGGGACCAACCGGGTAACTACAGACCGACGAGCTTGACTTCCATAGTGGGGAAGTTGACGGAAACCATTCTGATGGACAGGTTGATAGCCTTTCTTGATAGCAATGGCCTGCAAAATGAGAGACATCATGGGTTTGTCACGGGAAGATCTTGCCAAACTAACCTGATTGACTTCTTCGACTGGGTCACTAGGGCGGTTGACAAAGGCCTCGCTGTGGATGTTCTGTATCTGGACTCTGGCAAGGCTTTTGACTCTGTGCCACACAGGAGATTAAGGGGCAAGCTGAAGGACATGGGAGCAGGGGAAAAACCAGTGGGGTGGGTTGAGAGCTGGCTGCAGTGCAGACAACAGAGGGTAGTTGTAAGGGGGGGAAGACATCCAAGTCACGGCCAGTAATGAGTGGAGTACTGCAGGGTTCAGCGCTGGGCCCCGTTTTGTTCAATGTCTTCCTTGGAGACATTGCACAGGGGGTCAAGAGTAAGATCTGCCTGTTCGTGGATGACACTAAGATTTGTACAAAAGTGGACAATGAGGAAGAGAGGCAGGCACTCAGAGAGGATCTAGCTAAGCTTGAACACTGGTCTAGGGAGTGGCAATTGGGGTTTAACACAAAGAAGAGCAAGGTCATGCACCTCAGAGCCAGAAATCCCAAGAACAGTTACTGGCTGGGGGAGTGCAGATAATGGCTTCAGAGGAGGAAAGGGACCTGGGGGTAACAGTCACAGGGGACATGAAGGTATCTGCACAGTGTAGGAGAGCTGCAGCAAGGGCCAATTGGATGCTAGGGTGCATTACCAGAGGGTTCACCTCTCGAAAGGGGGAGGTCATTCTGCCATTGTATAGATCACTAGTAAGGCCACACTTGGAATACTGTGTACAGTACTGGTGCCCATACCTCAAAAAGGATGCGAGTTTACCAGAGGGGGTGCAGCGTAGGGCTACAAAAATGATCATGGGACTAGAGGAGTTGCCATACGAGGAAAGATTGAAAGAGCTCAACATGTACTCATTGGAAGACAGAAGGGTAAGTGGGGACATGATAGAGACCTTTAAGTACTTGAAAGGCATAAACAAAGTCAGAGAGGGAGGACTGTTCTGCTTAAAGGGGGAAAGGGTCACTAGAGGGCACAGTGTGAAGTTGGAAGGAGGAAGGTTTAGGAGGGAGATGAGGAGGCACTACTTCACAGAGAGTGGTGACAGATTGGAACGCACTGCCGGAGGAGTTAGTTGCTCAAAGGAAAGTGGACAGCTTTAAGCAGGGTTGGGATAGAGTCAAGGGCATTGTTAGTACAGCCAAAAACACAAAGGGGGGAAGGACTGGAAAAAGAGGAGGAAGAGAGGGGTTTAGGTGGGAGTGGGTCAGCTGTAGTGATATGAAACTAAGAGCTGCACAATCGGGAGACTTGATAGACCTGTGGGCCTTTTTCAGCTGGCAATTTCGTATGTAAACTCAGTTTAAACATATTGGGTGGGGCCTGCCATACAGACCCGCAAGAGAAACATACTGCAAGTAAACAAAAGCATGTGCACATTATCTGGCAGTTGTTTCAACATTTTTCTCTCCAGCTCCTCCGATATACAGTGCACCATTCTTAGACTAGCCTCGCTCTTTCCACTCATCCCCACAAGTCCACCCCTGCAGACCTCCACCTCCTTCTCAGCTTTACAGAGAATAAGGAAATGTGAGAGGGGTACAATATCCAAAAGAAATTTCCCAAAATAACCCTCTGTATGTCCCTTAAGTTCACTTGAGTGATCCTATCTGTCCAAGTTGTAAAGCTAATTTTAAATGTACATTTTTCCAACCCCTTCTCCCACAGAAGAAAAAAATATTGTTTTAAAGTCTACCAAGCACCAACATTATAGTTTGCAATAAGTCTTTATATTTTGAAGGCTGCATGTCTCCAAATATTCAAAAAGGTCCTCAGTCTCTTGCAGTATCGAGTACAGATGGTCCTTACTTTGAGTCATTAATCAGACCCCTTACTACAGGGAAGAAGAAAAGTTAAATGGCACCTCTCGGTTGACAAGGTTTCCAGTTTCCTGTCCTGTGGAGCGGTTATTGCTGCTTTGCCTTTCACCTGTGTTAGGCTGTCCCTGATTTCTTTCATTGTATGGATTGCTGCTTTCTGGCCATTATGCCTGATTTGTTTTTGCTTTGCTGGGGTCCACTTAGTCCTTTGCAGATGGGGGTGATTGTCTCCACTGTGATGCCTCTCTCCTTGAGCACTGCCAGTGCTTCTGCTGGAGTGTGGTATAAATAAATCCCTTCTTCCCAGAAAAGCCTGAGCCTTGCAGGATATGGGGTTTGAAAGCTTATTTTGCTTTTTAAGACTCGCGAATATCCCCCCATTGCAGTCTTTTCTTCAGAATTTTCGGTGGGTAATCTTGGTCGAGGAATAAGCATTCCCCTTTGTAGGTAATGCCTTTCTTTTGCCATGCCAAGTTAAGTATTTCATCCTTTGTCCATTAACTTAAAAATTTCATTAGGATCAGATGTGGTCTTGCTTGGGGGTCTATAGGTTTTAGCAACACTGTTCTATGTGCACATTCTATGTGGAGAGTCGTAGTAATGAGGAGGGCCAGGACATCTCTCTCAATAAATTCCAAAAAAAAAAATCACACGTGCCCAGTCTCTGCACTTATTGGCAGTCCAGTTAATCAGGGATTATTCCTCCTTGATCTCATTTCAATATCAGTACATTTATCTTGTAGTACCTCTGTGTACTGGATCAGGGAGTGTAGCGCAGTGTCTAGCTAGGTGGCGCTATCTTCAACCACACCAACCTGCTCCTCAGCCTCATCTACCCAGCAGTCCACTCCATTCAGCCTTTCATTAAGCCTTTTAAATTTGAGCTTATTTTCTTTTCTGAACACTTTAATTTCTTTAAGGAATAGCTCAAATCTGTTGTGGATGAGCCCCTCTCCCTCACAATTAGTGTCGTACACTAGGCCCTTGGAACTGGCCGATGAGACACTTCTGTGCCACTCTATGCTGTCTTCTGTATATCAGTCACCATCCCGGGACATTTGGACCCTTGAATGCAGGAACACATATTCTTGTCTTCAGCCTCAGCTCCTAGTGGCATCTGAAGAAATTCTGATAAAAATACTGTTATGAGGGGGAAAGTTTATTTCTCAAGAGGGAAGGGAGCTATCTCTTTATACTGCTAGGCACTCCATAATGTCACCGGAATCAAACATTATGCATATCTAATGTCATCACACTGGGTGAGACAAAGGTACAGATCAGAAACTGGGCAAGTGGAATTGCCTGGTCAAGCAGGCTATGCTACTGGCAGGAAGCCCTGGCAGTGGGTGAGGAAAAGGCAAGAACACTGTCTGCCTGGGGCAAGGCTGACTCACTCCTCGCAGGGAACAACCATAATGACAAACTTGTCAAAAGCCTAGGCCCAAAGATTGGTTTCCTGTTCAGAAGCAAATCTTTGCTGCCTCAGAACTGCAAGAGAGAGAATGATCCAATCTATGAAACTCTCTGATTACATGGACATCTTCCTCCGTGGTGACTTCAAGTCCAGATTGACACTCCACTGCCCTTATGACACTTATCATTCTAAGCTCTACAGTGCATTAAACTGACAGTCCCTGGGTGACAGCTGGGACCTTCACTTCCTCCTGTATTCCCTGACATGCAAAGGCATTATCTCCTCTTATCTGCACTCAAGGCTTACCTGCAGGTCCTACCCTAGTCCTTGCACTTTACCAGATCAGTAGAGTTGATGATCCCACACATCAATACAACTCGTGGCTCCTTTGAGAGAAGAATGGCAGACAGATTTACGGATTTACATGAAAAACTGTGTGATAAAATGTCTAGCAGTACTGACAAGAGAGGTTCGAAGGGTGCTTTACACACAGCATTCAACACCAGATTCAGGTCCCACAGTGGTACTGACGATAAAAACAGCGGCATACTTCTGCTAACTGCTCTTAGAAATCAGATAGCCTCCTGGTTTGTCCCCAGGAGCAAACCCATGGAGGTTCCAAGTGCTGCTCCCAGTGCCGAGATTTGCCCTCTCTGGGTACTCAGCACAAGTTTGTTGTCTACTTCCACCTGCAAAAAAATCCAGAATCTGCAAAACAGTAGTTTTGAAGGCCTGATATCTCTCTCTCTCTGGCCCGAGCTGAGGTGTTTCACACTTGATCATAAGCTGCAGACACAGAACCCTTACTGGTGGCCATCAAGGTATCTACCTTCCTGGAAAACCCCTGTTTTAACAATCACTGCCTCTGAGGAACCAGGCCACCAGCTGCATTGCCTCCAGGTGTTGACACTGAATGGGTCCTTGGGAGAGAAGGTTCTCCCCAAAGTGAAAGGCAGAACAGTGCGTGTCAAATCAGAATCATTAGGTCTGAGAACCACAGTCTTCTTGGCCACTCTGGTACTACTAGGAGAACATTTTCTTTTGAGTGTCTTATTTTGCAAACTACCTTGGGGAGGAGCAGCAGAGAAGGAAACAAATATGTTCTGATGAAAACCCACATCTGGAACAGGGCACCCACCATTTCAGCCTGTGGACACTGGTGCCGGCTGAAGAACCTCGGCACCTGAGCATTTTGACTTGAAGCAAATAGATCGTTTTGAGGCTGCCCAAACTTTCTGCACAGAAGGTTAAACATTTCCGGATTCAACATCCATTCCCCTGGATGAACAGTCTCTCGACTCAGCCAGTCGGCCTGGATGTTCAGTTCTCCTGCCAGCTGAACTGCTGAGAGAGACAGCAGGTTCTCCTTTGCCCATATTAGTGCTTGGGTTGCTTCTGCTAGCATCTCATTGCTTCTTGTGCCTCCTTGCTTGTTTATGTAAACCACTGTGGTGGCGTTGTCCAGTCTTGCATTTATATTGACTAACCCAGATTGTGAAAGTGAAGAAAAGCAAGCCATACTGCCCTCATCTCCAATACGTTTATCTGTAGCTGTTGTTCCTGCACCATCCAGATGCCCTGGACCAGAACTTGGTCCAGGATGGCACCCCAGCTCGACAGGCTGGCATCAGTCATCAGAGTCAGTTCCGGCAGGGCTTCTCATGGGGACCCCTGCATAAGTTCTGGGGATTCTCCCACCAATTCAGGGACTGCTGAAATGACTGAGTAAGTGGGATCTGGGCTTGGCAGTTTTCTGAGTTCAGATTCCAGGCTGCTAGCACCCTGTTCTGAAGGGGCCGCATCTGCACACAGGCCCACGGTACTAGCCCTATCACTTGCAGTCATCAGCACACAATTTGGAGTAGCCTGTGAGCAGAAGCCAATGACTGGCATCTCAGCCACTGAACCTCTCATCTCAGGGTCCTCTTCCTGGCCGCAGAGAGAAAAACGTTCCCCATGTCCATTCTGAACACTGTGCTCAAGTGTTCTAGGCTCTGTGATGGGTTGAGGAAGCTCTTCTCCTGACTGACTACCCAGCCATATGATTTCAGTATCTCCAGGATCCGGGATGCTGATTTTCTTGCCATCTGGACAGATGACACTTGGATGAGTAAGTCATCCAGGTAGGGATATACCTGATGCCCTTCCTGTCTCAGTTGTGCCACAAGTACTATGAGCACCTTCAAGAACACCCTGGGTGCTGTTGCCAGCCCAAAGGAGAGCACTCTGTACTGGAAGTGCTGCCAAAAATCCACAAACCTGAGAAATGTCTGGTGAGACTGGCAAATGGGGATGTGGAGATATGCATTGCTCAGGTCTATGGATGCTAGATCATCCCGACTGAATATCCCTTATGACTGACTTCAGGGACTCCATCTTGAAGGCCATGTGGTAGACAAACTTGTTAGGTGCTCAGATCCAGAACTGGTCTGAACCCCCCCCCCCGACTTCTTGAGAATCACAAAGTAAATTGAGTAGAATCCACAACCTTCCTCATTGGGGGCACCAGACCAACTGCCCCAATTTGTCTAATGTGCTCCAAGGTTTGAGACACCACCTGTCTCTTCACTGGGTCTTTTGGCACAGGGTATTGCAGAAAATGCCCCTTTGTGGGTACTGTCATAAATTCTATTGCATAACCTAGTGCCAGAATCTACAGTACCCATGTGTTTGATGTCATTTGGGCCCATCTCATATAATAGTTCTGCAGTCTTCCATCAAGGGAAGGGTGACAGAGATGGGCCCGCATATCTTTATTGTGAGGTATCTCTTCCTCGTCCTGCACCCCCATTATGCTTGTGGGCAAAAGATCCTGTTACTATTGCCCTTAAATCCAGAATAGGCTTTTCTATTCCTTTGGTTTCCAGAATTCCGAGAAGGGCGAACCCCCCTCCAGATTGCCTCTGATGGCTACCTCCTCAACCCCTTGCTGTCGAACTTGCTTTCTGTTGCTGCTTTGACCCCAGAAGGTGTCCCTTCTTATCTTGAATATCTTTTAAAATGTCATCTAAGCAGATCTGAATAACAGTCCTCTTTCAAAGGACAAATAATGGCCTACCTAGACTTTAGCAAGGCATTTGACACAGTCCCACACAAAAGATTAATATACAAGTTAGCCAGCCTTGGAGTGGGTCCCAAGGTGGTAGCCTGGGTTAAAAATTGGCTGGACAACAGGATACAGAGGGTAACAGTAAACAGAGTTTACTCTGAAGAAAGGGGGGTTACTAGTGGGCTACCGCAAGGTTCAGTACAGGGACCGGTCCCCTTTAATGTCTTTATAAGTGACACTGCAGAGGAACTGGAAGGAAAAGTATGTCTCTTTGCAGATGACACAAAGATCTGCAACAGGGTTGATGCAGAAGGTGGGGTGGAGAGGATGCAAAGGGACTTGGCAAAGGTTGGAGGAATTGTCAAATATATGGCAGCTTAGATTCAGTGTAAAGAAGTGCAAAGTAATGCACCTAGGAAACAAAAATCCAGGGGAAGAGTACACAATGGGGGGTGAGATAATAACAACTACAGAAATGGAAAGGGACCGGGAGGTAGTCATATCAGATGACCCTAAGGTGGGCAAGTAATGTGAGAAGGCAGTAAGAAGAGCTGGTGGGATACTGGGATACATAGGGAGAGGCATCACCAGTAGAAAACAGGAAGTTGTTATCCCTTTGTACAGACAGTTGGTGAGACCCCATCTGGAGTTCTGTGTCCAGTTCTGGAGACCCCATCTCTGCAAGGACATAGACAGGATGGAGGCTGTCCAGAGGAGGGCAACTAAAATGGTGCAGGGTCTGCACCAGAAGACATACGAACAGAGATTAAAGAAGCTTAATATGTATACACTTGAGGAGAGGGGGGACATAATAGAAACTTTCAAGTACCTCAAGGGAATCAACAGAGTCCAAGATGGTAGCATCTTTCAGAAAAAGAGATGTGCAAGAACAAGGGGACAGAATTTGAAGATAGAGGGGGGACGGCTCAAAGGTAATGTGAGGAAGTATTTTTTCATGGAGAGAGTTGTGGATACATGGAACAGCCTTTCTGAGGAGGTAGTGGACTCAAAAACAGCGCAGGAATTCAAGAATGCATGGGACAGACATAAGGCAATTCTAGTGGGAGGGTAGGAGGAAGTAGACTATTGGTTAACTAGGATCTGTAGCCTATGCATTAGGTAGGGAAATGGGCAAACTAGGTGGGCCAAGCGGTCCTTATCTGCCGTCAAATTCTATGTTTCTATGTTAAGTTAAATATTTTGGTCTTCAATGCCTGGTCTGTAACCCAATGTCTGAACCAGACACGCTGCATGACTGACACAATGTGATAAACCAAGCATGCTAACATTCATAACATGTCCACTGTGGCATTCCCTAGAAAAGCAGAAGCCATGAATACTAACTGTAAAATGTTTGCCCCTTCAGAGTCTGGGGGAACAAAACTACCCAGAGCTGTAATCCATGAGTTCAAGGCTCATGAAATAATGAAAGATGCATTAGAAGTGTAAAGATTTACTCCATTTGAGGCAAAAGCTCTTCTGCATGCAGCATCCACTCGCCTATTGTGCATATCAGTTAAGGTCAGAGATCCTTCAATAGGTATAGCTGTGTGCTAACAGAATTATGTACAGCCTTATCTGCCAAGGGGAGGAGTTTCCTATTTCTGGGAGATCTCCTCCATAAATGGATAGCATCTCACCCATAACCTCAGTAGATGTTTCCTCTGTTCCATGTCTGCCCATTCCTGTTCAATAATCTGGTCGCAGTCACAAAGTTTGAAAAACACTTGGGTGTGGAGGAAGACGCAGACAGTATTCAGATTCATGTCCAGTGCCTCCATGGCTTGCACCTCCTTTAACTGTAACATCCTACAAGACTCCAGTATGAGGTAAGAGAGATTTTGTATCAAACAGGGAAGAGATCAGAATATTTCTTTTAGGCTTCATACACTCACCATCCTCCTCCTCCTCCTCTTCATATGGGTCCTCTTACTCTTCAAAAAGTACATTCAGGTCAAGATTTTCTTCATAGCCCACTGTATCATTATCTTGACCCTCTACATAGTCAAGGTCAGGGGCTACCAGCAGATCTTGGTGAGCAATGTCGTCCTGCTCTAGCACAGCTGGATGTTCCTGTATGGACCCCACCCCCGACCTGAGGGGCCTGCTTTGGTTTTTGGTGAGTTAGTGGGGATGTGCCGCAGGACATCAGAGCTCAGTAGCCCATGTGGGAGAAACAAAGGATTTGTGCAACTCACCCTTGCCACTGCTAGTCAATATCCCAGGTTCAAACCCCCCCCCCCCATAAAGGGGTTAGACTGGGGGGCACAAAATAGACATATTAGATTGCATTACACAGTTAGAGCAATAAAAGGAGAGGGTCTCATCACCCTCCAGCTGATCTTACACTGCTTAAAAACCACAGGTCTCCAATAGGCCATGGTGCCACAGGCTTTAAATATTATTTTTTTTGCTACAAACTAAATATGGTAATACAGATAAGGCTCTTAAACGTCTTATTCAAATAGGGAGGAATCACTGAGCTGAACCTCCTATCCCTCATGTTAAACTAAACAACTGACTTAACTAAATAGAACAAATTTGCTGAACTGCCTGGGAGAGAGTATTTCCTGCTGGAAGTACAATGAAAACATTCCTATTTGCGTTCTTATACAAGCCTCACTAGCACAGGAACACTTTTTATTTATATATTTATTTAATTCAGCAGATAATACTTTCTCCCCAGAGAAGCTCAGTAGAGGAGGAAGCTTAGAAATCAGTGTTGGTAATATCATGCTGATGTGAGCGACGTCACAGCGCCGTCGGGAGCACCCAGCCAGTGGTGCAGAAACACAGTAGAGGAGGTAAGGAAAAGCACCTAACAGATAATAGAAAAGGCACAAATCCTTGATGGCAAACTGCGCCTGCAATGTCCAACTCTACCGCGTGCTCAGCAGAGCCTAGTAAATGTGCTCTGAGATGTGACTGTGACACGGAGTGCTTTTAAGTGCTAAATTGCAGGTCAGAAAACCAACCACCTAATAAAAATACAGGAAAGGGTCCCTGAGTCCAGGAAAAAAAAAACCTACTAGCCCAGGCAGCCCAGTTCAAGTTATTAGGGTCCCTAAGGGCACCCCACTGTAAGTCTTAGACTATTAACCCAGGCAGCCCTGTTCAAGCATCAAGCCCCTGAATTGCACACAACACACTCTACTGCACTGAACTGTAAGACTTCAGATCAGGGGAGAAGGAAGGAAGAGTCTGATGTCCAAAAGAAGTGCTGTAGGGAAGGAAAAGCATAGAGAAAGTTAGAGAAAATCCCCCTAACTAAGTCCCTCCCCCCCAAAAAAACACAAAATTTTAACATCACTTACCTGAGGCACCAGTAAAACAAAATAAATGGAGACCTGAACAACATCTTAATTAGGCAGTGGCATGAGGTCCCCAATCCATGCACAGATGCTGTGGAAAATGGGGAAAGATTAGCCAATTTGAATGTGGGGGGTCCTCCCTGTCACCAGGTAGCCCCAACCTGCTTGCAGTTGCCGCAGTCCTGATATTAAAATAACAAAATTAATATCTTCTTCAGAGTGAATCTTTCATGCTCTTTACCCCTCAGTGGTACAGCAAAGACTGGAGAGTCCTTGCTATTCAGAACGTTCATGTACCCAAGGTTTTATGCTGTTCACAGATTTGGCCTGTACCACTACCCCTAGTAGGGGAACACATGACCCATATCCATATGTATTAAATACCCATTTACAATGTGGAGCACTACAGAAAACCTTTAGAAAATGGGTTGTGAAGCCAGAAACTTTCCCTCGCCTGATGATATGTAGGTTGACATTGCTGCTAAGTGCACCTTTTTCAATCAGTAGTTTTTCTCCCATCTGGTATGCTTGATGACACCCCTCATCCCCATCACCGACCTTCTCACAAACTTGCTGGTTATCTACCACTTGCTCACAACTGCAATGGTGGTGGGGAGAGGAGGCTGCCGTGTTAGTCATGCGCGGGCCTGCGAGGGAGTGCTGGCTGGGAGTAGCCCAGCATCTTTTTCTTCTATTTTCTTCCTCTGGGCTGTAGCACTGGGGCATGTACGCCAAGCACGTCACACTGCAGCCCTTCCCCTCATGCACTCCTGCTATGCTGCCGCCTGGCCTCTGTCAGGTGGCAGTCTCTGCTGCGGGACCTGGTGTTCCCCCTCCCTGAGGAAGGAAAGCTGCCATCAGCCACTCAATCCTCCCTCACCCGGCCAGCCCACAGAGCGAATCTAGTCTGTTCTCAAACCCAGGTTACCAGCATGGAAAGCAGAAGTGCAACTGCTCTTCCACTGGGCCTTCTAAATGTACATTTAGTGTTGAAGGCCTTAGGCCTAGAGACTGTAGATGTACTGTACCAGGTATTCTAGGACTATGGGCATCCTGCCTCCACTGGTATTATTCTTCTGGGGTACACCAGTAAGAAAATTATTTCTATTTAGAGGAATATGCTTTCCTAGATGCTGGTTTCCTCAAAACCCTAGCACCTTCAGGACATCCTCAGAGAGGTCCAATCCAGAGTTTTCTAACTCATCAAGGTCCATGCCTTCCGCCGTAATGTCCTGGGGTTTGGGAATTTTATCCTGTCTTGGGATAAAGTCAACAGATTGTGACTTAATGGCAGGCTGACTGGGTTCTTGTTGGACAGGGCCAGAAGCATAGAGTACCAGTTCTCTCTGACCCAGTCTGGGGCTATTAGGATCATTGCTGCACATTCCCTCCTGAGCTTCAGGAGGACTTTTGAGTGGGAATGATAGGAAGGCATACAGGAACCTCCTAGTCCAATCCAAGAACAAGGCATCTTCTAGGACTGTCCCTCTGGCTGATGGTCTGCAACAAAACTGTGGGAGCTGATTGTTCTCCCAAGAGGCAGAGAGGTCTATTTTTGAAGTGTCCCACTTTCTGAAAATTGTGGCCAGAACCTGTTGGTTCAAGGCCCATTCATGATTTCCTTGGTTAATGCTGCTTAAGAAGTCTGCCAGGACATTGTCTTTGTCTGGCAGGTGTACCACAGGAATGTTTTCTTCTAAGGAACATGCCATGTCCCAGACCCTCATTGCCTCCACAAAGTTTTGAGGATCTTGTCCCTCCCTACTTGTTTATGTAGTACATTATTATGGTATTGACTGCTCTGATTTGGACACACTGACCATGCAGCTAGGAGGAGAACAACTGAATTGCTAGCAGCACTGCCCTGAGCTCCAGGTGGTTGATGTGCTCCAGGGACTCCTGTGGGCTCCATGTGCCATTTACTGTAAGGTCCTGTGGGTGGGCACCCCATCCTAGGAGTGGAGCACCCACAGTGAGGATACTTGTTGGTGATTGCTGAAGGAAGGGAATATCCTCTTTGAGGTTGCCTTCCTCCTTCCACCACTCTAGTGACTTTGCCAGTGCTTTTGTCACTGGCACTAGTTTTGAGAGTGGTTCCCATCTTTGAGACCAACTGTCTCTTAAATGATACTGGATGTCTCTCATTTGAAACTTGTTCCATGGAACCACGGCTATGGATGTAGCCAAGTGTCCCAGTAATTGCAAGAAGTCCCTTGCAGATCTTGAGTGACCTGCTGTTGCTATCAAAGCTGCTACTCTGGCATGTGGGAAGAAGACTTTCCCCTGCAGGGTATTTATTTCTGCTCCAATGAAGTCCAGTACTTGAACAGTTTCTACCTGGGACTTCTGCAGATTTATTAAGAATCCCACATTCTCCAAGTTGCTTTTTACAGTATGAATTAAGTACCTTGTCTCTTTTTTCTGTTTTCATGGAGACTAAACAGTCACTCAGGTAGGGGAAAATCATCACACCTTGCCTTCTCAGGTGTGCTGCCACCACAGCCAAGCACTTCGTGAATGCCCTTGATGCCGAGTTGAGGCTGAAGGGATGCTCTGTGAACTGGTATTGACAGTTCCCTAGCTTGAACCCAAGATATTTTCTATGTGATGGCCTGACCATCGTATGGAAATAAGCATCTTTCAAATCCAGAGAGTCCAGCCAGTGGCTTGACTGCAAAGATGGTATCACTGTTCTCAGTGTGACCATTTTAAATTTCTCTTTTTTATATGCTTACTTATCTGAGATCTAAAATGGGTCGCCTACCCCCCATTTTTCTTGTGGGTCAGAAAATACCTTGAGAATAGACCCTTGCCCCTCTGAGAGGCAGGGACCTTTTCTACTGCTTTTATTAGCAGCAATTTCTTTACATCCAGTTCCAGCAGAATTATTTCTGTAGGAGAGTGAGTTGGAAAGATTGTGTTTCTGTAGTTTTGAAAATTTTTTGAACTGCAGAGACAACCCTGGCCCACAACCTCCACAATTAATTTATCTGTGGTGATATCTACACATTCCAGGAAGTAATGAGCCAATCTTCCCCTTACTGGCAATGGTTGGGCAACCTAGGCAGAACTGTCAAGGGTTTTGCTTTTACTGGGGCTTGGGTGCTGGTGCTAGAGCTGCAGTACACTTTGTGCCCCTTCTGCCCCCGCCCCTACAGTAACCTATTTATGGCTGGTACTCATAATGGACATGGGGGTATAGTCATATTTTTTAAATTTCCCATGGCCTGGATAGCCTGGAAAAATTGCCACATCTTTGATATGTCTTCATATAAGGGCATTTTTTGTGTCATCTATCTGCTTCTTTCTCCATTCAGTTGGAGTAGCATTGGCATTTTTTCTTTATATTTCTTTTTAGCAGGCACCAATTCCACTGTCTGCTCTGAGGCTGTTTTATTTTTATTTCTGTCATCACTGGGTTCAGGGTTCCCCCTTTCTGTCACCCTGATATTTGATCCATCTTTAGAAAATCTTTCAGATGGCTGAGCAACTTTATCTTTTTTCTTGTCACCCTTTACTGAAGTTGCTGCTGCTGCTGTGCATGAGGAGATGGACCCTTCTGATGCATGCTTTCCACCTTCATTGGGAACTCCCTCAGAGCCTTTTTTTTTGCTGATGACAAGGAAGCAGACTGAGAAGCCAAGATTCTTTTTACCATTTTCTTTAAGGTTTTAGGGCAAAAAAAATAAAACAGGACTCACAATTTGTAAAGTTGTGGTCTAGACCACATCACTTTAAACAGAGCTTTTGGCAGTCTTCCTTTACCAGAAGCTGGAAGCAATTTAAACACTTTTTTGAGACTTTGTGTACTCCAGGTCTCTCTGACAAGCCAAAATAGAGAGAAACTAATAACAACTTAAAAATGATTCCCAAAAAACACAATACAGTAAGAGAACAACAGTAAAAAACATCTTTCACCTTCAAAAACTATGCCAAAGGTCAAACTGCAATTTCCTGTAACAGGAACCAATTAAAGTGAAAGGGCCCAGGCAAAAATGAAAAGTGAAAAGCGATCCATTTCCTGTTCTGTAAATCAGAGAAAAACCAAACCACTAGGAAATAAATAGGTTAGTGGTCTGAATTTATCTAAAAGTAGCCCAAAACAAAAATGATAGCCAGTAGGGTGGTTTACGGTTCCTGGGAATCAAAATGGGAACCAGAAAGACCAAAATAGTTAAAAAAATGAACTCCCTAACAGAGTGATCAATTAACTAACTGACCAAATTTACTAACTTTTAGTAATTATAAAATAAACCGTCTGGCGACCCAGTAATACTAGGGCTAGTTTTGGGGGTGACTGCTCTCTCCAGGTGGAGAAACAAATCCAGTTAACTGCCAGAGTGGAGCTGCAGAGTTTGAAACCAGTACAGTATTCTATATTCCAGAATTAGAAGAGGTTCCATATCCAGGGGCATCTGTCACTATGGAGACAGACACATAGAGGGTAAACATTAAGTGAGGGATTCCAGTGCTTAAAACTTGCAATTGAACAGTTACATAGGAACTTACCATAACAGTATATCTTCGATGGGATTTCAGTCATCAGGTAACACTATAGGAACCTTCACCATCGGTGAAGGGGAATCCACATGGACGATTTTCAGCAGTACAACTGGGGCCAACCACACTGTTGACATCAGCCAACGTCACCAACCCTATACAGGTGTGAGTGGCCCCGCTCTCTCCCCTCAGTTCTTTCCCCATGGAGACTAAGGGAGCTAGGCCCCTGCCCTGGGGAGCCGAGAAGAGAAAGAAGTACCCAGTCCTAAATAAAAAGCTGGATACACCAGATAGCCAGTTCCTAGACAGAAGCCCCAAAAGGAGGGGGGGGTGGTAGAAGGGAAAATATACCTGATGACTAAGATCCCCTCGAAGGGCTACTGTTATGGTAAGTTCTTACATAACTGTTGTATCTTCTTCATGGGTATCTCAGTCATCAGGTAACACCACAGGAATGAGTACCAAGCAGTGATAAGTGTAAACAGACAGTCTGGGTAGAGGGCTCTCCATAAACTTAAGATAGGAGTCCCTGTAACACAGCCCTGCCAAATCCTGCACGGGCTCTTGAGACAATGTCCAGACTGTAATGCTTGGTGAAAATATTGACTGTACTCCAGGTGGCAGCCATGCAAATGTCAGTGGCTGAGACCCCTTTACAGTGAGCCACCAAGGTAGCCAAGCTTCCGGTGGAATGAGCTTTGACAGCAACAGGCAATTCTTTGCCACACTTGTAACAGAACATAATGCAATTTGCCAACCATCTGGCTGGATAAAATATTGCTTAGAAACTGAAGCACCCTCTATACCTGGGGCAAAGGAAACAAACAACTGCATGAAGGTCCAACTCTGGATGACCCCATCTGTCGAACAAGTCTTCTGTGACAGATGAGAAGCGGTTCCATTCATGCATGCTGGACTGAGTCACGATGAGGCTGGCCACCAGAGTTTAGAACACCTGGCACATGGACCGCAGAGAGTGTCAGACCAATCCAGCACTCAGTATTACACTCGCATTGCCTCCCAACAAAGGGGGCACGAGTGAGTGCCGCCCTGCTTGTTGATTTAGTATACTACACTCAGGCACTTGGGCATTGGCATTTGCCTCTGAATTTACACCCACACTGTCCTGCCCTAATCATTCCCACCCCCTCTCCATCCTAATCTCTCTCGCCCCCCCTTCTTCTGCAACTGCCCAAACTACCCACAGTCCTAACTCTGCTGCCTTAACCCCCTCTCCCTTTGCTTCCTACATCCACTGACTAAGCCTACTCCAGCTGTTTCTCTTTTGACCAACCCTTTCATAAGCTCACCCGATTTTGCCAGCCTCCCTCCTCCCCCCACTGTTTGACAGTGCCTCCTCTGGTTGACACACTGTCCTATCCCTCCGTTTAAAGGTTCATAAACATGTTAAGTAATCTGCTTTGTATGTAACCTGTGTTTATTGTAAATTTATTATACCTGTATTCTACTTTGACTCTGTATACCCTTACAATATGTGTAATCAATTGTGTAATCTTATGTATCGCTTATATTTCTTTTTTTATTGCTGATGTGGAACCTTTGTAAAAGAGCTCGTGGCTCAAAGGTGTTATCAAATCCAAGCTTTTAATTAATAAATAAAAATAAACAAACTGTCTGACTGCACCATTAGCTGACCCAGAGCAAGATGCTCCTGAAAAGCCTCCATGATGAAGAGCACCACTCTAATCTCCAGGACATTGATATGCAGGGAAGCTTCCCACTGAGACCTGGAGCCCTGGGTTTGGAAGGAACCCAGGTGTGCTCCCCAGCACAGACCTGACACATCCGTGGTTAGAGTCTGATGTGGGGAAGAGATCTGGAATGGAACACCTTGAAGCAGATTCAAGGGGTCCATCCACCACTGCAGTACCTTGCAGTCTGGAGACGAGACCAGGACTGGATGGCCCAGCTCATCCAAGCGCTGACCCGGAGGGTCCACTGAAGGGTACACATATGAAGCCTTGCCAGCGGAATGGTGGGTATGGCTGCTGCCATCAGGCTCAATAATCTGAGGTACACCCTGGCAAGAATGAATCTGAGTGACTTCCTGAGCTTGGGTTATGAGACACTCTGCCCTGTTTTGGGACAGAAAGGCCTTCCCTTGTGCTGAGTCCAGAACCACCCCTATATACTGCAGCCTTTGAGATGGTATTAGAACTTGGGCAGGTTGACAGTAATGCCCATGGAGTGGAAGAGCTGGAGAGTGCGGTCCAGAGGCAGCAAATACAGGTTACTCACCTGTAACAGGAGTTCTAGGAATGGTATATGTTGTTCATCCACACTGTCTAGCAGGTTACTTGCCACTTTAAATCTTGCTAGAAGGTCTTCAAGCTGGCTCCTCCCACCCACCCGGGTGGTAAAACTCTCAGCTCCACCCCATGATGCCAGATCTAGCCCACTGGAAGCCAGGTTGTGCGTCGAAGCTGGGGAGGTCGGGTGGGTCGTGTGGATGAACAACATATACCATTCCTAGAACTCCTGTTACCGGTGAGTAACCTGTATTTCTAGGGACATGGATATGTTGTTCATCCACACTGTCTGGCAGACTCTTAGCAGTTCTCCGGGAGGGGAGGCAAGGTGCACACCCCTACTTAGAGAATAATGACTGAGAACCGAGGCCCCAAAACCAGCATCCCGGCGTGACTCAAGGTCGATGTGGTAGTGGGTGATGAAGGTGTGCTGACTTTCAGGTAGCAGCCCTGCAGATTTCCTGGATAGGGACATCCCTGGAAGCAGCCACCGATGCAGCGGTATGGCGGGTAGAATGAGCTCTTATCCCTCTGGGAGGCTCCATGCCCGCCAACCTATAGCAGAGATCTATGCAGGAGGTGATCCACCTGCCTATCGTCCACTTGGCTGCAGGTCTGCCAGGTGCGGCTTCAGCGTAGGTGACAAACAGCTGGTGAACCTCTCCCCGAACTTCAACCATCCGCTCCTTATAATAAGCAAGCGCTCTTCTAGGGTCCAAAGTATGGAGCCTATATTCGGCCTCCGAGGTGTGACTGGGGTAGAACACCGGCAGAGTCAACACCTGGTTAAGGTGAAACTCCGACACCACCTTCGGAAGGAATTTCGGGTTGGGGCGCAGGACAACCTTGTCCCTGTGGAAGACCAGATAAGGAGACTCGATGGAAAGCGCCTGGAGCTCTCCCATCCTTCTGGCTGACGTGATAGCCACCAAGAAGGCGGTCTTCCACGACAGGTGAGAGATGTCACACCTGTGCATCGGTTCGAATGGCTTACCCATGAGCTTGGCCAATACCAGCAGTAGATCCCACAGAGGTGGAGATTCTCACACTGGAGGGGATACGTGATCGAGGCCTTTGAAAAAGCACCCAACCACCTTCTCCTGCACCACCGACAGCTTCCCGGCCCGCGCCCGGTAAGCAGAGATGGCTGCCAGGTGCACCTTAAGGGTCGTCGACCGAAGCCCTTGCTGAGAAAGGGACCACAGGTAGTCCAGAATGCTTGCCAAGGAACAGGAGGAAGGGTCCAGGCCCTTGCCCTGACACCAAATGGAGAATCTCTTCCATTTGAAGGCGTAGCATTTTCTGGTCGACTCCTTATGGGATGCCTCAACGACGTTGAGGACCTCATCAGAAAGACCCAATGCCTGGAACTCTAGCTGCTCAGGAACCAGGCCGTCAGGTGCAGGGATTGAAGGTCCGGATGGAATACCTTCCCCTGATTGACTGAGATCAGGTCCGGGCGGACTGGAAGCCGCCTCGGGAGCCTGGAGCCGAGACTGAAGAGATCTGGATACCAGAACTGGCGGGGCCAGTCTGGGGCTACCAGAATCACCTGCACCTTGTCCCTCCTCACCTTGAGAAGCACCTTGTGGGTCAAGGAAAATGGAGGAAAGGCATAGAAGAGGCCTGGGGTCCACGGCTTCGAGGAAGGCATCCCCCTGCAGCAAGCCCTGCTGAGGGGGGCGGGCATGAAACAGTTTCAGCTTCGCATTCTCCCTGGAGGCAAACAGGTCTGCCTGAGGCATGCCACAGTGGGAGAAGAGATCTTGTACTACCTCCGGCAGGAGAGACCACTCGTGAGACGCAGCCCCAATCCGGCTTAGGGCATCAGCCAGGGTGTTGGAGGCTCCTGCCACATGAATGGCGAGGAGATCCACCTCCAGGCTGCACACAAGAGACCAAATGCGGAGAGCTTCCCTGCACAGAGGCATGGAGCGCGTCCTGCCCTGGTGGTTTAGGTAGTACATGGTCGTGGTATTGTCCGTCCTGGACCTGAACCACTTGACCCGTGAGAAACGGAGCGAAGGCGGTGAGGGCTGGGCGAACTGCTTGAAGCTCCAGCAGGTTGATGTGGCATGGACTCCCGAGGGGACCAGAGGCCATGTGCTCTGTGCTCCCCCAGATGGGCACCCCAATCCATCAGAGAGGCATCGGTCGATAGAGAAACCGTAAGCTCAGGGCGGACAAACGGGATGCCCTCCTGCAGATGTGCTGAAACGGTCCACCACTGGAGAGCGTTTCACATCCCCTGGGTCACTGTCACTAGCTGATCCAGCGGATCAAAGTACTGTGACCATTGGCTGGCCAGTCCCCATTGAAGGGGACGCATGAACCAGCAGGCCCAATGGACCACGCTGGTGCAGGCCGCCATGAGGCCCAGGAGGCGCAGGAAGTCCCAGGCAGGCGCGATTGCCCAACCTGAAATGATTGGGCAAGGAGGAAGAACCTCAGCCCTGTCCGCCGGAGCCGTGCTCTGGCTCGAGAGAGTCGAGCTCTGCCCGATGAAATGTATCACCTGCTTTGGCACGAGTTCCGACTTGGCCTCGTTGATGAGGAGGCCAATCTGAGAGCAAACCTGGAGGGCCAGATCTCTGGACTGCTCCGCCTCCGCTCTGGAGGGGGCTGCAATCAGCCAGTCGTCCAGGTAGGGGTACACCCGGACCCTTCGGCGCCGCAGGAATGCTGTCACCACTGCCATGCATTTGGTGAAGACCCTGGGAGCTAGGGAGAGGCCGAAGGGCATGGCCCGGAACTCGTAAAGGGATCCCTCCACTCTGAAGTGGAGGAATCTCTGATGGGACGGACGGATTGGGACATGAAAGAACGCATCCTGAAGGTCCAGGGAACAGAACCACATGCCTCGTTCCAAGGATGGGATTATTTGAGCCAGAGTGACCATCCTGAAGGTCTGAGACCTTACGAACCTGTTCAGGTCGTGCAGGTCGCGAATGGGGCGCCAGACCCCCGTCCGTTTTGGGACCAGGAAATACCTGGACACAAACCCCGGGTCTGGAGGAGGATCCGCCACCTTCCTGATCACCTCTTTTTCGAGGAGCAGGGCAATATCAGCTCGGCGGGCCGACAGCGAGGCTGCAGACCCTGTGGCCCCCTGAGGGGCGATGGCTCGGAAGGGTGGGGCCAGCTCGAACTCCAGAGGCAGGCCTTTTCCTACCACCTTCAACACCCAGCAGTCCATGGTGATAGCGGACCAGGCGTAAAGGAAGTGGCGGAGTCGTCCCCCCATGGGGGAACCCAGGGGTGTGACGAGGCTGGGGCACCCTCAACCCATCACTGGGCAGGCTTGGAGGAGGACGGCCGAGGAACCACCTGGGCCTTTGCCTCCCTGCTTCCTGTGGAGGAAGCCCACGACTCAGGTTTGGGATGTAGCCTTGAGCCTGCATGCCCTGGTGCTGGTGCTGTTGGGCTGGATGTGCACGCAGGCTGAGAGGACAAAAGGACTTGTGCTGCTGCTGTCGGCGGCCTTTGTCCTTCTGGGTGGAGGGCGGAGGTGACGAGTCCAGAGTGGCA
Source organism: Neoceratodus forsteri (assembly GCA_016271365.2). Taxonomy (NCBI): domain Eukaryota; kingdom Metazoa; phylum Chordata; order Ceratodontiformes; family Ceratodontidae; genus Neoceratodus; species Neoceratodus forsteri. The sequence goes on from CM028129.1 coordinate 186,653,680, forward strand.
TTGGACTTCTCGATCCTCTGAGGTGACCTTCCTCCCAGGGCCAAGAGGTCGGGTCCCCAAGAAGGGGACATCTGCCAATTTGTGCTGGGTATCTGCCATGAAGGTGGATATCCTCAGCCATGCTCTGCGGTGCATGGCCACCGCGGCCGCAACCGATCTGGCACAGGAGTCTCCTATGTCCAGAGCTGTTTGGAGCTGCTGCTTCGCCATCGCCCTACCCTGGTCCTGAACCTGCAGGACTGTGGTCTGCAAGTCAGCCGGGAGGTGAGGGGTCACCTCATCCAGGGAGCCCATGAGGGCATGGGAGAAGTGTGCCATCAGCACGGACGAGCTGGCCTGGCAGAGGCCAAGGGAGGACGCAGCGTACACCTTGCACCCGGCATAGTCCAGCTTTTTGGAATCCTTGTCAAGGGGCTTGTCCACGTCCCTAGCATTCCCAGAACACCAGAAAACGCTGTCGGTGACCAACCCCTCGGCAGAGAGGTGTTCCTAAAACCCAGGCAAAGAGCCAGTAGGGACCGCATGCTTCCTGGCCATCCTGGCCGAGGGCGTAGGGCAGGAAGCAGGCCGCTGCCAAAGCTCCAAGGCTGGGCCAACAATGGCCTCAGCCATCAGAAAGGCCTCCGTGGGGGAATCCCCTCGGTCCAGTATCTCCATCAGGGGATACTTGGCCCATTTGGATACGGGCTCGAGCTGCATCCCGGTGGACTCCGAGATGAGCCGAAGCAAACCCATGAAGGATGATGGGCTTTCGTCCAACGACTGGCCCCCGGAGGACTTCAGGTCAACCGGCCTGGAGAACAGGGAGGAGTCGTCGTTGGACTCAGAGGACTCTGTGAAGAGCTGCCTAGGGCCTGAGCCACCCTCCACCTGCCGAGGACAGTCGGGAGTGAGGGTGACCGACAACCTGTGGGGCAGGCCTTGACCTGACCGAGAGTCCTTGGTTGGCACCCCCGATTTCAGTTGTGGAGGCGGAGGTTCCACCACAATCGGTGGGGCAGCAGGTTTCGGCGAACAACCGGCCCAGGCTTGGGCATCTCGACTACAGGCGTGGGGTTGTTTGACTGCTTGGAGTGACAACCATTGATGGCCAGGAAGGCGTCGGCTTGCTCCGGACAAGTAACTGCTGCCACATCAGGTCCTCGTGCGTCGACACAATTTGTGCGAAGCCTCTCCTCTTCCGAGGAGGAAGGCGAGGATGGCGTCAGCGCGCGCTTACTTGATGCCGAGACGAGATCCGCCGATGTCGGCTGGACAAGAAGAAGTCGAGACCGAGATCCTTGGTGTTTCCGAGGACGGGTCTGGGAAGGAGCGGGGGACACCTGCTCTTCCCTCGGCTCGGACACCTTAACCGGTGACTGCTGCACCGGGGGTGCAGGCAGATCCTTGGTCTTCACCGGGGGAACTGGTGAAGAAGGGTTGTCGGCTTCACCAGTCGACAGCCCGTCCGATGGATCGAGAAAAATCTCGACCGTGTCGACGGGAGTCTCAGCCGGCTGGACTGACGGGGACGCCGTGAAGCCAGCGGCCTTAGCCACAACCTCGACCGAAGTTGACAGTCGGCTGTCCTGGGAAGGAGACCTCTCTCGCTCCCACAAATGCCGGTGATAGGATTTACCCTTAGAATCCTTCTTTTTAGACCAAGAGGAATGTCCCGATGGCCCCTCTCCCTTTGTGAAAAGGGATTGGCAAAGCTCCTTGAACGAAGCTGAATATAAGGTACCCAAAGAGAGTGGGATAAATGCCGCGACCGAGGAAGAGGAAGATGCGGCCTGGGCCGCCTCCTCCTCAAGGGTGATCATCTGCTCGAGCTGCTCAGCCAAGCCAGCCACTGCGGTAACCGCCCAACAGGCCTCCTTCGACTTAACTGGTGGGTAGTGCTTCTCGGGGCGCCCTAGCTTTAACCGTGCAGCGCGGTACTCCAGGACGTTGGCCTAGAACGAACAGCATGACTCACAGGCCTGTAGGTCATGTTCTAGGCCGAGGCAGTAGACACACGTGGAGTGCGGGTCCATCCTGGACATCTTCTGCCCACAAGGGCACCGTCAAAATCCAGAAGTTGATTTGTTCATCACAGCCACGAGGGAGAAAGATGACCGAAGTCTTGAAAATTTTAAAAAGAGTTTCGGGCAAACTGAAGAATTAGAATCCAGACTATCAAGCAGAGTGTTAAGGAGGGAACCTGAGCTTCCAAGTGGTAAGGAAGATCTGGCGTCATGGGGCAGAGCCGAGAGTTTTACCACCCGGGTGGGTGGGAGGAGCCAGCTTGAAGACCTTCCGGCAAGATTTAAAGCGGCAAGGAACCTGCCAGACAGTGTGGATAAACAACATATCCATGTCCCTAGAAAAGCTGTTACCTAGATGGGGCCTTTAAGAGCCAATCATCCAGCTAAGGGAAGACATTCAGAAGACAGGGGCTGTGAGCTGCTGCGACTGCTGCCAAGCACTTGGTAAAGATTTGCAGCACAGAGGATAAGCCAAAGGGCAGCACTTTGAACTGGCAGTGCTCCCCCTGAAAGGCAAAATGGTGAAACCTCCTGTGTGGAGGAAAGACTGAGATGTGCAGGTAGGCATCTTGCATGTCCAGAGAACACAGCCAGTCCCCAGCCTTGAGAAGGGGCACTAGGCCTGGCAAAGTCACCATCCATAGTTTTTTGTACTGGACAAACAGATTGAGGTCCTTTAGATCTAAGATGGGCCTCAGATCTCCGGTCTTTTTGGGGACCAGAAAAAACCTGGAATAAAACTCCTGGTTTCTCTGGCGCCTGGGCACTGGCTCAGTGGTCTGCTTGTGTAAAAAAGACTGCACTTCCTCCCGGAGAACGGTCAAGTGAGCTGGATGGTAACTGGAGACTAGAGGCGGGGTGTTTGGAGGTTGCTCTATAAACTCCAAGGTGTGACCCTTTTCTATGATCTGCAGAATCCATGCATCTGAAGTTATGGTTCTCCATTGATTTAGATGGCGGGAGAACCGACCACCGACTACCACCTCCTGGGGCTGAGCCAGAGAGGGGTCAGGCAAGGAGTCAAGCAGAGGTGAAGCCAGCTACAGAGGCTGGTCCATCACTTCTGGGGTGCTTGGCTGCCGTTCCTGCATTGGAGGGGGCAGGCAAGGGAGCCTGGGCTCTGTGCTTTCCCTGGGTGTGAGGAGCTGATCCAGGCCTACTGTTTTGCTTATGAAAAGTAGGCCGCCCTCTGCCCCTTGGCCGGGTGTGGTAGAAGGAATGGATCAATTTGATGGCTATGCCTGAGGCCTGCAGATCATTTATAAGGTCTTGGATATTAGGTCCAAACAGCTTAGTGCCACTGAAAGGGGCATTAAGCACTTTGTGCTGCATATCAGCTGCAAAGCCATAAACTCTGAGCCAGTAGTGCCTACGAAGGCATATGCTAGTGGCAGCCGCTCTGGCAACAGTATCAGCCATGTCATACAGAGGTCTGAGGACATGTTTGTTACCATCCTCAGCCGCCTGGAAACACTGGAGCAATTCCTGCTTCTGTGAGGCATCAGGAAGGGCCTGAACTGCAGCTGCTTTGCCCTTCTTCCAGTTGGCATTTTGGTATTGGACCATGTGTGACAGATCATTAGCAATCCTCAAGCCTAAGGTGGAGGAGGCATAAATCCATTTTCCCCCAGAGGTCAATCCTACGGAATTCCTTATCTGGGGGAAAGGAGCTAAAGTGTTTAGGTACCTTGGATTTGTTGTGAGCTGCCTTAATGACAAGTGAATCAGTGTCTGCCTGGGCTGCAAAATAGGGGAGACCCTGAGGGGCATGATAAAGCTTGTCTGCCCTGTGTGGCATAGCTGGCACTATGTCTGATCTGTGCCAGGCTGCTGTGGCTGCATTCTTCAATGCTGGAAACACTGGAGGAATGATCTTTGGGGGAGATTCAGGAATTTCCAGGAAATCCACCAGATCTTTTCTGGTGACTTTCTCTTCCTCAGTGTGGAAGTCCATAGTGGAGGACAACTGCTTCATCACATTAAAAATATGGGGTCCTCAGGAAGGGACCTTGGAGTATGCTTCACAGAGTACTCACTGACAGAGGAGGCTGTGGACTTGTCAGAAAGCACAATTTCTTCCTCTTCATCCTCCACATCATCAGGAAGGATGAGATCAGGGCGGTACTCCTCCTTGATGACCTCTTCAATCTCTGGGTCTGGCATCAGGTTCACCGCCACCTCACATGGGGAGTCTCCTCGGGGCAGACTTTGACAAACCCCCGGCTGTTACAGCTTTCAGAAAAGTGTCTGTCTCTGTTTATTTGCTGCCACCAACCTGAGATACGTTCAGGATTTTAGTTGTTCCCTGCAAAGAGCCAGGGAGGTCAACACAAGTCACGGTTTGACTCTGGTAGAATGCTCTTCAGATGGCGGATGCCAAATAGTTCTTCATTTGCCAGTGGAAACCATAAAATACCTTAGTGATAATTTAAATCACATCCATGACTCATTGTGTAATTAAATAGCACTTTACTTAAAGAAGGTCAAAAGTTGTATTACAGGATATATATGTCTAACACAAGAGAACACTGTTACAGAAAAATTAAACAAATGGTTTTAAATAACAGATGACAAAAGAAAAGGGCTATTATCTAAAGTATGCTATTCTTTCTTACCCTCTGCTATGCTTGGAGAGAGAAACTGAATTCCTATGCTATCAGCTCCCATGTACCTCCGTAGCTAGAGCAGGCTCACAGCTTAAACCCTCTCAGATGGTAACCCAGCAGAACACTGTCTCTTGTAACTGTCTTTCCAGAGTTTGTAGTGTCCCTTGAGAGTTGGTAATTCTTGTTCCCCTTTGAATGCACCAAACATTTATGATGTATGTGTTTAAGTGCTCCAATTAATTTAAACACCTATAGAAGTCCAATTATATTCATTTAACATTCAGTTTATACATGAGTGGTCCAATCCTTTCAAACTCTGTATCTGTAAGTGTGTATGTCCACTCCCCCTCTTGATCACTTTCTCTGAAATTTATTACCTAGCCCATCACCTTATCTAGATGCTGCTAGTGAAGTGGAATCTCAGAAGGCCAGAAAAATCCAAGCCATTAACTCCTTCCTTCCCATTTCTGTCACACAGTTTCCGTCACACCGAACAGCCGTCGGCAAGGGGCGCCTATTCAAGGCACCCAACTGCTGAACAAACACATTGGTGAACCTAATAAGTACTTCGTTCAGATCTATGGTGGACGTCAACGGCACAGGCATTGACGGCCATCCTGCTGTGTCCTGAGGAGCCAACAAGCCTGTAGCCCTGGTTGGAGAAGGTGCAGTCCTCAGCGGGGTGGTCACTGATGATGAGCCTGTCAGACGATGTAGGAGCCAATGACCCAGAGGGCGACGGCCAGGTGCCCTGTGTATCGGGCATAGGTGCTGTCGATATGGGTCTGGTAGGCTCAGAGACCTGGACAGCAACTTTCTTTGTTTGAGCAGCTGCAGACGAAGAAGAGCCCCCAGAGGAAGGAGAGGCCGACAGGGAGTGAGATCAATGCTGGGGGGAGCTGTCGCAGTCTCAATGTTTTTTGTGACTTTTCTCCAAGGACTTGTCTCAGGCCTTGGAGGCCTGCAAGCTCAAAGATCTGGTTGGCTACTGGGAGACCAGTGCCCTGGAGGACCCCTGCCCGGAGCTGGTGACCTGTTGATCCATCAGGAATTTTTTAAGAGCCGTAGGGTTGTTTGGTTAAACTACTAACAGAGCTCACAGTCAGAAACTTCATGGTCAGGCCCAAGACAGCATACACAGAGTGTTAATCTGTAGAGGCAATCTTCTTTCTGCAGCGGCAGCAACGGAAAAGAGAAGAGGAAGGATTAACTCTCGACATAAACTAAAGAAGAAATTTCTTAAGGTAAGTGAAAAAAAGCCATAGGCTGAAAAAAAGGCATAAATACTGTGATGGAGCTTCCGAAGAGACCCATGCAAGAGAGTCAACCGCGGAAAATAGAGGAGGGAACAGGGCTGCTCATGCCTATATAAGGTTGGTGACATCAGCTGACATTGATGGCGTGGGCAGCCCCAGTTATACTGCTGAAAATCTTCCATGTGGATTCCTCTTTACTGAAGGCAAAGCTTACTACAGTGTTACCTGATGACTGAGATACCCTTGACTGTTATTCCTGTGTAAACATACAATGCATTGTACACTGTATCTAGCATTATTTATGTCTGTAACATGTTCCCTTATCATCAGAAGTTTTGCCTTAGGGGCCTGATGCAACTCCTTGCTTAACTGATTTTTCAGACTTCACAGTGCAGACCCTGATGATGTGGTTTAGACTTTGTAACTTTCCTCCCATCTCAAATGTCTTCTACTTTTGTAGACTCCTCACTGATGAGTCAGATTTTTACCCTGCACAAAATTATCACATTTTCCATTGGTGGCATCATCTCGACCGATCTTTCATTTTTCAATTCCCGGATACACAGGGGATAATCCCTTTCGAGCAGCTTCAGACACTATATAGCTTGAAGGGTAGAGAACATTTCCAATAGTTGCAACTAAAGACCTTCTTTTTACATAAGGAAGCCACACAAACCTATCTTCCAGAATCTGGTCCCTACTCACCTTTGATTACTCATGAATGCTATCCAAGGTGAGACCTGGCAGCACCAAGGTTACAAGATCTCATGGGCCACTCTACACACACAGTTTTAGCTGCCTGGAATAGGGAATTCTTAATCTCATATCCAACCTGGCTAAAATATGCTCTTTCTTCCATTAAAGTTACCTCTGCTACACTCTGGACAGAATTTGCCAGGAAATGTAAAATCACTTTTCCATACCCTGGCTGCTCTTGCAAAATTCCTGCCCCAAGTACATGGTCACAGTTGGAGAAACTGTGGCCACACTACAGTCAACCCGGCATATTTCTTTTGATCCTGTCCCATTCTCACCTTATTTTGGGAGGAGATTTCTGAACTCAGCAGTTTGTCCTGTACAGCAGAACTTATATCCCCCACAATGGTTCTCATATCAGTTCCCCCTTCAAGCCAAAGGGTTACCCCGTTCTCTGGTTTTCCTTTATATTTCGGTGGCCAAAAAGCCATTAGAAGGTTATGGAGACAGCAACAACCAGTTACAATGGAAGTACTGTGCCAGATTCTTAAAGAAATGTATACGAACATATGAAATTAGCCAGCAGATAAAGGCCAATAGGTCTATCAAGTCTGCTCAATTATGCAGCTAGCCTCCCTACCTGGCAGCTGCCCCTCCCTCCCCCCTCCTTTAACCTCCACCCCTTACCCTGTCCCATTCCCTTTTGGAGCCGCTCACCACTGTGCAGACCATCACTTCCTCTAGCAGCACGTTTCACTTGGCCACCAATCTGTAAAAAAGTGTCTTACCATCTCCCTGTTGAACCTTCCTCCCTCCAATCTCAAAGCATTGCCTCTAGTATCCCTCCCTTCCCTTACTTTGAACAGCCCCTCAGTCCCAGCCCTGTGTATGCCCTTCATGTACCTGAAGGTTTGTATCATATCCCCCTGTCCCTCCTCTCCTCCTGTGAGTACATGTTCAATTCCCTCAATCTGCTCTCGTACAGTAAGTACCCCAGACCCTGGATCATTTTTGTTGCCCTGCGTTGCACCCCCTCCAGTAACTTAATATCTTTTTTCAGGTACAGGCACCAGTATTGCACACAGTATTCCAGGTGCGGCCCAACCAGCAATCTGTACAGGGGCAGAATAACCTCCCCCTTCCTTGAGGATATCCCCCTGGCAACACAACCCAGTAATTTATTGGCTTTCGCATCCACTTTCCTACATCGAACAGAGTTGTTCATTGATACTGTTGTGAGGACCCTCAGATCCTTTCCTTCCTCTTTCACTGCAAGCTGACCCCTCCCCCCCGATGGTAGCTCTTTTTTAGTTTTTTTGCCCCAAATGCAGCACCTTGCACTTTTTCCCATTGAACCCCAACTGCCATGTGTCTGATCAGGCTTCAAGCTTCACCAGATCCTCCTGCAACCCCTTCCACCCCTCCAGATCATCCACCACCATCACCACCCCCCCTATTTTGGTGTCATCCACAAACAGACTGATCTTGTTCCCGATACCAGCTGAAATGTCTGCAATGAATATCCCAAATAACACTGGTCCCAGCACTGAGCCCTGTGGCACTCCGCTAGTCACCATCCTTGGAGATGAGATCTTCCCATCCATCACCACTTTCTGCTGCCTACCACTTAGCCAGTTTCTCACTCATCCCACCATCTTAGCACCCATCCCTGTGCCTTCTAGCTTACTTCCTAGCCTCCCATGCGGCAGCGAGTCGAATGCCTTGCTGAAGTCCAAATACAGGACATCCACTGCATGGCTTCTGTCCAGCTGTCTAGTTACCCAGTCATAGTACTCCACCAGGTTGGTCTGACAGGATCTGCCAGTGACAGAGCCATGCTGCCTGCTGTCCTGCATCCCCTTGGCCTCCAGAAGAGTAACCAGCCTCTCCTTCAGGATCATCAGCTTCCCCATGATGGATGTGAGGCTCACTGGCCTATAGTTCTCTGCTTCATCCTTGGGGCCACTCTTATGTAGGGGTACCATGTGAGCCATCCTCCAATCCTGAGGTACACACCCCGATTCCAGACAGGCACTGAACGGGTCTGCCAAGGGCCCCACTAGGACCCTTGCCAGTTCCTTCAGTACCTTGGGGTGGATGCCATCTGGCCCTGGCACCTTGTCCATCCTCAGAGCCCTTAAGCCCTCCAGTATCCTACTTTCCATTATAGCCCCATCTGTTGCCCCCTCACCCTCTGTTCCTGACCTCTCACCCCCATGGGCATCTCCCCCGGTTTTCTTTAGTGAATACCGAGCAGAAGTAGTCATTAAGTGCTTCTGCTTTTTCACCCCCTTTTCCACGCATCCCCCTTCCTTCTTAATCTTCACTATCTGTTCCTTACGTCCCCTTTTCTCCCTGATGTACCTGAAAAAGCCCTTCTCCCCTCTCCCTCCTTAAAGCCTTGTCCCAGCTTGAGCTCCTTAGTTGCTTTAGCTGCTCTCACTGCCCTTGTCACCTCCCTTGCTTCCTTCAGGTACTCCCCCGTCTTCCTCCCGCCCTGCTTTTTGTACCTCCTAAAGGCAACCCTTTTCATCCTCACCTTTTCCATGACACCCCTGCTCATCCAACTTGTTTTTTTCGCCCTAGCCTTCTTACTCTGCACCCTGCTACAGGATTTGGTTGCTTCTCCTAACCCCTTCTATATGAGCTCCCATCTCTGGTTCGTGTCCATCTCAGGTTGAATTCTTGCTATTTACCACCTTACTATTTCCCCCATCCTCACGAAGATGGCCCTTCTGAAGTCCAGTACCTTCATATTGGATACTACTCCCTCCTTACTCATATCCAGCATAAACCATACTGACTGGTGGTCACTCCCAGTCAGTGGTTCTTCCACCCCCACATCCCTAACATGTTCCCAGTTAGTCAGCACTAGGTCAAGGGTGCCCCCCCCGGTTGTATCAGGATGCTGTCCTGGAATGTGTCAAACAGTATCTGTTCCCACCTATTGTTGGTGGCTGGGGTACCCCATTCTACCCTGGCAGGCTGAAGTTCCCCACAACCACTGCACTCCCCTTTCCACATGTCCTCCTGATCTATTCCGCTAGTTCCCTGCCCAACTCCTCTGAATGGGAGGGCAGTCTATACACCACATCCAACTGAAGAGTCCTATTCCTGGAATCCCGTATTAGCAACCATATTGACCCCGTTCTGCCCTCCTCCCTTACACACTTCAGTCCTTCCCTCACGTATAGCACCACCCCCCCTCCCATTTGCCCTATCCCTGTGTAATATCTTGTACCCTGGTACTGCCATGTCCTAGTCATGGTATTGGGTGGCCCATATTTCAGTGATGGCAGCCATGTCCACTCCCCCCACCATGAAGGCCTGCAGCTCCATCATTCTATTCCCCAGGCTTCTAGTATTTAAGGATACCGCCCTTCATCCCCTTCCTCCCAAACATCCTTTCCATTTTTCCTCTTCCTACATTCACCTATTCCCTTGCCCATGTTCGGGGGGGGGGGGGCCAACTCGTGTGGCTTCCTCTCTTGTGGCCTCTGCATGCTCCCTCTCTTTCTGCCACCCCCTGCTCCTAGTTTAAATTCCCAGCTACCTCAATGTACTCTCCAATCCTCTTTTTCAGCATATTTTTGCCCTCCTCACTTAAGTGCAGTCTATTCTTAGCATACAGACTACTGTCCTCCCAAATCCTTCCCCACCCTCCCACCAACCCATACCCTCTGGTATTACACCATGCCCCTAATCATTTATTAAATTCCTCAAAGTCTCCTTTTTCTTGCCGTGCTCACCCTGGGTACTGGTAGTACCTCTGAAAATGTTACTGATCTTCCTGCCCCCTCGCATAATGCTCCTAGCTCCTCAAAACTTTTCTGCATTACATCTATGGTCCTATCAGCCAGGTCATTTGTCCCCAAATGTATTTTTAAATTATGTTTCTCTCTTCCCCTTCTAGCATACTTCAGGACTGCCTACCTCACCCTTTCTGCCATCATTCCTGGCATTGCCTCCACCCAACTATGACTATGTCTTTCCCTCTTGCTACCCCACCTGACACCTCTTAGTATCGAATCCCCAGTACTAATATTCCCCTTCCATTTCCATCTGCTTGCTTCACTTCTCCATCCCCCTGCTCTCCAACTCCTCCTCCTGCACAATATTCCCTTCTTTTGACTCCTCCTGCACAATATTCCTATCCTCCATCCCTGTTTCAGTTTCCCCCACGCCATTTTCATTCTGTCCACCCTCTTCCTCCCTGTACACATTCCCTCCCCCCACAAATGTGCCCTTGTTTGAGGACCCTTCCCCCATTTCTCCTCTCGCCATCACGTCCTCGCATTCCAATGAATAATGGCATCATCGTGAGGCGAACTACGAACATACGAAGAAGCCAGCAGAAGGCGGCCATTTGGTCTATCAAGTCTTCTCGTATTACAGGGTCCACAGCTTGTCTCTATATGATGTCAGTGGATAACTGCTTTGCCCCATGATACAGGTTATGGGATCCTGAAGGGCTACTAATCTCCCATAACTAAGCATGGTTAATGTACATGTATATTATTAATATACTGGGAAACCCATATAATTTAGCAAATCTGGGTTGGCGATAAGCTGCTACTGTAACAAGAGCCATAACTGTTTATCTCAAATGTGATTTTGTTTCCTGTAGTGGGATCCCATTAACTGAAAGACAGACAGGTTTTCAGGTAACAATGCTTTGACTGAGTGTATATTTTTTAAAATAACAAAAAAGTCATTTTCAGGATGATTACAAATGTTCTTTGCAACCTGGATGAAACAAGCAAAATGTCAGTTATCATGAGACTTTCTTTGTTCAGTCAGAAATAAGGCTTAGCAATAACTGTAGAAGGACTTCCATGGACATCTATAGCTATCCCATGCTAGGCATATAGGAGGGAAACGAATGCAGGTCTCAAAGGCTGCTTCTAACTTCTCACTGGATTTAGGTCCTTCTTTCACTCAGGTCAGCTACAAATGAAACACAGCCTCCTAACACCGGGAAACTACATCCCTTAAACACCCCTCCCTAGGGTCACCAGACACCCATGTCGCATGCTTCTGACATCATAGCAGTATAATTAGCAGATGAATAGGGCCCACTGAGTCACAATAGATAGGGTAACAGAGCAGACAAGGAGAGCCTGGAGGACCTTATCTGATGTCAACTTCTATGTTTAATTAGCTTTATATTTCTTTATACAAATGTGTATTCTTAACAAAATACATGTTATCTTTTTTATACATTTTATTTATTTATTTTTTATCTGTTTTCTCCCAGGTCCTGGTCCGCAACCATCAGTCAGCCACCCGTCCAGCCCCACACTCTGACATCAGGCCATGTACCCCTCTACTCCCATGGTTTACCCTCCGTGGAAGGGCGGTGAGGAACCCCTCCCCCAGCTCAACTCACCTAGATCCTGATCCAGTTCAGGGAGAGCCTTTCAGAGTCGGGGCATGCGGCAGGTGGTTGCATCATTCTACTCAACCAGGGAGCGATTTCACATTTACTCCCCTTGCGTCGATGGGGCATGCAGCGAAGGGGCGCATGCATCCGCACATGCTCCTCCAGGCGTCTACCCCCATCTACGCCTCTCGATCTTACATCATTGGTGCACTGCCCCACAGCCTCGCTAAGGGTCAGTCAAGCACCGGTCACTGGTGAACCCCCCCTTCCCACAGAAGGAGAGCAGTCCTTGGGATGCTTGATCCTTCTCCTCCCCCTGCTGACCCCCGTCAGTCTGTGCTTGTTCCTGAACATGGGTTACTAGCATAGCGCGAGGCAAGTCATTCAGCACCTCAGTGCCACCGAGCCTATACATTTTAAACATTCAAAAAAAAAAACAAGCACTTGTAACGCCCAGTGGCGTGCTGCTTGGATCTGACAGCAATACCAGGTGGGTTGGGTTCGGGGAGGAATAGGTCACTCGACACAAAGGCTAGGCTTGGTTACTCTGCACAGGGGCACCCAACTAATTCCGAACACAGGAAGCAATAACTGTAATGTCCAATACCAGAAGTGGGGTTCTAAAGTATGGCTTTTTATTCACATCCAAACAGAATAAACAAAGCATAGATGGACCCCCACGGCGCTTCACTCCTGGTAATGCAGATTAAAAGAATCAAGAACACTTCCTCAACACTTTAGCCCTTAGGCTCTGAACCCACCAGGCACACAGCCTGGACTTGCACGCTGCTTTGGGTATACAGCCCGAACTTGTACACTGTTCTGGGATTTCCCAGGCTCAGCTCCCTTGCCAGCCACTCAGACACCTTCCATATGTCATGGAAACATTTTCTGGTAGCTCCCAAAACCACCTAAGAGCACCTCAGCTCTATCAGGGAATTCTCCTTTTAATCCCACGTCTTGGTACTTTCCTCAGGCACTGGCCAAGTACCTGAGGAGAAAGTAAAAGGTGCATTGGAGCAAATCCGTAGAGGTGAATTTTGTTACTACTGATGGGGGGGTCTCCCACCTCTCGCTCCCATAATTCATACCCAGCCATTTCTCTGGACAATAAACACCTCATACTGTAAAGCTTGACAATGTAGGTTCTTGCTAAATGTATGTCACATCTACTTGTCTTGCTTTCCCTTTGTGCTGGACTTGAACATACTTTTAAATGGCATAGCCCATTGCTCTAGGCCCCTCACTGATGAAGTAGTCCAATCCCCACTTTACAACTGTACTTGGCTGTCTTTTCTTGACCCCACAGTAACAGTCCCTTTAGTTTCCTTCTGTTCTCTTTCAGAGCGAACTCACCCTTTGGTTTCAGGTGCCCCACAGGTGATTCCTCCACAGGAATTTCTCTCTCAGAGCTTTTGGTGCCGCAGCACAACTTGAATAGGCAGCTTCTTCCCTTAGCCGGAACCAGGAGGGTTGCCCCTGGAAAACAGGCAAACCTTTCCCCCCCATCCCTTCAGGGATGGGGCACTTGGACCAGTAACAGTGGTCTCCACCACTTCAACTACCAGTTTCTGTGTTCCTCTTAAAGTGGAAACACACTCCTTACTAATCAGTAGCTCTAAAACAGAGCTTAAAGCTCTGAGAGCCTGCACAGTCTCTCACCAAGACTGCACACAGACTGAATTCAAAATCCCCACCATTCTATGCTAACCTCCAACTGCAACATTCCAGTGTGGCTTATGCAGCTACATAAGTTCTATGGTGATGTCCTCCCTCAGTCTCAGCTGAGACTGAGAACAGAGTGAGACAGTGTGAAATCCATTTAACTGGAGTTTCACAAGCTGCCTTCCCTGCCTACCACTAGGTCTTACTGGGACTCTAGTAACCCCGAGTAACGGGGGGTTACACACTAATATAAACATTCATTTCCTTGAAGAAACAGACAGTAAATACAATTATTCAAGCTTTCTTTTAGGCTACTTCCATGGATTCTCTTACATCACTCCTCCTCTTCTGTTTCTGGATAAAATGCCACAGGTGAAACCAGTTGGCCTCTTAGACACACCTTTGCTTCACAGTTAAGAACCGTTTTGTGTGTGTCTTTCACCTTTCAGTATCACAGTTAAACTTATAAAATAGCATCTATAACTGGTTAAAGTTATTCTCTTTACATGTATACTCTCTTAAGCACATTAACTTATATAAAGTAGCTTTGCAGCTACCAACAACCCCAAAGCGGTGTCTGCAAGGTAGAACCTCAGAGTGCAATGCTCTGTGCTTCCATTCTTTCTGGCTGTCTGCAGTAAAAGCACATGGAAAGGCAAGGAGGGTCCCCTTTTTTATTTTTAAATGATTCCTATCCTTTAAAGCAACCCAAAAGTTTAAAGGTGACAGGAAACAGTTTTTCTCATGTCTAGATGCCCTCCAGTTGCCCTGTTAGTGTCTACCCAATATTCCGATATGTTTTTGACCATTTTTGTTCAATTAATCTAACTTTGTTGCCTTTGTAACTACCCTGAATCCCTCTCTCTTCAGCAGTTGCTGTTCTCTCTTTTCATGCTGCCTGAACATTCTATGACATCAATAACACCATTCCAAGCCATTCAGACGAATACCATGGAATGGTGTTATTGATGCCATAGAATGTCTTAGAAATATGAAAAGAAAAAGCAGTAGCTAGTGAGGAGAGTGGAGTTCTGTGTACATCTGAGGACACCCCAAGGCTGGATTATTTATCTATTAAAAACTGGTCAAAGCATATCAGAATACATAATTGGCATGGAAAGGCAGGTAACTAGGTAAAAATAATTTATCTCCTTTAAGCTTCATGGAGTAAAATTTTTGTGCATTTAGAAAGTTTCCTGACTATTATGAGTCAGCTTTCTGGCTGGTTTACCTTTTAAAAAAACTATTAGAGTAGACAGAGCACCCCAGCCTCATGACAGCGGCGCTGATCTGTCCTGGGCTGAGAGTGTTTGCCTTCCCCTGTCCGACGGCCTTTGCAGCATTTCAGGGCTCATCCTGCTGCTGGCCTGAAAAAGACAGCTGCAGAAGGTAAACACACTTTCAGACCTCCATAGGCTCAGCTTTATTTCTGTTTTCCTTTTATTTGTTTGTGTGTACCCCTGTTACTTTCATATACCTGCTGGCCACCCAACCAGTATGCTGTCTATGGTCCAGTCAGGGAAAATGGGGGGTGGGGGGGACTTGCTTCCAGCACAAAAGTGTGAATAATTAACAAATAACATACAGGACATAGGAGTCCTCATAGTCTGGGGGCCCAAATGGAAAACCCCACCTAAAGTCACAATTGGTAGCACCCCCCCCCACAGAAAAGGTTTAACACTTTTTTATGAAGGGATGAAACCCCAAGAGTGATTTTAGGAGGTATGAGGTTTTATGCAGTAGTAACTTTAAGAAATATGGATGTTTTTCTAAATCATGTCAAACTGCCTTCACGAATTTCTTGAAAAAGTCAAAATAATGACTCTCCTTTAACATGTGTATAATTTTACAGTGTTTTCATTCTATATTGCTTTCATTATGCCAAATTTACTTTAAATGTTTTCTGCTTGTTGTTTTGTCTATACTACATTATGTAACCTAAGTGTATCTATGTTAAATGTTCCTTTTACTGCACCTGTAATGTTATCCTGTTTTAATCTGCACTGTAATAACTGTCTTGATGTCTGCCCCACCCCCCCCACGACGAGGTGCCTTTGTAAATGAGTCTCTGACTCAAAGGTTGTAAACCCAATTTGTAATAAATAAATAATGAATAAATATATGTGTAATTTATGAACCACTTACACTGTATAATTTATAAAAAAAAAAGACATTTCAACATGTTTTACAGCTATAAAACATGGACAAAGTGTTTTCTTTTTATAATTTTACAAGATGAATAATGTAGTAATGAAAATATTTCTAATAGCATTTTTCTTAATAAGAACAATTGTAGGCAACAAAATGGCTAAAGACCCCGCTGAGACCTCCTCACCAAAAAAAAAAACACCTGACTAGTGACTGGTCCGAGTGTATCATCTGCCAAATAACAGCACAGGAACACCTGAGAGCTGCAACCCTGGAGGACTAGAGACATTTTATAATGCACGCCTTGTTAGAAAAGACCATGTTAATCAATGACTGCAGCCATTAGACATTACTGCATTATTAGCTTTGCCTGCAGTACATCATCATGCACAATGTCATCAGTCCTACACCAGCTAAACAAACCTGAAGCATTCTGAAGGTCAAGGAAGAAGCTCAAGTCTTGGCTCTTCTACTGATACTGTGTTCAAGCTCACAGAGTAGGCGATCAACTCGCCAGCCTGTTAACTGGAATGTGTGTATAATATGCCAGAAGGTGCATCACAAAAAAGATAAAAATCTATCACAGATTGTAACCTTCAGAGGGCAAGAAACTCTGCTTGATGTGGCTGAAGCCAGAGAAGATGACACAGTCTTAGAGCAAATAGCTGGACTGCATTTAAAGCAAAGTACCACAAAGACTGCCATACTACTTTCACCAGCAAAAGAAACATAGACACAAAATTTTCACTATTTGGTGACAAGGAAGATGAGTCTGTGTATAAAGCACGTTTCAGTGAACTGATTTCTGAAATTGAGAATGACCTTGTTATCAGCAGGCTAGCCTTGTCCATGTTTTACCTGTTACAAATACACCGGGATATTCTGAAAGGCAAAGTTCCTACCAATGAGAGTTACCAAAGTGAGAAGCTAAAGCAGAGACTAACAAACTATTTTGGTGACCAAATCATTTTTCAAACACAGCATGACCCAAGTAAACCAGAGCTTGTGTATGACAGTGCTGTGTCTTTGGAAGAAGTCATCAACATAGCTTCCCGGTTGCAGTCAGAGCAACAGTATGAAGAGGAAAACCCTCTCCCTACTTCTGAAAATAAAGATAAATGTTCAACCACATCTACGCTGTTTCATGCAGCACAGGTCCTCCGTACTGAACTCAAAATGTGTGAGGGACTGGGTATGAATCCAATAGTGTGAGGGACTAGATATGAATTCAATAGATAATCCAATAGATGATTCCCTTCCACTATTAATGTAGAACAACTCTACTATACAAGGTGCCCTGAGAGTCCCTTGGTAAGCAGAAATACATCCAAAAAGGCCTCTATTGCCTTCATATCCACTATCTTCACTGGTAGGCTGTTCAATAGGTTCACCACCCTTCAGGAGTGCATCCTAATGTAAGCCTTGAATGTACCTCCTCTGAGCGTCAGTGTGTGTCCCCATCTCCTGCTGGAGAACACCAGATCAAACATCTCTGCTCAGTCTTGTTGATACATTAAAGTATGTGGAAGACAGAGATAATCTACCCTTTCAGCCTACTTGCTTCGCTTTTGTCCTCCATATTCCTAATCATTTTGGTGGCCCAGCACCTCCTCATCTCCCACAAGGTGCTTTTCTGTACTGAGCTGCCCATAACTATTCCAAATGGAGCCCGACTGAGGGGGGCCGCTGTGGAGCCTGACCAAGATGGCTGCCCTGGTTTGAAGCTCTGCAGATGGATTAACTTTGTCCATTTTAAAATGCAATTTTTTTGATAAACTGACATCATTTATAGGAACTGACCAGTGTTTGAAGGTCCTTGGTCTATGATGGGGAAGTCTCAGAAGGAAAAACCCCAAAATGAAGGAGCTAGAAGCAAAACTCCTCAGGCAGCTTTGGCCATGCAGTTGGCTGCAAGTAAACTGCAGCTCGAGGTGAATGACTCAGAGGGAGAAACTCTCCAGAGTTTGGGGCTTAAAATTAACAAAAATAATCTCAGCGGTAAATGGCTTGGCTGACAAGTTTGACTCCTTAACAGAGTGGTGGTCTTGGAAACCTTGATGGAGACTACGAAAACACATACAGTGAGCCAGCCAGGTGGTGCAGAGGGCTGAGGCACTGGTGCCTTACCTCACACCACGCCGGCGACCCGGGTTCGGGAATTACCTCAGGCCACTGGGATGCCAGCTCAGGGGGGGGAGAGGGTCAGAACGGGATCGAGCCTTGGCTCTCCCTTCCATGGTGTGGATGCCCACTCCGCTGTAGTCCTGCTCCCACCGGGTGGAGGCCCAGTGGGTAGTGCAGGTGGTTAGGAACGGCAATGCAAATCCAGGGAGGGGAGGAGGGGGCCACCGGATCCTGGCATGTGTCTCCATGCACGTACACGCATGTGTATGCCATGGCCCGGAGGGGGGGAGAGAAGGGGAGTAAAGGAAAAATGACAAAGTATATATGGGGGAAAAAAAAAGAAAACAGACAGTGAAATCTACTAAATGCTCTGATACAGCAATGGTTGCTGCGTTAACTTTAAAGAAAATCACCACCTGTGTTTACAGTTGGAAACGCTTGAAAATCAGGCCAGACCCGCCAACCTATGGATCATCAGTACGTCAGAAGGGTCAGTAGGGGATCATTTACTGATATTTTTATGGGATTGGTTTGAACATCAGTTTGGAGATGAAGTATGCACAGACCGAGTGTACTGCAAAAAGCTTCTTGAGTGCGCCCCCCCCGGAAAGCAAGACAACCCAGAGGCTCCACGCTCAACAGTGGCCATTACTTACGGTGTTGACACAAGGGACTTCGTTCTGGCACTTGCTCTCAAGACCAAGACACTACTGCAAGAGGGACAGCTGATCCAAATTTACCCAGACCTTAGCTATGCCATGCACTAGAAGAAGAAGCGTTATGATGGTGTTCACGCCACGTTGAGAGAGGTGGATATACTGCATGGAATGGTGTTCCGTGCATGACTACACAACATTCATGAGGGCAAAGATTTTCTTTTCATGGACCCAGAAGACATCATAAAGTGATTCAAAAGCACACTAGCTGTCCACCAGATTGTGAGGGGAATAGGAACACTGAATCAGAAGATGGCACCTGAACTAAAAGGCCTTCAGCTGGCATGCCTCAGCTAAGTATTTCCCCTTACAACTGCTTATGCTGCTTAGATTGTACTGCTGTTTAATACACCGATAGTTTTCCTGGCACTTGTTTGATGCCTAGTGGAACTTTCTTTGCAGTGCAGACCAGCAATAATGGTACTTCAGAGACTTTTGTTTTCTTAATTTCTTATACTTGCTTCCCTCTCCTTTCTATGTGTAACCCCCTTGTTACCCGGGGTTACTAGAATCCCAGTAAGACCTAGTGGTAGGCAGGGAAGGCAGCTTGTGAAACTCCAGTTAAATGGGTTTCACACTGTCTCACTCTGTTCTCAGTCACAGCTGAGACTTGAGAGATGACATCACCATAGAACTGTTCGAGCTGCATAAGCCACATTGGAATCTGCAGCTCAGGGAGTGAGTTTAGAACTTTGGGAGTTTTCAAAGGCAGTTTCTGTTTACCTTTTGTTGGAGAAGGAGGTGTGATCCTGTTTACCTTTTGAAAGTAGTGGAGACCGCTGTCCAGGTCTCAGTGTCCCCTCCCTCCGGGGGGGTGGAATGGAAGAAAAGTCCCTCTGTGGATTCCAGGGGCAATCCCCTATTTCCACTATGGAAGAAAGCTGCCTGTTTTTCAGTGTCTGTTCTTGTATAACAGTAAAAGAAGTGGTACTTCGCCTGTGGGGCACCTGCAACGAATGGGTGAGTGTTTTGCTCCATTTGAAGGGGCAAACCAATTGTTTCATCAGTTTGGAAATATAAAGGAAGTCGGGATGTGGACTGCTATTTTGGGAGGACTATTTTACTAGGACAAACAAATAGAGCAGTCAAAAAGTCTAAAGTTTTAATGGATTTCAAGTAATGCTGTAGAGGGGGTGCTTCTGATCATCCACTGTTTAATCTACATTTTCACAGTTTAAGTTTATGTTTGTCCAGAGAAATGGCCAGGTATGGGCTGTGGGAGCTGGAGGTGGGAACACCCCCCATCTTTAGTAACCAGGTCCACTTCTACGGATTTCTTCTGTGATTTGCTACTTGCCTCATGCGCCTGGCCAGTGATGAGGTGGGTACCCAGACGTGGGTTGCAACTTGAAAATCTCTCTAGGAGTTGCAGACTCTATGTGGTGTGGGGAGCCACAGGATGGGAAATATTCTCCTTGTTTGATGGGAGTTCATGGAAGTAAGAAAACACATCTCTCTAGGAGTCGCAGACTCTATGTGGTGTGGGGAGCCACAGCTTGGGAAAATATACTCCTTGTGTGATGGGAGTCTCTCCAAGTAAAGTTTGGGTTCATTCTCAAATGGACCGTCAGTCAAGTTGCCGGCAGGGGAGCCGGGCCAGTCGGGCTGTGTATCCAAAGCGCATGCAAGTCTGGGCTGAGTGCCTGGTGGGTCCAGAGCCAGACAATAGTAAAAATGTGTTCATTCTTCAAATGGACCGCCTTTAGTCTCTATCTGCATATACAGTGAACGTAGCCCCTTGGGGGACCATTCAATGCTCTGTCATGTGTCAGCTAGTTTTGAATAAAGCCACACTGAAAAATCCCAATCCTGGTTCTGGATATTACAGTTATTGCTTCCTGTAGTTGGATTTACTTGGGTGCCCCTGTGCAGAGTAGCCAAACCTAAGTCCCTTGCGCCAGGTAACCTCATCCTCCCCGAACCCAGGTCCCCACCAGGTATTGCTGCCAACGCCAACAGCATGCCACCTGTCATTTTAGTAGAAAGGCAGGGTGATGGGTTACAAAAATGGAGGCGCCGCTGGGATTTGTTCGGGAAGGAAGGTGCTTGGGCAAGTGGGCTAGCGTTTTGGCTATCTGGCAGTAGGTAGCCCAAAAAGTTGAAGCAATTTCCCTAGTGTGTTGCTGTGTGCTGTGAATCTTGTGCTGCTGTTTAAAAAATGTCAACTGTTTACCAAGGAGCTGTAAAGCCAAAGAGTGTGCCCTTGTCCTGCATCATTAAAAAAAAAGTTTACAGCATTTTTGTCAGTTTTAAAATGAATTTCTGTGAAGGAAAGTGTGGAAAACTATGGGTAGCAACAGAGAAAATATGCCCTGGACGTTGGAAATGCTTTCTGTGCAAAGTTAGAGACTGCAGAGTAATGGCAATGTTACATGGTTGAAATGGGCTCCCGCCGTGGAGTCAGTTGAAGAAAAAAAAAGTGCATTTTACAGTTTAAATTTGCCTGCTCGACGATCGCCGTGAAGAGAGGAGCCCTCGTGAGGAAGAAGATGCTCATTTGCATGGTGTCGTGTGGTTGGTCAGTTTGCCATTAGTCCCGGCCCTCAGCCAGCTCTTCTGTGACTGCTTCAGCATTCAAGAGGGAGACAGAGAGTAGTGCGTGTACTGGCAGTGGAGGAGCGTCGCGAGGATTCAAAGCGCTGTGAAATAGTTCAAAAAGTGACTTTTAAGTTTAAAATCGGGCTCAACCCGCAAATCGATCATGGAATTAGTGGATTTTGTGGTAAAAACGATGATCGAGGAGACTGCCCGCCCGTTTGCATTCTGAGGCCTTCAAAAATCTGGCTGCAGGCCATTTTACCCCATCGCAGGAAGTTGCTACAATAACAGTGAGTAAACAATTAAAAAACTGCTCAATCAGTGATTTTCAGAAAATGCCATATAAAATGTGTGTGCAGCTGTATAGTCGCTTTGCAAGTAGCGACTGTGTGATGTCCTGCTGGCAAGTGCAAGTCTGTAAAGCCATTGAATGTGTGCATAGCAATGAAAGTAGCCTCAGTTTTAAGTTTGCAGCCAGAGAGAGACTGTGGGTTGTAAAAAAGTGCAACACTAGTAGAAGCAGGCAATCCTGTGCTGAAACCTGAAGTTTTAAGGGACTGTAATTAAATGAATGTTGCCATCATGTGAAAAGTCCAAGGAAAATCCTGTAAATGTGTGAACAGCCAGATCAGAGCAAATTGTGCAGTTTGAGTAAAAGTTATCAGTAGCTGTTGTAAATCGGGTGTGCAGTGGCTTGACCCAGAGTCTAAATGTTGATGCACAGGAGTGCTGCCGCCGCCATTACAGGGTGGGGTAGTAAAGTAAACACAGCAGCAGAGGAGGAGCCATTTTAAAGCTACAGAGTGTGTTCATTTAAAGTGGGACTTTCAGTTACAGTGAATTTTGTTTGTTCTTCTGCAGTTATGGCCTCAGGACCAGCTCGTTACCCGGATCATGCCCGGGTTGCAGTAACAGCAGCAGTAAATAGACTGAGAGATATTGAAAAGTGGTGCTATGGAGGGCAACTCCCTCCTGATGTGGCAATTCCTAATTATCCAGTGCGTGTATGCCAGATGTGCTTGAGTGCAGGAAGGGATGTCTTCATGATTCCTCACTGTGCTGGATGTCTACAAAAATATGGCTTGTATAAAGCACCTCCAATTCGTTTGGCTCCCACATGGACAAAAATTCAAGAATCTGCAGTTGGCAGCACACAGCATCAGGCGGAGCCTGTGGAGGAAGGTCCCTCAGGTGAGTGTGGCACAAAGTTAGAGGGTGCAGAATTAGAGACTGAATCTGAAATTGAAGTTTTGGATGCTGGATCTCAGAAAGAAAGTTCGGATAAAGCATCAATAGACCCCTGGGTGGGGGTGGGGGGCTAGCCCAAGTTTCGCAGGTGAAGATGAGATGCGGGAGGCCTTTGAATGGGAGGTGTCGACCTCCGCTCCTAGTGATGAATGGATAGTCTCAGGGGTGAGAACGACTGCTCACTCCTGGGCTCAGATCCTCAGTGAAGAGGAAGATAAGGGGGAACCTATGTGGCCTTGTGAGAAAGAAACGGGTACACAGCCTCAAGATCTTGCCTCAGAGGAATGTGTTCAAGAAGATGGTGATGCCACTGCCCTGGCTTTACAAGAAGAAGTAGTCAGGGATCCGTTTTTAATTTCTTTGAGGATGCAAAGCTGGCAGAACCAGGACTGGCCACCCCCAAGCCAGGCCAGCGGTCTCAGATTGACCAAAGCAAGTAAAGAGGAGAGACTGGTTCGTAGAAAGGCCAATGAAGTCTATGGTATGACCTTTCCTACCTTTCCTCGGACAGTCTGGGAGGTGATTGAGGACTGCAGGAAATCCTGGATCTGGGATGAAGCAATGAAACATGTGCATCCTGGGGCCAACCAGCATGTAAAAAATAGACTGTTCCATGAAAAGTATACACAGTGGAAGACAGGCAGGACACTGTTTATGGACAGAGTGAGAATAGTGGATGGAGAGGGACGTGAAGTCTCCCACTGTGTGAGTTATGTTCACCCAGACGGGGTAATAATTCAAGCCCCTGACCCCCGGTACTATTGGCCTCAGTGCAAGGACCTCCCAGTAATTAAGCCCGTACCTACAAAATGGAGAGCCGAGCAGTGGTAGTCAATACTGCCACATCTAGACTGTGAAGTGCCCTTATTGATCCGCCAATATGAATAACCAAGGACTCAGGTGCTCCACATTCTTCAGTCTACAGTGTACTGTCTTGTTCAGCTACCATCTACTGGCCCACCAGATGACTTCAGATCCAGAGAGGACACCAGCCCAACTGTTTCCTGTTCATCGCCTGGTAATCGGACGACGTCGGACCAGCTGTTTTCTTTTTGTTCCTGTTCTAAGGTTCCTTCTCCAGAGATGACATCAGCCCAGCTGTTTCCAGATATGCCCTCCTGTGTTCCCGCAAGATGTCCGCCCAGCTGTATCAGAAGAAATGTTGCAGGGAGAGTCTTCGGCTGGGGTGCAGGTCGGTGCCTAGTTTTATACTTCAAGAGGCTGGTAAGTCCGAAAAACCTTCTTTTTTTCTATCTTTATGACATTGCAGTACACACCCTACACTACAGACTTCAAAAATGTGTGAACTGTCTGCAAAGACTCTCCCCTTTGGGATTTTGGCCTTCTAGAACTGTATTTCACGGGGCTCCGGCCCAGGAGAGACTCTTTATTGGACTAGCCTTCAGGCCTTGTGGTCACTAGTTGAGACTTTTAGGGCACTCCATCCCCCCAAATGTGTATTGTAACCAATGTCATTATTGTACTCTAATGTAAATACTGTTTTTCTACCTTTTTCTAAAAATCTTTTTGGGATTGTTCAGTGTTTTTTCTGTATGGTAGGGGTTGTTGTTGTTTTTAGGTAGACTGTGTATGCAGATTAGGAGTGTGTTTTGTTTTGTCTTTTTCTTACAGGTGTTCCTGGGAAGACAGAAGAGAAGACAAGAAGAGGAGGAGGGGCTCATCGGAGTTCCTCGTCAGTGCTTTATTGTGTTAGAATTTAAAGTGCTGTTTAGTAGTTGCAGGTTGCCCAAGGTCGGGGAGGTCCCTGGTTTTGTTTTTGTTTGGGATGTTATGTTAGAGGCAGATAGGTTTTCCCTAGAGGGTTAGGGGGGATGGACAGGCTGTGGCCCTGACCTGCAGTAGGGGCCGCAGTGCTGATCTATCACGGTTATGCTCTGGATGGTTCTACCAGAGCCACTCGGTGTCCATAGTAAGTGGATAGTGTAGAGGCTGACATGTCAGCTATAGGCCTCTAGGCCCTTAGTGTTGCCTGCCTGTGCTTGCACATGGTAGGAGGGGGCCTGATCACCCCCCTCCGCAGGTAGCACATAGGGTGGGATGGCCTAAGGCCAGGTGCATAATGACTGGGGAAAGTCATTTTCCTGGTCAAGGGCAAGTGTAACGCCCTTGTTACCTGAGGTTACTAGAATCCCAGTAAGACCTAGTGATAGGCAGGGAAGGCAGCTTGAGAAACTCCAGTTAAATGGGTTTCACACTGTCTCACTCTGTTCTCAGTCACAGCTGAGACTTGAGAAATGACATCACCATAGAACTGTCGCAGCTGCATAAGCCACATTGGAATCTGCAGCTCAGGGAGTGAGTTTAGAACTTTGGGAGTTTTCAAAGGCAGTTTCTGTTTACCTTTGTTGGAGAAGGAGGTGTGATCCTGTTTACCTTTTGAAAGTGGTGGAGACCGCTGTCCAGGTCTCAGTGCCCCCTCTCCGGGGTGGAATGGAAGAAAGTCCTCTGTGGATTCCAGGGTAATCCCTATTTCCACTATGGAAGAAAGCTGCCTGTTTTCAGTGTCTGTTCTTGTATAACAGTAAAAGAAGTGGTACTTCGCCTGTGGGGCACCTGCAACGAAGGGTGAGTGTTTTGCTCCATTTGAAGGGCAAACCAATTGTTTCATCAGTTTGGAAATATAAAGGAAGTCGGGATGTGGACTGCTATTTTGGGAGGACTATTTTACTAGGACAAACAAATAGAGCAGTCAAAAAGTCTAAAGTTTTAATGGATTTCAAGTAATGCTGTAGAGGGGGTGCTTCAGATCATCCACCGTTTAATCTACATTTTCACAGTTTAAGTTTATGTTTGTCCAGAGAAATGGCCAGGTATGGGCTGTGGGGCTGGAGGTGGGAACACCCCCCATCTTTAGTAACCAGGTCCACTTCTACGGATTTCTTCTGTGATTTGCTACTTGCCTCATGCGCCTGGCCAGTGATGAGGTGGGTACCCAGACGTGGGTCGCAACTTGAAAATCTCTCTAGGAGTCGCAGACTCTATGTGGTGTGGGGAGCCACAGGATGGGAAATATTCTCCTTGTTTGATGGGAGTTCATGGAAGTAAGAAAACACATCTCTCTAGGAGTCGCAGACTCTATGTGGTGTGGGGAGTCACAGCTTGGGAAAATATACTCCTTGTGTGATGGGAGTCTCTCCAAGTAAAGTTTAGGTTCATTCTCAAATGGACCGTCAGTCAAGTGGCCGGCAGGGGAGCCGGGCCAGTCGGGCTGTGTATCCAAAGCGCATGCAAGTACGGGCTGAGTGCCTGGTGGGTCCAGAGCCAGACAATAGTAAAAATGTGTTCATTCTTCAAATGGACCGCCTTTAGTCTCTATCTGCATATACAGTGAACGTAGCCCCTTGGGGGACCATTCAATGCTTTGTCATGTGTCAGCTAGTTTTGAATAAAGCCACACTGAAAAATCCCAATCCTGGTTCTGGATATTACAGTTATTGCTTCCTGTAGTTGGATTTACTTGGGTGCTCCTGTGCAGAGTAGCCAAACCTAGGTCCCTTGCGCCAGGTAACCTCATCCTCCCCGAACCCAGGTCCCCACCAGGTATTGCTGCCAACGCCAACAGCATGCCACCTGTCGTTTTAGTAGAAAGGCAGGGTGAGGGGTTACATATGGTTTTGGGGTGGGGGGTGGGATCTGTTTATGTCGTGCAGTTATGTTTGTGTATAAATGTTATCATTAGCTCTGTTCCAGACAAATTTACTTTGAATGTGATCTACTGAATTATATCTGTAATGCTGTGCAGCCTTTAAACCACTTTAATTACACAAACTTTGCAAGTTACTACAGTTTAGCATGGCACTCATTCTCCTTCGATTCTCGTCAGACAGAGACTTTGAAAGACATTTCTTTTATATATTCTGTACTTGCCTTGCTCCTCTTTGGCTCACTTACACGGCTGAACGAATTAATGTTGCTGGACTATAACTGAATGTGTTGTAGGCAATACCCGCCCCCCCCAAAAGGATGCAGTTTATGGCATAAGACAATGTCTTTTTTGCATGTATTAAGAGGAGTGGTGCCTTCAATGCATTTCTTTTACTGAATATGCTCTATGTCCAGAAAATGTACTATATGTGTTTTGAAAACTCAACAAAGTTATAAAAAAGTAGAGCCTAACCAGTGCCTTCTAAACTGGCAGAAGTGCTTCCCCTGCCCTACTGGTCCCCCTAAACAGTCATACACACACATATTTAATGCACCCTAGCATTCTCCTTCTCTGTTATGACACTCAGTTCTTTTACTTCCTTCTCTGCAAGACGAGAAGCTTCAGTGATCCTACTTGTTTTTCCTCCTCAAGTATAGCATTGTGCATTTGGTTTCACGGTATCTGAAACTCCAAGAGTCCAACCAGTCACCCAACATGTTAAGACCCTGCTTCTTTTTGCTCGGGCTCTGCATCCACTCCCATCTGTATGTGCTACATTACTCCACTCTGTGCTGCCACCACAGCTGCCAGCTTCCAAACACCCCTGGCTTGCATCCCAGGGGCAGGGTCGCCCCCTATCTCCCCCGACAGAGACGGGTGGGTAGCTTGGGACCGGGAGCCAGGTGGCAGTGTGAGGTCTGCTCCGTGGGGTGGACATCATCTAGCAGAGGCAGAACATCCAATTTTTCATATGTAACCCCTCAGGAGGTATGACGTGCAATGACATGGGCGCTGGTAGCGCAACGTCTGTCACACCTCCCCACAAAGCCGGCACTGGTAGCTACTGATCTCCAGACTCCGCCAGGGATCAGTATTGTAAACATCACTCCCCCCTCCACCAGAGAAGGAGAGCGGTCATCTGGATACTCTGTCCTTCTCTCTCCCCCCTTCCCCAGCCAGCCCTCTGACTCCTGAGTCTGTTCCTAAACCCGGAAGTCGGCATACCAGATGGAAGCTCTACCACTGTGCAGCCAGACCAGCCCCAAGCCCCTCCTGACGTTTGTTCCTACCCTCAAAGGAGTCCAACATAATTGTCAGCTAAGTGCCACCAACCACATTAAGCAGCCTGCTGGGGACCCCAGCTTCCATACTGTTGATTAATAAATTCAAAGGGAATGTAAACAATGTTAATTACAGTTTTTAATATAATTAAAAATCTGGGCATGTGTGAAGCCTATTTATTCACGCTTGGGTATTGTTTTATGTAGTGTTTTTGTTTTGAAATGGTCCTATTTTTTCCTTATTTAGGGCCCCATAGTAATGCAGCCATTTTCCTGTTCAATATTCTTTTTTTTTTTTTCTCCACCCTGCCCCCTGGAGTCTGACTCCTTCGGGTTCACCAAGTTTCGGCCCCTTGACCAACCATTCTAAACCCTGCTGCCTCACCTGCCTCCAGATTCCCTACACTTTGGAGACACCGCCAATGGTCCAGCTCATCTCTGCTGGTGAGCCCCCTGCTGCCACCAGGGGAGAAGTACCTTTGACATTGGGGGATGATGGCCTGGGGCAGCAAGGATGGTGCATTGGGTGGATGGCAGCAAAGGGGATTCCATGGGGGGGCCATTTTCCTGTTTTCTCCCTCCGTCCCTCCCACGTGATGGCTGCACGCTCATGGCATCCTGGGAAGGATGCATGGTGGCACATGTTCACCCACATCATCAAGTGCGCCTCCACTGGCTGACCATCAGGAGCAACTCAATGAGTGGTGCAGGCCGAACCATCCCTCCCAGGGAGGAAAGCATCCGTGCAGACACTCAACCTTCCCCGGCCAGTCTCCACTCCTGTTGTACTGGGTGGAAGGCTTGAAGCCCTGAGTCGCCAGTATGCCAAAATATTAATTTTGTAATGACTTACCACTTCCAGAACGCAGTTACATCAGTTGAGCTGAAGACTACAATGAAGCAGAACGCAGTGATACTGGCTGACCTTATATCACTGTGTCCCACATTATCGTAGTCTTCAGATCAACTGATGTCACAGGGTTCCAGAATTGCTAAGTAATTAAAAAAGACAGCAAGTGAAAAATGGGCAACTCGCAGCACCAGTGTAAAAAGAATACTCAGATATGAGAGCTACAGCTGCAGAGTTTTATTCAGCAGTAGACACAAGGTACAAAACAATCTCAATATTTCACTTTCCAAACAGAAGCTTTGTCAGGAGTGAGTCATCCAATAAGGAGATAACATGATAGACAGGCCGCTCCACTGCAAATTTAAAGTGACAGTGCAGAAAGTGACAGTGCAATATGGTACATTAAACAAATACACTAAAAAACATTTTAGCAGTGAACAATATTCACGGTCCCCTTCAAAACCAGTTGAGATGTATCTGAAACAGAAAACAACATCAGGTATCTGTATCATTCACAAAAATGCAATGATATCAAGCCTATCATTTAGACCTGGGGTTTTGTAGCTCTTGCATCAAAAATGCCCCTCTTTTAGATAAGGGCATCAATATCATCTACCCTTGATCCAATTAATACCTTCTCTATACCAATAAAAGAAATCCTATGATCTGTTGGGGACTCCGCAGTTAAAACATGGGATGCCAAGACATACTCCATGTTTGCCTTAGATAACACCCACATATGGTCTCCTACTCTTTCTTTCAATTTTCTTTTGGTTTTACCAATGTAAAACCTACCACAACAGCACTCAGCCTTATTGATCAAGTGGTATCACAAATGATCAAATAGGTAACAGAAAATGCCTGTCCTGTAGAGGTAATTTTAAAACTGTCACCGACTTGCATCACATTACAATGTTTACATCTGCCACAATGATGGCACCCCTTTGGTAAGGGTGGTAACCAAGTCTTTGGTCTAGTGTATGGTTGTAAACTGTGTGTGATTTGATTAGTCAGATTCCTGCCTCTACGAAAAACCATACGGGGAACTGATCAGTGTTTCGATTTAACTTAGGTTCTGCATGTAAAATACCCCAGTTCTTTTTGAATATTGCCTCCACAACAGCAGATGGGTGTTAAATGTGGTCACAAAATTAAGGCATTTTTCATCCCCCCATTTCTCTGCTGCAGAGACAATTCACTCCTGTTGGTTGCTGCTGCTCTCTGATAGGGTACATCCACATCTTTTCTAGAATACCCTCTAGAAACAAATCTATCTGCTGATGCAGTTGTATGTGACCGAAACATTTCAACTTGGCTGCAATTACGTCGTACCCTCAAGAACTGTCCTGTGGGTACCTTTCTGATGTTGTGGCGGGGATGGCAGGAACTAGCTAGAAGAATTGTGTTCCTGTCCATCGGTTTTCTAAACAGATTAGTAACCACTCCCTGTTCCTGATTCTTAATGATGCAGATATCCAGAAATTAAATATTAGTGTAACTACTAGTCACTGAAAACCTTAAATTCTGCTTACTGTCATGCAGATATTGAACAAAATAATCAAGTTCTTTCACAGTTCCCCGCCGCACCACCATATCGTCAATATACTGTCTCCACAGTTCTATTTTTGAAAAGAAAGGATTTGAGATCTGTTGATATATCACCTGCTCCTCCCAGAGGGCCATGTATACATTTGCAAAGTTGGGGGCAACGGTCGCCCCCATAGCTGTCCCACTGATTTGCAATAAAAATTCCCTAGAAAGGTAAAGGCATTGCATTCAAGCACAAACTTGGCCAACATAACAAAAACTTTCGTAGGTGGCAACACATTCACTCCCCTTCTATCCAAATAATTTGCCATAGCACTAAGTCCATCTTGATCCAGAATGTTAGTGTACAAGGATTCCACACTGAGGGTCACCAATAAATATGACTCCTCAATATGGAGATCCTGTAAAACTGTCAACATTTCTGTTGAGTCTCTAACATGGGACCGAAGGCTCAGTATGATGGCTTAATACAATGATCAATGTACTGTGACAAAGGTTCAGTGAGAGAATTTATCCCTGAAATGATGGGGCATCCTGGAGGAGATACAATGGACTTATGAACCTTTGGCATTAAGTATATTGTAGCTCTCATAGGATGCTCAGTAATGAGAACTTTTTTAGCATCCTCATGTATAACACCATTTACCCATGCCTCGCTGATGTTAAAATCAACCTCTTTCTTAAAGGTATCAGTGGGGTCACACTTGGTAAACTTTGATAAAATTTTGTACTGGCCAGTTGTCATTGTACCTCTGCAATGTAATCACTAGTGTTTAACATGACCACTCTACTATCCTTGTCAGCCTACTTGATAGTTATGTCCTTATTACATTCAAGGTGCTTGAGTGCCTCATACTTTTCTATGGTCATACTAACAAATATCGGGACAAACTCTCTCTCTGAGAATCTCCAGATCACTTTCACACGATTTAAGGAAGGTATTCACAACAAGATTAGCTGACAGCATATAAGCTGATTTAGGTCAAAATCTTTGGATGGACAGGACGTCACCCCCCTGATGGTGATGTTTCAGTTGTAGCCACTTGTTCTCATTCTGGGGCACTGTCATTCTCCTCAGCTTGAAAAATGCATTTGAGATTCAAATTATGTGCAAGTCTCTGAAAATTAATTGTGGTCTCAAAAAAAATCAATACAGTTTGTTAGAACAAACTTAAGTCCCTTTTCCAAAACGGACAACTCAGCAAGTGTCAAATCATAGTTCGATAATTAATCACATTAGAGACAGCTACATCCTGAAATTCTAATAGCCCCTTGACTATGACTGGTCCAATTCAATCCATTGCACCCCCTGTAGCTTTTTTCCCTGCCCCTGGCCTCTGCCCCTTATTACGGTGGTGCCTACCACCTCTCCTTATGTGTTTTGTTGTGTGTGCTGTGCATAATGCGTATTTGGCAGGAAATAAAGCTACATTACTATGGGGCCCCAAATGAGGAAAATTAGAACTATTTAAAAAAAATAAAGAAATGGACTAGACAATGATGTCAGAAAAAGACCAATGGTCCACCCAGTTTGCCCAAATTCCCTTGGTAACCCTGGGTCCTACTGTCCATCCAGGGTCATGGCCCTCCCCCTTATCCTCCTTCCAGTTTCTGTTTCTTTAAGTGACCACTATACCCTTCATTCTGTCCCAACTGTGCTTGAAACCATTAACTGTTTTAGTGACCACCACTTTGACTGGTAGACTGTTCCATGGCTTCACTACCCTTTCTGTAAAATACAGTAACACTTCCTTGTGCATCTCCTGAAGCTCCCTCCTGTCAGTTTCCACTCATGCCCTCGCGACCTCAAACTAGTACTCAAGCTAAATAGTTCCTCGCAGTTTACCTTAATTCCTTTTAGGAACTTGAAGGTCTCCATCATATTTCTCCTCTCCCTACTGGTCTCCAGTGAGTACAGTGCCTTGAGGTGCTCCTCGTAAAGTCTGCACTGTTGGCCCTGAAAACATAAAACAATACACTGGGGTGGTCAGACTTAACATGCTGAAATTTACAGTTATATTAAAAAAATGCAAACAACTGACTCTTTGGACATCCTCCTGGTTGCATACCTCTCTCTAAATTCCCACAATATACTGCAGAGGTATTTAAGCAGTGGCTGACTGTACTCAATAAAAGATTATTGCCCATGGAGGCACTTTTTCTGAGATCCCTTGCGGTGAACAGTGCCTTTCCACCCAATTCTTTGGATAGATCCTTAACCCACAGGGCCTTTATTCATTTGTCCTGCTCCAGGCTCAGTATAAAATACCCCATGGCTTCTTTCATAAGTATTTGCAGCTAAAATCTTATTTGTGACCAATGCAGGAAGCACTGGCAGCAGTGGCTGAAAACCCCCCACTAGTAATAAAATTACTTCTATCACAGAGACATGGTACCACTCTAGACCACGGTATCAGTCTGGCCTACCTTGCTTTGGGAGAGAAACCAGAAGACTCTACTGAGTCGATTAGAGCCCATTGGTCCTTGGAATTGGGGACTGACCTACTGGTTACTAACTGGAAGATGGCCTCCCCTCTTATGCTTAAGGCCTCAGGATCCCCATATTGGAAAGAGTTTTCATGGAAATTACGATATAGATTTTTCTGCACTCCTGCTGTGGTAGCTAGTTTTACAGGCGATCCTGAAGGAAAGTGCTGGAGGGGATGTGGAGCAGTACATGCAGACCAGACTCATATTTTGGAATTGCAACATGCTGGGTCCTTATTGGGGGGAGGTAGTGCAGGAACTGGTGGCAATATATGAAAACCCAGGTCTTTTTACCTCTGGGTATATACTGACAGCTACTACCCCATTTGGTCTAGAAGTAGAGAAGAATGTATACCTGTAAACTACATTGCTAATATTGGCAGCAAAAAAGGTAATAACCAGACTATGGGGAATGAATAGGCTGCAAACTAAGGGACAGTGGCTAAACTTGACATGAGAGATATATAGGATGGAGAGGATGGCGGCCAGAGTATGGGATAGAGTGGAGGTATTTGATACAAAATGGAGAAAATGGATTATGTATCAGTTAAGCACTTATTCAGACTTTGTTCCCTGAAGCTAGTCAAATCAGTACTGGAGAAATGTTAAAATGAGACTTGTCTAGTTCATGTGATTAATTAGTCCTGATGTTGGATGAGTTTTTTTTTTTTTAAGTCCAATGTATAATTATATAAACTGAATGAATATATTTATGTAAAATGTCTTGTATAATGTATAAATGTCCTCGTGCCTAATAAAAAAATTTTATTATTAAAAAAAAAAAAAAAAAAAGAAAATGCAAACAACATTGCTTATGTTACCTTTAAAAACAATGTCCCCAGCGCAAATCCCTGCAGGATGCTGCTGAGTACCCCCTCCTCTCATACTCTCTGTCCACAACTCATTGCTTCTAGCCCCACATAAACATAGAATTTGATGGCAGATAAGGACTGTTTGGCCCACCAAGTCTGCCCATTTTTCCCTACCTCCATTATCACTGAAGTCACTACTTGATCTCAGGCATTTTCTCCCTCACCCCTTCCTTTCCACTAAGATTCCCTTATGCTTATCCCATGCATTCTTGAACCCCACCGATGTTTTCACCCTCACCACCTCCGCTGGAAGGCTGTTACAGGAATCCACCACTTTTTCTGTGAAGAAGTACTTTAGCACATCTCTCCTCTGCTTGGTCACATCTGTCCTGAATATACCCCCTCCAGTTTCATAGCATGTCCCCTCGTTCATCAGGATCTTATTTTCTGAAAAATACTTTCCTCTTGCACCTTATTTATCCCCGTGAGGTATTTAAAGATCTCTATTATCTCTCCTCTCTTCCACAGTGTCTGTACTGAGGTAGTTTGTCTTTCCTCGTAAGGCTGTTGATGCAGATGTGTACCATTTTAGTTGCTCTTCTCTGGACTACCTCCACTCTGTGTATTTCCTTCCAGAGATGTGGTCTCCAGAACTGGGCACAGTACTCAAGGTGGTGTTTCAACAGACGTCTATACAGGGGCAATACCACCTCCCTCTTTCCGCTGGTGATATCCCTCCCTATGCACGCCAGCATCCCACAAGCCCTAACTGCCTTGTCACCTTTAGGTTGTCAGATATGATTACCCCCAGGTCTCTTTCCTGCTTGGTGGTCATCAATACTACCGTTCCACCCATTTTGTATTCCGCCCCTGGGTTTCCGTGCCCTAAGTGCATTATTTTATACTTCTTTTGCATTAAACCCAGATGCCATACCCTAGCCCACTCAAAGTTTTCTCAAATCCCTGCTTTTCCTTTCCACCTTCCAATCCCCCACCCCCGTGTGTCCACCCTATTGCAGATTTCGGTGGTATCCACAAGAGGGAGAACCCTCTTTCAGCTCCTCTGCAATGTCACTTATAAAGACATTAAAGAGGACCAGGACCAGCACTGTACTTTTATAAATGTACTCCAGTGCTGTTATTAACTTCTTGTGTGTAATCACTATTCTATGCAATGACTCCATAAGTTGGTATTCCTCTTTATGTATTGTTCATGTATCTTGCCCAGGTCCATCTTGAAAATGAGCTTGCTCAATGGTTTTCGCCTGGCTAAAGATTTTGGTTTTGATTGATTGACTGATCCCTGATGCACCTCACTAGTCACTCTCCCTTCCTTGGAGTAAACTCAGTTTACCACCACCCTCTGTTGCCTATCCCCTGACCTATTTCTCACCCAGTGTACCACCTTTGTACCCACTCCTAAGCTACCCAGCTTGCTTACTCATCTATGTAGAATGGTGTCCAAAGCTTTACTGTAATCCAGGTAGACAATGTCCACCACTTCACCCAGATCCAATTCCTTGGTCTCCCAATCAAAGAAATTTATCAGATTCATCTGATATGACCTCCTTGCTGTGAATCCATGCTGCTTCAGGTCCTGAAACCCACTGGATTCAAGATATTCAACAATCCTTTCTTCTAACACTGATTCCATTAACTTTACCATCACTGATGTCAGGCTGACTGACCTATAATTGCCAGCCTTCTACTCCCCCCCTACCATTTTTATGAAGTGGGACTACATCTGCCTTCCTCCAGTCCTCTGGAACCACTCCTTTTTCCAGTGAGCTGTTAAATAGGACTGTCAGTGGTGCAGTTAGTACCTCCTTGAGCTCCCTCAATACCCTTAGATGCACCCCGTCTGGC
Organism: Neoceratodus forsteri; assembly: GCA_016271365.2. NCBI lineage: Eukaryota > Metazoa > Chordata > Ceratodontiformes > Ceratodontidae > Neoceratodus > Neoceratodus forsteri. The sequence continues at coordinate 186,688,576 of CM028129.1, forward strand.
CCCAAGCAAGTTAGCAATTCACTTTTTGCATTCCTCATTTATACCGCACTAGTGTACTTTGCGCAGCAGCTTCTCATGCGCTAGTGTCAACATCTTTGCCTCTGTCCACACCCTCGAAGGTGATCAGATTTGCTTGGGATGATTTGACCCTCATAAACATATGCTGAGAGGGGGCAAGAATCTTGGCCTCTAAGGCCCCATCCACACTACACCGCTCAGACCCAGTAACGGATGCAAACCATTACTGCTGGGGAGCGGTACAGTGCGGCCATACTGCGGCGGCGGCCGGTATGGTACCGCCAGTACACACTGTGTGAGCCGGGTGACCATTACAGCAGCATGCGGTCCCACAATGTATCTCACGCCGTGCTACGGGCCCTGTAGGGGACTGTTACCTTGTGTCCACACCACGGCCAGTAATGCTACCGGGGCGTCACCGGTTTCATAACCGTTGCTGAAACCACCTCATATGTGGTTTCAAGCAACAGTTACGAAACTGCCTCTGTAACGTTACAGGTGTAAACGCAAACTGTTGCGGTAACGGTTTGGGCCCTCTGTAACGTTACAGAGGCATAGTGTGGACAGGGCCTAGGTGCTCCATTATTCAGTCCCTGGGAATGGATTTTACGTCAGCAAATTGGGGCTCATATTACAGGCTTCCTCACTCTCTTGGCAACTAGCAACAAAGACAAGAACCAGTTGAAGTGTGGCCAGCAGTCAGTGTATAAAGATGTGCTTAGAAGGAGCTCCTGAACTTTGATATTTCAAACATCCATAAACTCCATTTATTAACACTGGACTGTATTTAGTTTGTGATATTTGGATTCTACATTGGCTGTTTGAGAAACTGGTGAATTTTGACCTTTGGATGAGAAGGTAAAACCTCGGCAAACCACTTAGCCCGATGGAGGGAAAAGGAATGCACAATGGCCACCAGAAGGAACGTATGACAGTGGGACAGGCTAAGATGGTATCAGCCTGAATGAGCCTTCCGACAGCACCTTTCTGCAGCAATCCGAGATATGGATCAAAAAGTTGAAAATCTGGGTACTTGTTTTACCACTATGGAGACCAAAATGGATGGCCTGGCTACCAATACCAAATTAGCTACAGAATCAGTGGACAACTCTGCAGTGGCTGCTGCAGACATTCTCTCACAGAACAAAATGCTGCACACCCAACTAGAAAACAGAGCCAGGGCTAATAAAATAAGGCTGCTTGGGGTTCCATAAACTGCTGAAGGTACAGACCAGTTTGCTGTTGTCTTACATCTTCTCAAAACTCAACTTAACTTAGGCCTGCAAGAAATGCTATATAAAGTCATCAACCAACCTCGGACTATAATGCTCATTACCAGTGGACTGCATGTGCATGATACTATTCCACAATCAACAAGCACTGGTGGACTTTTTAAACTTGAGTGAGATGCCCAATCTATTTTTCCCCAGACTTAATATTTGAAACCAGACAGTGCTGCAAAGTTTATGATGTGGTACGAGTGGAACTCAAAGCCTTTGGACTTACACATGCCTTACAATTACTGGCCTGCCTACGGATCAATTATACAGGAAAGAGATTCATATACGATTTTCTACTGACAACATTGATGTACGTTTGCATGATGTGCATGTGCATCTTTACGCAGACGCAATTGTTTACTGTGTTGGAGAGAGCAGGAGTGTGGTCTAGAAGTCGCTTCAGGAAAAGTTTGATGAAATACAAGATTATCTGATTAATAGTAAACTCTTGCTAAATGCAAGGAAAACTCAGCATATTGTTTTTGTTCACAGACAAGAGTAGGTGGGCAGGAAGATCAGCTGTTCATTAAAACTCTGGATTCTACAGTTTTAGAAGTTAAAAACTCTGCATACTATTGTTTTCAAAATAGTGGATAAGTAGTATTCTAGGGTGTGGTCAGACTCTCATTTAATTTGGGAGGCACATATCTCATCAATAGTGAGCAAACTGGGCAAAGATTAGGGGCCCTTTTTAGGATGTGTAATGCCCTTCCTTACAATCCAAGATTTCGAATTGTTAATACAATGCTTCTACTATTGATTGACTATGGGGATTTGGCTTATGGGGTTGCAAATCCTATCCATCTTGGCAGGTTGGATGTAATTTACAACCATATGGCAAGGTTTGTGACTGGCACCCCACTGAGAACCCACAGATGTGTCTTATACCACCTGACAGGATGGACATCTCAGTGTTAGAAGGAAAATACACAACTTCAAATTTTTGTGCTTGAGTTTAAAATGTGGTGAAGTACTAAACTAAGTATCTGACATTCTACCGGTAAGGTCGACTAGGTTGGGACTACGGTCTGTGAGGGGTATAGGATTTGTGATTGCATGGACCACTACTGTTAAGGGAAAATCAAATTTCTTAGTCAGCACCCCACTTTTCTGGAATTCCATCTCACTGTCTTGGTGTCCTCACTTTGGTGGTCCTGTCCCTCTCAATAATGTTTTGCAGTGGTTGGTGTAGGAATCAACTGTTAGTTGATTCAGTGTTAATAATGGTGGATTGTACCTTTAATTTTAGTTTGTTTTTTATCTTGCTTATGTTGTAATTCAATAGCACCAAATCAAATTATATGATGATTTTGAAACTATTATTATGTAACGCTATCTGATGGTATGCCAAGGATGTCATTATAAATGAACATGACAGCTCAATAACGTAACATCATCCTGTTTATTATTATTCTTTTAATACACTTAAATGAAATGAATGAATATACTCAGATCGGCAGGAGGCAGGTAAGCATTTAGAGACAATAAAAAAAAAAGACTGTTCAATTTCAAGCGCTTGAATTAGATGTGGAAGATTGAAAGAAAAAGGAAAAGAAAAAAAAGACTGCCCTTACACAGTTAAACCCTTAATGTAGTTGCCTTCAGCAGTAATTCTTGTAATACTGACCGACTTACTTTTGGTCTGATTTTCTCATTTTATACTGAGTACAACTTATGCTAGGCCTATTCAGTACTGAATCTTACGGATGTCTGACAGTGCGGTGCAATACGTTTTCTTTTATTTTGCCCACGTGGGCCATTTGGCGATTTCTCTCAGGGTGGCTTGGAGAATCAGCGGGGAGCTGCAATTTTCTAAAGTATCTGTGACCACAAGACTGGGAGACAGTTTGTGAGTTACATGCTCTTGTACCCCACAGCAATCAAACACACAGCTTCTGGTCTTATGATATTCTACATCTTTTCAGATACTGTTGCTCATCTAAGAAGTAAGCAACTTAAAAAGTGAACATATATTGTCTTTTTAGTTACCAAAAGTTCAGAAGGTTTAAAGAGGACAGGAACCGATTACTTATGTGCAGCTGTTAGAAATGTCTATTTTCATAAATTATATTCATATCTCTAAAGTATTCCTAGTTAACTATGCCTGAAGAAAAGCTGAAGCTGTCCATTGTGTTTTGTATTGTTTTCTTTGTATGGACAACATTCTGTGTAGTTCCTTTCATGGAACCAAGAATTCTGGAGTTTTGATTATGTCACTGCATGATTTCAAAACCTTGAGCACTGTACTGATAAGTTCATGCTTACATTTCTGAACCATGAAGTCACAGTCAAAACTCCAAATTCTTGGTTCCATGAAAGGAACTGAACAGAATGTTGTTCATACGAAGAAAACAATACAACACACAACTGACAGCTTCAGCTTGTATTCAGACACAGTTTGATAGGGATCCTTTAGAGGTATTAATATCATTTATGAAAATAGAGACATTTCAAGCAGCTGCACATAAGTAATCAATTCCTGTTCCCTCTAAAATCATTAAAATGTTATAGTTGATGTGAGTTCTAGTCATCCTGATGGACTCTTTGCTCATCGGGTTGTTTTTCTTTTTGTTATTTAGACGTTATGGATTGTTTGAATAGGCTATGTGGGGGAAAGTATTTTATTTTTCTCAGATTTGAGGATTCTAGCCTGCAGTCCAGTTGGTCACACCTGACTCTTTGTTCGTGCACATTTGATCTATATTGGGATTTATTACCGAACTTCAGAGGCAATATGGACTTCTAAATCAGCACTGTTGGTATTATATGGTGCAGGAGAGAGTCTAGTATTACCACACTTAGTCCATAAGCATACTGTAACGATCTTTTCTTGATTTACAGTATTTGAAAAGCAAATCGCTATTAAGACCTCAGTTATGCAGGTAACTCAAATTATAGGGACTGTATCCTATCATAACTTGGCTTTTATTTACTGTATACTGTACACTTTATAATGAATAAACATAAATTGTAAAAGAATAGAAAAGAAATAGTTACATTGCTGCCTAACAAGTCTCTAACAGAGAAACACTGTCGGTAGAAAAGATCATTGGGCCATCCAAATGCCCTATTTTGTTACCCTACCATACAGCCATGACCTACTGTCTAGACAGGATTTCTGTCCTCCCTCTCTCCCTTGTTTCCTGCCACACTGCTATGCCCCTGTGTAACTATAAGACTCCTTGCCATGTTCCAGCTCTGCTTGAACCCATTTATGATTTTTGCTCTACCACTTCAGCTGGTAGACTGTTCTATGGCTCAACCACCCTCTCTGTGAGTAAAAACACCCTCAGATCCATCCTGAATATCCCTCCCACCAGCTTCCTCGCATGCCCCTTGTTACTGACCTGTAAGGCCTATTGAATAGCTCCTCACAGTTCACCTTATTTCTTTCAGGAACTTGAAGGTCTCTGTCATGTCATCCATCTCCCTTCTGGCCTCCAGCAAATATGTGTTCGGTGCCCTTAGCTGTTCCTCTTAGGGTCTGCCCTGTTGGCCCTGAATCACCTTTGTGACCCTTCACTGTACTGTATCTAGTCTGTCTCGGTCTTTATTAAGGCAGGGACTCCAGAACTGGGCACAGCATTCTAGATAGGGCCTCAACAGTGATATATATGTCTCTCTCTCTCTCATCCATATATCTACCTACCCATCTACCTCAGTGCAGCCCGGCTGGTAGCACACCACCTCAGGGCCAGAAGGTCATTGGTTTTATTCCACATTGGGATTGGGCTCATAAATGCTGGTACTCAAGTGCAGTACTAAGGGATGCTGTACTGTTGGGGTGAGCAGCCCTTTGATGAAACATTAAACCAAGGTCCTGTCTGCCTTTTCTGGTGGTTGTTTAGGTGGCACTTCTCGAAAAGAGGAGGGAAATTTTATTCTGTAGAAAACAAACAACACAGTTAACATGAAAATAGATTTCAATTCAATTATTTTATTGTAAGGTTAAACAGCCACCAACAAATAAATTAGAAAACAACAAAAGTACACAATAGTTAAAAGAAAAATTTACTCGACTTAGTAATCTTATTTCTTCCAGTGTATTCTTCTATATTCATAACTGTATGCAGTCTGCCTCCAAGTAGAACTGCTCAGAGAGAATTGAACTCTATGCAAATGATAGACCCTATCATTGCTCAAAACATGCATTCATTAACTGCTGCTCTCATCTACTGCAACATTTCAATGTTTCAGATTTCGAAAAATAGCCTACAAGGCAGAAATACTAAATGCCTATCTAAAACTATGTATAAATGCCTAAAAAGGGGATAACCCCCATAACCAAGTATATACCCTAATGACTATTTCACTAGAACTGAAAAATGAGTTTTATCCTGGAAACTCAGATAACCAAAGAAGGAGGAGGAATCCTGCCCACGTAAAGTGTACCCCAATCCAAGACAACATCAGTAGGCATGCTGAGGCTCTGGCTCTGCTAGGGCAGGCAGGGAAGGGAGAGTTACAAGAATACACTGGAAGAAATAAGATTACTAAGGTGGGTAATTTTTTCTTCTAACCCCAAGTATTCTTCTATATTCACAACTGTATGCAGACTTCAAAGCAGTACCTTTGGAGGTGGGCAGAGAACCTACAGTCGTGGCCAAAAATATTGGCGCCCTTGCACTTTTTCAAATAACTCACAATTTCCTCTAAACATAAGTTGAAATTAACAACAGTACAGTATTTGGTCTCCACAATTCTTTATTTCTCTGTTAATATTACAGGACCTTTGTTTTTGATTCAGAATTTAATATATCCTTTTAAATCAGAAATGAAAAGAAATGGCATTGACAAAATTATTGACACCCTAGACTTAATATTTGGTAGCACAGCCTTTGGTCAAAATAACTTTGCAATCAACCGCTTCCTATAGCCATGGATGAGCTTCCTGCACCTCTCTACTGGCAGTTTGGCCCACTCTTCTTGTGCAAACTGCTCCAGTTCTCCCAGATTTGAAGGGTGCCTTCTCCCAACTGCTGTTTTCAGATCTCTCCGCAGGTTTTCAATGGGATTTAGATCTGGACTCATTGCTGGCCACTTCAGAACAGTCCAGCATCTTGTCTTGAACCATTCCTGGGTGCTTTTTGAAGTGTGTTTGGGGTCATTGTCCTGCTGGAACACCCATGACCTCGACGGAGACCCAGCTTTCTGACACTGGGTTCAATATTGCGCTCAAAATGGCCTGGTAATCTCCAGATTTCTGATGCCATGCACACGCTCAAGGCACCCAGTGCCAGAGGCAGCACAGCAACCCAAAAATCACTGAACCTCCCCATGTTTGACTGTAGGAAGGTGTTCTTTCCTTTGAAGGCTTCATTTTGTTTTCTGTAAACATAGAAATGATGTGCTTTACCAAAAAGCTCTAATTTGGTCTCATCTGTCCACAGGACATTCTCCCAGAAGGATTTTGGCTTGTTCAGGTGTGTTTTGACAAACCCCGTCGGGCTTTCTTATGTCTCTCTCTCAGCAGTGGGGTCCTCCTGGGCCTCCTACCATATAACCCCCTTTCATTGAGTTGGCGACGGATGGTGCGAGTTGAAACTGTCGTACCTTGTGTCTGAAGGTCAGCTTGAATTTGTTTGGCAGTTGATCGAGGTGCTTTCTCCACCATTCGAACAATCCTGCGCTGCAATCTTCATAGAAACATAGATTTTGACGGCAGATAAGGACCGCTTGGCCCACCCAGTCTGCCCATTTCTCTACCTAATGGATAAGCTGCAGATCCTAGTTAACCAGCAGCCTACTTCTTCCTACCCCCACCCCCTAGAATTGCCTTATGACTGTCCCATGCATGCTTGAATTCCACCACTGTTTTTGACTCCACAACCTCCTCCGGAAGGCCGTTCCATGCATCCACAACCCTTTCTGTGAAAAAATACTTCCTTAAATTACCTCTGAGCGCCCCCCTCTATCTTCAAATTGTGACCCCTTGTTCTTGCACACCTCTTTTTTTGAAAGATGCTACCCTCTTGGACTTTGTTGATTCCCTTGAGGTACTTGAAAGTTTCTATCATGTCCCCCCTCTCCCTCCTTTCCTCGAGGCTTCAATCAAGTTCTCTCTTGCGGCCACGTCCAGGGAGGTTGGCTACAGTGCCATGGGCCTTAAACATCCTGATAACATTATGTACGGTGGAAACAGGAACATCAAGGTCTCTGGAGATTGATTTGTAGCCTTGAGATTGTCCATGCTTGGCTACAATCTTCTGTCTGACCTCCCTCAGACAATTCTCTGGCTGTCTTTATTTTCTCCATGCTCATTAGTGTACACACAGTGACACAAAATAAGAGAATGAGTCATTTTTCTATTCAAACTGGTTGAATGAGTGATTTTTATATTGCAGGCACCTGCAACTCACCACAGGTGAGTTCAATTCCAAAGTGAAGGAGAATCACCTGCTTGAAATCTAATTATTTCTAACTACTTCTAAAAGGTGCCATTAATTTTGTCCGGGCCATTTAAGGATTTCTGTGTGGAATAAGCTAAGACTTAGTAAATTTTTCTGCTTTTTGTGTTTTATTCCACTGCAAACCAAAGAAATACATATGTGGATACCAAAATATTTTTTAATTTCAACAATTTTCTGGAAGGAATGGTGCATTATTAGAAAAAACTGCAAGGGCGCCAATATTTTTGGCCACGACTGTACTTAGGAAAGAGGCTCTGCAGGACTACTGTTCCAAATTTGCCATCACCTCTGAACAGTATGTCCAGGCTGTAATGCTTAGTGAAAGTATGTACTGTCTTCCATGTGGCAGCTTAGCATATGTCCAGTAGGGGGACATCCCTTGAAGCTGCTATAGAAGCAGCTGTTCCCCTGGTTGAATGGGCCCTGAGTCCCAATGGGGCCTGTTTGCCTGCTTTTTGATAGCAGAACTGTATACAGCTAACTATCCAGTGAGAGACTGGTCTCTTGGTAGCTGGTGTACCTTTTTTCACATCCCAATAGATAAGGAATAACTGTTGAGTATCTTGCCTGTGATCCTTAGTATGAGATACATAGTAACTAAGAGCTCTTTTCACATCCAGACTGTGAAGTCTACGATCACCTGAAGTAGTGTGTTCAGTGAAGAACACTGGTAATGTAATGAACTGGTTCAAATGAAAATCTGACACCACCGTAGAGATAAATTTTCTATTGGTTCTGAATACCACTTTATCATTATGGAAAGACAAACAGTCCTTTTTCACAGATAGGGCCTGAAGCTCACTTATCCTTCTAGCAGAAGTAATAGCTACTAGGAATACAGTTTTCCATGTGACATACCGTAGGTGGGCTGAGGACATAGGTTAAAAATGTGGCCTCATAAGCTGAGCAATACAAATGTTCAAATCCCACCCAGGAACAGGTTCCCTAATGGGTGGATATGTAAGACACAAACTTTTTAAAAATAGGTTCAGATGCAATGGAAGTGGAGCATCCCACTGAAATATGAGCAGAGATGTCTGCTAAGTGGACCCTTAGTGAAGTATGCTTAAGACCCAGATCATGTAAGAAAGTGAGGTACTCAAGTAAGGTTGGAATCCCTGCTGAGGCAGGTTCGATGCTGTGCAGGGTGCACCAAGAGAGAAACCTTTTCTATTTGGCTGAATAGGTTTTAGTGAGGAGTTTTCTATATCCCCTAAGTATGTAAAACTGCTTGGAAGAGGTTTAGGTTTGCAAATTCTATGTCTTCAAGAGCAAAGCCTTGAGACAGAGAGAGCCAAGACTGGGATATCCTATTTTCCTCTGGTGGGAGGTTAACAGGTTGTGCCTCCGGGGAAGATGTATTGGTGTGGATACCAGCATGGATAGTAGGAGAGGATACCAATGTTGTCTGGGCCAGTCTGGGGCGATGAGAATCACTGAGGCAGACTGGGACCTGAGCTTGATCAGGACTCTGAGGATGAGAGGAAAAGGGGGGGAGCGTATAGGTTTCTCCTTGACGAATCCATTACCATGGCATCCACTGGGACTGTGCCCCTGAGTGGGGGTCTGCAACAAAACAGTGGAAGTTTGTGGTGTTCTCTGGAGAGGCAAAGAGGTCCATCTCCAGGGTACCTCACCTTCTGAATACTGACTTGGCCACCTGTGTGTCCAATGACCACTTGTGATGGCCCTGACTGATTCTGCTGAGGGCATCTGCTAAAATGTTGTCCTTCCCTGTGACATGGACTGCTTGCAGAGTTACTTCTATAAAGTATGCAAGATCCCACAGTTTCATGGTCTCTGAGCATACAGGGTCAGACCTTGTGCCCCCTTGTTTGTTTATAGAGTACATTGTTGTGGTACTGTGTGTTCTGACCTGTACCACACTTCCTGGTACCAAATGAGCAAAAGCTTTTAGAGCTAGGAATACAGCTTGGAGCTCCAAGAGATTTATATGCAGAAGGAATTCTGCCTCGGACCAAGTCCCATGGATGGTGTGTTCCCCCATGTAGGCTCCCCATCCCAGTAGAGAAGCATCTGTTGTGAGAACAAATGAAGGGCTCTCATTCTGGAAAGGGACACCTTGCCTTAAGTTGTGTGAATTTTTCCACCACTGTAAGGCTTGAATAACAACCTCTGTTACTGGGATGAGCTTTGACATCTTGTCCCTTTTCTGTTACCAATGGGACCTGAGATGAGATTGCAAGTCTCTCATTCTGTATCTGCCCCTGAAACTGTACCTGTTGCTGCAGCTATATGGCCCAGCATCTGCAGATAGTGTCTTGCTGGACATGGCTGGTTTAGCTTGAAAGAGGCAGCCAGGTCGAAAATAACCTGCACTCTGTCTCAAGGGAGGAAAGCCCTTCCCTGAGTAATATCCAGTTCCACGCCTATGAACTGAAGCAGCTCAACAGGGGTAAGAACAGACTTCTCCTGATTTATCAGGAATCCCAAGGACTGCAGGAGATGAACTGCTGATTGCAGGTGCTCTGAGACCTGTTGTGGGGATTTTCACACAGACAGACAGTTGTCTAGATAAGGGAAGATTAGGATGCCAGACTTCCTTAAGTGTGCCACCACTACAGCTAGGCACTCTGTGAATACCCTGGGTGCTGAGGTCAGACCGAAGGGAAGTGAACCGATCATGTCCTGAACGGAGTCTGAACCTGATATACTTTCTGTGAGATTGCCTTATTGGGATGTGAAAATAGGCATCTTTTAGATCCAGAGATGCTAACCAATCTCCCTGCTGGATAACGGAGTATAGCTTGCAATGTGACCATCTTGAATTTTGGCTTTACCAGGAATTTAAGAGATCGGAGATCCAGAATGGGTCGCCAGTCCCCATTTTTCTTTTTGGTCAGGAAGTAGAAGCCCCTTCCTCTGAGATGTGCTGGTATATACTCCACTGCTCTCATGTGGAGCAACTTCTGCACCTTTTTTAGCAAGAGCTTGCCCTCCAAGAGAGAAGCTGGTTTGAAAAGTCTGGACTTCAGAGGGGGAAGGGATTTGAAACATAGGGACAAATCCTGACTTACCATCTCCAGAACCCACCTGTCTGTGGTGATGGAGAACCAGTTCTGGAGGAAGTAAGTCAGCCTGCCCCATACTGGCAGTGGGGAGGCGACCTGGACCAACTGGTCAGGGGTTTTGTTTTGGGGGTGCCTGGGCAGATTGTGAGCCCCTTTTGGAACCCCTCCTACCCCTAGGTCTAAAATACCCAGTCTGCTGTGGGTAGGGTTGTTGCTGAAAAGCAGCATGGCCCTGATAAAAAGGCCTCCCATAGGAGGACCTTTCCCTGCACCCCCTTCCATAAGGCCTATCAGAAGGGGTAGGCTTGTCCCTGGAGGAATTACTCTTGTAGGTGGCCTTGTATTCATCCACCTTTTTCATGTATTCCTCAGTGTGTTTGCCAAACAGGGAATTATTCTCCACAGGAAAATCCATGGCCTTTATCTGGTATCCTGGTGAGATTAATGGCCCTAAGCCTTGCCAGTCTTCGTAGGGGCCACCAACAGAGCCCATGTACCTGGCAGCATTATCATTAGCATCAGCTGCCATCTGGAACTGGTATTTAGCAGCTTCCAGACCAAATCTAGCTGTCTCTGCCAGGTCATCAGAGAGGGGCGAGGGAGCCTTCTCTGACATAGCCAGTACTGATTGCCACAGTATTTTCTGATACTGTGCTGCATATGCCTGGTAATTAGCCTGCCTCACACCTAGCGAGGCAGCTAGGTACCCCTTCTTAGGCATTCTGTCTAATTTCCTGGATTCCTTCTCAGGGGGATGGGAAGAGACAGGAACCCTCGCCTTTTTCAAGGGCTGCCTGCTGAACTATACCTTGGTGATCAGGGTGAGAGTATAAAAATTCTGCTCCCTCCCTGTCCAGGTGATATTTCTTGTCAGACTTCCTATCTATAGGAGGGATAGAGTTTGGAGACTGTAAAATTTTAAACAAGTCTTTTTTTTTTTTTTAAACTTGTTGATTGGTAAATATACCTTTTTTGTGAGGGTTAACCCCATCATCTCAAGGTATTCTGCCTCCTCTTCATCATCGACCACTTCAGTGGTAGCTAAGTCCAGAGCATCCACTATCTTTCTCACAAAAGAAAAGTGAGAAGAAAAATCCTCAGGTTGAGGGGGAGAACCGAACTCCTGCCCAGGTGAGATTTTGGGCTCCATAGGTCCATCCTGTTCAGGATCCATCTCACCATAGTCATCATATTCCAGTTTCTGTGACTCAGGGGCAGGGGCTTTAGAAGGAGCAGATTGAGCAGGCAGAATCCTCTGTAAAGCCTGCAGAACCCTCATAGCCTGAGCTATCTCCTCTGCAGAAGGCAGGCTGTAATACATAGTAGAGACCCCTTGAGGAACAGAGGCCTGGGGTTCTATGTGCTTAGTTTTCTTAGATTTTTTGGAGGGAGCCGGAAAGTCAGCCAGACTGCTCCCCCTTTTTAAAGTGCAAGAAACACCCTTCTCAGGGGTGGTAACAGTAGATAAAGCGGTTTCACCCGCTGTTTTTGGTGGCTGGTTAGAGCCAGAGGGACCACCCTCTACTTTTTTCTTCAACCTTTCCATCCTTTTCTCAATTGTTTTAGGAGGGAAGGATTTACAAATGGCACAGTCTGCTGAAAAGTGATCAGGTCCCAAGCAGACTAAACAAAGGTCGTGTTTGTCAGCTTTAGCAAACACTTCAGCACATTTTGTACAATTTTTGAAACCTGGGGGACCAGTCTTTTTCTTTGGTTTTTCTTGTGTTTCTATTTCCAGGAGAAAAAACAGCAACCGCTTACTAGTGTTGAAACCTTTTTTTTTTGTCGGTTCAGGAACCAGTTAAGGATCTGAGGAAAGAACCGATAACTTAGATATCGAACCGGGTCAGCGGTTCATAGGAACTGGGGCATCGGTTCAGAAGAACCGACCGCTTGGTTCCAAAGAATAATTTTAAACACAGAAATTAACAAAATATATAAATTTTATGACTAAAACTGAGGCTAAAAACGCCAAATTAACTAGAAAAGGCCCGGTTCCTCAGCGGTTATAGTGAACCATGAGGAACTGAGAAATAATACAATTTTACCGCTAAACTAGAGAAACTTAACTTCTTTAAATAATAGGACTAAATTAAACAATAAACGAAGGCAGCAGTTTAAACATTAAACTAGATAATACTTATAAAACTGGAATCAGCTTGAACTGAGCACAGGAAAATCTCCAGGCATCTGACTTGTCAGGCAGAAAGAGAAATCTAAGACATTGAGGGAATGTTGCAGTAGATGAGGGCAACAGTTTGAATGTGTGACTCGAGCAATGATAGCTTCTATCTTTTGCATATAGTTCCAATTCTCTCCGGGCAGTTCGACTTAGGAGGCAGACTGCATACAGTTATGAATATAGAAGAATACATGCGGTTAGAATCAGTTATTACACTAATTACAGAGAAGAGTATACATGACAATACATAACATTCAAGTTAATACCAGATTAATAATAAAGTGCACCAAGAAAGTACAGTTACGTAAGAACTTACCGTAACAGTAGATCTTCAGAACAGCTCTTGCAGCAGGTTACACCATTAAGACTGAAGCCGGCAGGTGTCAGGACCCCACGGAAAATTTACTAGCTAGCAGTCTTCAGCGGGAACCGCCTCTGGCGTCGGTCCCGCCCCCGACGTCAGGCGTAGTACATAAGGAGGCGGTCCCGCCAGAATCCCCAGTTCTCCCGCCAGAGACTTCCGGTTGCTAGATGACATCAGAAAAGGAGACCGAGGACCCGCCATCAGATGGCCGAGACTAAGAACCGACCTTTCCAATCCTAAGGATAGCGAAGGCTGGAACCTGCTTCCTCCAAGGGGAATGGTGGTGGAAGTTTTGCTGCAAGAGCTGTTCTCAAAGATCTACTGTTATGGTAAGTTCTCACGTAACTGCACTATCTTCTTCGAGGTACAGCTCTGCAGCAGGTTACACCATTAGGACTGATTCCCAAGCAATGGTGCCTTGAAAAGCCATCGAGGAGGCAGTACGAGATTCAGACCCGTCCTGAGCCAGGACAGGAGGCCCTGAAGAACAGCAAGGCTGAAACTCGCTTCCGCCTAGAGGCGATATCCAGGCTATAATGCCTGATATAAAGTGTGCACCGAACTCCAGGTGGCTGCTGCGCACATATGGCTGACGAGAAACGCTTCTTCAGTGCCGCAGCGAGGTAGCTACTCCTCTTGTGGAATGGCCCTTGACCACTCCTGGTAAGGGTTTTGAAGCTTGTCATAGTAAAACAAATACATTGGATGAGCCAGCGTGAAAGGGTCTGCTTTGAAACTGGGGCCCCTTTCATCCTCTCAGTGAATGAAACGAACAGCTGCTCCGCTTTCCTGTTCTGGTCAAATAATATCTGAGACACCTGTGGACATCCAGGGTGTGAAGCAGTGCTCTCCTCGATTGGCGATTTAGAAAGTACATTGGCAAATCAATGTCCTGGTTAAGTAAGGCTGAAACCACCTTGGGCAGGAACTTAGGATTCGTCCTCAGGGACACCCTGTCCTGATGAAAAATTAAATAAGGCTCCTTGCACATGAGAGCATGTAATTCGGAGATTCTTCTCGCCGAAGTAACGGCAACCAAAAACAACGTTTTCCATGACAGAAAACGTAGCTCACAATCTGTGGCAGGCTCAAAGGGTGGCAGCGTAAGCTGCTCCAGGACGAAAGGCAAATCCCAAGGAAGGATGGGATTCCTGATGGGCGGCCTAAGGTGGAGGACCCCTCTTAAAAAGGCCCGGGTAGTATCCCGCTGGGCCACCATGCGTTGGCCTATGGGGGCATGATAAGCTGAGATTGCACAAAGGTGCACTTTGATCAAGGAGTAAGCTAACCCGGGTTGAAAGAGGAAAAGCAGGTACTCCAGAACCAGCTTCTCGGGGCAGTCTAAGGGCGAGAAACCGCATGCCTGAGATCACAGGCAAAACTTGCTCCATTTCATGGCTGATGTTGCGTGTGTCGCCGGTTTTCTGGTGGCAGAAAGCCATCTGCCACCTCTTGCGACCCCGTGTGTAACATGGCTATGTCTCTAGGAGCCAGGCATGCAGGTTCAGTGAACGTAAGTCCGGTGGACTAGTGAACCTCCTCCTGAGACAACGGGTGGAGCTGATTGGTAAGAGCGGAGGTTCCCGGACAACTGACTCAGCAGCGGAACCAGATTTGCCTGGGCCAAAAGGCGCTATCAAAATAAGCGTCGCGGCTACCTCTGAAGTTTGAGAAGGACTCCTGGATCAATGGGAAAGAGGAAGGCGAGAGGAATCTGCCCCCAGGAGAGGGGAAAGCGCTCGCCAGAAAACACCAGGCCCTGGATCTAGCGAGCAAAAATTGGGCAGTTTTGCATTGGATGGGAGGCTAATAGATCCAATTCTGGAGTACCCCATCTGTGGAACAGATCCTCTGCCACCTCCTGTAGAAGATCCCACTTGTGGACTCTGGCCGGGAGCGACTCAGGCTGTCCATGGACCGTGTTGTCCACCGGGAATGTGAACTGCGATGAGGTTTGCGCCTGTCGTATTACCCATTCCCACACCCTCATGGCCTCCCTGCAAAGGGGGTAAGAGTGTGAGCCTCCTTGTTTGTTGAGGTAATACATCACCGCAGTATTGTCCGTTTGTAACAGGAGAGTACTGGGTGGAATCTCCGACTGGAAGGCTTGCAGGGCATAAAGGACCGCCCTCATCTCCAATATGTTGATATGGAGAGGAGATTCCTGGGTAGTCCATGTTCCCTAAGACCTCACCCCGTTCAAGTGCGCTCCCCACCCCAGCCCTGAGGCATCTGTGGTGAGTGTTAACACCGGGGATGGCGTTGTGAAGGGAACCCCCACTGAGAGGGTTCCCGGATCTAGCCACCATTGCCAGTCCCGAACCACAGTCTTCATGATTCTGACTGGCTGCTGCAGATGGTCCTGCCTTTGGTACCACTGCACCCTTAACATCCACTGGGTTACCTGCATGTGGAGTCTTGCCATCGGGACCATTGGAATGGCCGCAGCCATGTGTCCGAGCAGGCGAAGGACCAACCTGGCCGGGACGGTTTTCTTCGCTGCCATGTCCCTTTATGAGGGATCTTATGCTCCGCCTCTGTCTTCGGAAGAAAGGCTTTCCCCTTGACTGTGTCCAGAACTGCGCCTATGAACTGCAGCTTCTGGGACGGTACCAGAAGAGACTTCTCGTAGTTGATTAAGATGCCCAGAGACTGAAAGAGAGCCTGGGTGTGCTGAATGGCCAGCAGCAATGCCTCCTTGGAAGAGGCCATGAGAAGCCAGTCGTCCAGGAATGGGAACACGTAGTGATCCTGTCTCCTCAGAGATGCTGCCACGACTGCCATGCACTTGGTGAATACCCTTGGTGCTGATGACAGCCCAAATGGAAGTGCTCAGAACTGGTAGTGGCGACCGAGAAACTCGAAGTGCAGGAACCTCCTGTGCGCCTGAGCGATGGGGATATGCAGGTAGGCATCCTGCATGTCTAGGGACGCCAAGAAAGCATCCTTCTTCAGCATGGGGATTAGTCCCGGGAGGGTCATCATGCGGAAGCGCTTGTAAACGACAGATATGTTGAGGTTGCTGAGGTCCAAGATTGGACGGAGGTCCCCTGTCTTCTTTGGAACCAGGAAGAAGTGTGAATAATAGCCTGCTCCTATCTGGTTCCCTTGAACGTGCTCCACAGCTTCTTTCTGCAGAAGCACAAGCACTTCCTGATTTATGAGCAGGGCGTGCTGACCCGAGTAACGGGAGAGCAGAGGAGGCCTTGTGGGGGGCTTGTCTAGGAATTCTATAAAGTGGCCTTTTTCGACCAAATGTAGCACCCACCTGTCGGTGGTGATCGAGTGCCACCCTGGTAGGTGGTCTACGATGCGACCCCCGACCTTTGTTTCCCGTTGATCCTGAGGAGGGGCGGGGGCCGGGAAGGAGTCATGCTGTGGCAGCAGAGGGTCCTGCAGGTTGGGCCGATTGGTAGCACGCTGGCCCCTACCTGGGGACGTTTGACCTGGGCTTTCCGGGAGAAGGAGCCCCTCTGTTGCTGACCGGAACGAGGTTGTTGCCTCTGAGTCCGGCTGCGAAAATGACTCTGGTTCCTACGAAAGGAACTGAGTCTAGATCTGTACATGGCCTGAACAGATCTAACAGCCTTCCCAGCTTCCTGTAATTTGGTGATGACTTTTTCCGATGCTTCACCAAACAAAACTTCGCCATGAAAGGGGGCGTCCAAAATGTTTTTCTGGATGTCCGGGGTAAACCCGGAGACACAGAGCCATGAGTGCCTCCGGAGACATACGCCTGAAGCTGCCGCTCTGGCCGAAAAGTCCGCGGAATTGAACGTGGCTCGAGCACTTGGGTCCCTACGCCTGAACCTGCATAGAGGAGCTGAAAAAGTTCCTCCTTTGGCCACCATCTGGCAATTTCTCTGCTAGTTCCTGTCCCTGTTCCCACAGTGTTGCTGGAACTGAACCAGTGGGTCAGGTAATTCAAGGATCTAATGGCAAGTCGCGTCACAGAAGTACACCTACCCAGCACGTCCAGTTGCTTGGACTCCGGGTCCGGTGGCTGCGTGCTCAGATGTTGTGGTCTCTG
Organism: Neoceratodus forsteri; assembly: GCA_016271365.2. Lineage (NCBI taxonomy): Eukaryota > Metazoa > Chordata > Ceratodontiformes > Ceratodontidae > Neoceratodus > Neoceratodus forsteri. Next base: position 186,705,892 of record CM028129.1, read on the forward strand.
AGACCGGTCATGAGAGGCTGTAATGACCAGGGAGTCGGCCAGAGGATGGTTAGCCAGGTACTGGTCCTCCCTTGGGGCCTTATACAGGCGGTCAGCCTTCTTTGGCATAGCCAGGGTCGAATGTAGACGCTTCCACACTGCCTTAGTGACGTCCACGAAGGTGTCCACCAAGGGTGGCACTACCACAGGCTTGGGATCCTTTTGCCGAAGGTAGCGGGCAAGGTGTAGTCTTTCCGGGTCGAGTTCTTCCGCATCCCATCCCATGTTCTTTTGGATGTGTCATTATCTCAGAGAATGAGGGGTCATCCGGAGGAGACCTAGGGAGGTCGCATGGGTCCAGAGAAGGGATGCTGATCGGTGAAGGAGACCTGGAGCATTCAGAGATGTCAGATCTGGAGTCCTCCGTCGACGGCGAATACTGACGTCTTCTGGGTCTCTTGGGGCTGGGTGACCCTGAAGAAGATCTAGACGGAAGACTTCTCTTCTCTGTAGATCTGCCCCTAGGAGGTGCTACTGGCTCCTGGGGGGAAGGTGCTCGGCCTGCTGCCCCTTTTGGCGAAGGAGGGGGCGCAGGCATCGGTGGTGCCGCGGGTGCGGGAGGAGGGTGCGTGGTGACCACATCCTTTTTGATGGTGTCCCACCAGAAAGTGAAGAGCTCCTTCACATCTGCCAAGTTGAGGCCCAACGACGGGCCGGGTGCCAGTGGTCTGTCGTCGGGGCCGGGCATCGGCTCTCCGGGGGTCTCTGGTTCTGGGGAGGGTTCCCGTGGGAGCTCGACGGGTCCGGGGTCGCCCACCTGGTCTTCGGGCTGAGTGGACTCCTCCTCAGACAGCGCCTCCTGACCGACGCCGGTAGGCGGCGTGTGGTTCTTCTGTCTGGCGGTATCAGATGCCGTCCCCTGCCGGTGTCCTGGGGTGAATGCCTGACCGGCGACGGATGACGAACGGCCGCCGCTCACGGGAGTGCTTGTGGGACCTTGGCCGACGCCGGTCTGACGTCTGCTATGGAGGTCAGCCTTGGTCTTGGCGCTGGGGTGGCGGCGACAAGGAGACTGACCGGACGTCGGAGGCCAGAAGCTGTGACGAGGACTTGTGATGCCCCTGACCTGGACGAGGCCTTAGCAGAAGAAGAGGGCCTGGAGGTCTTGGCAGGCGTAGAGTAGAAGAACCGCTGGCTGATTTGACCACAACCAGGGAGGCTGAGAGTGGGCTCTAGACAGGGAGTGGTCCAACCTGGAGCCGGAGCTGCGGGAGTCCGAGGCCCTAGAGGGGGATCTAGGTCTCACCTCCTCCCAATGCTTCTCATGGTGTCTGTGCGACTTCCCCGAAGATTCCCCCCTGGAGGAAGGTTCCATGGCCTTGAGCTTTTCTTCTAGGAGGAAAGCCTGGAGAGCCTTCTGTCGGCGGATTCTGGTTCGGCTGTTAAAGCCCTGGCAGAAAGAGCAAGCCTGGGTGTCGTGGTCCGCCCAGGCACCGAATCAGCCCAATGAGGTCTTTAAACGGGATCTGCTTCCCACAGGCAATTTAGAAGGATGGCCTCCACTGAAGTTGGGGAGGACATCAGACGAGGAAGGTAGTGTTGAAGAAAATTTCTTCCAAAGTTTCCGATTTTGAAAAGGATTTCCTGGTCGTCGTTCACGCAAGTACTAACACGAAGAGGTCAGACATGCAAGTTGACGGCGGAAAGAACTGGGATTCTGGCGGACCGCCTCTTATGTACTACGCCTGATGTCGGGGCGGACCGACGCCGGAGGCGGTTCTCGCTGAAGTCTGCTAGCTAGAAAATTTTCCGTGGGGTCCTGACGCCTGCCAGCTTCAGTCCTAATGGTGTAACCTGCTGCAAGAGCTGTACCCAAAGAAGAACAGAAGACACCCTGTTTCTAATAGATGCATATGAAAATATAGGCAGAACAAATTCAGCTAAATCAGGAAAAAAAAATCCATACAATACGATGATTATTAAATCACCCTACATGTGAGGAGGAAGAAAAAGAAGAAATTCACTGGAGGCAGTATAGTACAGTGGTTTAAGGCTCTGAGCTGCAAACCTGGAGACATGGGTTTGAATTCCACAGCCCCCACTTGCATATTATGTGACCCTGATCAAGTCACTTAACTTCCTTGTGTTCCCAGGTCGCACCTGGAAACGAGCTTCCGCTTAGTGTCTCTCTCCTGGCTAAAAGAAAGACATGTACATGCAGTACCAGCACTTGGCTACAGGCAGTTCAGAACTATAAAACCCCCACCTATCATACTTTGTCCCTAAAGAAGAGGCCATCGACAAGTCATTCAAGATTCCAACACCCACTGCATACCATGCATCTTTCTCTTAGAGCAGTAGTGGAGAAAATCTTAAATTCTGACAAACATTTTTTTTAATATATAGGTGATTTTTCAGAGTAATTCCTGAAGCAAAAAGCCATTCTGCTGTAGTGAAAAATTGCATCTGTTAACCCACATGCAAGCAAATAACATTTCAAGGATGCTACAATTCCATTGTTGTCAGCCTGCAGTATAATGTCCATAAACTAAAACATCATACTCTATCGTTTGAAATAAAGGTTCATTCCATTTGTTTGCTACTAAAGCCCAGAAATACAGGTTACTCACCTGTAACAGGAGTTCTAGGAATGGTACATGTTGTTCATCCACACTCTCTGGCAGGTATCCTTGCCGCTTTAATTCTTGCCGGAAGGTCTTCAAGCTGGCTCCTCCCACCCACCTGGGTGGTAAAACTCTTGGCTCCGCCCCATGATGCCAGATCTGGCCCGCTGGAAGCTCAGGTTGTGCATCGAAGCCGGGGAGGTTGAGTGGGTCGTGTGGATGAACAACATATACCATTCCTAGAACTCCTGTTACAAGTGAGTAACCTGTATTTCTAGGGACATGGATATGTTGTTCAATCCACACTCTCTGGCAGACTCCTAGCAGTTCTCCGGGAGGAGGGAGGCAAGGCGCACACCCCCAATACTTACTTGGGAAAGAGAGATTGGAGAACTGAGGCCCCAAAACCAGCATCCCGGCGTGACTCGAGGTCGATGTGGTAGTGGGAAATAAAGGTATGTGCCGACTTCCAGGTAGCAGCCCTGCAGATATCCTGGATAGGGACGTCCCTGGAAGCAGCTACCGATGCAACGGTATGGCGGGTAGAATGAGCTCTTATCCCTCTGGGAGGCTCCATGCCCGCCAACCTGTAGCAGAGCTCTATGCAGGAGGTGATCCACCTGCCTATCATCCGCTTTGCTGCAGGTCTGCCAGGTGCGGCTTCAGCATAGGTGACAAACAGCTGGCGAACCTCTCCCCGAACTTCAGCCGTCCGCTCCTTATAATAAGCGAGTGCTCGTCTAGTGTCCAAAGTATGGAGCCTATACTCGGCCTCCGAGGTGTGACTGGGGTAGAACACCGGCAGAGTCAACACCTGATTAAGGTGAAACTCCGACACCACCTTCGGAAGGAATTTCAGGTGGGGGCACAGGACAACCTTGTCCCTGTGGAAGACCAGGTAGGGAGGCTCGATGGAAAGCGCCTGGAGCTCTCCCATCCTTCTGGCTGACGTGATAGCCACCAAGAAGGTGGTCTTCCATGACAGGTGTGAAAGATCACACCTGTGCATTGGTTCGAATGGCTTGCCCATGAGCTTGGCCAATACCAGCAGTAGATCTCACGGAGGTGGAGGTTCTCGCAACTGAGGGGAAATGTGGTCAAGGCCTTTGAAGAAGCGCCCGACCACCTTCTCCTGTGCCACCGACTGCTTGCCAGCCCGCGCCCGGTAAGCAGAGATGGCTGCCAGGTGCACCTCAAGGGTCGTCGACCGACGCCCTTGCTGAGAAAGGGACCACAGGTAGTCCAGAATGCTTGCCAAGGGGCAGTTGGAAGGGTCCAAGCCCTTCCCTGACACCAAATGGAAAACCCTTCCATTTGAAGGCATAGCATTTCCTGGTCAACTCCTTACGGGACGCCTCAACGACGTTGAGGACCTCGTCGGAAAGACCCAGAGCCTGGAACTCTAGCCGCTCAGGAACCAGGCTGTCAGGTGCAGGGATTGAAGGTCCGGGTGGAATATCTTACCCTGATTGACTGAGATCAGGTCCGGGCGGGCTGGAAACCGCCTCGGGAGCCTCGAGCTGAGGCTGAGGAGATCTGGATACCAGAACTGGCGGGGCCAGTCCGGGGCTACCAGAATCACCTGCGCCTTGTCCCTCCTCGCCTTGAGAAGCACCTTGTGGATCAAGGGAAATGGGGGAAAGGCGTAGAAGAGGCCCGGGGTCCATGGCCTCGAGAAGGCATCCCCTGCAGCGAGCCCTGCTGAAGGGGCAGGCATGGAACAGATTCAGCCGCATTCTCCTGAGGCAAACAGGTCCACCTGAGGCGTGCCCCAGTGGGAGAAGAGATCTGTACTACCTCCGGCAGGAGAAACCACTCGTGAGATGCAGCCCCTATCCAGCTTAGGGCATCAGCCAGGGTGTTGGAGGCTTCTGCACGTGAATGGCTAGGAGATCCGCCTCCAGGCTGCGCACTAGGGACAAAATGCGGAGAGCTTCCTTGCATAACAGCAAGGAGCGTATCCCGCCCTGGCGTGTTCAGATAGTACATGGTCGTGGCATTGTCCATCTGGACCTGAACCACTTGACCCCGTAGAAACGGAGCGAAGGCGGTGAGAGCTAGATGGACCGCTCGGAGCTCCAGCAGGTTGATGTGGCATCGGGACTCCCGAGGGGACCAGAGGCCATGCGCTTGGTGTTCCCCTAGATGGGCATCCCAACCCATCAGAGATGCGTCAGTCGAGAGAGAGAGAGAGACTGTCGGCTCGGGGCGGACGAACGGGATATCCTCCTGCAGATATGCTGGAACGATCCACCATTGGAGAGCGTTCCACATCTCCTGGGTCACTGTCACAGGCCGGTCCAACGGATCGCGGCATTGTGACCATTGGCTTGCCAGTCCCAACTGAAGGGGACGCATGTACCAACGGGCCCAACGGACCATGCTGGTGCAGGCCACCATGAGGCCCAGGAAGTCCCGGGTAGGGCGTAATTGCCCAACCAGAAATGATTGGGCAAAGGAGGAAAGAACCTTGGCCCTGTCTGCCGGGAGCCATGCTCTGGCTCGCAGAGAGTCGAGCTCTGCCCTGATGAACAGAATCACCTGCTTTGGCACAAGTTCCGACTTAGCCTCGTTGATGAGGAGGCCAACCTGAGCAAACCTGGAGGCCAGATCTCTGGACCACTTCACCTCGGTCTGGAGGGGCTGCTAACAGCCAATCGTCCAGGTAAGGTACACCGGACTCCTCGGCACCTAGAGAATGCTGTCACCACTGCCATGCATTTGGTGAAGACCCTGGGAGCAAGGAGAGGCCAAGGGCATGGCCCAGAATCGTGACAGGATCCCTCCGCTCTGAAGCAGAGGAACCTCTGATGGGATGGACGGATTGGGACGTGAAAGAACGCATCCTGGAGGTCCAGGGTGCAGAACCACATGCCTCGTTCCAAGGATGGGATTATCTGAGCCAGAGTGACCATCCTGAAGGTCGAGACCTTAGGAACTTGTTCAGGTCGTGCAGGTTGAGAATGGGGCACCAGCCCCCAGTCCATTTTGGGACCAGGAAGTACCTGGACACAAACCCCGGGTCTGAAGGAGGATCCGCCACCTTCCTGATTACCTCTTTTTCGAGGAGCAGGGCAATATCGGCCCGGTGGGCCGACAGTGAGGCTGCGGACCCCGTGGCCCCCCCGAGGGGCGACGGCTTGAAAAGGCGGAACCTGCTCGAACTCCAGAGGCAGGCCTTTTCCTACCACCTCCAACACCCAGCGGTCCGTGGTGATAGCGGACCAGGCGGAAAAGAAGTGGCGGAGCCATCCCCCACGGGGAACCCTGGGAGGCGAGGTTGGGGTGGCACCTCAACCCATCACTGGGCAGGCTTGAGGAAGAACCGGCCGAGGGACCTCCCGGGCCTTTACCTCCTTGCTTCCTGTTGGAGGAAGCCGTAGGCTTGGGTTTGGGGCACCAAGCGCGAGCCTGCTGGCCCTGTTGCTGGTGCTGCTGGGCAGGTCGAGGAGCAGGGACCGAAGGACGAAAGGACTTCTGCTGCTGACGGCGACCTTTGTCCCTCTGGGCGGAGGTGACCGAGTCCAGAGTGGCACTGGACTTCTCGATCCGCTGGAGGTGTCCCTCCACTCCAGGGTCGAAGAGGTCAGTCCCCAAGAAGAGGACATCCGCCAACTTGTGCTGGGTATCCGCCATGAAGGTGGATATCCTCAGCCACGCCCTGCGTCGCATGGCCACTGTGGCCGCAACTGACCTGGCACAGGAATCACCTATGTCCAGAGCAGTCTGGGGCTGCAGCTTCGCCACCACCCTACCCTGGTCCCGCACCTGGCGGACCGTGGTCTGCAGGTCAGGCAGGAGATGAGGAACGACCTCATCCAGGGAGCCCATGAGGGAGTGGGAGAAGTGTGCCATCAGCACGGCCGAGCTGGCATGTCGGAGGCCAAGGGAGGATGCAGCGTACACCTTGTGCCCGGCAAAGTCCAGCTTTTTGGACACCTTGTCGGGGGGCTTGTCCACATCCCGAGCGTTACCGAATGCCGGAAAATGCTGTCGGTGACTAACCCCTCCAGCAGAGGGGTGTTTCTAGAAACCGGGCAAAGAGCCGGTAGGGACCGCGTACTTCCTGGCCATCCTGGCTGAGGGCGCAGGACAGGAAGCAGGCCACTGCCAAAGCTCCAAGGCTGGGCCGACAATGGCCTCAGCCACCGGAAAGGCCTCCGTGGGAGAATCCCCTCGGTCCAGAATCTCCGTCAGGGGATACTTGACCCGTTTGGACACGGGCTCGAGCTGCATCCCGGTGGACTCCGAGATGAGCCAAAGCAGACCCAAGAAGGACGATGGGCTATGCCCACTGACTGGCCCCCAGAGGACTCCAGATCGCACTGCCTGGAGAACAGGAAGGAATCGTCGTTGGATTCCGAAGAGTCTGCGAAGAGCTGCCTCGGCCCTGAGCCACCCTCCACCTGCCGAGGACGGTCGGGAGTGAGGGTGACCGACAACCTGTGGGGCAGGCCATGACCCGACCGGAAATTCTTGGTCGGTGCCTCCGACTTTGGTTGTGGAGGCGGAGGTTCCACCACAATCGGTGGACCAGCTGGTTTCGGCTTAGCAACCAGCCCTGGGGCGGGCAACTCGACTGGAACGAGTGGTTGCTTCGGCCGTTCAGGCGACAGCCACTTGATGGCCGGGGTCCTGGCTGGGATCGGCTTAGACCCGAGCAACTGCTGCCACATAAGATCCTCGTAGCGCCGGTGCAACTTGCGCTGTAGCCTCCTCACCCGAGGAGGAGGACGAGAAGAACAGCTCGCTTACTAGTAACGAGATCGAGACCACCGATGTCGGCGGAACAGCTGGACCGAGAAGAGGTCCAGACCGAGACCTCGGGGGACCGGGTGGGTCTGGGAAGGGCAGGGGATACCCGGTCTTCCCTGCTCGAACTTTAACCAGGGACTGCGGTCCCAAAGGAGCAGGCAGATCCTCGGTATCCACCGGGAGTCGAAGTAGGGTTTTCGCTTCCAGCTCGACAGCCCGTCTAACGGATCCAGAAAAATCTCGACTTCGTCGACAGGAGTCTCGGCAGGCTGGCCTGATGGGGGCACTGTGAAGCCAGTGGCCTCAGCCGCAACCTTGACCGAAGTCCATGGTCGGCTGCCCGGGGAGGGGAACCTCTCCCGCTCCCACGAACGCCGACGATGGGACCTACCTTTTGATTCCCTTTTCTTGGACCGAGAAGAATGTCCCGAGGGCCCCTCTCCTTTTGTGGAAAGGGACTGGCAAAGCTCCTTGAATGAAGCTGTATACGAGGAACTCAGAGAGAGCGGAATAAAAGCCGCGGCCGAGGAGGAAGAAGATGCAGCCTGAGCCACCTCCTCCTCGAGGGCGATCATCTGCTCGAGCTGCTCAGCCGAGCCAGCCGCCGCGGACACCGCCCAATGAGCCTCTTTGGATTTAACCTGCCGAAATCATTTCTCGGGGCACCCGAGCTTCAAACGGGCAGCGCGATCATCCAGAACATTGGCCGAGAAAGAATGGCACAACTCACAAGCCTGCAGGTCGTGATCTAGGCCTAAGCAGTAGACGCATGTGGAGTGCGGATCTGTCCTGGACATTTTCTGCCCGCAAGGGCACCTCCAAAAGCCAGGAACAGATTTGTCCATTGCAGCCACGAGGGAAGATGAAGACCGAAGTTTAGAAAACTTCAAAATCAAATTCGGACGAATTGAAGAATTAGGATCCAGTCTAAAACGCAGAGCGCTAAGGAGGGAACCTGAGCTTCCAAGCGGTAGAAGATCTGATCGCTAGGGCTGAGCCGAGTTTTATTACTCGGTGGGTGAGGAGGAGTTAAGATCTTCCGCAGATTAAGCAGCAGGATAGCTGCCGATAGTGGATGAACAACATATCCATGTCCCTAGAAATACAGGTTACTCACCTGTAACAGGAGTTCTAGGAATGGTATATGTTGTTCATCCACACTGTCTGGCAGGTTCCTTGCTGCTTTAAATCTTGCCGGAAGGTCTTCAAGCTGCCTCCTCCCACCCACTCAGGTGGTAAACTTTCGCCCGCCCCATGACGCCAGATCTAGCCCGCTGAAGCCAGGTTTAGGCCGCCGAAGTCGGGTGGTCGTTGATGAACAACATATACCATTCCTAGAACTCCTGTTACAGGTGAGTAACCTGTATTTCTAGGGACATGGATATGTTGTTCATCCACACTGTCTGGCAGACTCCTAGCAGTTCTCCGGGAGGAGGGAGGCAAGGCGCACACCCCCTACTTGGGAATAAAGACTGGAGAACCGAGGCCCCAAAACCAGCATCCCGGCGTGAATCAAGGTCGATGTGGTAGTGGGTGATGAAGATGTGTGCTGACTTCCAGGTAGCAGCCCTGCAGATTTCCTGGATAGGGATGTCCCTGGAAGCAGCCACCGATGCAGTGGTATGGCGGGTAGAATGAGCTCTTATCCCTCTGGGCGGCTCCATGCCTGCCAACCTATAGCAGAGACCTATGCAGGAGATGACCCACCTGCCCATCGTCCGCTTGGCTGCAGGTCTGCCAGGTGCGGCTTCAGCGTAGGTGACAAACAGCTGACGAACCTCTCCCCGAACTTCAGCCGTCCGCTCCTTATAATAAGAGAACGCTCATCTAGGATCCAAAGTATGGAGCCTATATTTGGCCTCCGAAGTGTGATTGGGGTAGAACACCGCAGAGTAAACACCTGGTTAAGGTGAAACTCCGACACCACCTTCAGAAGGAATTTCGGGTGGGGGCGCAGGACAACTGTGTCCCTGTGGAAGACCAGATAAGGAGATTTGATGGAAAGTGCCTGGAGCTCTCCCATCCTTCTGGCTGACGTGATAGCCACCAAGAAGGCGGTCTTCCACGACAGGTGAGAGATGTCACACCTCTGCATTGGTTCGAATGGCTTGCCCATGAGCTTAGCCAATACCAGCAGTAGATCCCACGGAGGTGGAGGTTCTTGCACCAGAGGGGATATGTGATCAAGGCCTTTGGAAAAGCGCCCGACTACCTTCTCCTGTGCTACCGACTGCTTCCCGGCCCGTGCCTGGTAAGCAGAGATGGCTGCCAGGTGCACCTTAAGGGTCGTCGACCGACGCCCTTGCTGAGAAAGGGACCACAGTTAGTCCAGAATGCTTGCCAAGGAACAGGAGGAAGGGTCCAGGCCCTTGCCCTGACACCAAATGGAGAATCTCTTCCATTTGAAGGCATAGCATTTTCTGGTCGACTCATTACGGGCGCCTCAACGACGCTGAGGACCTCGTCGGAAAGACCCAAGGCCTGGAACTCTAGCCGCTCAGGAACCAGGCTGTCAGGTGCAGGCATTGAAGGTCCGGATGGAATACCTTCCCCTGACTGACTGAGATCAGGTCCGGGCCGGCTGGAAGCCGCCTCGGGAGCCTGGAGCTGAGACCGAGGAGATCTGGATACCAGAACTGGCGGGGCCAGTCTGGGGCTACCAGAATCACCTGCACCTTGTCCCTCCTCACCTTGAAAAGCACCTTGTGGATCAAGGGAAATGGGGGAAAGGTGTAGAAGAGGCCCGGGTCCACGGCCTCGAGAAGGCATCCCCCTGCAGCGAGCCCTGCTGAGGGGGGCCGGCATGAAACAGTCTCAGCTTCGCATTCTCCCTGGAGGCAAACAGGTTCACCTGAGGTGCCCCAGTGGGAGAACAGATCTGTACTACCTCCAGCAGGAGAGACCACTCGGGGGACGCAGCCCCTATCCGGCTTAGGGCATCGGCCAGGGTGTTGGAGGCTCCTGCCACATGAATGGCGAGGAGATCTGCCTCCAGGCTGTGCACGAGTGACCAAATTCGGAGAGCTTCCTTGCACAGAGGCATGGTGCGTGTCCCACCCTGGAGGTTTAGGTAGTACATGGTCGTGGTGCTGTCCATCTGGACCTGAACCACTTGAACCCATAGAAACAAAGCAAAGGTGGTGAGGGCTAGACGAACCGCTCGAAGCTCCAGCAGGTTGATGTGGCATCGGGACTCCCGAGGGGACCAGAGGCCGTGCGCTCTGTGCTCCCCCAGATGGGCACCCCAACCCATCAGAGAGGCATCGGTCGATAGAGAGACCGTCTGCTCGGGGTGGACAAACGGGATGCACTCCTGCAGATGTGCTGGAATGGTCCACCACTGGAGAGCGTTCACATCCCCAGGTCACTGTCACTAGCTGATCCAGCGGATTGAAGTGCTGTGACCATTGGCTGGCCAGCCCCCATTGAAGGGGACGCATGTACCAGCGGGCCCAACGGACCACGCTGGTGCAGGCCGCCATGAGGCCCAGGAGGCACAGGAAGCCCCGGGCAGGGCGCGATTGCCCAACCTGAAATGACTGGGCAAAGGAGGAAAGAACCTCAGCCCTGTCCACCGGGAGCCGTGCTTGGCTCATACAGAGTTGAGCTCCCCGATGAATTGAATCACCTGCTTTGGCACGAGTTCCGACTTGGCCTTGTTGATGAGGAGGCCAACCTGAGAGCAAACCTGAGGCCAGATCTCTGACCGCTCCACCTCCACTCTGAGGGGCTGCAATCAGCCAGTCATCCAGGTAGGGTACACCGACCTTTCAAGGCCAAGAGGAATGCTGTCACCACTGCCATGCATTTGGTGAAGACCCTGGGAGCTAGGGAAGGCCGAAGGGCATGGCCCGAACTCAGAGATCCTTCCGCCTGAAGCGGAGGAATCTCTGGTGGAAGGACGGATTGGACGTGAAAGAACGCGTCCTGAAGGTCCAGAGAACAGAACCACATGCCTTGTTCCAAAGATAGGATTATCTGAGCCAGAGTGACCATCCTGAAGGTCCGAGACCTTACGAACCTGTTCGGATCATGCAGGTCGAGAATGGGGCACCAGCCCCCCGTCCGTTTTGGGACCAGGAAGTACCTGGACACAAACCCCGGGTCTGGAGGAGGATCCGCCACCTTCCTGATCACCTCTTTTTTGAGGAGCAGGGTCATATCGGCTCGGCGAGCAGACAAGGAGGCTGCAGACCCCGTAGCCCCCCGAGGGGTGACGGCTCGGAAGGGCGGGGCCTGCTCAAACTCCAGGGGCAGGCCCTTTCCTACCACCTCCAACACCCAACGGTCCGTGGTGATAATGGACCAAGCAGAAAGGAAGTGGCGGAGCCGTCCCCCCACGGGGGGAACCCAGGGGAGAGTGACGAGGCTAGGGGCGACACCCCTCAACCCGTCACTGGGCGGGCTTAGAGGAAGGACCGGCCAAGGGACCTCCTGGGCCTTTACCTCCCTGCTTCCTGTTGGAGGAAGCCGCGGGCTTGGGGTTTGGGATGCCAAGCGCGAGCCTGCTGGCCCTGGTGCTGTTGGGCCGGACATGCTGCAGGCGCAGAAGGATGAAAGGATTTGTGCTGCTGCTGTTGGCGGCCTTTGTCCTTCTAGGCAGAGGTGACCGAGTCCAGAGTGGCACTGGACTTTTCGATCCGCTGGAGGTGACCTTCCACTCCAGGGCCAAAGAGGTCTGTCCCCAGGAAGGGGGACATCCGCCAGTTTGTGCTGGGTATCCGCCGTGAAGGTGGACATCCTCAGCCATGCTCAGTGGCGCATGGCCACCGCGACCGCAACCGATCTGGCACAAGAGTCTCCAATGTCCAGAGCCATTTGGAGCTGCTGTTTAGCCACCGCCCTATCCTGGTCCCATACCTGCCGGACCGTGGTCTGAGGTCAGCTGGGAGATGAGGATCACCTCATCCAGGGAGCCCATGAGGGCGGGAGAAGTGTGCCATCAGCACGTCCGAGCTGGCCTGGGCGGAGGCCAAGGAGGACGCAGCATACACCTTGCACCTGGCATAGTCCAGCTTTTTGGTCTCCTTGTCAGGAGCTTGTCCACATCACTAGCATTCCCGGAACGCCGGAAAATGCTGTCAGTGACCAACCCCTCGGCAGAGGGGTGTTCCGAAAAACCGGGCAAAGAACTGGTAGGGACCGCATACTTCCTGGCCATCCTGGCCGAAGGCACAGGACAGGAAGCAGTCTGCTGCCAGAGCTCCAAGTCTGGGCCAACAATGGCTTCAGCCACCGGAAAGGCCTCTGTGGGTGAATCCCCCCGGTCCAGTATCTCAGTCAGGGGATACTTGGCCTGCTTGGATACGGGCTCGAGCTGCATCCTGGTGGACTCAGAAATGAGCTGAAGCAAACCCATGAAGGACGATGGGCTTTCATCCATCAACTAGCCCCCGAAGGGCTCCAGGTCAATGGGTCTGGAGAACAGGGAGGAGTCGTCGTCGGACTCCGAGGAGTCCACCAAGAACTGCCCGGGGCCTGAGCCACCCTCCACCTGCCGAGGACGGTCAGGAGTGAGGGTGATCGACAACCTGTGGGGCAGGCCCTGACCCGACCGAGAGTCCTTGGTCGGTGCCCCCGATTTCAGTTGTGGAGGCGGAGGTTCCACCACAATAGGTAGGGCAGCTGGTTTCGGTTGAACAACTGGCCCAGGCTTGGGCACCTCGACTACAGTGAGGGGTTGTTTTGGCCGCTCGGGTGACAGCCACTTAATGGCCGGGAAAGGCGACGGCGTCGGCTTGTTCCCGGACAGAAGTAACTGCTGCCACATCAGGTCCTCGTAGCATTGACACAACTTGCGACAAAGCCTCTCCTCTTCCGAGGAGGAAGATGAGGACGAGCGGCGGCACCGCTTACTTCAGTGCTGAGACTGAGACCGCCGATGTCGGCATGATCGGCTGAACTGAGACGACGTCCGAGACTGAGACCCTCGGCGTTTTTGAGGATGGGTCTGGGAAGGGGCGGGGGACACCCGCTCTTCTCTCGGCTCGGAAGCCTTAACCGGGGACTGCGGCACCGGAGGCGCAGGCAAGTCCTCGATCTCCACCGGGGGAACCGGTGAAGAAGGGTTGTCGGCTTCACCAGTCGACAGCCCATCTGACGGGTTGAGAAAAATCTCGACCGCGTTGACGGGTGTTTCGGCCGGCTGACGGGGACGCCGTGAAGCCAGCGGCCTTAGCCGTAACCTCGACCAAAGCCGAGTGTCGACTGTCCGGGAAAGGGGACCTCTCCCGCCAGGGCTTGACAAATTTTAAAATTAGATACTTGTCCAAAAGTAGTTGTCCCAGTGCTTGAGTTGGTAGTCCCAGTATAAAATGGCATACTTTTAATGGAAAGTATCAAACTACAGAAAACTCAATGGATTTATTGTAGTATGTTATTTAGGTTGAAATAGACAATAAGGAGAATAAATAATGATTTTATTTTGTCAGCAGCATGGTGAGCATAGACAGAATTAGTATCAGCAGCGAGGACTGACAGCCAGTGTGGTTGCAGCAGCAGCACAGAGTGCCAGCCAGCAGCACAGTGAGAACATCATTATAGCAGAGTAGCAGACACAGCATCAGCATCGGGAAAAGTTACAGGAAGCTTGAGCTTGCTCCAGCCGGAGCATCATATTCAATCATGTCATCATCAAGACTAGTGACAGCCTCAGGAACATTTTCGTGTGAATCAGCAGAACTAGCAGTTGAACTAGCATGACCATGAATGTGGCGTGTGCCAGGACCAGATAGTAGCCAGTGGTTTATAGCTTGATCCGGATCAAAGCTGTCTAATGCAGGGCCTTCAACTGCTATATGCAGAAGTGACTGGAGTGTGTCATCAGCTAAACTTGTTCTTATTTTTGTAAGATTCTGAATGGAGAATACTCTCTCACATTTAGCTGTAGACACACTCATAGCCAGTAACATTTCTATTAGGTCAAGGATGTGAGCAAGCTGGGCCGGTTTCTCTCGTAGTAGTCGTGAATACACTTGCAGATATGGCTTATCAACTGCAGACTTAAGCATTGCTTTTAATGCACAATACCCTTTTATACTGGTTACGTGATCTTCAGAAAAAGTTATGAAAGTAGTCTAATAAATGACTTAAATCAGTTGTGCCAAATTGTGCAAGTTCTTCTCGACAGATCGAAATTTTTGAAATCTAAGCAACTGAACCATTTTAGAGGTTCTTCCAAGAAATTCGAAACGCTGATCAATGTAAGATACTGCTGCATCTATTAAACTGTGCAGCTGTGTAGTCGTAAAATTTACTTCTGAACAGTTCCTCTGAAAGTGAAAAGAACAATCTTGTCCTCACTGCCACGTTCTGAAATGAGATAGTTCATGTATTTCTCTGCAGGATTATATTGGTTTAGAAATGATGTCATAAACGTTCCTGGTCTTGTTTTTAGCTCAGTCAACTGGAGTAAGCATGTATCAATGAGTTGGGGCACTTCTAATATTAGTAGGTCATCCTTCTGAAATTCAAGTGATAAATTTTTCAATATTGGCAGAAAATCTTGAAGAATAAACAGTGATTTTACAGACTGTACTGCGTGCGCATCTCTTAGAAGTGTCTTTGCTTTGGCCCCATTATCACTAGCAGAGTTTGAGACATGTTCAAGATGTTGAATTACTGTAGGCAGGTTGACTTGAACAGTATGAACTGAACGCATCTTACTTGCAAGCCAACGCACTTGCTTTATTGCACTGAAATGAGCCAACTTGATGTGTATGACATCTGCTATTTCCTGCAGTTACCTAAGTTTCTTGGGGCTGTAGTGGTAAAATTTAGAAATTTCTTTCAAGGTGTTTTCTACTTTTTGAACAAAGGGATTTTTTTTCATGACGTCGAGAACTGCTAACTCCAGTTTGTGGGCTACGCAATGCATGGGTATTACAGTGGGGACATGTTCTCGGATTTTTGCTATGGTGCCACCTGTATGGGTCATCATCACACTGGCACCATCAAAGTTGGTACATACGAGAACTGGTCCCGGCTCTCCCACAGTTAAGGTCCGTAAAGAAAGATCAACAGACTCAAGTGCAGAGGTTATTGCTTTAAAACTCCATCTGCATGAGAATGTTCAAGAGGTACAGCTTTAATTAACACAGTTGTAACTTTTTTTTCTGCGCCATCAACAAAACGAAGAAAGACATTTTCCCACTCTACAATGCTTGCATCTGTACTGCCATCTGCAAGAACGGTAACGAATTTTGTATTTTTGATAGTCTGGATCTGTGTTTTAGACATGACAGCTGATATTGCGTTACAGAAATCTCTGGCCCGTTTACCATTTGCGTAATTGCTGCCAAGTTTAACCCCATTTTTTTCTTGCAATGTGCAAAGCCACTCCATATCTGAGAAAGGACGTAAAATTTTAGCCAAGGAATATGCGGTGTTAAATAAACGCCTCATTTTATTTTTGGTGACTTCCTCCATCTGAGAAAATGCGTGATATATTGCAGTTTCAGATATGTTAAAATTGACTGCATGTTCACCAGTTTCGGACTATGCTGGTTTGCAAAATTATATGTGGGTTTGATTTCTCATGGGCTCTCACGGACTCAGTTCTGAAATTATTTGAACCAGTGGCAAACACGTTAGGTTTTTTGAATAAGCAGGAGTCGAAGAGTGGCATATTTTCACAGGCAGAGCAGTACATGACGATTTTGGTCATCATACCTTAACCAGGTAAACTGATTTAGCCAGTGATGCTGAAATGTTCGAGCCCTTTTTCAACATCATATTTTTTATCTTTGCTTCTTTTCTCTGTGTTTATTTCCTCATCATCTAAAATGAAAGTCGCTTTACCTGTACTGAACCAGAATGTGCTGGCACTGAACTGCTGCTACTGTTACGCTTCACTCGCTTTCAGAAACTGGTACGGTCAGGTTAGACTGATTGCCTGTTATGTCTACAAACACAAACCCAGACCGAGAACCTTGGGCGTTTCCTGACTACTAGGGCTGGGCGGGGGCTGGTTGGGCTGGCTTTCAGACTGTGAAGAAGGCTCAGGGTCAGGCTCTTTACTTTTAGTTTCCGATGAAGAAGATGTGGATTTTTTCCCTGTCCAAAGGGAAAATAGAGTAGCTTGCTTTGGCTTATTTCGTTGCATTATTTTTTTTTAACTGTCTTCTATGCTGCAATTGTGAAATAAAGATTGTTGTATTATTGTACACAATATTGTACACAATAAAATTCTATTTTGTGACTTGTGTTATCTTTGTGTGTGTTGTGTTACTGTAATTTTTTTACCTTAGCTGTTGTGCTTATGCAGCACTACAAGAGGCAGAACAGAGTAGGTGGGTGGGGCTGGGTCCAGAGCCGGACGGAGTACTAGCAGTAGTACGACAGGAAATTGCTTTTTCCCTTCTCAGGGCAGGTTCGGTCTCACAGCCACACACAAACACTTCCACCAGTGTAGCTAGTACTGGTAGGTTTATTTTATTTTTTCGGTGTCCCCAAAAATGCCTTTTCCCTTCTCAGGTCAGGTTTGGCCTCACAGCCGCACACACATACACCTCCACCAAAAGTACTGGGTAGCTAGGATTTATTATTTTCTTCTGTGTAGTGTCACTGTCACACAAAAAATGTTTTTCCCCTTCCTATAGTATATTTCTAAGAAAGAAGTCCACAGTTGTTCCTAAGTTCCTGTACCCTCTCCTCTCAGGGCAGGTTAGGTCTCACAGCCCACTGCCACACACACCTCCACCAAGTACTTGGTAGGACAAACAAAGTACTAGCTTTAGCTAAAAGATAAGTTTATTTAAGGTAGCTATCTTTTTTTTGGGGGGGTATCAATCTCTTTTTATACTGCGACTGTTTACCTTATTTATTAAGTATTCAGTTCTTTCCCTTCCACAATTTCCTGTACTCTACCCTTAGGCTCTCAGGGTAGGTTCGGTGGTCTCACACTGACGGCCCCTGCCACACACTGCACACACACCTCCTCCACCAATGTATGTAGCAGACTGCAGTAGCAGCTAGGTTAATTCAGGTTTTTCTGTAGCTCAGAAAAATGCTTTTAGTTTTTTCCCTTTAGTTTACCTTTATTCCTATAATTTCAGGTTCCTCTCCCCGACCCAGTCTACAGGTCTCAGGGACAGTGGGACCGGTCTAGGCTAGCTAGGAATAGGTGTGGTGTATATAAAGTTAGGTAAGGAGGGCTGGGTTAAGGAGGTTTATAGTTTTCTTAGTTCAGTTCTTAGTTCAGTTGTTGTGTACTTCACATCACACACGCTCTATCTAGTGGTCTTGCACCCACAGGAGGCACACCGTTATTATCAGTCAGGTCCAAGTCCCTGATCTCTGCTCTCTCACGGAGGGCAGGCTTGTCTCACAAACACAAACACACACACACATACACACACCACACACCCCAACCCTTACCACACGATTATTATTGAAATGTTTAGTAGTCCCACAACTTAAGTTCAACACACAATCACTTCCCCCACTTAGAGTATCAAGTTTATTTGCTTTTTTTTATTTAAGAGCTGTGTCCTTTCTATTTTTCTTCACCACACGAGTCCACACATTGCACACAACACACACAGCTCCCTGAATTCAGTGTGCAGTGTTTTTGCTTAGTTCTCCCTTTTTTTCCTCTAAACAAACCTTTTTTTTAATATTTTTGTAATCAGCAGATTGTTTTATCAGACAGAGACTCTGCTCTTTCCACACTAAGCAAACGCTTAGTGCCTTTGTACTCTTTTTTTTTACAAAGATCTCTCTCTTTCTCACACATCCCCCTTCCCCCAAACTACAGATCCTCCTACTCTCCTGCTCGCTTGGCACTTCAAAAACTCCAATATACAGTATATTTCTATTGTATTCTAACTTCTCTCTCCAGGTACTGTATTACTATTACTGATTTGCTAGTGACTCGTGGCATCGGCCCCAAATACACAGTTTGACTGTGCTCAAACAGAAATGATGTGCTCTCTACGAGCAGCGAAATGAAGCGTTTGCCAACGTGCACTGAGCTAGTGCTACTGCCACTCTGAGAGCTCCAGTCCACCCCCCAAACGCGATCACCAATAGCCAGGACTGACAGGCACTGTACCATCAGCTATAGGCTGCCTAGCCTGTCAGTCTGGCTATTTTTGACCAGTCATGAGCGCGTTCTTCTTGGCGCCTCCCCAAGTATCTGCTGGTGCCCAATCTCCGCGCCTGTCTGCCCAGTTAAGTCGGGGCATGGGGCACGGTGCTGCGCGGCTGTGGTGCGCGCATTCAACAATGCTGCAGCTGCGCACAAAGACTCCGGAGTCTCTCCATTAGGAGGACATCTAGTGGCCAGTGAGGGGAAAAGCAGTTAAAAACCTGCAAATTTTAAACTGCAGCATGGTATTCCGTGGGATAAGCAGAACTCTGGCATCTGCTTGTCCCCACATAAAAAATGGTAGTCCGGGACGTCGGGCTATAGGATTTGTCAAGCCCTGTCTCCCGCTCCCACAAACGCCGACAATGGGACTTACCTTTTGAGTCCTTCTTTCAGGACCGCGAGGAATGTCCCGATGGCCCCTCTCCCTTCGTGGAAAGGGATTTGCAAAGCTCCTTGAAAGAAGCTAAATATGAGGTACCCAGAGAGAGCAGGATAAATGCTGCGACCGAGGAAGAGGAAGATGAGGCCTGTGCCACCTCCTCCTCGAGGGCGATCATCTGCTCGAGTTGCTCAGCCGAGCCAGCCACCGTGGTAACTGCCCAACGGGCCTCCTTCGACTTCACCGGCGGGTAGTGCTTCTTGGGGCGCCCAAGCTGTAACCGGGCAGTGCGGTTTTCCAGGACATTGGCCGAAAACGAACGGCATAACTCGCAGGCCTGCGGGTCATGTTCTAGGCCGAGGCAGTAGACGCATGTGGAGTGCGGGTCCATCCTGGACATTTTCTGCATAATCTGGGAGTCAATTTGTCCACTGCAGCCGCGAGGGAGAAAGTTGACTGAAGTCTTGAAAATTTTAAAATAAGTTTCGGGCGAACCAAAGAATTAGGATCCAGTCTACACACAGAGCGTTAAGGAGAGAACCTGAGCTTCCAAGCGGTAAGGAAGATATGGTGACATGGGGCGGAGCTGAGAGTTTTACCACCCGGGTGGGTGGGAGGAGCCAGCTTGAAGACCTTCCAGCAAGATTTAAAGCGGCAAGGAACCTGCCAGACTGTGTGGATGAACAACATATCCATGTCCCTAGAAACCTGAAATATAAGAGCAATAAAAAATAAACTGTGCATGGTTCCTACTTGATTAAAACAACCTGGTCTAAAACACATTCATTACTGCAACTATTTATACTGCTGATTAGATTACCTTTAATATTACAGGGAAAGTCCCCTCAACCTGTTTTCTGTATACCTGTGTAGTCAGTAGGAATGAAAAGTGATTCCCTCTCTTGCATTCTCCCTAACTTAAATGAGGTTGCTTCAGTCTGTTTTGACCTGGTGCGAAAACCTGTTTGCCTCCATTGCAAAGGTCATGATCCCACTCATAAAAGGCATCATGGGAGCTGATGATGCATGCCTGCAGAAGTTACACTCTCATTCAGTTCTGTTACATGTCTTGTGAAGTCCCCTTTCCCTAAAAGCATTTTTTTTCTAACTCAAACACACTTTAAATTACAGAAAGTAGCAGTGCACTTTCTATGCCTTTAAAAAAAAGTTTCATGGCCAGCATAAGAGAAAATATAGGGACTGTAGAGGACAGCAACAGTACTGACTAACAGAGTATAACTACTGCAAGCATTTGCACCAAAACATCATAAAATTCCAGGATGCCTTACATGACTCAGGTCATCATGACCTTTGTAATTAAGTCAAGCAGGTTTTCACACCAGGGTAGCACAGAGTGAAGCAACCTCAGTTATATTTGAATTAGGGTGAAGCTAGGGGGATACAAGAGAGGGAATCACTGTTCATGTCTACAAACCACACAGGAATACAGAACGTAAGCTGAGGGACTTCCATTTAAGTTTGTTGCGACAGCATAATCAAATAGTATCTCACCTTTTTTGGGGTATCCGTGACTATTAACTGTTTCAGTAATCCAGCTCGGAAAACATCGGAGGCGGCTCGGAGAAGGAAGTTTCCAAAACAATCCGATATAAAGCTTTCCTGGGGTAATGCTAAATGAGCATAAATAATTTTCAACTACATAATTTAGACAAAGCATATTTTACATAGCCAGGAATAATTTTGCAGATTTAAAACTAGCCTGCCAGCTTCCCAGGCTTTAAGCCAACCAGAGATTGTAGAAGATACCTACAGAGACCAGGGTTTTACTGGAAAGCTAATAGAGTAATTTGGTCAATCAAGTGCAATACTAAATCTAAATATAGTAGGGTTCTTATGCCCTTATTCAGAGCATACGTTAGGCCACACCGATCATGCCTCTCAGCTGTGGTGTCTGTTCAAAACCAACAGAATGTACCGTGACTAGAAAAGGTCCAACAGAAATACACCAAGCACATTGCTGGCTTAAGAAATGAATCATATGAGAATAGACTGAATATTTTTAACCTTATGACATTGGAGACTAGGAGGTTGGGGGATTTGCTATTTCTCTTGATATCATCCAGGACCCATATTTGATGTTGGAACTTGGCCTAGAATTTAAATTATTATTAGTAAAACAAAACAAAAAAGAATTTCAATATCGACTTGACAACTTTCTGTTAACAGGTCATAATCTGGCATATCATTCATTCTGAGGTTTACAAGAGCATTTATGGGCTACATCAGCCTTCTTGCTCTTTCTCATCATTACTAAGTACTAAAAGTTCAAGGTTGCAATGAAGGAACAGACTATAAAAAAGATTATAGGGTGCACCACTGCTACCCCAGCCTGTTTAATGGGGAGGTCCATAATAAGTCTTTTGACTGGATTTAACCGACTTCCCTAAAAGGCTTGGGAAAAAAATGCTAAAATGGGAAATCTCAGATGATTTTTTTTTGGGGGTTGGTGGGAATGTAACTAAGACAAAGAAAAAACGGGACCAGGAAAGTTTTTATAAGGTAGAACCTTTATTTATTTATTTATATTTTTTTTTACCTAGTTGCCATCCATTCCAATTATTTATATTTTGTTTGCCCTCATTTAATTTCAATTCCCAGTCAAGTTCTGCAAAATGTCCAGATCCAAACATTACCCCTAAAACTGACAGGGGTTCCATGGAGAGTTTAAAGCTATTTATTACTGAAAGGCAGGAACACCTATCACCCAACTCACTACCCACATATTTGCTAAGTTTAAATTCACCTGAAAATAAAAATAATTTGAACCATGTTATTGAAGCTTGAACAGATGATTCATCACTCATCAGTGGGCACACATCATTCGTGATAGGCCAATGACTTGCAGACCACAGTGCCCTCTTTAGTACTCAAAAGAAGAATCTGGGGATTTTGGTCTAGTTTCCTCACAAGGCCAACAATATAGGACTCAATGGCATCCCTGATGTACCCCTCTGTTTATTGGACACTCATTGCCAAGCGTCTCATTAATTAATGGGGTAACCGACAAAGACTGGTACATGCACTGCAACCAAGAGATATAAAGGGGGGTGGGATTCCATATTTCCCTAGAATAAACCAAAAATATTCATGGAAGATCAAATCAAATGCCTTCCATTGGTCGAACGACATTACATACATATGAAGAATGCCAGCAGATACAGGCTGGATGGTATCTAGTCTGCTTGAGTGTGCAGCCAGCAGTCTGTTACACTGCAGCTGCTCCCCCCTCTCCTACCCACAATAACCAATATCATGCCCATACTAGCTGTTACCCCCCCAGTGCCTAACTGGTGACCTTTCCCCTGACTTTGTCCCACCCCCTCTTAAAACTGCACCCAATCTTAAAGGATACCACCTCAGGCAGTGCATTCCACCCTGCCATCACTCCCTCCGCAAAATAGTGCTTTCTCATTTCCCTTCTGAATCTACCACCCTCCAACTTTAGACTATGCCCCCTAGTGTCCCTCCCTTTCCTTAATCATAAAATTCCCTCTGTACCATCTTTATTTATGCCTTTCATATATTTGAAGGTTTCTATCATGTCCCCTCTATTCTTCTGTTCCTCCAGGGAGTACATGTTCAGCTCCCTCAGTCTCCCATGAGGGTTTGTCCTCCATACTGAGAATCATCCTAGTTGCTCATGCTGGACCCCTCCAGCAATTTAACATCTTTCTTTAAGTAGGGGCGCCAGAACTGTATGCAGTACTCCAGATGCAGCCTTACCAATTACCTGCACAGTGGCTTTGCCATGTTATTATTACCCCAAGATCTTTTTCCTCCTCTGTAGGGGATAACTGTACCCCCAGTTGGTAATGATTCCTTGGGAATCTTGCTCCCAAGTGCATGACTTTGCACTTCTTTGCATTGAGCCCCAGCTGCCATGTTTCTGACCAGTGCTCAAGTCTAGCCAGTTCATCCTGTAGCCCCTGCCACCCCTCTGTGTCATCCACCACTGCACCTAACTTTATATCATCCACAAAAAGGACGATCTTGTTCTTAATCCCATGCGAGATGTCGGCAGTGAAAATGCCAAACACTGGACCCAGTACCAAGCCCTGTGGCACTCCACTGGTTACAGCTCTGGAGCTGAAAGTTCCCTTTATGACTATTCTCTGCTTCCTGTTATTCAGCCAGTTCCTGATCCACTGCACCATTTTCTCCCCTGCTCCCTGGTATCTCAACTTGCTAATCAGTCTCCCATGTGTCACTGAATCAAAGGGCTTGCTGAAGTCTAGATACAAGACATCCACCACTGGGGGATGCACCCAGTTCCCAGTTAAATGCTGAATAAGTCTGCTAGTGGCTCTGCCAGGACCTCTGCCAACTCCTTCAGAACCCTGGGGTGTATGCCAAAACCTTACATCTGATTCAAGTTGCCCTGTTCTACCATTACACGTATCAGAATTAGGTGTTCCTGAATAGCCCTACCTGGCACGGAACAGGCCTGTGACTGAGATACCAGATGCCACACATTTTGCTCGAGTCTAGCATTCAAGATTTTAGAGAGAATTTTCAAATCTGTATTTAAAAGACAGAAGGGTCTCCAATTAGAAAGTTAATTTTATCACCAGATGTATGCAAAAACATAACCAAGCAGTCTCTCATACTAGGAACTAACGTATTATTACTTAGTAAAAAATTAAACAAGAGTCAGTTCGACACTAATGGCAGGGCCCACCAATTTATAGAATTCACTGGCAAGATCATCCTTACCTGGTGCTGAATCTGAATTTAGGGAATGAATTGCTGATGCCAGTTATGACTCAGAAATCTTGGAAGTCAACATGGGGAGGAGATCATGCCATACCTGCAGTAGTTCAAGGTCTGTGAAAAAGAAGACTCTTCCAGAAATGGAAGTAAAGCCTTGTCCAAATAGTTGCTTCATATAACAGGAAACAACCAATAAGCAAGCCCACTGATTTACGGCGATTAAAGTAAAGAAATTCTGTTTTCAAGACTTGAAATTCTGGACATTGCACCGCTGACTGCAAGTCTAATTTCTGGATTTTAACAGAATTCTATAGTCATTGTTTAGTACGTGTATAAATAATCAGAATAAAAGAAGGCTTAATACAGAGCATTAAATGAAAAAAAATGAAAGACAGTACAGGAAACAATTATAAGAAAAATGCAAGTTCTGTAGAGTTATTAATCTGGTATAAAATGCTGATTTCTTTCACCCACGAAATCTGTCTTGTTGGACTCTTCCCAGAGGAGCTTTTTGAACCCCGCCGTGCCTACATGTCCTTGACTGCCATAACATCAAAGTTAATCATCTGCGGCATTGGCTGGATGATGCCAGTCAGTCATTTAAGGAATGGCATCAAGAAATTTTGTTGGCACTCGAGATGGAAAACAGATCGCACAACCGGCTGGCAGGTCTCAGTATGCAGATCCAGGTGGGACCCGCGCTTACACCTTATTGTCCATCTCGCTGACCCACCTGAATCCTAACATGTCTCTCTCAGTCCCACAAGGCATCCTGTAAATAGATAATTGCTTTACCTTTTTCTTGGTCATTTTAGCAGAGTTGTGCTTCCTGGTGTGCTTTGGGGAGGGAGGAGGTCTTTTGGTTGGCTGGGGTACTCACAGCGTAATGTTGATTGAGATTTATATCCACTTCTATTTCTTGTTCCTGTTTTCTGATGTTGCATTGCATTGTGGTTTTGTGTTGTTGAAAATGCAATAAAGTTTAAATTGTAAAAAAATGTTGAATTCTATGAAATTCTTCATTTTCACTCATGCAAGTCAGTCCAATTCTGGTATTTTACTGGGTTTCCCAGTAAAAAACAAAAACCAGTGGCCTTGCAGATAAGATACTGTCCATATCAGTATGAATAACACCTTGAGCTGATCATAATTTTCCTGTTAGTCCTATATTTATAGGACTCATAGGGGCATACAAAGGAGTGTTTGCCCTGGGTACCATATTTTTGTTCTTTTGGTAGCATCTGTGACCAATTCAAATGATAATGGGACATTTCAGCCTTTATAGCCCACATGTGGTGTTGAAAGTTATGTACTGTCCCAGTTGCTAAGGATTATAACGTCAGCAGATGAGTCTGGTTGGTGAGATACTTGAAATATTCTGACTTCCTGCGTCTCCATTCCCATTTCTGAAAGAATGTCAATCACAGCTTTTGTGCCCTCCCACCCACAGGTGGTAACTCTACTGTACATTTTTGTTTCAACAAAAATGTGATCTCCGTAATAGACACTCCATTATGGAAGAGAACAGTAACAGTCATGTGTTCTGGTTTAGTAAGAATGGGTTACTCACCTGTAACAGTAGTTCTAGGAGTGGTATATGGTGTATATCCACACTTCTGGCAAGATTCCTTTCTCTTTAAGAACTGGTGGGAAGGTCTTCAAATTGGCTCCTCCCACCCACTCCAGGTGGGAACTCCAACGGCACTGCCTCATAACAGATTGTACCTGCTGGCAGCAAGATACAGTGTGCCACTTGCCAGGTGAGGTCAAGTGGGTTGTGTGGATGTACACCATATACCACTCCTAGAACTACTGTTACAGGTGAGTTACCTGTTTTTCTAGGGACATGGATATGGTGTACTTATCCACACTTCTGGCAGACTCCTAGTAGCTCTCTGGGAGGAGGGGCGAGGCACACACACCCCTATTTAGGGAAGAGAGATTGGAGAACTGAGGCCCCAAAACCAGCATCCTGGCATGGCTCAAGGTCGATGTGGTAATTGTGGATGAAGATGTTTGCGGACTTCCAGATAACAGCTCTGCAGATTTCCTGGATAGGAATATCCCTGGAAGCAGTGGTATGTCAGGTGGAATCAGCCCTTAGTCCACTGGGAGGCTCTCTCACCCGCTCTTATAGCAGTGGTCAATGCAGGATACAATCCACCTACCAATCGTTTCACTTAGCTGCTGATCTGCCAGGTGTGGTTCAGCATAGATGACAAATATTCAATTCAATTTTATTATTACGTAGCTTAAAAAGCCATTACAAACATCAACATTATACAACATACAGTTTCAATAATATAGTACAAATTAATATCTACATATTTCATAATTAAAACAGTCTGGATTAAAGTACATCTGTGCAAATAACATTTCAGTTCTGGACCCCATCAAGTGACAGTGGTTCGTCCTTCTTATTCCTTCTATTACAGAAAGAAATTTTGCTAAACGCTTTACTGTCTTAAATTATTCTGTATGGAAAAGAATATTAGTAAGGAGTGTCTTATCAATTGGATATAACTCATTCAAAAAAGGGCTCAGCCAATAAGCTCTTTGGGTATCATACCAAGAGCAAAACCAAAATATATGTTCTAAATGTTCTTCACCTCCATAACTGCAGTCACAATCTCCAGACAGTAAGCCATTTTTCTTACACCAAAACAGTAGCATGTTATTTGTACATCGCTCAAATTTATATTTGGAGAAGGTGGCTCTAACCTTAGGATCAGTAATTATTTCCAGATATGGCTTAAATCCAAAATAAAAATGATTTTAGCGAACCATTTCAATAATGTGATTCTTTTATTGATTTCAGGTCCATGGACTTCCAATGGTTTACTATTTTTTTTGTGACATTTTTTATATTTTAGGCTTAAAGTTATACCTTTATCTAACAACTGTTTTAGATATAACAATTTGTGCTTTTTTAATATTGTCATTAAGACAGGGAACCAATATCCTTCTTTATAGCTCAAATGATTCCAGGTTTCCTTTTCTTTTAGTGCTAAAGATGCTAAGGTGTGATTTTGTCTTGTAAGCCTAATCCAATATTTGACTTTGCTGCTTTCAATGAGAGCACTTATGTTATCAATTCCCAATTCAGATCCGAGATAAGCAGCAGAGCATGAATGTCCCAATTTCAGTGTAACTCGTGAAAACTTTATCTAACGGAGAAACTACTTTAGATTCTGGTATGCCCATACATCTGAACCATAAAGAAGTTGAGCATCAAATGTTACTTTAATTGTTTGTATTAGTGGTTTTATGGCTAAACCACCATATTTTAACTTAAAACGTGCCAACCCTGCTACTGTCTTTTTAAGTTTCTCTGTCAATGATTCCATTTGTGAAGTCCAGTTACAATTTTCCTGAAATGTAACCCCCAGATATACATAGCTTTTGACTATTTCAAGTTTTTCTTTATCCACAGTCCAAAATGTGGAATCTCGCTTTTTTCCTAAGCCAGTTACCTTTGTTTTATTTAAATTGATTTTTAACTTTAAATCCATTGATCTCCTGTGAATGTAGTCAGTTTCCTTTGAAGTCCTATTTTAGTAAGAGAAAAAAGGACTAGATCGTCCGAATATGCTAATAAAAGGCAAGGTAGAGAGTCTGTGTTTGTATTTTCACATTCTGCTAACATTTTTTCTAAATACAAGGAAAATAATATGGGTGCCAACACACATCCTTGTCTCGCCCCTCTATTGATTTTAAAGGAAGATGATAGAGCTCCCCAGCTACCAAGTCAGATCTTAGCCCAGTTGTTGGAGTATAATTGGGAAAGTAAAGCCACCAAATTGATATCTATCCTCTGTGAGCCAAGATATTCCACATTTCTTGATAAATAATCGAATGCTGAGTAGCAGTAAATAAAAATTATGCATAATTTTTGCCGTCTTAGTTTCCATATTTTCCAAGTAAGTGTTGTAGTACAAATACATTGTCCACTGTTGAATAACTGGTTCTAAAACCAGCTTGAAAATCTGTTAAGCCTCCTGTTCTCCTACTTCCTCTTTCAATCTTTCTCTACTAAAACTCTGGATAGAATCTTTAGGTTTACATCCAGTAGACTTATAGGTCTATACACTGTTGGATGTATTATATTATGGGTATTATATTAGCACCTCACTTAAAGTATGTCACTAGAAATCTACTCCATAACAAAGGTGAGCAAAAAAAATACTTCAGCCAGAATTCCATTGGGACCTGCTGCTTTATGTTTTTAAGAATAAGGATAGCTAAGTGGATTTCATTTCGTGTTACTGGTTTGAATGCAGCATTCACTACTAAAGTTTGGCTAGTCTGTATCTTCTTCTGACGACTCACAAAATACTGTGGAAAAATTATCTATCCATTTCTCCTCTGTAATGTATGAGTCTATCTCGCTTTGTAATTTTTACAACCTTGTCACTAGGGTCCAAAATGTTTTGAGTCCTTTTGTTTAACTGCATTCAACATTAATTGCCATTGTTTTTGCAAAAAATTAGTTTTGTTTTTATAATTTTAGAATTCCTTTTTTGACTATTTATAACAAAGGTCCTATTTAGACCTAGAATATTTGTAGATTTTGTAAAATTTCTTTATCTGTCCTTTAATTATCTTGCACTCAGTATCAAACCAATTGCTAGATGCAGAAGGATGCAAATTCATTTTATATTCCAAACTATTCCTTATAACAGAATATAAGGAACTAAGCAGATGTGATAATACTTGTTGATCCATTAACAGCAATTTCTTATAATCCTCAGTGAGAAAGGAATTTGACAGTATCAGACTTATATCTACACCTGAATTAATGTTTCCAGATAATTTTTTTGGCTGCTCTAATTTCAGTGGGTACAATCGTCTCTTCCTTGTCATGTTTAATTCCAGGGGTATTAATCTCCAATATTAGTGGAAAGTGGTCACTTTCTGCTTGCACGGGGAGATTTAAGGAACTCCATGTCTCCAAAGGACCTGACCACAGTGCATAATCAATCAGAGATGCACCTTTGGCAGATGTATGAGAGAGATTTCCAACTAGATCACCTTTTAATCTTCCATTGAGAGGATAAAAGAAGTGTTCCATCAGCTCAATTAACTTTTATCCATTATTATTTTTTCATCTTTTGTGATTCTCTTGGTTAAGCTAATACTCAGCTGCATGTATAGGAACAACAAATTATCTCCTAGCCCATCATAATTACCAATATGGGTGTTAAAATCGCCTAGGATCAGAAATTTAACATTTGGGTTGTCGTGCTTTATGTTCAGAATCTCATTACTCAAACTGTTCCACAATTCATCTGAATAAAAAGTTGAGTTTTCGGTGGAACATAACAGTTCATAATAACAATGTCTTGTTTACTAACTACAATTTGTATAGCAATCATATTTAAACTTAAATTCTTTTCAATACTTTCCCAATTTCTACCAGTCCTAGGAAACGTTATTAGACCTCCCAAATGCCTGCCATATTTAGCTATCTTTACACCAGGCACATGGAAACATTCATAGCCATTCAGATTAATTTGATCATTGGCTGTATGCCACGTTTCTTGCAGGCATATACAGTCATACTGTAATAAAAACGTTTTACAGTCATCACTTATACTGGTAAACCATCCTGTAATGTTCCAAGATAGAAAGGCCAAGGGTCGGATTTGTGGAGTAACTAGTCAGTTATTGGTATATCCTGCAAACATCATAAATGTATTACTTATTGGTAAAATAAGGGAGTCTGACAAATTGACTCAGAGCATTGCATATGGTTTGTTGCTAGAGCATCAGATTCTACAAAACTGAGCCCTATATGCAAGGCCACTGGAATTCTGCAGTTGCAGAATTTTCCGCAGAATTTGCATCATGCCGCAAAATACACATAGTGCCACAGAATTCATTGTTTTTGGTGAATTTTTATTTAAATATATTGTTTTTCCATAGTGCCAGGCTTTTTTTTCCCCATCTTATTTATCCTGTAGCCCATCCTCTATGCTCAGCATATGATGTCATCGATGAAATCATATATTTAGCCAATGACAGGACTGCGTTCTGCCAGAGAAGTGAATAAATCATGCCACAGAAATCAGAAAATACTGCTGCAGAAATCAGAAATTTCTGCCACAGAGCACCAGGGGCCCTGCCTATATGGTCCAATTTAGAGGCTTTTTTCATTATACAATCAGCTAGATTGGAATTAGACACATATAGATCAACCTGGCTATCTATGTGTGTTTTAACAGCTGAAATGTATCCTAATTCATCTATAGGATTCCCAGAAAGTTAACCAACAAATCCTTAATAGCATTTGTGAATTTGAAATCATTCTCTCTGCAATATAAGGCATTCCAAAGATGCTAAGTGCTGTTTCAATTTCTGTTTTAAATAACCCTTTGTTAAACAATTTCCTGTTAGGGAAAGTAATAATCAAACCTGGTTCCTGTAGTAACCAACTATTTATCCAAATGTAATTTGCAATTCTTGGAGAAAGAAGCAATATATTAATCAGTGTTGCTTCTACAAGGGGAATATTTTTGATTTGCAGAATATCCTCTTCCATAAGATTTATATGCAAGTTTTTATTTAGATATTTGTAATATACCAATCTCCAGATTTGAAGGGTCAAAATTACCCTACTTCGAAGGGTCATACAATCTAATAAGAGGGTAAGTTTCTGACCATTCACTGGGCTCAATCCCAATTTTATCTTTTCTAAGCTGATTATTGCTCCTTTCCCGTTTTAATGATTTTTTTTGTGTGAAACATTTACATTACCTGCTACCTTTACTGGCACTTGTGTAACAGCCTATATTATACATAGTCTCATAGCAAATTAAGTCCAGAGACTGATCTTTATGGGATGTCCAATTTGTTGATTTAATTTAACAACTTCCTGTTACAAACTGCACAGTGCATCAATCAGATCAGAGTTGATATTACAATCAGTCTTAGCCTTGTGATTTCCATGTCAGTATTACTTTGCTCATTTGATTATCTAATTGAGCATGCAGTTCTAGTTCAGATAAAACCTCAACTGCCTCTTTGGTGATCCTTTCCAACTCACAAGGCTGTTTAACCCTTTTACTCCCTTTACTTTCTTTCTCTTTTAAGGTATTCCTCTTCGTTTGCCTCTTGGGTTTAGGCTCATCTTTAGGAGACAGGGCAATTTCAAATATACTAAAATCTGGTCTGATGTCTACCCTTGGGCATTCTATGGATTCCATAGCTTCATACAGATTTCTATGGACAGATCTCTAGCATCTTCCCTTATGTCTCTCTGTACTAACATCATGTCAATGTTTAATCTGTTTACTGCACACCTTCCCTTAAAGTTTCCAAAATATTTTTATTAATGAACGATGGTTCCATTAATATTAGATGAGCATTCGAGTATTATTTAATAACTGTACTAGATCGTCACTCAGACACATAGGCTTGTATGTGTCTACAATGGGGATTGCCTGTCCTATGTTAAGCCACAATTAATGCACATTTTAGGGACTACATAGCTCCTCTAAACATTTAGGACCATTAATAGTTTGTTGTAGGTCACTAATAACCCACCCAGTTTTAAGTTTAAGTCCTCATTGCCGTCATTGGCTTGAATGTCACTAGAATCAGTATTAACTGATCTCCAAAGTTTGGGTGAGTTTTCTAATCTGAGAAGCCTGTTGTGTTTATCCTGCCTAGGAATATCCTCTGTCATCGAAGCTTGTATATCTTGCAAGTGTATCTTGACTGGAGTCCACTAGGTATTCTGCTAGTTAAAGTTAGCATTTACCACAGAATCGGAGAAGATAAAGAAGCTAAAGCTCCTTTTGGGGTATTAGTACCTTTGCTCGCTCCTCTAAATTACTCCTGTTATTGCTCTCTCACCTGAGATAAGTACACAAGATCGATACGCCTCACAACATTTTCCTGCATACTAGGCGTGCACGACACCTGTTGAGATTCATTTCTTGGGGTAGATGTTTTATTAAAATTAGATATAGTGTGTTCCATAATCTTTGTTTGCCTTGCTAAGACTTTTTTAGATTTATTTACCATTTCTTGTGAAGGAAATACATCATTATTCTCTAATCTCTGCAACCTTGTATTAACCCTTTTTTTTTATTATAAAACTTCCAGACTGTGCACACTAAAACAAATAAATATCTACCTACAGTTTCAACAGTATATCACAAACCCTTGCTGCTGGATTTCTTAAAGGAGAGGCTCAAGCAAGCTTTAGTTGTGCCACTCCAGCAGTTACTATGTCACTATGGCCTTATCACTTTAATATAAATAATAGCGATACTAGTAATAGCTAAGTTGTTGTAGCACTTAGCTGCTGGTTTAGTCCATTAATAACCAGCAATGTCCAGTGCTATAGTTTTCTAGAAGCCAAAGGACCACCTTAGCACAAATGCCTTCTGGTAGTTAGACCCAGCTCGGTACTCAGTTCTCAACTGCAGCAGTAAATCTTTTACAAAGAGATTCTTGCTGCCAGTCGACCTTCCATAAAATCAGAGCACTTCTAGTCCGTGTCAGATTGTACACAGTTGTAACTGAACAAAAACGTCAAGCTGGATGCCTCTCTTAGCCTAGTAAACTTTCTGAAGACACTTGCAATTTCAGAAACTGCAGTCCAGTCACAAAGGCTTGCTGAATAACCACACCGCCAGGGATATAAAGTTCCATAAACACCTGAAACTTCAGAAACTGCAATACAGTCACGATCAGTCACAGAGACTTCCTAAATCACCATGCTGCCAGAAATGTAGACTCCCTCAGTTTTTCTCTGTGACAAGCACTGGATAGAAAAAAAAAAAACAAGAGAACCAACTACTCAGGTGCTTCTAATTATCATATACTCAAAAATCAAAATGACTACTAAATATTACATGCTAACATCAGTTGCCTCACTATTTAAATTTTCTCCAGGATCACAAAAACAACTTACTTTTATTCCAGAAGGATGAATTTTATAAAGTAGACCTCGCCACGAGAGCAGGAACTGGTCACAAAAAATATACCGGTAAAACATCGTTTTACTAGTAACCAGTACTGCTGCCAAAATATCTACTGAAATATCTACCAGCACGTCAGTAGCTAATTGATACGAACACTGTAGGGAGAAAAGGATTCTGTGCTCTTCAGGTAGACAAAAATATACGCTTTGTGCTGTCTGGTGTGAGGCACTGCAGTGATCTGAATGCCAGTCTAGCGATGCATATTATATGTGAACTACACATGTGACCGCATTGCTCCTGATGGCGTTAAAATTAGAATCTGTAAAACTACATAGGTAAAAATTTATGCCTAATAGAAAATCATTTACACCTTAAATTTAACTTTCCATATAGAAAACATTAAAACATTAAAAACTAAAAGAACTTCAGCAACGCTGAGCGCTAAATGCAAATGTTTATGCATCAGCCAAATCCTATACTCTGCAGTTCAGTCAGTTTTTACATTTAAACTCCTTTTATCAGGGTTGCAGGGTCACAATACTTCCCTCCTGTTTTGCTAGAACTGTATGGGGGACCCCTAATGCACTTTCTCTTCATGAATCTTCCTGTATCAGTGAGGCATCTCTTAGCTGCCTTTAATTACCTTCTCACCCCTCTGCTCGCAATGCTTCAGCCAAGGCCACAATCAATCTCCCCTGCTGACAGCCTTCTCTGTGTCCACCACATCGAACCTCCTGCAATGACAGAGAAAAGCGAGGAGTGAAACCCAGCAGATGGGGATCAGCTTAAGCTGGACTGGTAAGTCCACATTTCAGGCAATGGTGGTATATCTGTTAAAAATAAAAATTTTGCCTAGTGGACCCGCTTCTTGCTTCTACTCCACAGCAACAAAAGCTAAATGCAGTCAGTCTCGACTTCTGACTCTAGATGACAACTAGCTGGTGAACCTCTCCCTGAACTCCAGCCATGTGAGCCTCCGAGAAAGGAGGGAGAGGGGGGACATGATAGAAATGTTTAAGTACCTCAGTGGAATCAACAAAGTCCAAGAGGGTAGCATCTTTCAGAAAAGAGATGTGCAAGAAAAAGGGACACAATTTGAAGATAGAGAGGGATGGCTCTAGGGGCAATGTGGAGGAAGTATTTTTCACAGAGAGGGTGGTGGACGATGGAACAGCCTTCCTGAGGAGGTTGTGGGTCTAAAACTGGGTGAGAATTCAAGAATGCATGGGACAGACATAAGGCAATTTTTGTGGGGAGGTAGGAAGAAATAGGCTGTTGGTTAAATAGGATCTGCAGCTTATCCTCTAGGTAGGGAAATAGGCAGACTAGGTGGGCCAAGCGGTCCTTATCTGCCGTCAAAGTCTATGTTTCTATGTGCTCCTTATAGTAGGAAAGCGCTTGCCTCAGGTCCACAGTATGACATCTGTGCTCGGCCTCTGATGTGTGATTGGTGAACACCGGGAGATTCATCACCTGGTTAAGGTGAAACTCAGACACAACCTTTGGGAGGAACTTCAGGTTGGGGTGGAGGACAACCATGTCCCTGTTGAAGACCAAATAAGGAGACTCCACCGAGAGCATCTGGAGCTCAATGATCCTTCTGGTGGATGTGATGGCCACCAAAGGCGGTTTTCCATGACAGGTGTGACATTTCACACCTGTGCATCAGTTTTAATGTCTTGCCCATGAGCTTTGCCAACACCAGCAAAAGTCCCAAGGTGGTGGTGGTGGTGGTTCATGCACCGGGGGCGGGGGGAATGTCATCAAGGCCTTTAAAAGTGCCAGACCACCTTTTCTGCACCAATGGCATATCAGCCCACAACTGGTATGCAGAGATGGCTGCCAGGTGCACCTTAGGGGTCGATGACTGGAGGCCTGACTGGGAAAGGAACCAAAAGGTAGTCGAGAATGCTAGCCACTGGCCAAGATAAGGGGTCAAGCCCCTTGCCCTGGCATCAAATGGAGATTCTCTTCCATTTGAAGGCATGGCATTTTCGGGTCGACTACTTCAGAGAAGCCTCGACAATGGTGAGGATATCTTCAGAGAGACCTAAAGCCTGGAACTCTAGCCACTCAAGAATCAGTCTGATGAGTGCAGTGGTTGAAGGTCCAGATGGAATACCTTCCCGATTGCATGAGAGCAGGTTCAGACATAGAGGAAGATGCCACGGGAGCCTGCAGCTGAGAAGAACGGGGGTACCAGAACTGGCAGGGCCAGTCTGGAGCCACCAGGATCATATCCATGCCTCGTCTCTCCTGGCTTTGAGCAGCACTTTGAGGATCAGTGGAAATGGAGGGAAGGTATACATGAGGCCAGCGGTCCAGGGCTTTGAGAAGGCATCCCCCTGCAGCATTCCCTACCGAGGGGGGAAGGCACAATACAGCCTCAAGTTTATGTTCTGTCTGGAGGCAAACAGATCCAACACAGTGGGGCCTCACCATGAGAACAGACTGTGCACTACCTCTTGATGGAGAGACCACTCGTGAGATGCCTCATCCACCAGCTGATAGGATATGCCAGCCACAGGAATGGCCAGGAGATTGGCGTTCAGGCTGAGCCTGAGAATCCAGATGCAGAGAGCCTCCCACACAGAGGAAGGGAGTGTGTCCTGCCCTGTTTGTTGAGGTAGTACGTGGTCATAGTGTTGTCTTTTGGACCTGAATGGCGTGACCCCGAATGTGTGGAGCAAAAGCTGCCAGCACCAGCTGAACTGCCCGAGCTCCTGCAACTTGATATGGCATCAGGCTCCTGGGGTGTCCAGAGTCCCTGTACTCTGTGCTCCCCAGCTGGGCACCCAGCCCCTCAGGGAGGCATCAGTCATGATGCCACCCTGCTGCCGATGGTCTGAGCAGCAAGCAGAAGGCTGCCAGAAATCAGCTTGCCCCTCCCAAACAGACAGTCCGAGTAGCAAGCTGAAGGCTGCCAGAATTCAGCTCGCCCATTCCCTTCAACAGCAACAGATGGTCTGAGCAGCAAGCAGAAAGTAGTAGATCCCTCTCTTCATCTTTTTGTCGGCAGAGCTGTTTAGATTTTTTTTTTGTTCCACCTTACTGGCTGACTTTATACTGTTTTGTTGTTACTTTAATTCGGGTTGACTTTACACTGTTTTCTGTTGGTTTTGCCCGTTACTTTAATTCGGATTACTCTGACTCTGAACTACTGCATTTAGCTCTCAGCATTTCACTAGCTGTTGGGTTGTGTTAGACCTAGTTATTTCAGCATTTCTAGAGCTTACTCACTGTGATTCTGTGCACATCTCTTAAGGCTCCATTGAATTCAAATTCTGCCTCTGTTCTACACATGCTCAGTTCACTCAGCCCCCTCCTTCTGTCAGTATTCCAACCTTTCCCCTTCCTTTGTGCTCAGCCACTATATTTATCTTTTCTCCCCAAGGCTGTCAGAATTTCAGCTTGCCCCCTCCCTTCAACAGCAACAGATGGTCTGAGCAGCAAGCAAAAGGTAGTGGATCCCTCTCTTCACTTTTTTTTTTTTGCCAGCAGAGCAGCACTGTGACTGTGCTAGCCCGATGCTGCTTACACGGCAACAGCCCCATCCACCACCCACCCTGGCCAGACACTACTCTTATAGGCAGTCCTGACCACATGACCTATCACATGGGACTATCTACCCACTTTCCCTATTGTTTTTTATACTGCTTTGCCACTAGGAGTCACTGTTGTGAATACAAAGGCACACTGCATCTTTAGTATAATTTAACCCTTTCTATATCAGCTCTTAGCCCTGTCCTGCGTAAGCTCACTTTTAGCAGACACATCCCAAGTGTTCTTCCCTTCCTCATCCCTCCCAAAAGAGAAGGACAGGAGGAGTACCTAGAGTGTCTAATGGAAGCGGAAAGGCAGTAAGGAGAGCAAAGGCACGGACTGAAGAAGGTTTAGCACAGTCAGTTAAGAAAGGGACAAGACATTCTCAGGTACATCAGTGAAAGGAGGAAAATGGGTGGGGGACTGCAAGGCTCAAGGAAGAGGAGGGAATGCAAGGAAGGTGACATGGAAAAGGCAGAAATACTGAATAAATATTTCTGTTTGGTATTCACAGAAGAGGGAGGGACAGGGGCCACAGCAGTACAACAGTTGCCAAGGGGTGAAGAGGTGGACAACAGTCCATTCACAGATGAAGAGTCCTGTAGGAGCTCACTAAACTGGAAGGTGGACAATGCAATGGGAACAGGTGGCATACACCCAAGAATATTAACAGAACTGCAAAGGGAGATAGCAGAACCACTGGCAGACATGTTCACAGAGTCATTCAACACAGGGGTGGTACCAGAGGATTGGAGATGGGTACACGTGGTCCCTCTACACGAATCCAGCAGCAGGAAGGAGGCGGGAAACTATAGGCTGGTCAGCCTCACCTCAGTAGTGGGGAAGATCATGGAAACACTGCTTAAAGAAAGGACAGTGGGGCATCTAGAAGCAATCGGAGCCCAGGATCATAGGCAACATGGATTCACAGTGGGAAGGTCATGTCAGACAAATCTTGTTGATTTCTTCGACTGGGTGACAAAGGAAGTAAATCAGGGTGGGGCAGTGGACGCCGCCAGTGGCAGGTTGGGATGCACAGGCAGGGTATCAACAGCAGAAGGAAGGAGGTAGTGATGCCATTATAAAAACCATGGTGAGGCCTCACATGGAGTACTGTGTGCAGTACTGGAGGCTGCACCTTCATAAGGACATTAACAGGCTGTAGATGGTCCAGAAAAGGGCGACTAAGATGGTACAAGGCTTGCAACACAAGACTTATGAGAAGAGATTAAGGGACTTCAATATGTACTTGCTGGAAGAGAGGAGGAAAGAGGGACATGATAGAAACATTCAAGTACCTCAAGGGTATAAACAAGGTGTAGGGGGAAACATTTTCCAATACAGGAGGAGCACAAGAACAAGGGGGCATGACATGAAATTGAAGGTGGGAGGTTAAGAGGGAATGTGAGGACGTGCTTCTTCACAGAGAGGGTGGTGTTGGACGCATGGAATGGTCTGCCTCTGAAGGTGGAAGGAGCAAGCACAGTGGATGGATTCAAGCATGCTTGGGACAGACATAGGGGAACCACAGAGGTACAGCAGCAGGTGAGTTGGGAGCAGCAATCCAGTACAAGGGCTTACGGGCAGACTAGATGGGCCAGGCAGTCCTTATCTGCCAACAATGTCTATGTTTCTATGCCCCCACCAGGATTCGTACCCTCGACCTCCTGCACTAGTCAGTGGCCCTAACCATTAGGCCAGCCAAGTGGCTACACTTAGGTTTTTATGCTCCTTAACTCCATTTTGTCTAAACCATTTCTAGACCCTCTTGTGCCCCCAATTTCTATTACAGATCCTGAGTCACCTGGCTCCACTAATCACACACTATTTAAATCTACACCCTCTTCTCTGCTAACACTCATTATTTAAATCTGCATTGGAGTACTGCTCCACCTGGCACCTGCTATACGCTCTCCTGCTTCACAACTGTCATGTTTGACCCTAAAGGCTTAGCTATGTGTACCCTAATCATAGCGACAGTTATATCTACAAGCCAATACAAGCACCAATGGTTCTGGCACCCCCCCCCCCGGCCTGCCACTATGTGCAATATCACCAGAAACAGCCATCACCTCACCAGACAGCCTGTTCTCTTTACCAGCTCGCTGTACTCACCCACCCTCTCCCTGCTAACCTGCCTTGCCCTGCCACTATGCTACAAATTGCATGGGCCAATTAGTAAGCTCAAACCAAAATACAAGTTTAAAATATTTAAATGCTTCCTATTAAGGACAGCTATGCTGTTCCTCCTCTTATCAGGTAACGTCCACCCAAACCCCGGCCCTGTGCAGCAGCTACACCAACATGGATCTAACTCTGGAATGTTAAAGCTAGTCTCAATCAATATCTGCAGTCTCCTGGCCAAATATGATGCTCTCCAAGTCTGGGTCACCCAGCACAGACTGGATGTGCTATCGGTGGTTGAGACCTGGCTAACCCCTAAGACCCCTGACTCTGCTATTTCCCTGGACGGATACACCCTTTTTAGGAATGACAGGATGGGCAAAAAGTGTGGGGGATGTGCAATCTACCTTAGGAATAAACTACAGGCGATGCCTTTCCCTACTGGACACCGGAAAACCACCCAGACCCTGGCCATACAACAACCTATGGACCAATAGTAAGACTCTCACTGTAGTCTCTCTCTCTCCTCCCCTCATAACCAGGCCAGTGGCATCAATGTGGTTACTGAATATCTGTCCAACACAACAAAATACTGAAGTGGTGCTTCTAGGGATTTTAATGTGAACTGGTTGGCCCCGAAGCTGACTCCTTCAAGGATGCCATCTCCTCTATTAATGCTGCCCAAATGGTTGATTCCCCAACTAGGGTTAACTACTGGACTGGCACCAGTACACTGATTGACTGGATAGTTACTAACCGCACTGAAAGAATCACAGGCACCACAGTTCTCCCTGATGCCACTAGCAACCATTCCCCAGTCTTTTGCCTCTGGTTGAACAAATTCCCTAAACTATCTGGAAAATGGTAATGCATCGTGTGCTAGAGCCTGGGCAGCTCAAACATCTTAAGACCTCCCTGTTACAAACAGAATGGACCCCTATCGATACTGCTCAAAATGTAGACCTAGCCCTTGAATAATTCATTGCTAAATTCAACACGATCTGTTATATCTATGCCCGATTAAAAGCTAAGGTGAAGGGCTAAGTTAACCCCTGGATTACCCCAACCTTTTAAATCTCATGACCAACAGAGATAACCTCTGGCATCATGCTCGAGCCTATAGCAGAACTGACCCGCAGCAATACAGAGCTGCTAGGAATGCCAGGAGATCCACCTAGTGCAAATTAACTACTTCAAAGAGGAGCTCACAACCTCCTTGGGGATAGCAGGGAATTCTGGAGCAACATCAAAGCCTCACAGACAACTCCAGTAAGTTCTCCCCTCCATGTTGGAGATAAATGAGATAGTCACCCAGGACCCCAAGCTCACTGGCAACACTTTCAACCTGGCCTTCTCTGACCCAAGTGGTATACTTCTCCTGACTCCTTCAATGCTCCAAACAACCCAACTGGCACAGGGAGCTGTGACACCCTCAAGGTCACACCCTCCTTTCCACTTTTAAGACAGTCTCCAGGAAGGAGACTAAAAAGTACCTGCTAAAGGTGCTTGGAAAGCCTAGGTTTACTAGTGACTCACTAGACCTTAAGCTCATTAGCCAAACCATTGATGAAGTCCTAACACCTCTCACAAAGCTATTAAATAAGTCCCTACATCTTGGCCAGTTCCCCAGCAGTGGAAAGCAGCAGAGGTTATGCCTGTACACAAAAGTGGTGACCGTGCCCAATACTCTAATTACTGCCCAATCTCAATCCTCTCCTCCTCTTGAAGGTGCTAGAATATATTGTGACAGATCAATTAAATGAGTACTTAGAGAAGTACCAAATCCAATGCTCTGAACAGCATGGTTTTCGGAAGGCATAGCACCACCACTGCCCTGCTTGAGTACACCTCCTTTATACACAATGCCCTCAACCAAAGAAAGCTTAGGGGCAATTTATCTCAACCTCACAAAAGCTTCGACACGGTCATTCACAACTCCTCCTAAATGCCCTCCATAAGAGTGGCTATTATCTATCGATACAGTTGGATGGTTTTGTAGCTACCTTGGAAGTAGGTCACAACTGGTCAAAATAAGTGGCATTCTATCTGACAGTAGGCAAGTGTTATCCGTGTCCCCAAGGCTCGATCTTGGGCCCATTACTCTTTAGCCTCTTCCTCAACAACCTCCCCAGGCATGCTCAGATAACATGCTGCTGTCTGCGGATGATGCGTCATTTATTCCAGTCATCCTAACTCCTCCGCCTAGAATCACAGCTCCAGGCTAGTTTCTCTGACACCGAGTCCTGGTTTAAAACAATAAGCTGCTAATGAATTACAAGAAGACCAAGACAATGCTCTTCTCTAGCCCACATAACAGGTACAAATTGCACAATCTAACCATACTGAACAATGAAGGTTCTCCGCTTGAACAAGTACCTTGAGATCACGCTGGATGCCGCCTCCTTCTTTGGTATGCACGCTGACCTTGGTGCAAAGGCAGTCAATACCAGGTTAGGTCTGTTATAGAGGCACAGGCACTGCACAATCCCACCTGCACTCCGGACTGCCATTACTAGTTCAATTCTATCATTGACTATGGTCTAATAGTTTACAGAACAGCTACGGACACCACACTTCATAGCCCTCAACAAGGCATGCAGGTTGATTTTTTGAGCTCACAGGCTAACGTATACTTGCGATCAGGGCTCCAGATAAGGTGTGTACTGGCCTATTTTACTCATCTCATTTTAGGAAATACTTTTCAGAGAATTGTTTTAAGGAGTACCAGTACTCACCAAACATTTGTAAATGCTCCACACTCCATAGAACAGTGCTTCATAACATAGCTGATAATTCAAAGGGAACATTTTTTCCAGATTTACAGCACTCGTATGGATCTAGGTTTTGTTTTACTCACTATTTTAAAACTGGTGAGTAAATTACTCCTACCTGCCAACATTATGTGGAGCATTGTTTGCACCTGATCAATTCTTATCTAGACAAAAACATTGATTTTAAAAATCTACTCATTGCAATCCATCCATACATTTGTACGGATCTGAATTTGGCTTTACTCACTTCACTTTCAAAATCAGGAGTACAATACTCATCCCAAAAAATCTTATCTGAGGCCCTGCATGTTGTGATCTGTATACACAGACTAACTGATTAAACCTGAAGGGCAGAAACACCTATCAAATCTGCCTTCTGAATATAAAAAAAAAAAAAATCGGCCTTTGGTCAGTCTACCAGTCAATCAGAAATGCCTAATCCACACATCCAATCCCACATTCTGAGCATGTCTAAACAGGCATATATGCCCTTGTCGCATACATCCCAAGCACCACGTTGGTTTTCATACAGGGTGCTCTGCTGGCTAAATAACCTTCCTGCGGGTATTCGGGAAGAGTCCAGGACTGGCCCTTTTAAGTGCAATCTTAGGAAACATCTCACTGCACTTAGTAGCTGTGACTGCTGACTACAAATCTCCCCTCTCACTACGTGGTTCCTTTCCTCTGTTTCCACGAGGCACCTTTCCTCTCCTTCCAACCCCCTCTCAATACCCTTCCCGTTTTCACTCCCTACCCCCCACACTTTCACTCCCCCTTACCTCAACCCCTCTTCACTCACTACATCATTTCTCTCCCACCCACCTACTCTTGATATTGTTCCCCCTCCCATGCCATCTCAATCCCTCCCTCTCCCCCATCAGGTTTTCTATATGGTCTCTCGCCACCTACCCCACCCCATCCCATATCATGCTTGCACTCCCTCTCTACTTCCCCCCCGTATATGTGTCCATCATTTCCCCACTTCATACTGTACCCTCACCCCCACCCTCTAACAATGCCTACCTCTGGCAGCACTGTTTGTCTCCACACCTCATGTTCATTTTTCCCCATAGTGTAGATTGTTTTTTAACATGTTCTGTTGCACTTGACTACTCCTCGGAATGTACCATGACTGCATTCTCCCATGCCTAAATTATACTTATTTTGTTTGTTATTGAATTGTATGCTAAAATTATTGTTTTATATATCATTGTATTCATATGTTTTTCTAACATGGAACCTTTGTGAAACAGCCTCTGGCTCAAAGGTATTGTAAGGGGCAGATCAACGGGGAAGGAAAAACTTATGGATGGTGGGGCAGAGTCGGGCAGCCTAGCAGAAAAGCCTATGGGTGGTACAGAGCCAGAGGAGTGCAGGGGAAGGCAGTGCTCTGGGAGATGAAATGGGCAAAGGAAATAGTGAGAACAGGGTACAGAATGGGCTGCAAGGGTTGGGAGAAAGATAGAAGGAAATGTAATGGAGAGCAGGGTCCAACTTGTTGGGGACGCTATAATAAAAGGAATTAGATGGGGGGGGGGGACAAGAGTAGTGCAGTATGCGAAGTGCCTGCCAGGCATGATGGCGGTGCAGGTCATTCACTATATCCCTTCAAGAGGGCAACAGCAGGATGAGAAACACAGCTGATGTTCCACCTGGGAAAATGACCTGGCAAGAAATAGCCTGTGTGAGGTGCAAGCAAGATTCAGAACACTCACTAGATACTGCAGCAGTCTGGAGTTCAAATCAGTGGCTTTTTCTGAGGTGTTGCCAGTACCAAAGGCAAGTACTGATAGGAGGCTGAGGATTAAGGAGTTCAATGAGTGACTGGCAGGGTGGTGTGAGGGTATGGGTTAGTAGGAGACTGTGGATCCACATGGAGGGATGAGAGCCTATTTGCACCAGACTGCATCTGAATAGGGAGAGTGCGGCAGTACTAAAGAGCAAATTAGGAGCGTTCGTAGAAGAAACCTACAATTTAAACTAGATTGGGGGGGAGAATCCGCACCAAAAGGCAGGAGAAATGGGGGGCTACCAGCCTCTCCAAGGATAGTGCTAAAATGTTGGGCATGAGGGTGACAAGTGGGGGGGCCGGGATGGGGGATGGATGGAAGGGAACTCCGTGGAAGGGCTTACCAGCCAACGCCAGGAGCTTAGGAAATAAGTTAGTGGACTTGGAGGCCATCATGGGGGTTAAAGAAAGTACAGTTACATAAGAATTTACCGTAACTCTAGATCTTCGAGAGAGGCTCTTGCAGAAGGTAATCACTTGTAGGACTGCACCCCCGGCGTCAGGACCACACAGAAACTTTTGCTAGCATTGTCTGATGGGGGACCACCCACCGGACATTACGTGACTGACGACAGTGTGACACTATACAGTGGGTGGTCCCCACGTCCGCCCTCCAGTTCTCCCGCCGGAGACCACCAAATGTCATGACAGGAGAAAGTGAAGAGGCTCCTGAATTCCAAAAAATGGCCTTCTGGAAAGAGAGCTGTGACCTAAAAAAGGGGGAAGGTGGGCGGAAAAGTATTTACTGCAAGAGCCTCTCAAGATCTACTGTTACGGTAAGTTCTTATGTAACTGTACTATTTTACTTGGAGGGCTCTTGCAGAAGGTAATCACCTGTAGGACTGAGTCCCAAGCAGTAAAGAGTCCAAGGGCAAGAAAACATGGGAGGCTAGAACATAATCCTAGTAGAAAACCCAGTAAGTTAGGACAGGAGTCCCTGAGGATTGCTAGTCCAAACCGCCCCACGCCGAGGCAATGTCCAAACTGTAATATTTGTGAAAGTGTGGACAGAACTCCACGTAGCTGCCGCGCACATGTCTGCAGCAAATACATTTCTGAAACAGGCTGTGGAAGCAGCCATTCCCCTGGTAGAATGTCCTTTTACCTGACTCGCAAGGACCTTACCATACTTTTGGTAACAAAAGGTAATGGAGTTTGCCAGCCATTTTGAAAGGCACTGTTTGGAAACTGCCACACCCTCCCTTTTTGGTGCTAAAGAAACTAAAAGTTGATCCGTCTTGTGGACAACTTTAGTCCTGTTTGTGTAATAACGTAAAATCCTGTGAACGTCTAACATATGCAGGATGGCTTCCCCTCTATTAGAATGCTCAGGGTAATAAACTGGCAATACTAAAGATTGATTAAGGGTCATCTCCGAAACGACCTTAGGCAGAAACTTAGGATTTGTATGCAGAGCCACCCTGTCTCTGTGAAAAATCAAATAAGGCACCTTGCACATCAGGGCCTGAAGCTGAGGTAACTGCAACTAAAAAGTGCGCTTTCCAGGACAAAACGCACATATCACAAGAACCTGCCCACTCAAAGGGAGGCAAGGTCAATTTTTCCAAAAAGAAAATTAAGGTCCCAAGGTGGAGCAGGGTTACGCACCGGGGGTTTCAGATGCAGGATACCTTTCAAAAAGGGTTTGAGACCTCTAACTTAGCCATAGTCTTGCCTCCTACTAGATCATGGTAGGCAGAGATGTCTGCTAGATGTACCTTCAGAGACTAATAACTCAAGCCCAGGTTCAACAGATAAAGGAGATACCCATAACCTGGGAAGGGACACGTGAAGGGATCCAGATCTTCGCAGTGGCCCAAATGGAGAAACGCCCACTCATGGCATAGTAGTTCTGGTAGACGGCTTTCAGCCTCCACCAAAATTTGAGGTACCCTGTGGGAATCCCATGCTGAGAAGCAGCTATGTCCTGAGGTGCCATGCATGAAGATGAAGGAC
The DNA here is from genome assembly GCA_016271365.2 of Neoceratodus forsteri. Lineage (NCBI taxonomy): Eukaryota > Metazoa > Chordata > Ceratodontiformes > Ceratodontidae > Neoceratodus > Neoceratodus forsteri. The sequence goes on from CM028129.1 coordinate 186,750,568, forward strand.
TTTAGCCCTTCCTGGGTGAGTAGATCGTAAGATAGATGTAGAGGTATGGAAGGCTCCACTGCTAGTTGTTGAAGCAGTGGAAACCATACTTGTCGAGGCTGAAAAGGAGCTATCAAAATTATTTGTGCTCCTTCTGACTGGAGCTTGTTCAACACACTCTGTAATACTGGAAAGGAGGAATGGTTCAGAAATCTCCTTGTCCAGGAAAGCGAGTAAGGCCTTGTCAGAAATCACCATGCTCAGGATCGAGCGAAGCAAAACTTGGGAAGTTGTGCATCTGATGGGACTGCAAACAGATACATCGCTAGATTTACCTCAAAGATCACAGATGTGATTACTTCTTGCTTTAGCTCCCATTCGTGAACCCTTATCCTGGTGCGATTTGAGACCTGCTCTGTGAGAATGTTCAGCACCCCAGGATGTGAACCACCAAGACCGATTTTGTACAGAACTGCCCAGTTCTACTCCCACATCACTTCTCTACAAAGAGGGTATGAGCAGGTGCCCCGCTTGTTGATGTACCACACTACGCACATGTTGTCCGCCTGGATCAAGAGGACTTCCTGAAGAAGGACGTGCTGAAATGCCTGAAGAGCATAAAGCACTGCTCTCATCTCTAGCACATTTATGTGCAGGTGTGCTTCTACAGGTGACCACAGGCCCTGGGTCCTATGAGATCCCAGATGGGCACCCTATCCCTGTCCCGACGTATCTGTAGTCAGTATCTGGGAGTGGGGAGGAGTCTAGAAAGGGACTCCTAACAACAGATTGCTGGAGTCCTACCACAACAAGTCCTGTTACATTGGGGTGGAGATGAGCATCAGGCAATCTAAGTCGTCTTCCCTCTGATCCCACTGAGATCTTAAAGAGTCCACTGCGAATTACGCATGTGGGGTCTGGCCAACGGGACCATGGGAATAGCCGCTGCCATGAGGCCAAGACGACGGAGACCTGCTCTCGCCGCGATATGTTGATTGGAAGATACTAGCTTGGCCCGATTCTCCAGGGTGTCTACCCTGTCCAGGGGGAGAAAGGCCATACCCTGCACTGTGTCCAGTACCGCCCCAATAAACTGAAGGCGCTGGGAAGGAGCAACTGACCGTGATACCCAGGCACCTGAATAGGTCCAGAGTAGCCGAAGAGAGGCTTCCCAACCCTCCTCGATGGGGCTCTGAGGAGCCAATTGTTGAGGTAGGAGAAACAGCATGCCCTTGACACCAAGGCCCCTGCCACTACCGCTAGGCACTGGGTAAAACCTCAGAGTTGAAGACAGGCAAAAGGGAGAGCTCTGAACTGGTAATGCTCCCTTGGAAGGAAAATCTAAGGAATTTATGTGTGATGACTGAAGATTGGGATGTGAAGATATGCATCCTTCATGTCCAGGGCACAAAGCCATTGACCCTTGATAGAGAGGCAGAAGGCTCTGCAAGGTCAGCATCCAAAACTTCCTGTATTCTATGAAGAGGTTTAGGTACTGAGATCCAAAAATGGCTAAAAAATCCCTGTCTTTTGGGTACCAGAAAGAAGTGGGAGTAGAATCCTTCCCGATCTGGTTTGCCAGCACTGGCTTTATTGTTTTTTTCAGAAGAAGAGCTGTATCTCCTCCCTTAGAACAGGGATATACACCCTTGGGTAATGAGAAGACCTTGGTGGATTATCTGGAAGTTTTCTTGAAATTCTAGAATGTGACCAAGCTTTATTAACTGAAGCACCCAAGCATCTGTCGGATGAACTCCCAGATGCCTTGTGAATCTTCCGCCCACCTGTTCCTCCAACAGATGGGGGGGGGGGTGGTCGCCAAGTCAGGAGTGGGAGGGAGGGTTAGAGATGGCCGCTCCCGCTGCTCTTTGGGTTTTGGCAGCAGAATCGGGAGCCTTATGCTTAAACTGACATTTGGGCGCTTGCTAGTTTTTCGCCTGGTGTCTGTTTTGCCGATGAAAAGGATGTTTTTGTTGCTGCTGTTTTGGTCGATACATGGTATGAACCGACCGAAGTGTTGTACCTTTATCCTGCAGGCTAGATATGATGTCCTGGGCGTTCCCACCGAACAGGACAGGGCCCCTGGGTAGTCAACTGAACATCAGGGGCTAGGCCCGATACTCTTAGCCAAGAGTACCAGCGAAGGCTCACAGCAGTGGCCGTACCTCTAGTGGATGAATCCACCGCATTGTAGGTGGCCCACAAAGAATGGTGTCCAGCCACCTTGGCCATTTCCAGAGCGGATGCCAAGGATGACTTTGAATCAGAGTTCAGTAAGGCCTCGATGACAGGTTCAAGCTGGCGGAACAAGGTCTTCTGGTACTCTAGCATGTGCGAGACATAGTTTAGAGCACGTATTGCTAGAGTATAAGAGGCATAAAATTTTCTCCCAAATTGGTCCATTTGTCTGGACTCCTTGTTGGTAGGGGAGGTACTGAGGTGCTTCGGCTTAGCAGATCTATCATGGGCTGCTGTGATGACCACCAAGTCTACTTTAGAGTGTATGCTCAGGTGGTCCTTATCCTCAGGCGTCCTGTAGACCTGGTCAGCCTTTTTTGCCATGGCCAGGATAGAGGAAGGTCTCGGCCATTTAGCAGAGGATAAATCCTCATGGGGTTCCAGCCAGGGTGGGGTGAGTACCAGACTCATATCAGGGAAGTGCAGATGCTCTACCAGTCATTGTCTTTTTGGGTCCAGAGCCTCTGACTTCCACCCTTGGGCCTCCACCATCCGCTTGAGGGGGTTCATGAAGGAAGGAACTTCTGGTGGGGACTTTGGGATTCCTGAGGGACTGGTTCCTCATGTGGAGGGATTTCTAGGCCCGAACTGGCAGCTGAGGAATCAGAGTCCACGTCGAATCTTCTGAATCCTCCGGATTCTCAGTAATTGGAGGATCTGGCTCCCTGGTGATGACTTCGGACGCCACGGGTTTCACAGATTCTGATGGACGGCCTGACGTCGAAGGACGAGTATGTAACAGTGAAGGCGCCCCAGGTGAAGGAGCTGGGAGGCCACCATCTGGAGGACCAGGATGCCTGCTGTCTAGTTCGGAGATCAACTGAGTTTTGGTTGCCGTCCACCATGAATTTAGAATTTCCCTAAAGTCCACCTGAGGTCGAGGAGGAGGTGGAGTGGGAGGAGGAGGTGGTGGCTGAGTAAACCCAGATCCAGGCCCATGTCCCCCAAAACTAGGAGATGGGTAATGGTGAGGGTAGAATGGATAGTAACAGGCTGACGAAATAGGATCCGGTGTCGGGGCTGATGGTGGGTAACTTGACGGAGGATAAACTGATGTCGGAAAGCTTGATGTCGGACCATAGTGAAGGTAACCTGGCAATAGGCCTGATGGAGGGTATCCAGATGGCTGGCCTGATGGAGGGTATGTTAAAGGCCCCGATTGAGGGTAGCCAGAAGGGGGCCCAGCTGGGGGATAGCCCGATGGCGGCCCCAGAGGGAAGCCTGACGGTCCTGCAGGAAGTCCCGAAGGACCTACAGGCCCAGAAGGGCGAGGTCCCGAGGGAGGAATGCTTGTAGGAAGCCCCGATGGCGGTCCCAGTGGAGGTAAGGGAACCTGCGGGCATGGAGGACAGGGATCTGACATCACAATAGGTGGTGCTGGAGCCGCCGTAAGCCCTGTCGACACGTAAACCCGGCGAAGGGTGGTCATCTGTTGGGACCTGCAGGCCCAGCGATAGCTGAGGAAGCTAAAATAGATCAGGCAATGGGGGTTCACCGTGAAGGAAGCCCTGAGGAGACCCATCCTCCAGCCTGGAAGGTGCTGACATCTGCCAGTGCTGTGTCAGAGCCTGATGGGCACGAAGAGGTCATGCGATTGTTGGAGGGTCCAACGATCGACCTGGGTTGTGCAGGAGTCAGAGGCCCTGGCTCCCAACTTTCAACCCCGCCAGGCGCGGCCAGAGGGTCAGACGAGCGGCTATCAGCTGGCGCCTCTGACCTAGAGCCCTAGGTAGAAATGGGTCTGAGAGCAGTGGTGGCTCGGATGAATTCAGGAGCCCGCTGCCACTGTAACCAGTGGAAGCGGGGAGCAAAGCCTGTTCTGTAGGCAGGAGCACAGGCTTGGTCACGGCGCTTACCTTCTTGGAAGTAGAGGGCTGGTCCTCTGTCGAAGGGCCTGCAGGTGGCTTCGTTGGAGGAAGGGACTGTTCCTGTTCCCCCTTATCCCTTTTCTTCTTGTGAGGGTCCCTGGGTGAGGACGAAGCACTTTTAAGCTTTTTCAACTCTTGTTCCATAGAAGCCATTTTTTCCTGCAGGATATGGGCCTCAAGGGACTGTTAGCATCGTTTCCACGTGGCCTGGTTAAAACGGGCACAGGCCTTGCACTCCTTGACTTTGTGGTTAGGCCTTAGGCAGAAGAGGCAAAGGAATGTTGATCTTTGTGCAGTAGATGGACGCCGCTCAAGCCGCACTTGTTTTTATGCGGATCCGTTGGAGAAGAGGACGACATAACAAACAATTTAAATAAAAAAATAAGTAAACGATCACTCATCCAGAACAGGCTCAAACTGCTGCAACAAGCTTCAGTCAGTCTGACATGCAGGTCAACAGGAGGAAAGAACTGGAGGCGGACATAAATGTAACTGAAGGACAAGAGGAGGATGTGGGAGACTGAGCTACTGTGGGTAACGCTAGGCAGGCGACGGAGAATCCTTTGTGACTGGGGGTGGTATACAGGCCACCTACACAAGGGAAGAGGGCAATCGACAGTTAATTCAGGCAGTCACAAGACTGGCCCTAAAAAGAAGAACTACTACTGGTAGGGGACCTAAACCTCCCAGATGTAGACTGGGAAATCCCGGATGCAGCACTGACGAGGAGCAGGGAGATACTAGCTGCGCTGCAGGGGGTATTCCTTCAACAGCTGGTCAGGGAGCCGACAAGGAGCAACAACCTGCTGAATGACCTGACAAATGGGGAGAGTGTGGACGAGGAGGTGCAGGTGGGAGAAGCCCTGGGCACCAGCGACCACAGCATGGTAAGGTTCAGGGTCAGGGCAGGGAAGGAGACAAGTAAAACCAGTACCACAGTCATGGACTTCAGACACATAGACTTTGACAAGATGAAAAGGCTAGTAAGGGAGACAATGGAGGGTACGGTGAAGAGAGGGCAGTGGAGGAGTTATGGAAAGATATCAAGGGTGGGGTACTGGAAGCCGTGGAAATGTGCATAAAAAAGGTTAGGAAGAGCAAAAAGAGAAAGACTGCTTTGGTTTACAAAGGAGGTTGCAGAGGCAGTCAGGGAAAGGAGGAGGGATTTTAGAAAATTTAAGAGGACACTCATCAAGAAAGATAAGAAAGAGTATAGGGAGAAGAGGAGTCCTCTTGGTACTAAATGAGAAAAAGACTGAGGTAGAACGGTCAGTGGGGGATGCTGCAACAGAAGGTAAAGCCATCAAAAAATGGAGAGCAATGAGTACTAATGCCCGTAGTCTGGGTAACAAGCTTCCTGAATTAGTGGCCTTGATGGAGGAGGAACATCTGGATATCGTGGCAGTCACAGAAACATGGTACACACAAAACCATGACTGGGACATAAACATACCAGAATACACTGTCTACAGGAGGGTAAACAGGGAGGAGAAGAAGCACTGTGGGTAAATTTGGAGACAGGCAATGGCACCACAATACGCACAGGGGTTTTATACAGACCCCCTTCTCAGGGGGAGGAAATGGACAGGGAAATGATAGAAAGTATATTTAGAATGGCAGAAAAAGGGGAGATATTGCTGATGGGTGATCTGAATATGCCAGATGTTAACTGGAGTGCAGTTATTCTAGATGCCCTACAGGGGCATGCCTTAGACAACTAGTACTGGAGCCCACTCGAGAGGAGCAATATTAGACTTGATTCTCTCAAATGGAGATGGAGAGGATTACAGATGTAGAAGTGGGTAGCCATCTGGGAACTAGCGACCATCGAACAGTATGGTTCACAATAAACACAGTACAGAGTCAAGCTTACAAAGACAAAAGTACTGGACTTTAGGAGGCTGACTTTGCCAAAATGGGTGAGTGCCTAAGGAATGCACTAGCAAATGGGCAGGAAGGAGCGGTGGAAGAACAATGGGGAATAATAAAAACTGCCATCACAGAGGTAACGAGCCTTTGTGTGAAGCAAATAAACAAAACAAGACGATGTAAGAAACCACTATGGTTCTCAAAGGAAGTGGCAGTGAAGGTTCAAGAGAAAAAGAAAGCATTCAGGAAGTACAAGGAATCGCAGAAGGAGCAGGACAGAGAACTGTATCAGTTAAAGCAAAAGGAGGCTGGGAAGGCAGTCAGAACAGCAAAGGCCCAAACCGAGGAAAAGACAGCCAACTCAGTTAAGAAGGGGGATAAAACCTTTTATAGGTACATCAGGGAGCGAAGGAAGACCAAGGGAGGGATAGTGAGGCTTAATAAAGGGGAGGGAGCTGGGCAGAGGGAGACTGTGAAAAGGCAGAGATACTAAACAAATATTTTTGCTCAGTATTTACAAAGGAAGAGGGGGAGGTACATAAAACAAACAGTAGTAACATGCTGGATACAAAAGTTGATACCGGCCCATTTACAGAAGAAAGGGTTCTGAAAGAACTCTTAAAACTGAAGGTGGACAAAACAATGGGGCCTGATGGGATTCATCCCAGAATTCTAAAAGAACTAAGGGTAGAACTAGTGACACCACTGACTACCCTCTTTAACAAATCATGGGAGGATGGGTGGTACCGAGGACTGGAGGAGGGCAGATGTGATTCCCTTCACAAAAGTGGGAGCAAGGCAGAAGCAGGAAACTATAGACCTGTTAGTTTAACCTCAGTGATAGGGAAAATGATGGAATCACTTCTAAAGGAAAGAATTGTCGGTATCTAGAGGCCAGAGGGCACAGGACCCTGGGCAGCATGGATTCACAGCGGAAGGTCATGCCAGACGAATCTGATAGATTTCTTTGACTGGGTGACCAAAGTAGTAGATCAGGGAGGGGCTGTGGACATGGCCTACCTAGACTTTAGCAAGGCATTTGACACAGTCCCACACAAAAGATTACTATACAAGTTAGCCAGCCTGGGAGTGGGTCCCAAGATGACAGCCTGGGTAAAGAATTGGCTGGAGTATAGGACACAGAGAGTAATAGTAAATGGAGTCCACTCAGAAGAAAGGAGGTTACTAGTGGGTACCGCAGGGTTCAGTATTAGGACCAGTCCTCTTCAATGTCTTTATAAGTGACATTGCAGAAGGACTGGAAGGAAAAGTATGTCTCTTTGCAGATGACACTAAGATCTGCAACAGAGTTGATGCACAGAGTGGGGTGGAAAGGATGAGAAGGGACTTGGCAAGGTTAGAGGAATGGTCAAATGTATGGCAGCTTAGATTCAATGCTAAGAAGTGCAAGGTAATGCACCTGGGAAACAAAAACCCAGGGGGAAGAGTACACAATGGGGGGTGAGATACTAACAACAACAAAAATGGAGAGGGACCTGGGGGTAGTCATATCAGATGACCTAAAGATGGGCAAGCAATGCGAGAGGGCAGCAAGGAGGGCTGGGGGGATACTGGGATGCATAGGGAGAGGCATCACCAGTAGAAAACAGGAAGTTATTATCCCTCTGTACAGACAGCTGGTGAGCCCCATCTGGAGTACTGTGTGCAGTTCTGGAGACCCAGTCTCCGCAAAGACATAGACAGGATGGAAGCTGTCCAGAGGAGGGCAACTAAAATGGTGCAGGGTCTGCACCGAAGACATATGAAGAGAGCTTAAGGAGCTTAATATGTATAGCCTCGAGGAAAGGAGGGAGAGGGGGACATGATAGAAACTTTCAAGTACCTCAAGGGAATCAGCAAAGTCCAAGAGGGTAGCATCTTTCAAAAAAAGAGGTGTGCAAGAACAAGAGGGCACAATTTGAAGATAGAGGGGGGGCGGCTCAGAGGTAATTTAAGGAAGTATTTTTTCACAGAGAGGGTTGTGGATGCATGGAACGGCCTTCCGGAGGAGGTTGTGGAGTCAAAATCAGTGGTGGAATTCAAGCATGCATGGGATAGTCATAAGGCAGTTCTGGGGGTGGGGTAGGAAGAAGTAGGCTGCTGGTTAACTAGGATCTGCAGCTTATCCAGTAGGTAGGGAAATGGGCAGACTGGGTGGGCCAAGCGGTCCTTATCTGCCGTCAAATTCTATGTTTCTATGGCAGGGAAGATGATAAGAAGGGCAAAGCAAATACTGAGGTGAAAATAGCCAAAAAGGGGGATAAAACATTTTCAGATATGTGAGGGAGAGAAGGAGGGCAAGGCAGGGGATTGCTAGACTGAAGGGTGGGGAAGGAGGGATAAAACTGAAAGGGGACTGTGAAAAAGCAGAGGTATTAAATAAGTACTTTAGCGAGGTATTCACAGAGGAGGATGGTAGGGAACGAGCTAAAGTCAAGGGGAAGGAGGGCATGGTAGATCAAAGCCCGCTCACTGTGGACAGGGTTAGGCAGAGTTAGACAGATTGAGGGCGGACAAGGCAATGGGGTCAGATGGGTTACACCCCAGAGTGATCAGGGAACTGAAGGAGGAGTTGGCCGCACCCTTGACAAGGTTCTTCAACTTGCCCCTGGATAAGGGGAGGATTGGAAGAGGGTGGATGTGATGTCTTTACACAAGGAAGGAGGTGAAGGAGAACTACCGACCTGTCAGCCTCACATCAGTGGTGGGGAAGGTAATGGAGGCATTAATCAAGGAGAGGGTGGTGGATTACTTTAAGAAGAGTGGCTTGCAGGACAGCGGACAGCATGGCTTCATGAAGGGGAAGTCATGCCAGATGAACTTAGTTGAGTTCTCTGGGTGGACGTGGTCTATCTGGACTCCAGTAAGGCCATTGACACCGTTCCCCCATAGGAGGCTGGTGAGCAAGATGGAAAGCCTGGGGTTGGGTGGGAAAATAAGTTGGGTGGTGGCCTGGCTGGCAGGAAGAACTCAGGGTGGTGCTAAATGGGGTGCACTCTGGGACAGCGAGGGTGAAGAGTAGAGTGCCACAGGGGTCAGTTTTGGGTCTGCTCCTCTTCATTATCTACATCAGTGATATTGCGAAGGGTTTGAGGGGGAGGGTGTGCCTATTTGCTGATGATACAAAAATCTGCAATAGGGTGTACACCCAGGGGGGTGGGTGGAGGACATGAGGGAGGCCCTAAAGACACTCGAGGAGTGGTCTGGGACGTGGCAGCTGAAATTTAATTCCAAGAAATGCGCTAGGATGCACTTGGGAATAGAAACACACCAGCAGGGTACACCCTACGTGGGGAGGAAATCAAAGAAACAGAAGAGGAAAGGGATCTGAGGATCACAATCTCCTCAAATCTTAAGGTAGAAATCTAGTGTAGCAGGGTGGTGGGAAAGGCCAATGGAATGTTGGCATGCATAGGCAGGGGCATTACTAGCAGAAGGTGATAATGCCCCTTTACAAAGCCATGGTGAGGCCGCAACTGGAGTACAGGGTTCAGTTCTGGAGACCACATCTCCACAAGGATATAGATACATTGGAGAGGGTTCAGAGAAGAGCAACCAAGATGGTACAGGGAATGCAGGGGAAGACATACGAGCAGAGGTGTAAGGAGCTGGATCTGTACACGTTGGAGACAAGAAGGGAAAGGGGAGACACTGAAACTTTTAAATATGTAAAGGGGCTCAATAAAATAGGAGAAGGGGGTTTACTTAAGAGGAAGGAGTGGGCCAGAACTAGAGGGCACGGCCTCAGACTGCAAGGAAAAAGATACAGGGGCAAAGTGAGAAGGCATTTCTTCACAGAGAGGGTGGTAGAGCCCTGGAACAGCCTGCCAGAGTGGTGGGACTAAATTGGTGGAAGAATTCAAGTGGGCATGGGATACGGATACAGGGCTGAGTATCGGGAGGGAAGGCAGGGGCTGGCAGGGACGGGGAGGTGTAGGGGAAAATGGGGCAGACTAGATGGGCCAGTATGGTCCTTTTCTGCTGTCGAGCTTCTATGATTCTATGAATCCCAGGTATAAATAAAATAAAAATGATGATGACCGTCGGCTCCAGGTGGGCAAATGGTAATCCCTACTGCAGATGTTTCAGGAATAACCACCACTGGAGGGCATCACACATCATTTGGGTCACAGTGGCTAAGTGGTCGAAGAGGCCCTTGCGCTGAGACCATTGACTGGTTAGCTCCCACTACAGAAAGTGCATTCCCCACTGGGCCCAACAGACCATGCTGGTGCATGCTGCAATGAATCCCAGTAGGTGAAGGAAATCCCGAGCAGGGCTGAACAGCCCAACCCGAAATGATCGGGCAAAGGAAGAGAGAACTTCCGCCTGGTCTGCCGAGAGTCGAGCTCTGGCTCTGCAGGAGTCAGACTCCACCCCGATGGAAGTATATCACCTGTGAAGGTACAAGATCCGACTTGCCATCGTTCACCAGGAGGCCAAGGGACAAGCAGGTCTGGAGGGCCAGGTCCCTGGACCGCTACACCTCCTCCTTGGAGGGAGAGGCTTCAACTCAGGGATCATCTTTGGTGCAGGGTCTGAACTACAGGCAAACAATCAGACCTTCAAGCTTAAAAAAAAAAAAAAATATCAAGAAGTGCCTGCACAAGGGCTATCCATGCTGCAAAAAGCCAGCACTACAAGGAAGCCCTCTCACGATCCTGAAGCGATGGGAAAAAATTCTGGAGCAACCTAAAAGAAGTCACAGGAAAAGACCCCAAGCTTGCCACCGCAATGCTAAACATTGATGGTGTCCCCTTCCTCGACTCAAGTCCCATTGCAAACGTGTTCAACAATGCATTAATGACCACAGTAGTGTCCTCCCTCCAGACTTCTTCAGCCCCAGTGATGCAAATGTCAACCACAGAAACCACAACTGTGCTCTCATGCACCCACCTTTCCACTTCAAAGTCATCTTGCAAAACAAAGCCAAAAAGTACTTCCTTAAGATACTAGGGAAAACTAGATATTAATGATGATGGCCTTGATCTCAAATTCATTGCCTTTACTCTGGACAAAGTCCTGGCTCCACTTCCCAACACTTAACCTTTCCCTCAGGTACTCGCAATTTCCACAAAAATGGAAGTCGGCAGTAGTGACGCCAGTACACAAGAGTGGGGACCATGCCATTCACGGTAACTACAGACCCATTTTCATCCTTCCTCCGCTGCCTAAAGCGTTGGAATGGAGAGTAGCCGACCAGCTGGTCGACTACCTGGATAAATATCGACTCCAATGCCCACAGCAACATGGATTTCGATAAGGGCATAGCACCACAACAGCACTAGTAGAGTTCACTGTTTCTTACATAGCTCCTTTGACCTGGGTCACCTGGCTGGTGTGGCTTTTATCGACTGAACAAAAGTATTTGACAGTGCACCATGCCCTCTTACTTGATCAGTTTGCAGCCACTGACCTCTCCAATGACACTGTGGGCTGGTTCAGAAGCTATCTGCACAATTGAATGCAGTAAGTAAAGATAGGCAACGTCCATTCTGACAGTAGTCTCATCCGCCAGAGTATCACAAGGGTACATACTAGGGCGCCTCCTGTTTACGTACCTTCCTCAACTCACTCCCAGCTGCATGTCAGGGTCACATGCTGCTTTATGCGAACACCACCATCATTTTCGCCAGTAACCCTGACCCCAAGATCCTTAAGGCACAAATCCAGCAACACTTTTGTGGATGTAGAAAGCTAGTTTAGCAATCACAAACTCATAATGAACTATAAGAAGACCAAAACAAAGTTATTCTCCAATCCTCAAAATAGGACCTATCCTCTTACCATCAACAACGGCATGGGCTCCCAACTACAGCTAGTCCTCCAGTTTAAGTACCTGGGGTCACTACTGACAGTATCTTGTCCTTTGTTCCCACACAGACAATACTGACAAATCAGTTAATACTAGTCCTCGGGTTGCTCTATAGACATAAGCATTGCCTAACCCGAGGCCCTTAACCATGCCATCCATAGCTCCGTGTTGTTTCACTTCATCGACTATGGCCTGGTCATTTATGGGGTAGCCACTGACACTGCTCTGCTGAATCAAGGTAGCTCTAAAAAAAGCTGCCACCTCCTTACTGGCACTGGGCACTTGACCCACACTTGTAACCTGTACTCCCAGGCTAACTGTCTCCAGCTCAAACACAGGCTCATGTACCAAACATGCCTTTTAGCCAAAAATGTTAGCCTCGAATTGCTGCCACCGGGGGTACAAAAGCTCCTCTCTGCCCCTCCAACACTCGACATACAAGAAGTGCAGTGTGTCAGTTCTTTAGGATCCCTCTTTGTCGTACCTCCCTAAAACAAAGGTAATTTACCCACCGAGCCCCACTCTGGCTTAACTCCCTCAGTAATGATGCAGCTGCTACCCTAGCTTCAAGTTGTGGCAACACCTAGTAGCAAACACCAGCTGTGACTGCTTCCACTAACCCTCCTATACCCAGAACCTAGCACTTAAACTCTCTCCTCCCCAACTTGCAGCACTTCATCCTCCACAAGTCCTACTACCTGCCCCCCTTTTTCACTCGAACTCACCTCCCTTCATCCTTGTACATTTCTCCACCCAGTTCTTTACCTAGTCTCTATACCTCCTCTGCATATAATCCTATTTACCCCTCCCTCACCCCCCTTTTCTCTCTACACCCCCTCGTCCACCCTATACGGTCTAATATAGACCTTCCCATTACCTCTGCCTACCTCTTTTATCCCTTGTCACCCCACCTCCGCCCACCCGTCACTCCCTTTCTACCGCTCTCTACCCTGTTTACCCCTGCCAACAAGGCCTCTTGGGCCATTCTCCCTTTCCTTCCTTGTCCCACCTTTGCCGAACAAGGCCTCCTGGGCCAATTTCTCCCTCCCCATATGGTACCCCCCAATGTCTCGGGTTCTCCTAGCTGAGGCCTGAGCCTAACTCTTCTCTACTCATCAAGGCACGTGGGTTTCTACTCCTCACCTTAGGTACATCCCTCCCTACTTGCCCTATCTCCCTCCCATGTGTGCAACAGATGTCTGTAAGTGGATGTTCTCTGTATTTTACCATCTCCAGACAACATTGCTTAACTGTACTGCCTTGTCATTTTAATTCTTTGTAAATGTTGCTAGCAGTCAACTTGCAGCATAATCTCTACTTTCTCTGTAACTTACTTGACGTGGAACCTATGTAATGAGCTTCTAGCTCAATTAGTGTCTTCCAAGATTTAAATAAATAAAAAAAGTCGTCCAGGTAGGGGTACACCAGGACATCTCAAGTAGGCTGCCACCACTGCAATATACTTGGTGAAGACCCTGAGAGCTGAGGAGAGGCAGAAGGGCATGGCCTGGAAATACAGGTTACTCACCTGTAACAGGAGTTCTAGGAATGGTATATGTTGTTCATCCACACTTATTGGCAGGTATCCTTGCCGCTTTAAATCTTGCCGGAAGGTCTTCAAGCTGGCTCCTCCCACCCACCCGGGTGGTAAAACTCTCGGCTCCGCCCCATGACGCCAGATCTGGCCTGCTGGAAGCTCAGGTTGTGCGAGCCGGGAGGTCGAGGGAATGTGGATGAACAACATATACCATTCCTAGAACTCCTGTTACAGGTGGTAACCTGTATTTCTAGGGACATGGATATGTTGTTCATCCACACTTATTGGCAGACTCTAGCAGTTCTCCAGGAGGAGGAAGGCAAGGCGCACCCCTACTTGGGAATAGAGACTGGAGAACCAAGGCCCCAAAACCAGCATCCCGGCGTGACTCAAGGTCGATGTGGTAGTGGGTGATGAAGGTGTGTGCTGACTTCCAGGTAGCAGCCCTGCAAATTTCCTGGATAGGGACGTCCCTGGAAGCAGCCACCGATGCAGCGGTATGGCAGGTAGAATGAGCTCTTATCCTCTGGGAGGCTCCATGCCCGCCAACCTATAGCAGAGATCTATGCAGGAGGTGACCCACCTGCTTATCGTCCGCTTGGCTGCAGGTCTGGCCAGGTGCGGCTTCAGCGTAGGGTGACAAACAGCTGGTGAACCTCTCCTCGACTCTCCAGCCGTATGGCCTTATAGTAAGCGAGCGCCTTCTAGGGTCCAGAGTATGGAGCCCATCTTGCCTCCGAGGTGTGATTGGGGTAGAACACCGCAGAGTCAACATCTGGTTAAGGTGAAACTCGACACCACCTTCAGAAGGAATTTCGGTGGGGGCAGGACAACCTGTCCCTGTGGAAGACCAGGTAAGGAGACTCGTGGAAAGCGCCTGGAGCTCTCCCATCCTTCTGGCTGACGAATAGCCACCAAGAAGGCGGTCTTCCACGACAGGTGAGAGAGAGAGAGAGAGAGATCACACCTGTGCATTGGTTCGAATGGCTTGCCCATGAGCTTTGCCAGTACCAGCAGTAGATCCCATGGAGGTGGACGTTCTCACACCAAAGGGAAATGTGATCAATGCCTTTGAAAAAGCGCCAGACCACCTTCTCCTGCGCCACCGACTGCTTCCCGGCCCGCGCCCGGTAAGCAGAGATGGCTGCCAGGTGCACCCTTAGGGTTGTCGACCTAAGCCCTTGCTGAGAAAGGGACCATAAATAGTCCAAGATGCTTGCCAAGGAACAGGAGGAAGGGTCCAGGCCCTTGCCCCGACACCAAATGGAAAACCTCTTCCATTTGAAGGCATAGCATTTCCTGGTCGACTCCTTACGGGACGCCTCAACTACATTGAGGACCTCGTCCGAAAGACCCAGGGCCTGGAACTCTAGCCGCTCAGAAACCAGGCTGTCAGGTTCAGGGATTGAAGGTCCGGATGGAACACCTTCCCCTGACTGACTGAAAGCAGGTCCGGCGAGCTGGAAGCTGCCTCGGGAGTCTGGAGCCGAGGCTGAGGAGATCTGGATACCAGCATTGGCGGGGCCAGTCTGGGGCTACCAGAATCACCTGCGCCTTGTCCCTCCACGCCTTGAGAAGCACCTTGTGGATCAAGGGAAATGGGGGAAAGGCGTAGAAGAGGCCCGGGGTCCACGGCCTCGAGAAGGCATCCCCCTGCAGCGAGCCCTGCTGAGGGGGGCCGGCATGGAACAGCCTCAGGTTTGCATTCTCCCTTGAGGCAAACAGATCCACCTGAGGTGTGCCCCAATGGGAGAATATATCTCGTACTACCTCCGGCAGGAGAGACCACTCGTAGGACACAGCCTCTATCCGGCTTAGGGCATCGACCAGGGTGTTGGAGGCTCCTGCCACATGAATGGCTAGGAGATACGCCTCCAGGCTGCGCACGAGTGACCAAATGCGGAGAGCTTCCTTGCACAGAGGCATGGAGCGCGTCCCGCCCTGGAGGTTTAGGTAGTACATGGTCGTGGTATTGTCTGTCTGGACCTGAACCACTTGACCCCGTAGAAACGGAGCAAAGGTGGTGAGAGCTAGATGGACCGCTCGGAGCTCCAGCAGGTTGATATGGCATCGGGACTCCCGCGGGGACCAGAGGCCGTGCACTCTGTGCCCCCAGATGGGCACCCCAACCCATCAGAGAGGCGCCGGTCGAGAGAGACCGCGCTCGGGTGGACAAACGGATGCCCTCCTGCAGATGAGCTGGAATGATCCACCACTGGAGAGTGTTCCACATCCCTGGGTCACTGTCACTAGCTGGTCCAATGGATCGCAGCATTGAGACCACTGGCTGGCCAACCCCATTGAAGGGGCGATGTTCCAGCGGGCCCAACGGACCACGCTGGTGCAGGCCGCCATGAGACCCAGGAGGCGCAGGAAGTCCCGGGCAGGGCGCGATTGCCCAACCAGAAATGATTGGGCAAAGGAGGAAAGAACCTCGGCCCTGTCCGCCGGGAGCCATGCTCTGGCTCAAAGAGAGTCGAGCTCTGCCCCAATGAAGAGAATCACCTGCTTCGGTTCGAGTTCCGACTTGGTCTCATTGATGAGGAGGCCGACCTGAGAGCAAACCTGGAGGGCCAGATCTCTGGACCGCTCCACCTCTTGTCTGGAGGGGGCTGCTATCAGTCAATCGTCCAGGTAAGGGTACACACGGACCCTTCTGCACCGCAGGAATGTTGTCACCACTGCCATGCATTTGGTGAAGACCCTGGGAGCAAGAGACAGGCCGAAGGGCATGGCTCGGAACTCGAAAAGGGATCCTTCTGCTCGAAAGCGAAGGAATCTCTGGTGAGACGGACGAATAGGGACGTGAAAAAACGCGTCCTGCAGGTCCAGAGAGCAGAACCACATGCCGTGTTCCAAGGATGGCATTATCTGAGCCAGAGTGACCATCCTGAAGGTCCGAGACCTTAGGAACTTGTTTAGGTCATGCAGGTCAAGAATGGGGCGCCAGCCCCCCATCCGTTTTGGAACCAGGAAGTACCTGGACACAAACCCCGGGTCTGAGGGAGGGTCCAACACCTCTCTGATCACCTCCTTCTCGAGAAGCAGAGCGATGTCGGCTCGGCGAGCCGACAGTGAGGCTGCGGACCCCGAGGCCCCCCGGGGTGCGACGGCTCTGAAGGGCGGGGCCTGCTCAAACTCCAGAGGCAGGCCCTTCCCCACCACCTCCAACACCCACCGGTCTGTGGTGATAGCGGACCAGGCAGAAAGAAAGTGGCGAAGCGGTCCCCCCACGGGGGGAACCTGGGATGAGGTGACGAGGTTGGGGTCGGCACCCCTCAACCCGTCACTGAGCAGGCTTGGAGGAGGGACCGCCGAGGGACCACCTGGGCCTTTTCCTCCCTGCTTCCTTGAGGAGGAAGCGAGGCTTGGGTTTGGGATGCCAAGCGCAGCCTGCTGGCCCTGACGCTGCTGGGCCGGACGTGCCGTGGGCGCAGATGGACAAAAGGGCTTAGGTTGCGGTCTGCGGCCCTTGTCCCTCTGAGCGGATGAGACCGAGTCCAGAGTGGCATTGGACTTTTCGATCCTCTGGAGGTGACCTTCCACTCCAGGGCCGAAGAGGTTGGTCCCCAGGAAGGGGACATCCACCGACTTGTGCTGGGTATCCGCTGTGAAGGTGGATATCCTCAGCCATGCCCGACGGCGCATAGCCACCGCGGCCGCGACTAACCTGGCGCATGAGTCACCAATGTCCAAAGCAGTCTGAAGTTGCTGCTTGGCCACTGCCCTGCCCTGGTCCCGCACCTGCTTAACCGTGGTCTGCAGGTCAGCCGGGAGATGAGGGACTACCTCGTCCAGGGAGCCCAACAGGGCGTGAGAGAAATGTGCCATCATACGGCCGAACTGGCCTGATGTAAGGCCAAGGGAGGACACAGCGAGACTTTTCACCCGGCGAGTCCAACTTCTGACCCTTTGTCGGGAAGTTTGTCTATATCCTCGGGCGCTTCCGCACGCTGGAAGACGCTGTCGGTAACCAACCCCTCAGCTGAGGGGTGTTCCGAGAACTGGACAGGGAACCGGGGACCGCATACTTCCTTGCCATCCTGGCCGAAGGCGCAGGGCAGGAAGCAGGACGCTGCCAGAGCTCCAAGGCTGGGCCTACAATGGCCTCGGCCACCGGAAAGGCCTCCATAGGAGAATCCCCTTGGTTCCGTGAGGGGATACTTGGCCCACTTGGATACGGGCTCGAGCTGCATCCCAGTGGACTCCGAGATGAACCTAAGCAAACCCATGAAGGATGAAGGGCTATCGTCCAGTGACTGACCTCCTGAGGACTCCAAGTTGACCCGCCTGGAGAACAGGGAGGAATTGTCGTTGACTCAGAGGAGTCCGCAAAGAGCTGCCTTGGGCCTGAGCCACCCTCCACCTGCCGAGGGCAATCGAGGAGGGTGACAGACAGCCTATGGGGCAAACCCCGGGCCGACCGAGAACTCTTGGTCGGAGCCCAAACAATGGCTGTGGAGGCGGAGGTTCCACCGAAGCGGGGGCAGCCGGTTTCTGCCACAACAGGCCTGGAAGCAGGCGCCGACTAAGGTGAGGGGTTGCTTCGGCCGCTCCGGTGACAGCCATTTGATAGCCGGGAAGGCGACGACGCCGGCTTGCTCCCGGACAGAAGAAGCTGTTGCCACATGAGGTCCTCAGACATCGACACAACTTATGCCGAAGCCTCCTCGTCCGAGGACGAAAGGGCGCGCGACTCTATTACAGTGCCGAGACCGAGACCGCCATGACGGGCGGATCGGCTGGACTGAGAAGAAGTCCGAGACTGAGAAGAAGTCCGAGATCGAGAACCTCGGCTTTCCGAGGAGGGTACGGAGGTA
Organism: Neoceratodus forsteri; assembly: GCA_016271365.2. Lineage (NCBI taxonomy): Eukaryota > Metazoa > Chordata > Ceratodontiformes > Ceratodontidae > Neoceratodus > Neoceratodus forsteri. Next base: position 186,768,694 of record CM028129.1, read on the forward strand.
GGCGGAGGAACCCGCCTCCTCGCCGGGCTCAGAGGGCTCAACCGTGGACTCCAGAACCGAGGCACGGGCAAGTCCACGGACACCTCACACCACCGGGGAACCGGGAGTGAGGGTTTTCGCTTCACTCGTCGACAGCCTGTCCAACGGGTCGAGAAAAATCTCGACTGCATGCCGACAGGAGCCTCGGTCAACTGACCTGACAGGGACACCATGTAGCCAGTGGCCGGAAGTCGAGGATCGACCGTCGATGGCTCGACTACTTGGTGAGAGGGACCGCCTCCCCAAGAGCCGCCGACGGAGGGACTTACCTTGTGGTCCTTCTTCTGGACCGAGAGGAAGGCCCTGAAGATGTTGGTCCTCTCCTTTAGTGGAGAGACAGGACAGAGCTCTTAAAGAAGTGAATAGGAGGATCCCAGGAGAGCGGGATAAAGGTCCGGCCCAGGAAGACGAAGATGCGGCCTGCGCCGCCTCCTCTCGGAGGGCCATCATCTGCTCGTTGGTCCGCCGAGCCCGCCATGCTGAAACGCTTTCAACCGGCCTCCTTCGACTTTACCGGAGGATAACGCTGGTCGCCCAAGTTGTAGACGGGTGGCACGGTCTTCCAGGATGTGGGGCCAAAAGAAGAGCACAGGTCGCAAGCCTGGCGGGGTCGGCCTAAGGCCCAAGCAGTAGACACATGGAGTGCGGATCCGTCCGAGACATCTTCTGCCTGTATGGGCACCTCCGAAACCGGGAGTCAATTTGTCCATCGCAGCCGCGAGGGAAATAAGTGACCGAAGTCTTGAAAACCTTAAAAGTAATTTCGGGTAAACCAAAGAAATAGGAACCAGTCTTACACGCAGAGCGTTAAGGAGGTAACCTGAGCTTCCAAGCGGTAAGGAAGATCTGGCGTCATGGGGCGGAGCCGAGAGTTTTACCACCGGGTGGGTGGGAGAAGCCAGCTTGAAGACCTTCCGGCAACATTTAAAGCGGCAAGGATACCTGCTTATAAGTGTGGATGAACAACATATCCATGTCCCTAGAAGTCAGAGATTCCCCTCCGCTCGGAAACGAAGGAACCGGTGGTGGGATGGACAGATGGGAATGTGAAAGAACACATCCCAAAGATCTAGGGAGCAGAAAGTACAGTTATGTAAGAACTTACCATAACAGTAGATCTTCCAGAGATGTTTCTGCAGTAGGTCATAACACGTAGAACTGTGCCCTCTGGCATCAGGACCGCATGGCAAACTTTTGCTAGCAATGTCTGGCGGAGGATCGCCCACCCGACATCACGTAATGGACGTCAGTGTGATCCTATATAGTGGGCGGTCCCCACACCCGCCTTCCAGTTCTCTCACCAGAGATCCAAGGAGGATGAAACAGGAGAAAGGATGCATATTCTGGAGCCCAGTCCAGAACGGTCCATAAGAAATGCAGAAAGCTGGGGGAAAGAGTGTGACTTACTGCAGGAAAGTACAGTTAACGTAGGAAATTAACGTAACAGTAGATCTTCAAGAGAGGTTCCTTCAATAGGTCATTGCATATAGGACTAGCGCCACCTGGCGTCTGGGCCTCACGGCAGACTTTTCTAGCAATACCTGATGAGGGCCCTCCCACCTGACGTCATGTGACTGATGTCAGCGTGACTGTATATAATTGGCTGTCCCCATCTGCCCACCCTGCTGTTCTCCTACCGGAGCCTGGAAGAGGCCTGACAGCAGGAGTAAACAGGATTTGGAGTCCCTGTATATAAAATAAAAGGGGGAAGGAAGGAGGGAAAAATATGACCTACTGAAGGAACCTCTCTTGAAGATCTACTGTTATGGTAAGTTCCTACGTAACTGTACTATCATACTTCGAGAGGGTTCCTTCAGTAGGTCATTACATATAGGACTGAATCCTAGTGGTCCCTCAGAGGAGAGACCGAGAGAAACAAGGGGGAGGAGGAGGAGAAACAGACTCAACAAAACTGGGAACCAGAATGGACCCAGCCTAGGACAGGAGGCCCTGCAAAACAGCTAGGCTAAAACCTGCCCTCCGCCTAGAAGCAATGTCTAGACTGTAGTGTTTGCAAAGGCATGGACAGAACTCCAAGTTGCTGCGGTGCAGATATCTGCTGCGGAAATGTTCCGCACAAAGGCAGAGGAAGCAGCCATGCCCCTGGCAGAGTGACCTCTGATGGGACCCGGCAGAGGTTTGTTGTATTTTTGGTAATAGTAGTGAATACAGTTATCTAACCAATTGGAAAGGGACTTCTTAGAAACAGCTTTGCTCACCGACCTGGCAACAAAGGAAACAAAAATCTGATCACTGTTACGGATATCCTTTGTTTGGTGTGTGTAACACCAAAGGATCCAATGAACGTCCATAGTGTGCAGGATTGTCTCACCTCTGTTTGCATGGGATGGAAAGAAAACTGGAAGCTGCACTGATTGTTTCAGTGTGACTTCCGACACCACCTTGGGTTAAAACTTAGGATTTGTCCTAAGGACTGCTCGGTCCCTGTGGAAAATCAGATAACGCTTCTTTATACTAGAGCCTGAAGTCTCGAAATCCTTCGGCTGAAGTAACAGCAATCAAAATAACGCCTTCCAAGAGAGGAAGCGTAAATCACAGCTCATTGCAGGTTCAAAGGGAGGGAGAGTAAGCTTCTCCAACATGAAATTCAAATCCCAAGGGGTTGTGGGCTGTCAGATGGGGGTTTCAGAGATGGAGAATCTCTTTCAGAAAGGTTTTAGAGACTTCCAACTGAGCCAAGGGTTTACCATCCACCAGCTCGTGGTATGATGAAATTGCCAAAAGGTAGACCTTCAAAGAAGAATACGACAGACCCGAGTCTGAAAGATGGAGGAGGTATTCCATGACTTGAGGGGCAGAACAAGAAAATGGGTTCCAATCTTTGGAAGCCACCCAAATGGAAAAATGTTTCCACTTTATGGCATAAGTGGAATGAGTAGAAGGTTTCTGTGCCTCTACTAAGACTTGAGCGACTCGAGAGGAGACCCCAAAGCGGGAAACCACTATGTCTGTAGCAGCCACGCATGAAGATGCAGTGTCCTGAGCCCCGGATGAACAAGATGACCTTGATCCTGGGTTAAGAGGTCGTGAGTCACTGGAAATTGAACCGGTGGTTCTCTCGCCAACTGCTGCAGCAGCGGGAACCAAATCTGTCTCGGCCAGAGAGGAGCGATGAGAATCATCCGTGCCTTCTCTTTCAGAAACTTGAGGAGAACCCTCTGGCGAATGGGAAATGGAGGGAAGGCGTACAAAAATGTCCCTGTCCCAGAGAGAGACAGCGTGTCATGCCAGAAAGCACCATGTCCTGGTATGAGTGAGCAAAAACTGGGAAGTTCTATGTTGGAGTGGGAGGCAAAGAGGTCGAGTTCCAGACACCCCCACTTTAGGAAGAGAGACTGACACTTCTGGATTTAGTTCCCATTCGTGACTTAGGGTCCGAGACCTGCTGAGACTGTCCGCCAAGATATTTTGAACGCCTAGAACATGCATGACCACTAGGGCCAGATTGTGCTGGACCACCCAGTTCCACACCTGCATCGCCTCCCTGCAAAGGGGTACGAGCTAGTTCCTCCTTGTTTGTTGAGGTACCAAATTGCTGACATACTGTCTGTCTGGACAAGCAGTGATCCTTGGGAAGGAGGGTCTGAAAGGCCTGTAAGGCATACAAGACCGCTCTCACCTCCAGAACATTGATGTGTAACGATGCTTCCAAACTGGACCACAGTCCTTGAGCTTGGTGCTCCCAATCCCATGTTTGATGCATCTGTAGTCGGGGATGCAGAGGGGGCCAGACTCCTGAAAGGGAGACCCAAGGAAACATTGTAGGGGGTCTCTCCACCACAGCAATTCTTTCTGAACTGCTGACGATACCAGGACCGGATGATCCAGGTCGTCCAGGAGTTGATCCCACTGCACACGCAAGGACCACTGAGTAACTCATGTGGAACCTTGCAAGGGGAACAGTAGTGATGGAGGCTGCCATCAGGCCAAGCAGATGGAGGACCTCCCAGGCCGGGATGGTCCTGGACAAAGCCACCAAAGAAGCCTGATGGACCAGGGTCTCCACCCTGTCTGGACGAAGGAAGGGTCTGCATTGGACTGTATCTAAAACCACTCCAATGAACTGAAGTCACTGGGACGGGATCAGGGATGATTTGGGGATACTGACAGTAATCCCCCATTTGTTGAAAAGGTCCAGAATAAAGGACAGAGCCTCTAGTAACAAAACCCTGCAGGAGGCCGAAATCAGCCAATCGTCCAGGTAAAGGAAAACCGCAATACCCTGGTGGCGTAAAAAGGCCGCCACCACCACCAGGCACTTGGTAAACACCAGAGGTGCCGAGGACAGATCAAAGGGGAAGGCCCGAAACTGGAAGTGCTCCCCCGGAATAGGAACCGCAGGAATCGGTGGTGGCTGGGGAAGATCGGAATGTGCAGATAAGCATCCTGCATGCCCAGAGCGCAAAGCCAATGGTTCTCTAGAAGAAGCGGGAGAAGGCTATGGAGCGTCAGCATCCGGATCTTTTTGTACTCAAACAGATTGAGACTGCTCAGGTCGAGGACTTCCGGTGACGTCACGGATACTATGGCTGCCTAGTCTTAGTGGTTCCCCCAAGTGACCCTGCTAACCGCCCTCCTAAGTCCGCAAATACCTAACCATCCTCTAAATAACTCGTTCGGAGGGTTCCAAGAATGCCCAGGAAGCGGGAGGAAGCAAGATTTTCTGTGCTGGCACATCACGAAGAGGAGAAATCCGCCGATGAGAGGTCAGGCAGTGAGGACTCCCGGGCCTCAAGTTCCTTGCGCCGGAGCAACGCGCAACCAGACCAGGCCCCTCACATCATCCTATAGAAACAAATGGCCCAGATGTTGGCCGAGCTAAGAGACTTCAGAAAAGAAATGAAACCAACAGCAACGGCGTTGCGTACAGACATCGGTAAATTAGAGAAGCGCCAGGAGAGCGGGGAGACCCGCACTGCAGCAACGGAGGACCGGATGGTGGGCGTGGAGCATGCTGTGGTGCAGCTTCACAGAGAGCTGAAAGTTCTGCAGGCCCAGGCGGAGGATGCCGAGTGTTGGAGTAGGAGGAACAACCTAAGGTTGTCGGGGGTCCCGGAGGGCTCGGAAGGCCTGGAAATGATCCCATTTATACAGAGGCTACTAAAAGAGCTGCTTCACTTGCCAGATTCAGTCTCCCTTGAGCTCGAGAGAGCAAATCGCACCCTGGGCCCAAGGCTCCCACCGGGCTCCCAACCCCGTACCATCTTGATTCGTTTCCTCAGATACCAGGAGAAGGAAGCCGTCCTACACACCGCCTGGAGGATGGGGAAAGTACTCCTAGAAGAGCAGCGCTTGTTTTTTGACAACGATTACTCTCCGGAAATAATGGCGCAAAGATGAGCCTACGCTCCTGCAATGAGGGCTTTGAAGCTGGCGGGAATCAAGTTCCGCACACCATATCCTTCCAAGATGGTGGTCCTTTTCCCCAATGGCACCCGCACGTTCAAGACAGCTGAAGAGGTGGTGACGGAGCTCCGAAACAGGAACCTGGAAGTCCCCCAGATCAATACCAGCAGGGAGCCCTTGGCTGCCTCTAAACTAGCTCAGAAGATGTGGAGCAGTGGCCAGAGGAACGCGTGGCGCAGGCAGGGCCTGGAGGCCCTCCAGAAGATTGTGGGCACCCTACGAGCATCTCAGCCGGCCACAGAGAAGCAGCGACAGCAGAGGACCGATGCGAACACCTGAAACTGCTGCAAGTACTTTTATTCTTACACACTGGCCCCGGAGGGAGAAATGTAGCGGCAAGGCAGCAATAAAATTAACACTACTGTGCAAGATAGCCCGGGGGGGTGGAGAGACGGGAGGTTGAATGTAAGGGGGAAGGGGAGGAGGGAGCTACCTGGTCATCGAGGCCTGGCTCTGGCCAGAAGGGATCCTGAGAGTTGAATTTTGTAGACCCTAAGATGGAGAGGCAGAGGCAGGGAGGGCGTGGGGAGGTGGGATCCGCCCCTGTTAGCGGCTCCCTGACCCAGGGTCTAATTAAGTGCTGAGGGGTAGAAAGGGCACTGATCTAGGACCGAGGCCTTTGGGGGATGCATGGTTCAAGGGATAGGGGGAGGGTGAGCTGGGGGTTGGGGCCTGGGGGAGGGATGGATGGGGTGGTGGGTTCGGGAATGAGGTCTGGCTCCTGGGGCCTCCGTCATCCTGCCAAGACAGACCATTACAGTTGTGAGCCCCCCTCTTGAAAGCTGGAGGGACCTTTCCAGACCAAGATGGCCACGTTCCAAGAGCTGCAAAGCAAAATGGTCCACTGACTTGGGGGGAAGGGGAAGTAAAACGAAGAGGGTTAAGAGACACCTGGGAACAAGGATATGGCAGATATTGCATTTATGGACTTGGAACTGCTATTGAATATAAAGGACAAACAAACATCTGCTACAAGACCGCTATGGTTACCTACTTGGGAAGGGGGAGGGTGGGTTGAGGATTGGGCTATGGTGATGGTCAGGCACGCTGCCACTGAGGGGCGATGATCTTCCCCCACCTGCACCCGCCAGGGCAGGGGGAGGCGCCCCAACTAGGGATAGGCTGTGGGACCTCCTTTCCTGGTGGGAATAAGGGAATCCTGGATGGGGAGATGATGGGATGGCGGGCACTCCTGGAGGGGGAAAGGGAGGTGATCCGGAATGCCCACTCCTAGAATCTGAAGCCTTGCGTGCCGGTACTTCTTCACATCCATTCAGAGGTGGCTGGGGTGGGGGACCTCTTAATCCGTCTGGACCTGAGGTCCCTGGTGGGGGTCTGGGCCCACGAGGGTGGGGGCGGCCCCAGGTTACCAGACCACAACCGAAGGGAGCCTGTGGGCTGTCTGGCGGTCGCGCCCCCTCTCTGCCCTTACATTTGGAGAGTGAGAGATATGGTGGACCCGGCAGGCCCTCTCTAGGCAGCAGGGGGAAGATAAATACCCTCATCTGACAGACCCTATAAGGTCCAGTGGGTGATTTTGAGGGTTGTGGCTGGACCGAGAGGCAATAGAGGAATAATGCATGTCCATCCTGACCTGGTTTACCTCTGACCTGCTTGCACTATTATATGGTGCTGGAACATCCTCGCTGGCTAGAATGAGGCCCCCAGTCTCTCTCATCAATGTGGAATTAGGGAACTCGGCCGATCTCTCCTATAAGCCCCGGACGGATCTCTCTTTCCCAAAAAGAACTCCTCTCTCACCCTACTATAAGAGGGATCATAGGGGAGCCATGTGGCGCCTATACCAGTCACCTATTCCACTTTCCCTTTTCCTTGGCACAAAGTGCTAAAGCCTAGGGCTCTGGGCAACTGGTAAGGGTTTCCTTACCACTAGATCAGGCTTTCTGATCTGTGGAGGTACTAGTTGTTAGTTAAGAATGATTGGAATATTAAATGGCTGTTGTATGTTATGTGTTGTCATTTACAAGTACCATTTGTTGTTTAGTTGTTGTGTCACAATCACCAGGTCTGAGTCATGGCGTACAGCGAGGGTGTGGTCTGGGAGTGGCGGACCCGGAGTCCCCTGGGGGGTTGGCGAGCAGGGATCACATCTCATTTACCTATGAGTTGTGATGAGTCCTCCCAAAGTTAAACTACTGTCCCTCAACGTTAATGGATTGGTATCACCTATAAAGCGATCTAGGACTTTGTCCTTTGTTAAACACTCTAAGGCAGATTTAACGTACTTACAGGAGACCCATATGACCCACATCGAACATGCAAAACTGGCTAAACTGAGCAGGGGCCAGACCTTCTTTTCCTCGGCCAGGGCGAGCAAACGGAGGGGAGTGGCTATAATTGTCTCCCCTAGCCTCCCCTTCAGGGCGGAGTACACCTGGGCGGACCCAGAGGGCCGTATGATATTGGTGAAGGGTGCAGTAAATAAATTAGTAACCTTGGTAAATGTATATTTACCCCCAGGTACCTTGAAATCACAAATGAAACCCCTGCTGGATAGGATTATACAGAAGTCCAAGGAAGTCCTCATGATGGCCGGGGATTTTAATCTTACCATCGACCCTAATTTGGACTCCTCTAATATCAGGCCTCCCAAAATGTCAGCAACCCAAAGATACTTTAAGAAATTCGAAGGAGAGGCGGGTTGGTGTGATGTGTGGAGGAAACTCCATCCGCAATCCCGGAATTATACTTACTATTCCCCAATGCACCGTACATACTCCAAGATTGACCAAGTATATACACAGGTCGAACACCTGGGTTTGCTGCATGAGGTGCAGATTGGGGATATCTCCCTCTCTGATCACGCCCCTCAGTTTTCCCTGTGGGACTTTGACCTTCAGCCCAAAAAGACACTCTGGCGGCTTAATCCATACTATCTGCGCTCTAAACAATTTGGGGAATTTCTCGTAGAGAAAATTCAAGAGATAAAAACAGATAATCCAATCATGGACTCACACCCCTCAATCCACTGGGACACGGTTAAGTCCGTGCTTAGGGGCCATATAATAAAATACACTGCGGAACAGGAAAGACAGCGCAAAGGTTTAGACTGGAGGATGCCCTCCATTTCCTGCAGATGGCACACAAGCAGGGGGACTCATCGATACTCCCCCAGCTGCAGCAAACCAGATACGAGCTGGACCGACTTATATATCAGCAAACAGAGACTGCTTTAACCTTTTTATGTCTGAAGTTCTATGAGGTGGGCCCGAGAGCAACGCGGTTGCTAGCTTATCAAATCCGAAAACAAAAAAAGGCCACCACAATTTTGTCAGTATACCATCCTAGTCGGGGTCACCGCCTCACTAGGACACATGACATTGCGGAGGCTTTTACTGCATATTATAAGTCACTATACACCCGTGAAGGATTGGCCACCCCGCGGCATATATCGGAATTCCTTCAGTCAACTACCCTGCCGCGACTCACAGAGGAACAGGACGAAGCCCTGGTTGCCCAGATTTCCGAGAGTGAGCTATGTCAAGCAATCGGAAATGCCAAATCTTTGAAAGCTCCTGGCCCTGACGGCTATGGTGCGGAATTTTATAAAGTAGTCAGGCCACAGATCTCTTCTAATCTCCTGGGCGTTCTTAACGCTGTGTTGGAGGGAGACGCCCCCCCCCATCCTGGTCATATGCCTCGATTTCTGTAATCCCTAAAGCCAATAAGGACCCACAATTTTGCTCCTCTTACAGGCCCATCTCGGTACTTAATCAAGACTATAAATTATTCATGAGCATATTAACCCATAGGGTGGACCAGGTACTCCCACTTCTAATCCATAAAGACCAAACGGGCTTCGTCCGGTCCCGCACCACCTCCGACAGTATAAGACGGACTCTTCACCTTGTCCACCATGTACAAAGCTTGGGAGTTCCAACCCTGCCGGCCAGCCTAGATGCTGAAAAGGCGTTTGACAAGGTGGCATGGCCATTTCTATATGCAACCCTACATAAATTTGGATCCCCCCCCCGCCTTACTTGCTGTACTTAAAAATATTTATGCTTCCCCACAGGCCTGTGTTAAAATAAACGGACATCACTCGTCCTATTTCCCTCTGCACAGGGGGTTCGAGACAGGGGTGCCCTTTTTCCCCTCTTCTGTTTGTGGCCTTTATCGAGCCGTTAGCTCAGAAGATAAGGGAGGACAGGAGAATAGAGGGGGTGGAATTAGGAGGTGTCGAACATAAAATAGCCCTATACGCAGACGACATCCTTCTTTATTTGCGTAACCCTGAACAATCCCTCCCTTTAATCAAACAAACCTTAGAAGACTTTGGATTGGTCTCAGGATACAAATTGAATCTCACCAAAACCGAATTGCTTATCTTCCATTATGTCCCTTCGCCAAGAGTGCAAGCTGTTGTTCTGGGTAGATGGAACCTGGATAAATTAAGGTACCTGGGTATCTCCATCCCTAAGAATCCCCGGGACTACTATAAGTATAACTACTCTCCTTTTATGCTTCAGGTAAAGAATGACCTGGCCTCTTGGACGACGCTCCCTTTGGGCCTGGCCCGGAGGATCGACCTGGTCAGGTTGATTGTCTTACCAAGAGCCCTATATTTATTTCAAAACATCCCTATTCACTTACCATTAATTAATACAAAGAAATAAATCGCCACATTTCTAAATTTATTTGGGCCAGCAGCAAGCCACGGGTTTGTCTGAAAATTCTTACGCTGCCTCGAGACAGAGGTGGCTTGGGCCTTCCAGACCTGAGGCTTTATCAGCAGGCCATTTGTGTGATGTACGTGATGACCAGACAAAATCAGGAAAACTCCCCACACTGGCTGGACATAGAGCAAGCACTGATGGATGATTACACCCTCCACCGAATCATTTATCACCCTACAATGATTGGAACCCCATATAACCACATGAACCCCTGGATAGCAGCATTACTGCGGGGATGGCAGGGTGTTAGGAAAATCTACCAACTGGGGCCTTTTCTACCTCTCATATGCCCAATCCCTAGTCAAGCGATTTCGGACCAATAACCTAGACATCGGTTTTGTGGCTGGGAGGTGGCGGGCTGAAATACCTCACACAGATAGTCTCCCAAGGGGTTATGCGGTCATACACGGAAATCCAAAGGAAGTACAATCTGCCACATCGAGACTTTTTTCGATACTTGCAGATCCGACACTATGCGAACAGCTTACCCCGTGAGATGTGGGAGCAAGAGAGACACCCATTATTAATACAGAAACAAATGATCCTTAATGGGGCCCCAAACCGAGGCCATTTGATCTCTCAATACTATCAGGCCTTAAACTTGCATAGTGACGCCCAAATAGGGAAGGTAAGGGAGCAGTGGATCAGGGAATCTGGCGATCAGATAACCCCTCAGGACTGGCAGAGAGCCTGGAGATTCACAGCAAGACTCTCAAGTTCACATATCTGGCGGGAATTCGCATGGAAATGCCTAATCAGGTACTTCAGAACTCCCGTGATAACCAGTCATTTTAAACCTAACTACCCATCTAGCTGTTGGCTAGCGGCGAGACAGGCAGATCACACATATAATGTGGAGCTGTCCGGCTCTACAACCATATTTCATACACCTGCAGACCCACCTTCAGGAGTTGTTAGACCCCCCAGTTTCACCTATCTATGGAGATGTTTTTATTCTCTGTGCTACCTAAACACCTTTCTGGCCCAGTCACTAGATATCTGCTTCTGATACTTCTTGCTGCAGCAAAGAAAACTATCACCAAGCTGTGGTTGACACCGAAGATCCCTACAATCCAGGATTGGTGGGAAACTACCAGACAGATTTATGTTATGGAAAAAATAACACACAGTCTAAATGACCAAAAAGAAAAATTTACCAGCAGATGGATCAGGTGGCAGATATACTACATGTTAAAAGACCCCACCTTCACGCCCTAGAGGTGTAACCTATGAAAAATGGGGCCCCCCCCTCCCTGCGAGTGTGTGTTAGGGGGACGGGGGACAGATGAATAATGGGCCCTGGAGTCCGCTACTTGGGAGTACACCCTCAGGTAATGGAAACCTTAATGTGGGGCTATACTCCCAGTTGTAACAGCCTGACACTATGGCATACAGAAGGTGGTTTCATGGAATCCAGCAGATCTTGCTATTCATAAAACCCTGAAGGTTTAGTGGACGCCACCACAGAAGAAGACTTGAAATCAAGCCATGACATGGGGAGGTAAGAGAACTGTAAATTGAACCCTGCCCCGGACTCCTACAATAAAAACATAGCTGCTGTAATTATAGTTCTAAAGACTGTACCCAAGCTGAATGTAATATGATGGTTTCAAATGTATTTAACCTCTCTGATCTGGTTGATTTGTATGTAAATAAGTTATAAAATCTAAATAAAGAAGATATTTAAAAAAAAAAAAAAGAGAGACTGCTCAGGTCAAGGATGGAGATGAAGTCTCCTGTCTTTTTTTGGAACCAGGAAAAAATGGGAGTAAAACCCCCTTCCCCTTTGCCGGGGGGGGGGCACTCACTATCACTTCTTTGTGCAAGAGGCTTTGAATTTCTTCTCGAACAAGAAGAGCCTGGTCCCTGGAGTAGGAAGACCTTTGTGGTGGAGAGTCTGGTGGGGTATCCAGAAACTCTATAGTGTGTCCGGTGGACACTAGTTGCAGGACCTATGCGTTGGAGTTTACGCTCTGCCATTCCTGTGCATGGCGGGTGAACCTCCCCCCCACCGGCTCCTCGCCATGAGGCTAAGGAGGTGGTAGGGGGTCAGGAGAAGGACCTCCTGAGCGTCACTGGTTCTTGGAGGCAGGAGTAGTGGCGGAACCCATGGCCTTGCGTTTCCGCTGGCGTTGAGCTGGGGCCTGCTTCCTCTGCCTCCAGGTCCTTTTCTGAAAGGGTTGCTGCTGAGTGCCTGATCGGTACATGGACCACATCGACCTCAGTGTGAGGCCTCTATCCCGGAGGTCAGTGATGGTGTCTTTGGTGTCACCACCAAAAAGCACCGAGCGTCAGAAAGGGGCGTCATGAATCGCAGACTATACCTCATTGGTGAGGCCAGAAATGCGAAGCCAGGCGTACCATCTTAAGGCGACGGCCATCGCCGAGGCATGGGCTATGGAGTCGTATGTAGCCCGCACAGCATGCCTACAGGAAACACGTGAGAGGCGGAGATCCTTGGTGAGCTCCTCCTTGAGGCTCAAGGGGTCCATAGCCTGGACTTGTGCCTCCAGCCTGGTCAAGGTAGCTTTCTGGTTTGATACCATATGGGCCACACAGTTTAGGGATCGGAGCGCACATGTGGCCGAAGAGTAAAGCTTCCTACCAAACTGGTCTATCTGCCTTGACTACAGCAGATGTGCTCATGTGCTTGGATGCAGACGAGCGATCATGAGCAGCTGAAATAATGACGGAGTCTGCCTTCAGATGCACATTGAGAAATGGAGCCTTCTTAGGCGCCTGGTACACTTTGTCTGCCCTCTTGGGGACAGCCGGGATGGAATGAGGCATCTGCCAGACTGTAGGCACTCTGGACAGGATGAGAGAGGATAGTCTGGGCCCAGGCAGATCGCGCACTTAAGGTGGCCGTCCTTGTGGGGTATTTGTGTGCCGTAGGATGAGCACTTCTTCTTGGGTGTAGACATAAGTGAGAAAAAATTTGAAAAGATGGTTAGAAAAGTGAGGGAAGAATCTGACACAAGAACTTTTCATGACGATTGCGAATGGAAGTCTACAATGCAACTGACATGAGGCGATGGAGGGAAAGAACTGGAGGGCAGGCATGGGGACCGCCCATTATAAACAGTCACGCTGATGTCGGTAACGTGACGACAGGTGGGCTTTCCCCATCAGGTATTGCTAGAAATGTCTGTCGTACGGTCCAGACTCCAGGTGGCGCTGGTCCTAGATGTAATGACCTACTGAAGGAACCCTCTCGAAGTAAGATCCTAAGTTCTTATGTAACTGTACTATCTTACTTTGAGAGCATTCCTGCAGTAGGTCGTAACACGTAGGACTGAATCCCAAGCAGTCACTCTCAGAAAAATCAACAGAAGCAGAGGAGGAGGGAACTCAGAAATAGACCAGAGCAGGTCCAAGACAGAAGGCCCTACAGAATGGCTAAACAAAATCCAGCCCTACATCTAGAGGCAATGTCCAGACTAATTCTTCGTGAAAGTGTTGATGGAACTCCAGGTTGCTGCAGCACAAATATCTGCTGTGGAAACATTCCTAAGGAAGGCTGTGGAAGCAGCCATACCTCTGGTAGAGTGACCTCTGACCTCTCCTGGAAGAGGTTTGTCATACTTCTGGTAATAGAAGTGGATTCAGTTAGCCAACCACTTGGAGAGGCACTGTTTAGAGACAGCCAACCCCTGGGTTTTGGGGGCAAAGGAGACAAAAAGCTGATCTGATTTGACAACGTCTTTGGGCCTGTGGACATAGTAACACAAAATCCTATGTACATTCAACGTACGGAGAAGAACCTCATCCTTACTCACAAGAATAGGATAGTACACCGGGAGTTCAACAGTCTGGCTTAAGGTGAACTCAGAAACTACCCTGGGAAGAAACTTAGGATTTGTACATAGGACTGCCTGGTACGTGTGAAAAATTAAGGCTACTTACACATCAGGGCCTGTAACTCAGAAATTCTTTGAGAGGAAGTAATCGCAACTAAAAAGAGCGCTTTCCAAGACAGTGCATTTCACAGCTTACCACCAGGTCAGAAGGAGGCAATGTAAGCTTTTCTAAAATAAAATTTAGATACCAAGGCAGGGTAGGGTTGCAGATAGGGGGGCTATAAATGGAGGATCCCTTTCAGAAAGGTTTTGGAAACCTCCAACTGAGCAACAGTCTTCACACCCACTAATGTATGGTAGGCGGAAATAGCCGACAGGTGGACTTTCAGGGAGGAATAGCTTAGACCAGAGTCAGACAGATGCAAAAGGTACTCCATGACCTGGGGTACTGAGCATAGAAGGGGTGCCACCCCTTAGCTGCGCCCCAGATGGAAAATCGCTTCCATTTCATCGCATAGGTGGACCTGGTGGAAGGCTTCCTAGCTTCCATCAGGGCCTGAGCGACCCTCTGTGAGACTCCAAAACATGACACGATTATGTCTGAAGGAACCATGTGTGAAGATGCAGGGACCAGAGTCTGGGATGCACTAGTCTGCCCTGATCCTGCATCAACAGATGGTGTTGGAGGGGTACTGGGGGTTCCACAGCCAGCTGTTGCAGGACTGGAAACTGGATCTGCCTGGGCCCGAGGGGGGCTATCAGGAGCATCCGAACCCCCTCCACCTAAAGCTTCAGCAGGACACACTGTAGAAAGGGAGAGAAAGCGTATAAGTACTTCCCTGTCCAACAGAGAGAAAACGCGTCTTGCCAAATAGCACCAGGCTCTAGAATGAGCGAGCAAAAACTCGGTAGTTTTGCGTTGGATGGGGAGGCAAAGAGATCTACTTCTGGTCATCACTGCCGATGGAATAGGAGCTCTGTTATGTCCTGATAAAGTTCCCTATTCGTGAGCTTGTGTCGACGTTAGACTGTGGCTGTCCGTGCCAGGACGTCGTGGATGTCTGGGACATGCATGGCTGTGAGAAACAGGTCGTGTTGGACTGCCCAGAATCACACCCACATTGCCTCCCTTCGCAGGGGGTATGATCAGGTGCCTCTCTGCTTGTTGATGTACCAGACCACTGACATGTTGTCGGTCTGTACTAGCAGTGTTCCCGCAGACAGGAGGGGCTGAAAGGCCTTAAGGGCGGAAAGAACCGCAGTCACCTCCAGGATATTTATATGGAGAGATGCTTCCAGCTGGGACCATGTCCTTTGGGTCTGATCCCCCAGATGAGCTCCCCAACCCAGACCTGAAGCGTCTGTGGTAAGGGTCCATAAGGCGGGGGGTGTCCTGAACGGCAACCCCCAAGACAGGTTTTGAGGGTCCTGCCACCATAAAAGGTCTTTCTTGAGAACGTTGGAGACCAGGACAGGATAATCCAGGTCGTCCGAGCATTGATCACACTGGACCCTTAACGCCCATTGGGAGACCCCCATAAGCAACCTGGCTAAGAGGACAGTAAAAATGGTTGCTGCCATCAATCCAAGAAGGCGTAAAAACGCCCTGGCAGGAATATGTCTGGAGGAGACAACCAGCTTGATTTGCTCCAGCAGAGTATCTGCTCTGTCCAAGGGCAGGAAGGCCCTGCCCTGGACCGTATCCAATACAGCTCCAATAAATTAGAGGCGTTGAGCAGAAACCAGGGACAACTTGGTGTAACTGATGGTAATCTCAAGTCGAACCAAAAAATCCATGGTGAAGGACAGGGATTCCTGCTGGCTGTCCTGGATGGAGCTGCTAAGAGCCAGTTATCCAGATACGGGAATACTGCAATGCCCCGTGGCGAAGAGCCACTACTACCACTGCTAGGCACTTGGTGAAGAGGAGAGACCAAAGGGGAGTGCTTTGAACTGAAAGTTCTCCCCCTGGAAAAGAAAACGCAGGAAACGGCAGTGGCTGGGGAAAAATGGAATATGTAGGTAGGCATCCTGCAGCTGTGGTGGTCGTGAGGGCCCTCGGTTTGCTTCGCCCTCCCCCCTAGCTGGACCCCTGCAGACTCATCGCCCCATGAAAAAGGAACAGCTGCAGTGGTCGTGAGGGCCCTCAGTTGCTTCGCTCTCAGCCAGACCCCTGCAGACTCGTCTCCCCACAGGGATAAAAGGAACAGGCACGCACACAAGGAGCTCAGCCGCGCCTACCTACTTCGGTGGACTGCTGCCAATGGAGGACAAAAGGCTCCTGTTCTTCGGCGCATTTTCAAAACAGACCTATACTTTAAGTCGCCAGAGTAGTGAAGATAGTTTCTTTAACACTGAAAATCTGCTAAGCTTGTACAGAAATCTCTCTGATTGCACAGGAACCTTAAGTGTAATTTTAACTTCAGACTATAGAATCTCCTGGCTGCCTCTGGTGCCTTAATTTTAAACTGCACAGCATAAGAAATCGTAGTTAACTGCCTTACTAAGCTGCAAAAGTCTCCATTGTGCCCCAGGTGCTTGTAACTAATTTGCATAGGAATTTCAGACTGCCCCCCCCTGCTTACCTGCGTATAAATACAGTGCCTTTTTCTCTTTCTTCCTTAGCTGTGGTGGTCGTGAGGGCCCTCTGTTGCTTTGCCCTCGCCCCTAGCAGGACCCCTGCACATTTGTCTCCCTGCAGGGAAAAAAGGAACAGGTACGCACACAAGGAGCTCAGCCGCACCTACCTACTTTGGTGGACTGCTGCCAGTGGAGGCCCCGCTGGCGCCGTGCGCCTGCCCCCCACCACCGCCATTGGTGAGCATCTACTTATATAGCTGAGATCACGTGAGTTGCAGAACCTATCAGCTCACTTTACCATTTGCAGGTTCTCAGTTTCCTCCACTAGTGGGCGCATCTCACATCTCTTGTTCGCTCTAACCCACATCAGCTGGCTAAATAGGCAGGACATTTTGTCCCTTCACATTTCTGGCTGCAGTTTCTGTCGCGCCGGAGCAGGCAGTAGAAAAAGCCTGCAAAACAACTCTTGCAAAACAAGCATAGCTCGCTGCAGCCCTGCCCTGTCTAGATTGGGGATTCGTGGCAACAAACTGCTCTGAAACTAAATCATACTGCGCTCAGCCTGCTTCACTCTCCTCTGAACCCCCCGAGGTGGCCAAACAGTATTGAATATACTTAGCCCCATTCTTAACCTGATCCCTGCCTGTAGTCTCCCACACATTATCCAACCAAATCAA
This sequence comes from Neoceratodus forsteri, assembly GCA_016271365.2. Lineage (NCBI taxonomy): Eukaryota > Metazoa > Chordata > Ceratodontiformes > Ceratodontidae > Neoceratodus > Neoceratodus forsteri. Next base: position 186,785,914 of record CM028129.1, read on the forward strand.
CTACAGCTAAATTTGCTGGGTGATTCCCACTTAGCACACTTGCTTCCTAACCTAGCTGACTGGTGCTGAGGTTACAGCCCGAAACCTACTTCCAACCCCCTCATACACATAACTCATCATGCCGCCCCCGCAGTGGGAAGAGGTAAAGGCTCTAAAGATTGCCCACCTCAATATACGGAGCATCCTTGCCAATCACTCAGATCTAATGGCATGGGTCACCTACTACAAACCTGACATCCTTGGGGTCTCCGAAACCTGGCTCAAACCTGCGCACCCCAACTCTGTCAGTGCTCTCCCTGGCTACCTTGCGATTAGACAGGACAGGGTGGGCAAAACGCGTGGTGGTGGGTTGGTGCTCTATTACAAGTCTCATCTAAAAGTGACTGACATACCTCACCCCGCCCCCCGTGAGTTTATACATGCACTCCTCCTATTAGGTAACACTAAGAAGCTTCACCTCACCTGTGTATACAACCCCCCAAAAGGTGGTGTTCATGGGCTCTCCTACCTACTTGACTGCCTTAGCCTCAAGGTGAGGACTAGTGAACTCCTAATGTCTGGGGACTTCAACCTTAACTGGCTGAGTGGGAATGCAAAAATCTATGAACCACTTCTATCTGGCCTTGCCCTCAGTCAATTTATCACCAAATCCACCAGACCCTCCTCCTCCAGGGAAAATGGCTCTCTGCTTGACTGGATGCTGTGTAATAGTGTTGAATTTTCCCAGGGGCCCCAGGGCCTAGGTATATACAGGTTCAGTTATATAAAATTGCTGACAGCCACCTCTATATATACAGTTGACTATGGCAAGATGTAAAAGGCTTGCAGAAAATACAAATGGCTAATAGATGACTGAATGAGGCTCACATACAAGTTAATATGGCTAGCTAGCCAATGGCTGCCAGTGGCTAAGCAAATGAATCACACCACCATATCAATGCATGTATGTGGAGGCTTTAAATGGTTAACGGTTAAACTGAATAAAATAAATCTTAAAGCACAGTCAAGGTCTAATTTGGACTTGCCCTATTCAGCAGTTTTTTTAAAAGGTTACGGCTAAGATAAGAATGCAGCTGCTAGTAATCACACTGGCCTTGAAGATTAAGTTCCCCAATTTGGCCACTGTCTGGGTTTCATCTGTAGGCCAATTATTTTTGAAACAGCCACATCCCCTCGCATGTTTTCTGTATCCTAAAGTAAGTATTTTTGACAAATAAAAATCCCCTGATTACTTGTTTTTCCATTGAAGAATGACCGAATGTCTCGGCAGTGTCAAAACGTATCTTATGACTGAGGTATCTAATGGCCAGTGTATTTTTGAACCCAAGTCTTATGATTTGTTGAATGACCTATTGTCTGTGTTTAAAACTGTTGAGGTAGTTTTTGGGAAATTCCAGCCTTGCATTTTTTTTCTAAGCTTGCTACACATAAATACGGGACCTATGGTTATGTCCAGCATTCCTTCGAGAAGACGCAGTCTCAGACAAGATGCAGTCTGAGACTATCCATAGATTGCTCGGGGGATCCAGAGACACATGGTTCACGTGTCTCTGAAATGCTGTAGCCCTGTAATGCAAATATTACTAGCTGTCTAGATTGCATGTTAGAAACACCCCATTAGGATTGCCCTTTAGCTGTTTTACAACTAAATTGTAACAGGAACACCTAGGTAGTGGTGGGCTACCTGATGTTTAAAAATAATGTTAGCATGTATTCCCTTTTGTAAACTAGCACAATAGGATTTTTCTGGCTAATCTTATTAATACTATCATAATAAAGTACCACTAATTTGGCAAAGAAATAGCGTGTTGGCTTTATTGAATTACTGAGAATTACCAACAAGTAAACTGTATAAACTGTATAACTGGATCCAATTAACAATAGGCCTGACCGAATTACCACCTCAGGCCTCCTCCCCGATTTGAACTCGGACCATTGCCCTACATACTGCATCTGGAAGGTTCAAAATTACAGGGTTCCACCAAAAGTCTTACAAATAAGGGATTACTCAAACTTTGACCTAAACAACTTCCATACCAACCTCAGCCTGACAGACTGGTCCCCGGTATATGCAGACCCGGACCCCTCGGTTGCTCTAGACAGCTTCCTGTCCATATTCACCTCACTACAAGACAGACATGCTCCACTCATTAAAAGAAGAGTGAGGGCACAGTCACTAAATGGGTACAAAGGGAACTGTTTGCCCTGATGAAGCTCAGGGACAAAAGTTGACTAACATACAAAGCCTCTGGGAACACATCAGACTCGAGGTCTACAGGAGCTTAAAATTCATGCAAACGTGGCAATCTGCTCGGCAAAGAGTGATTTCTGCAAAGCATCCTCGGCGTCCGGCCAAGAACCCGCCAGGAGTTTCTGGCGCACTATAAAGCACACGGTAAATGGTCTGGCCAGCCAGCAGGTCCCTGACTTGCAAATAAACGGAGTCAGTTGCAATAATCCCCAAACGATAGCTAACACATTCAATGACCTGTTCGCGGACCTATCTGATTATACCTCTATGCCTTCAATTTCTAAGGATATGGGTCCTGCTCCTGGTGCTCCACCCGATCCTCCCTCCCTCCTTTTACTTTAAGTCTGTCTCCTTCAAAAGAAACCCAGAAGCTTCTAGTAAGTCTCCCCTTACTCCAGTGCTGGGCAGCACGACACACTGTGCCCAAACTGCTAAACCTTCGGGCCCCTTCTTGGCCCACCCGATCTCCCATATTCTAAACTCCTCGCTCACGATGGGGTCTGTCCCTCCCATTTGGAAGGTGGCCCGTGTGACCCCCATCCTCAAGCATGGCAATCCCAAATTACTTAAGAACTACCGACCCATAGGGATTCTATCCGCAGTCAACAAATTGCTCAAGAAAGTAGTGGCCTCCCAGATTGCCCTCTTCCTCCAAACCTATGGCCTTCTCTCCCCTGAGCAGCATGGGTTCCGAAAAGGACATAGCACCTCCACTGCCATAGCACAGGTCACCTCCAACATTAGAACCGCGACTGATCAAGGCAAACTCATGGGGGCTATCTTCATAGACCTGTCCAAGGCCTTCGACTTGGTCGATCACACCCTCCTGGGCTCTGCTCTCCAGTCTTTTGGTCTCTCCCCTCCCGTCCTAGCCTGGTTCTCTATCTCTCGGGTAGGAAACAGTACACGAGGTTCCAAAATGCCATATCCATCCTATCACCAGTAGCCTGTGGGGTACCTCAGGGGTCGGTCCTTGGTCCCCCAGTTTTCCCTCTTTATAAACCAGTTGCCCTCAATCCCAACCTTTGGACAAGTTACTCTATATGCCGATGATATGGTGCTCCTTGCCAGTTCACAAAGTATTGATGACATTAACTATGGACTTAACTTGGATTTCGGTCGCATCCAATCCTGGCTCAAGGCAAGTAAGCTGGTCATCAACCTTCAGAAGACGCAGGCAATGTTATTCGGCCCCCTTCCCAAGGTGAGAGCGTGCCTGGCCGTGCTCAGAGTCGATGGCACTGACGGTACCCCTTTGAAGGTGGTGGGATTGTTCAAGTACTTGGGGGTGACTCTTGACCCACAAATGGATCTCACCCTGCACATACTTAACTCCTGTAAGGCAACCAACTGCAAACTAGGACTTGCGTAGAGAGCAAAAAGTTGCCTCACCCCAGCTGCCAGACTTGCCCTGGCAAAAGGGGTCTTCCTCCCCTCGCTTTGTTATGGGCTTACCTCCTTCACAAATGCCCCCAAAGCCTGGCTCTCCAAATGGGACACCTCGTATAACATCATAGGTCGGTTCGCCCTATCAGCCCCTCGTCTCACCCATCAGTGTCTACTTTACTCTAGACTGGGTTGGCTTTCCGCAAGCAACCATCGCTCATTCGTTATGGGCAACTTTATGGACATCATCCGATCATCTACTCCTCCAGCCTGTCCCCTCTGGCTATCAGTTGAGGTTCACTGAATCCCAGGCGCTGATGGTTCCGAAGACTCACTCCCTTGCGGGAGATCGAGCATTTGCAGCTCTTGCACCAAAAACCTGGAACTGGAAGGCAGAAGGAAGCAGGGAGGGAAGTCAGAATAGCAAAGGCCCAAACTGAGGAAAAGATGGCCAACTCAGTTAAGAAGGGGGATAAAACCTTTTATAGGTACATCAGCGAGCGTAGAAAGACAAAAGGAGGGATAGTGAGGCTGAATAGAATGAACGGTGGGTGGGCAGAGGGGAACAGTGAAAAAGCAGGAACACTGAATTAATATTTCTGCTCAGTATTCACAAAAGAGGAGGGGGAAGTGCCTAATCCAATTAACAGAAGCACTCCTGATAAGGGGGGTCGATCCCAGTCCTTTCACAGAAGAAAGGGTTCTGCAAGAACTCCTAAAACTGAAGGTGGACAAAGCAATGGGTCCTGATGGAATTCACCCCAGAATTTAAAAGAATTAAGGGAGGAACTAGTGAAACCACTGGCTACTCTTTTAATAAATCATGGGAGGATGGTGTGGTACCCGAGGACTGGAGGAAGGCGGATGTGATTCCCTTCACAAAGTGGGACCAAGACAGAGGCAGGAAACTACAGACCTGTCAGTCTGACCTCTGTGGTAGGGAAAGTGATGGAGTCACTTCTGAAGGAAAGAATAGTTGAGTACCTAGAGGCCAGTGGAGCACAGGACCCAAGGCAGCATGGGTTCAAGACAGCGGAAGGTCATGTCAGATGAATCTAATAGATTTCTTTGACTGGGTGACCAAAGTAGTAGACCAGGGAGGGCTGTGGACATGGCCTACCTAGACTTTAGCAAGGCATTTGACACAGCCCCACACAAAAGATTAATAGTCAAATTAACCAGCCTGGGAGTGGGACCCAGGGTGGTAGCCTGGTAAAACATTGGCTGGACAACAGGACACAGAAGGTAATTGTAAATGGAGTCCACTCTGAAGAAAGGGGATTACTAGTGGGGCACCGAGGTTCAGTATTAGTCCAGTCCTTTTAATGTTTTCATCAGTGACATTGCAGAGGGACTGGAAGGAAAGTATGCCTTTTTGCAGACGACACAAAGATCTGCAACAGGGTTGATAAACAAGGAGGCGTGGAAAGGATGAAAAGGAACTTGGCAAGGTTGGAGGAATGGTCAGAAGTATGGCAGCTAGGATTCAATGCAAAGAAGTGCAAAATAATGCACCTGGGAAACAAGAACCCAGGGGAAGAATACACAATGGGTGGGGAGGTAGTAACAACAACAAAAAAGGAAAGGGACATAGGGGTAATCATATCAGATGACCTAAAGGTTAGCAAGCAATGTGAGAAGGCAGTAGGGATGGCTGGGGGTATACTGGGATGTATAGGGAGAGGCAACATCAGCAGAAAACAGGAAGTTGTTATCCCTCTGTACAGACAGTTGGTGAGACCCCATCTGAGTACTGTGTCCAGTTCTGGAGACCCCATCTCCGCAAGGACATAGACAGGATAGAGGTAGTCAGAGGAGGGCACCAAAATGGTGCAGGGTCTGCAAGAGAAGCCGTATGAGGAGAGACTAAAGGAGCTTAATATGTATACCCTTGAGGAAAGAAGGAGGGGGGACATGATAGAAACTTTAAGTACCTCAGTGGAATCAACAAAGTCCAAGAGGGTAGCATCTTTCAGAAAAAGAGACTTGCAAGAACAAGGGGACACAATTTAAAGATAGAAGGAGGGCGGTTCAGGGGCAATGTGAGGAAGTATTATTTCACAGGGACGGTAGTGGATGCATGGAACAGCCTTCCTGAGGAGGTTGTGGGGTCTAAAACTGTGGGAGAATTCAAGAATGCATGGGACAGACATAAGGCAATTCTTGTGGGGGGGTAGGAAGAAATAGGCTGTTGGTTAACTAGGATCTGCGGCCTATCCTGTAGGTAGGGAAATGGGCAGACTAGATGGGCCTAGCGGTCCTTATCTGCCGTCAAAGTCTATGTTTCTAACCTCCTACCTCCTCACGTAAGAACTGCCCCCACCCACAATTGTTTCAGGTACTCCCTTTGGGAGTACCTAAAACAAGCCTCAAGCTGCCTCTGTCCCCTGTAGTCCCTCCCTCCGTTAAGTGCCTGAAATAAAAAAAAAAAAATACCTGTCTGCGGGCGTGCACTTATTCCAGAAATAAACAACAAATAAACAATATCCGTCAAAAATCTCCTGGCAGCGGAGGCTCAAAAGAAGAGGCCTAGTGAACCTCAAAAACTACCTATCCAATAGCAACTGGCTCCCCATATACACCATGCAGTCTGTTGACACTGCCCTCGTCCATTTTATTACCACCTTTAATAAAGCCTATGTCATATTCGCTCCCCTCACTAAACATGTTGTGGAAGCCAGAACCACCCCCTTGATCACACCTTCTCTCTTCAACCTTATGCAACAAAGGGACAACCTTTGGCACAAAGCCATTGACTCCCAGCGCACCCAGGAGAGACAGCTTTACAGGGAGGCTCGTAATAAATGTACATGGGCTACGCGTCAGGCTAAAGCAAATTTTTACCAACAAACTCTCTCCGCCTCCTGGGGAGACGGGAAAAAATTCTGGAGCAACATAAAAGAACTCAGTGGTAAATCCTGCTCCCCCTTCTCCACTCAACTCAACCTAAATGGACACGTCACACAAGATACTGCTACCATAGCAGAACCCTTTAACTCCGCCTTCTCTGACCTCTCCCATATCCTCCTCTCCAATTTCTTCCACCCTACCTCTATCCCTCCTCCCCTCCTCACCCTGGGTAATGTCAACTCACCTCCTTTCAGGCTTCGAGTCATCCCCTGCAGTGCAGCAAAACGCTATATTTCCAAAGCTATCTCCAATACCCGGATTAGCAATGACACCCTAGATCTCAAACTAATAAGGCTAACCCTCGATGTCACACTACCTCACCTCACAAAAATTCTCAACCTTTCCCTTAGCCTCGGCCAGTTCCCCTCAACCTGGAAGGAAGCCATAGTCACTTCCATTCTGAAGAATGGTGACCCCACTTGCACCAGCAACTATAGACCAATCTCTATTCTTCCTCCTCTCTCCAAAGCATTGGAAAAAATTGTTCCAGATCAGCTAACTGAACATCTAACTAAATACAACCTTCTCAACCAGGAACAACATGGCTTCCAGACGGGCCATAGTACCGTCACTGCACTCACAGAACTCACCACGTTCATCCATGAGGCCCTTGACCAAGGCTCAGTTGCAGGGGCTATCTTTGTGGATCTGACCAAGGCATTTGACACTGTCAGTCATGAACTACTACTTTGTGTCCTTCCTCAACTAAACGTGGTCCCTGAGGCCACTGCCTGGTTCAAGGACTACCTCTCAGGACGATCTCAGCATGTCAGGATTAACACCACTATCTCCACCTCCAAAACAGTTTGCTCTGGGGTCCCGCAGGGGTCTATACTTGGCCCACTACTCTTCACCCTCTTCTTAAACTCTCTCCCTAAAGCTTGCAGCGGTCATCTACTACTATATGCTGATGACGCGGTCCTGTACTGGAAACACCCTCATCCAAGTGCCCTCCAACAAGCCCTTCAGTGCTTTTTCCGGGACCTAGAGAACTGGTTCAGTGATCACCACCTGATCATCAACTGTAACAAAACTAAGTCCATGATTTTTGCGCACCGCTAGAGCCCCAGTCAATCAGCGCCCTAATTTCAAACTCTCAAGGCACCCAACTGGAACACGTTACAAACTTTAAATACCTGGGCATCACCCTGGAGACCTCCCTCTCCTACCATAGCCACATCCGTCTCCTCGCCTCCGCTATCAACACTAGATTGGGCATCCCCTACAGACTCAAGCACTGCCTACCTGCTCAGGCCATGAAACTTGCAGTCACCTCTTCCATCCTCTCCCTAGTTGACTATGGGATAGTAATATACGGCTCAGCAGAACCCACCACGCTGAACAGCATAAAACACTGCACTCAATAAAGTCTGCCGCCTAGTGACAGACTAACCCATACCTGCAATATGTATACTCTGACTGGTTGGCTAAACTTCCAACAAAGACTAAAATACCACACCTGCATTCTCACAAAAAAAATCCACCTTCAGCTTGCCCCCATCGGACTACTTCCCATTATCAGTGCAGCCCCCACCAGACGCAATACAAGACTCACAGCACACCCATCTTTCCTAGTTCCCCTCTGTAGAACAGCACTAGCGTAAAGATCCTTCCAGTACCGTGCTCCTCTCTGGCTCAACTCTCTACCCTCCCCCCTCTCCCAGTCCCATAGCATCTCGCTATTCAAATCTGGCCTTAAAACCCAAATAAAGGAGAGTGCTAAGTGTTATTGTGGCTAATCTATCCTCTCTCCAAACCTCCTCTTCTTCTGACTCTGGGTCTTCTTAGACCCTACGTGATGGCACCCAGCAAACCCCTGCCTAGGGACCCAGGTATGCTACCGAATACTGCTGATTAGGTTCATACCTCATTTCCTCACCTGTTAAATAAGTTTCTATGCCTGGACTGCTCTATCAGTATTGAAACTTTTAATACTGCCTGTCATTGCTAGTCCTTACTGTACCCTGTATTACCCTCCATCCCCTGTAACCAACGTGGAGACTCTGAAACATTGCTGTGTCAATACTGAAACTGTAAATACTGCCTGTTCATGTATGTCTTTTCTGTATTTGTCTACCCTCCACCCCCTGTAACCTGACGTGGAGCCTTTGCGAAAGAGTCTTATGACTCAAAGGATTGTAATTCCGATCTTATTCAATAAATAAATATTCACAAATATTGCTGCTGCTGACACTGGCTCTAATTTTTCCTGGCTGCCCTCCCTGGGTTGTTCTGCCTCATACTGAACTGCACTAAAATTGTTCTCTGCCTGTTACCTGACTGTAGATGATTGCTTATACCTGTCTGTACCTTAGAAACATAGATTTTGACAGCATATAAGGACCGCTTGGCCCACCCAGTCTGCCCATTTCCTTACCTATTGGATAAGCTGTAGATCCTAGTTAACCAGCAGCCTGCTTCTTCCTACCCCCGCCCCCTAGAATTGCCTTATGACTGTCCCATGCATGCTTGAATTCCACCACTGTTTTTGACTCCACAACCTCTTCCGGAAGGCCATTCCATGCATCCACAACCTCTCTGTGAAAAAATACTTCCTTAAATTACCTCTGAGCCGCCCCCTTCTATCTTCAAATTGTGTCCCCTTGTTCTTGCACACCTCTTTTTTTGAAAGATGCTACCCTCTTGGACTTTGTTGATTCCCTTGAGATACTTGAAAGTTTCTATAATGTCCCCCTCTCTCTCTCTTTCCTCGAGGCTATACACATTCAGCTCCTTAAGTCTCTCTTCTATATGTCTTCCGTGCAGACCCTGCACCATTTAGTGCCCTCCTCTGGACAGCCTCCATCCTGTCTATATCCTTGCGGAGATTGGGTCTCCAGAACTGCACGCAGTACTCCAGATGGGGTCTCACCAACTGTCTGTACAGAGGGATAATAACTTACTGTTTTCTGCTGGTGATGCCTCTCCCTATGCATCCCAGTATCCCCCCAGCCCTCTTTGCTGCCCTCTCACATTGTTTGCCCACCTTTAGGTCATCTGATATGACTACTCCCAGGTCGCTTTCCATTTTTGTTGTTGTTAGTATCTCACCCCCCATTGTGTACTCTTCCCCTGGGTTTTTGTTTCCCAGGTGCATTACCTTGCACTTCTTAGCACTGAATCTAAGCTGCCATACATTTGACCATTCCTCTAACCTTGCCAAGTCCCTTCTCATCCTTTCCACCCCACCTTGTGCATCAACTCTGTTGCAGATCTTTGTGTCATCTGCAAAGAGACATACTTTTCCTTCCAGTCCCTCTACAATATCGCTTATAAAGACATTGAAGAGGACCAGTCCTAATACTGAACCCTGCGGTACCCCACTAGTAACCCCCCTTTCTTCAGAGTGGACTCCATTTACTATTACTCTCTGTGTCCTATTCTCCAGCCAATTCTTTACCCAGGCTGTCATCTTGGGACCCACTCCCAGGCTGGCTAACTTGTATATTAATCTTTTGTGTGGGACTGTGTCAAATGCCTTTCAAAGTCTAGGTAGGCAATGTCCACAGCCCCTCCCTGATCTACTACTTTGGTCACCCAGTCAAAGAAATCTATCAGATTTGTCTGGCATGACCTTCCCGCTGTGAATCCATGCTGCCTTGGGTCCTGAGCCCCTCTGGCCTTTAGATACTCAACAATTCTTTCCTTCAGAAGTGATTCCATCATTTTCCCTACCACTGAGGTTAAACTAACAGGTCTGTAGTTTACTGCTTCTGCCTTGCTCCCACTTTTGTGAAGGGAATCACATCTGCCCTTCTCCAGTCCTCGGGTACCACCCCATCCTCCCATGATTTGTTAAAGAGGGTAGTCAGTGGTGTCACTAGTTCTACCCTTAGTTCTTTTAGAGTTCTGGATGAATCCCATCAGGCCCCATTGCTTTGTCCACCTTCAGTTTTGAGTTCTTTCAGAACCCTTTCTTCTGTAAATGGGCTGGTATCAACTTCTGTATCCAGAGTGTTTCTACTCTGTTTGTTTTAGGTACCTCCCCACTTCCTTTGTAAATACTGAGCAAAATATTTGTTTAGTATCTCTGCCTTTCACAGTCACCCTCTGCCCACCCTCCCTCCTCTTTATTAAGCCTCACTAGCCCTCCCTTGGTCTTCCTTCGCTCTCTGATGTACCTATAAAAGGTTTTATCCCCCTTCTTAACAGAGTTGGCTATCTTTTCCTCGGTTTGGGCCTTTGCTGTTCTGACTGCCTTCCCAGCTTCCTTTTGCTTTAACTGATACAGTTCCCTGTCCTGCTCCTTCTTTGATTCCTTGTACTTCCTGAATGCTTTATTTTTCTTTTGAACTTTCACTGCCACTTCCTTTGAGAACCATAGTGGTTTCTTACATCGTTTCGTTTTGTTAATTTGCTTCACACAAAAGCTTGTTACCTCTGTGATGGCAGTTTTTATTATTCCCCATTGTTCTTCCACCCCTCCTTCCTGCCCATTTGCTAGTGCATTCCTTAGGCACTCACCCATTTTAGCAAAGTCAGCCCTCCTAAAGTCCAGAGTACTTTTGCCTTTGTATGGACTCTCTATTGCTGTGTTTATTGTGAATCATACTGTTCGGATGGTCGCTAGTTCTCAGATGGCTACCCACTTCTACATCTGTGATCCTCTCTTCATCTCCATTTGAGAGAACCAGGTCTAAGATTGCTCCCTCTCAGTGGGCTCCAATACTAGTTGTCTAAGGCATGCCCTTGTAGGCATCTAGAATAACCCCACTCTTTGAAGTGGCTGCTGCAACTGCATTCCAGTTAACATCTGGCATATTCAGATCACCCATCAGCAATATCTCCCCTTTTTCTGCCATTCTAAGTATTCTTTCTATCATTTCCTTGTCCATTTCCTCCCCCTGAGAAGGGGGTCTGTATACAACCCCTGTGCGGATTGTGGAGCCATTGCCGGTCTCCAAATTTACCCACAGTGCTTCTTCTCCTCCCTGTTTTCCCTTTTGTTCTGCTGCCTTGATTCCTTCCTTTATGTAAAGAGCTACTCCTCCTCCTCTTTTACCCTCCCTGTCCCTCCTGTAGATAGTGTATCCTGGTATGTTTATGTCCCAGTCATGGTTTTGTGTGTACCATGTTTCTGTGACTGCCACGATATCCAGATGTTCCTCCTCCATCAAGGCCATTAATTCAGGAAGCTTGTTACTCAGACTACGGGTATTGGTACTCATTGCTCTCCATTTTTGATGGCTTTACCTTCTTTTGCAGCATCCCCCACTGACTTGTCTACCTTGGTCTTTTCTCTATTTAGTACCCTGTTTTGTAGGGAGAGGCTGGGATTTTCCTGCTGCTTATCAGTGCCTCCCCCCTTGACTAGTTTAAAAGCTTGCCAATGAAGCATTTAAACCGATTGCTCAAAAGACTTGTTCCCTTCCTGGACAGATGCAGACCATCCTGCCAGTATAGGCTGGTGTCCCTCCAGGTGGAACCCCAGTCCCCAATGAAGCCAAACCCCTGTGCTCCACACCATTTTTTTCAACCATTCATTAAACTGCATGGTGCAAAGTACCCTCGCCTCACTCATGCCATTGACAGGCAGCACCTCAGAGAAGGATATTGTGTGTGCTACTTGTCTTAGGCCCCTCCCCAATTCTACAAAGTCCTTCTGCACTGCTCTAATCTCATGATTAGCCAAGTCATTTGTCCCTAGGTGGACATTGACGTCCAGCTCAGGTTCCCGTGCAGCTGTTCTCGTGATCCTGAGGATGCGCTTCCTGTCTCTCCAAGCCATGGCACCAGGCAGGCACCTTACTTCAGTTTTCCCTGCTCCCCCCAGTTCTATCCCCCTTATAATTGAGTCCCCCACCAGGAGCTGCTTCCTTTCCTTGTGGTGTCCTCTGCCTCCTTCCTGTGGGCCTCCCTTGTGACAGTTGTCCTCAGCCTCCTTAATCTCCTCTGCGGGTGCATCCATAGGGGAGCTATGCTCCTCCAGAATGGTGTATGGATTGTGGTGAGGAACAACTGACTGGGTGTGCCTCTGTTCCACCATCCTCACCCTCCCTGAGCCCACTGTGGTCCAACTGCTGTGCTTTCTTCGCAACCTCTGAGGTAGTGGTGGTGGCTCTGGTGCTCCCTGGATGGGGGAGGTTCCTTCTACTGCTTCAGTGTGGCCTGGGGAAGGTCCCCTTACTACTGTCCAGTGTGGCTCTGAAGACGGGCAACTTCCTCCCTCAGGGCAGAGAGTTGTTACAAATAGGCAGCATCTCAGCCTCCAGAAAGACTCCCGGAAGACTGCTGCCCCACAGCCATTACATTGCACTACTCCCCATATTTTTTTTTTTTTGTGTGTGTGTGATTGGTTTGTAATATAGAAATATCTATATATATATATATTTATATTATACAATGTGTATGTTATATTGTCAGTGCAGTGTGCTAGAGAGGATCGACAGTGATATGCACCTTGCACTCTTTGAGGAAATGATGTCAGAACCCAGGTATAAAGGAACTGTTTCCAGGGGGTGGGTGGTTACCTAAACTGTGCCCTCACAAAACAATCAGCTAAAAGCTCTGACCCACTGCTGCAATGAGTGCCTTCCTGTCAGCAAGATACCCTACACAACAATTTGACAGAGAAAATACCCTGCTAATCAGAGAAAAATCCACACATCCAAGTCAGACACAGGTAAACCTCCCCAGCTCCAAAACAGGCCTGGTGGTTTGTGCTCTGAAAGCTGTTGCCTGACAATTGGACCCAAGCCTTTTTACTTTGTTTTGGCTGGTCCTTCTTGCTTGTATTCTGACTGTACCTTTGTGTAACTTGATGCTTGCCTCTGTACTGTTATTGCTTGTATCTCTGTAACTCTCCTGGGTTGCACCTGAAAATAGGCATGTGACTGTCTAGTTTGCTTACCTGGTACACAAAAGCTAAATAAATAAATAAAATAAATAAATATCCAGAGCACAGAGCCAATGGCCTGTTTGGAGCAGAGGCAGAAGACTCTGTATGGTCAGCACGCAGAACCTTTTGTATTCCACAAATAGATTCAGCTGACTAAGGTCCAAGATATGCTTGAGGTCGCCCGGCTTTTTTGGGACAAGAAAGAAATGGAAGTAAAAACCTTTTCCCTTATGTGTCCACGGAACTGGCTCTATGGCAGATTTTTTCAGTAGGGCCAGAATCTCTTACTCTACCAGAGATACCTGGTTTGGGGAATAGCGGGATCGACCTGGAGGAGAGTCTGGAGTTCTCTACAGAAACTCAATGGTGTGGCCTCTTGAGATAAGTTGCAGGACCCACAGATCTGACGTGATGCCCTGCCACTCCAGCAGATGAAGGCTAACCTTCCTCCCACTTGCTCTATGCTGTCTGGAGGGTGGATAAGGCAGAGGATCATATGATTCAGGAAGCGGAGGGACGGGAGGGGAGGAATCCCCCAGCTGCTGTCTGGGTTTTGGAAGGGGGGGAGGTGACGATTGACCCTGGTGCTCTTCTTTTGTTCAGACGCCTGGAGGAGGATTGTTGGGTCTGTCACTTCTGCTGGTGCCGAAAAGGCTGCGTTGGTTTGAAGCTCGCCTTGTACATAGATTTCACAGATCTAGGGGACTGTCCACTGTCCTGAAGGCCTGTGATGACTTCTTAAGTGTCCTCTCCGAAGGGGACAGATACTCGAAAGGGGGCATCCTGGATGGCTGCCTGTATATCTGGGGAAAGCACAGAAATACGCAGCCAAGCATGCCACCGGAGGCATACAGCCGTGGCAGAGGAAAGAGCCACTGCATCCACAGAGTCATAATTGACTCTAAGCGCATGTCTGCAGGATATCTTAGACAGGCGCAGTTCTTTAGTCAATTCTGCCTTGAGATCAGAGTCCTCCACCGTCTGAAGGTGAGCCTCCAGTTTTGCCATGGTGGCTTTTTGAAAGGAGACCATGTGTGCAATGTAGTTGAGCGAACGAAGAGCACAAGTGGAGGAGGCGTAAAGTTTTTGCCCAAACTGGTCCAGCTGCCTAGATTCTTTATCTGGGGGAGAGGTACTCATGTGTTTTGGTTTGGCAGTACGGTCACATAAGCTGCAGCTTTGACAACAGAGTCTGCCTTGGGTTGGGAATCGAAAAAGTAAACGCCCTCCGGCGTATGGTAATTCCGGTCTGCCTTTTTCGGGACGGCTGGAATAGAATGGGGCAACTGCCAAATGATGGTGGTGAGGTCCCCATGGGAGGCAGTCCAATAAGGGACAGGGATAGGAGATACTTCTTCCAGGTCTAGGTGCTCAGCTAGACACTTACGTTTGGGGTCTTGATCCTCCACGTTTCATCCATTGGCCTGTTGGATGATGCAGAGAAGTTCTGTAAAGGAGGAGTCTTCAGGAGGTGATTTTGGTGACTCCTTGCCCTTTGCTGTGGTTCTGGACTGTTCTCCGGAAGAAGAATCGGAGGAGTTCTCTGAATCAGAAAATTCCTCTCTGTCAGAGGTCTGGACACCAGGTATGGTGACCTCCTGAGTGGCACCTCCAGAAATGTGCACCGTAGTGGACTGAAAGGAGCCCACGGGCGACAAGGAGCTGGGGGTGGGGGTAACACCGGGGCCGGTATCCTCTTTTCCAGGTCAGATACCAGCTGGGATCTGGCATCCTACCACCAGGACTGAATCAAGGTTTGGAAGTCCTGGTGTGATGGAGGAGGAGGAGGAGGAGGCTGGTAATGTGTGCCCACCCCCGGATAATGAGGGGGAGGGTACCCAGGCGGTTAGTAAAAGGGTGGAGGGTAGCCAGGATAGTAGCCCTGGGAGAAAGGGGCCATCATTGGGCCCAGCGGCTAGTGGGCTGACATCTGAAGGCCTGGATAAGGGCGACAGCCTGATGGATGGCCTTGGTCCAAAGTAGGCCTGGAAGCTTGTCTGGTGCCAGAATAGTTGATGTCGGAGGGTCTGTCGTTGGACCCAGCATTAGGTTAACTTGCATCAGGGGCAGTTGTAAAGGCCCCGATGGTGGCAGGTTGCTAAAAGGGTCCATCGGAACACCTTGCATCAGGTGGACTGTGCCCGACGGAGGGACCTCTTGACGGTAGGGCAAGGGATAGGCCCGTCGGAAAAGAAAGGTTCCCAGGAGCCAGTGTCAAAACCATATCTGACGTCAAAGTCCCAGGGAGAGTATCCGAGGAGTGACTGGGGGTACGACCACTGAAGCCAGGGGACCCTTTTCCCTCTTCGCCCCAGTCGTGATGTCTGGGGTAGGAGGTTCCACTGGGGAAAGATCCTGTTCCGGGGGGGGGGGGCGCCTGGGACGAGGGATGGCCAAAAGAGGTCAGCAAGCTCGACCGGATGTTGGGTGTGTCAGGGTCAGCTCCCGACAGGTGAGCTTTGATCGGGCAGTCGCCAGGAACTCCAGCGGCTGGCTTATCGGTTGATGTCAGGGCTGGGTGGACTGGGGGCTGGTCCCTCAACCGAGTTATCGGCAGGCATCGTGCAGGTTCCCTCTTGGCGGGAATCTGCCTTACCTACTACTGAGTGTGCTCTGGGGGATCTCCAGAATACGACTTACTGGTAAGAACCAGGCGCTTGCCGGAGGAGCCGGCAGGTGACTTACCGGTTGAAGAGCTAGGTTTAGGGCCTTTTTTAATGGGCTGAAAAAAAGCAGAGGTACCTGGAGAAATATTGGTAGCGGCCTGGACAACCAACCAGGGCAGGTGTCGGGGAAACAGCCTTACTTGAGGAGACCCACTCCAGGTCCGCCAAACGTTCCTGCTATGCTTTTTCTTTCACTCTTTCTCTTTTTCAGCTCCGAGGAAGAAGAAGCGGAATCCCTCAACTTTTGCATCTCTTTTTCCAGGGTGGCCATTCTGGATCCAAGGAGACGGGCCTCTAAGGCTTGCTGTCTGCGTTTGCGCACGGCCTAGTTGAAAGGGCTTACAATTAGGGCAGGCCTCAGTGTCGTGATTCAGGCCTAGGCAAAAGAAGCAGCACTGGTGGCCGTCCTTGTGAGGAATTTGTGCGCCGCACTTCTTGTTCTTCGGAGTTGGAAGTGGGGAAGACATAAAAGTACTAGAAATGATTCTCAAATCGAGGAAAAAAAAAAGGAGAAATACTTAGCAAGATGGCGATCAACTGAAGCAACCTTTACCATGAGGTCCTTGCACAAGTCGATGGCGGGAAAGAACTGGTAGGCGGGCGTGGGGACCGCCCACTATATAGGGTCATGCCGACGTCCGTCACGTGATGTCGGGTGGGCGGTCCCCCGCCAGACACTGCTAGCAAAAGTCTGCAGTGCGGTCCTGATGCCGGAGGGTGCAGTCCTACGTGTTATAACCTACTGCAGGAACCCTCGAAGTAAGATCCACATGTTCTGCTCTACGGATGGAATAATCCGATACACTCAAATGCAGAAAGGCAGCTCCAAATACAGATGTGCCTCAATCAAGTAGTAAGCAGGAAAAAAAGGGCACCATCCACCTGAAACAATCATTCAGCTAACGTTGTTTATTGCAAGATGTAGGCAAAATAAAACAAACGAATGAACAAAACGCCATGTAGTGCTAGACCCGCTCACACTAAGCCTGAGCGGTTGCACGCATGTGCGCTTCTTCAGGGATGGCCTACACCTCTAGTGATATGACAAATTCAAAAACGAATTAAAGGGGGCGACACAGACACTGGCCACATACCGCTGGCACCCACGAAGCAGATACCCACACAGAGAAGTCAAGGTGGAGCGAGACCCAAACAACAGGGCAAGGGGAGAGGGAAGTTAATGTCATAAGCCTTTCCACTACTGAACTGACCCCAGATCAAATTTCAATTCTTAACAAGGGCCTGTCTTTTGTGCCTACCTGTATTGTCAGCAAATTCGACACGTTTCTTGATATCAAAAAATGACAAGAAAACTAAGCATTGACTCATTTTACAACAGGACAAAAATGGGGCACCTGTTACTAATCTGTCAGTTAATGAAAATGACTGACATCACAACTGACCTCCTTAACCTAAGTACTCATAATTTTGTCATTCCTGCTACATCCACTGTTATACCAATGGGTAGCGGTTCCACTACTGTTGTTGATGGCACATCAAGTTCCTTACAGAAATTTAAACCTCCATCTTCCTTTAATCCCCCCACCTGCCCTGCTGTACATACTTTCGAACAAGCATGCCTGAATGACATCAATGCACTTTTTGAAGTACAACAACAAGTCTGATTTCTGCAACATTTCCCAGCAAGAATGGAAGGCACAAACTGGCCCGGTGGTGCTGAGGGTTGAGGTGCTGGACGTCACATCGCGCTTCACGCCGGCGACCTGGTACCCTCAGTTTCCCCGCTGGATTCAGCTCGCTAAGCGAGGACCGAGGGGAAGAAAAGGTACTGTAGGTATCCTAACCCATAAGTCATTGGACCAGAATTTGTTCTCCTAGAGAAGTAGGGAGACGGAGGGCGGGATCATACCTGCTGCAAGAGACACTCCTCAAAGATCTACTGTTACGGTGAGGTCTTACGTAACCTTACTATCTTCCACGGAGTGGTCTCTTGCAGCAGGTAAGACACTGGGGATGAATCCCAAGCAGTGAACCCCAGAAGGGTGGTTATTATGACAGGAGGCCTTGTAGGACAGCTCGGCCAAAGGCCGTCCTACAACATGAAGCAATGGCTAAGTTGTAATGCTTCGTGAAAGTATGAATTGCGGACCAGGTAGCTGCGTTGCAGATATCTGTGATAGAGGCCCTTTTAAAGCAGGCCACTGTAGTGGCCATAGCTCTAGTAGAATGAGCTTGGACAGGTCCTGGTAATGGCTTGTTATATTTTGTATAACAAAATGTGATACAGTGTGCTAGCCAATTGGAAAGGGTTCGTTTGGTGACCGAGACAGCTTCCCTACTTGAGGCGAAGGTAACAAACAGTTGAGAGGTTTTTCTAATCAATTTAGTTCGATTAGTATAGTATCGTAATATACGATGGACATCTAGAGTATGTAGGAGGTATTCATCTCTATTGGAGTGTTCAGGGTAGTATACTGGCAACTCCAAGGATTGATTTAAGGTGTGTTCAGACACTACCTTAGGGAGAAAGGAAGGGTTGGTATGAAGAGCCACTCTGTCTTTGTGAAAAATTAAGTAAGGTTCTCTACACATTTATTTATTTAGCTTTTGTTAACCAGGTAAGTACACTAGACAAACACATGCCTATTTTCAGGTACGACCTGGGAGAGTACAGGAAATCAAAGAACATACAGAGTACAAACTGAAGCAAGTAGGGCAGATACACTGAAGTCAGGAGAAGCATAACATACATAGTAAGATATCTCAGGTTACAACAATAGACACAGTCAATGTAATAAAGTACAGAGTCACTGACGCAATGTTACCAACAAAATGTATATATACATATATATACATATATATATACACACACACACACACACACACATATATACATACACATATACACACACACACAGATACACAGAATTTACACATTTTTCACAGGGCCACACTCAGGCAGGCAGGCAGACCACAGCAGGACCTGAGCTAGGTACAGGGGATGAAATGCTCCAAATACCGTGCAGGGGACCAGGCTAATCAGGGAGATTTAAGACAGTCACATACTGATGAAAGCTTCAAGTGGTTCCACAGGGAGGTGCGCAGGCATGCCTGGGAAGGGGAAGGCCAGACCTGGACAGGAAAGGAGTTCAATAATTTAAGGGAACATGACGCAAAGTCCCTGTCCCCCATTTTGGTAAGTGTAGCAGGAACCTTAAGGATAGTGGGGCCCAGTGACCTTAGGGAGTAGGTAGTGGAGGCAGCAGGCACAAGGAGCTCTGCCAGTCCAGGGGGGTACCAGTACCCAGAACCTTAACCGTGAAACTGCCCATAACAAAATTCATATAGTTGGGCAGGGAGAGCCAATTGAGCTTACTGTACAGATCACAGTGGTGAGTGAGATGGGGACTGCATGAATAAAACTGCAGATGTTATTGTAGGCTACGGTCCACCTAGAGAGGTGGACCTTGGAAGTATGGGCAAACAAAAAGAGCCCATAGCAGAGAGATGGCAGAAGCACCCTTCTAGCCAGTGCTAGGCGAGCAGCCAGAATAAGGTTATTCTTTGCCCTGTAAGCCAGACCCAATTTCCAGTTAACAGTTCGACACACATTTTGGATGTGGTGACCAAGATCGAGCTGAGGGTCAAGTGTCACCCCAAGGTATTTGACTGAGTCGGTGATGAGAACGAGAGCACCATCAATACCAGAGATGCACATAGGAACAGGGGAGGCCTTTAACTTGGCCTGGGATCTGAACAGCATGGCCTGAATCTTTTTAAGATTTAGGACCAGCTTGTGGAACGATATCCAGGATTGGATACTCCTGAACCCCTCATTCAGTTGGTGGTTAATGACCCCAATATCCCGGGAATGAGTGAGAATAACTAGGTCATCAGCATACAGGATAGCCCTGCAGGAGGCAGTCAAGGAGGGAAGGTCGTTGATGAATATGGAAAAGAACAGGGGCCCAAGGACTGACCCCTGGGGAACCCCTGAGGACATGGGGGTGGTGTCCGAGAGCACCTTACTATATTTGGTAAGTTGCTGCCTTCCCTGAAGGTAACTGGAGAACCAACTGAGTGCCGGAGGGGACAAGCTCAAAGACCTAAGTTGAGAGCATAGTAAGGCATGGTCAACAAGGTCAAAGGCTTTAGAGAGATCAATAAAGATGGCCCCAGAGAGTCTGCCCTGGTCCACAGCAGCCCTTATCCCTGAAGTGACAGACACCAGGGCAGAGGTGGTACTGTGCCCTTTTCGAAAGCCATGCTGCGAGGGAGACAGAAGCTCATGAGCCTGGATATAATCCATGAGTTGTCCTGTCACAACTTTCTCAAGAAGCTTACTGATAGCAGACAAGATGGCAATCGAACGATAGTTGTCAAGGCTCCTAGGGTTGCCCTGTTTTAGCACAGGGACAACCCACGTCACCTTTCACAGGTCTGGGATGACCCTAGAGGCCAAGGATAGGTTGACGATATGGGCCACAGGGGAGGCAATGTAGGCAGCAGCAAGGCAGAGAAGCTTTGGTTCCATACCATCAAGGCCAGCACTAGAAAAGGGTGAGAGACCAGAGAGCAATCTCTGCATCTCTTTTGCCATCACAGCCTTGAAATAGAATGGAGGATGGGGGGAAGGTGCCATTTGAGGCAGAGGGACTTGGACAGGACTATCATGACCAGTGGAGGAGAATAGTGAGGTGAAGGTGGAAAGGTCCGAAAAATGTGAGTTAAATGCATTGGCGATGGTTAGCGGATTATTACAGCTAGCACCATCAATGAGCATGTCAGGAGCCTCACAGGAGGAGGAGTCACTCACTATGTTTTTAATATTCCTCCAGAAGTCCCTATGGTCCTTACCTGAAGTCTGCAAGTCGGCTTTACAAAAGTCACTTTTGGCAGCCCTGATAGCCTTTTTGCATTCATTCCTGAGCCTCCTGTAATGCTGGAATATGGCCTGGTCCATCGTGACCTTGAAACTGGCCAACATTTGTCTCTAGCCTTCATGACAGCAAGAAGGCTCCCATGCAACTATTTCGTGACAGCCCCCCTTACCCTCCGTCTGACAAGACTCGGAAATGCACAGAGTGGAAATGACAGCCACTAAGAATAGTGTTTTCCAAGAAAGAAAACGGAGGTCACAAGTGGCCGTAGGTTCAAAGGGTTCAAGAGTTAACTTCTCTAATAGAAAATTGAGATCCCACGGAGGAGTGGGTCTTCTGATAGGTGGCTTATTATGTAACATTCCTCTTAAAATCATTTTGGCTAGATGATGTTGATACAGTAATCTGCCATCAAGAGGTTCATGGAAGGTCAAAATGGAGGCCAAATGGACTTTGATAGAGGAATAGCTTAATCCTGTTTCTGCAGTCGAGGCCAGGTAATCCAATACTTTTGTCAGTGGGCAAGAAAAAGGATCCAATGACCAGGAGGCAGCCCAAATGGAAAAGCATTTCCATTTGGCATTATAAGTTTCCCTGGCCAGTAGTGTACTGGCAACAGGGGAGGACACTTGCAGACGTGCTACGAAAGTGTCCTCCGGAGCCAAGCATTAAGGTGTAATGCCTCCAGGTTGGGATGTAGAAGGGTCCCTTGATTCTGAGTAAAGAGATCTGGTGTTACTGGTAATGGGATGGGTTCTTCCACTGACAACTGTTGAAGTAGAGGGAACAACACCTGCCGAGGCAATAGAGGGGTATGAAAATCATGGTGGCAGGTTCAAGTTGTAATTTCAGTATAGTCAGCTGCAGGAGAGGGATGGGGGGGGGCACAGAAGAGTCCTGTCCATGATTAGGACAGGGCATCTATAGATCGTCCCTTTTTGTTCGGGATAATGGAACAGTATCTGGGGAAGACAGTGATTGACTGGGGAAGCAAACCGATCCAGTTGCAGGGTCCCCCACAGACTAACGATTTTCTGAAGCACTTTGTGATGGTGTCCATTCATGTGCACACAACTGGCGACTGAGGTGGTCAGCCAGAAAATTGTGGCATCCTGGTAGATGGAAGGCTGTTAGTATGAGATGTTGTTGAATGGCCTCTGTCATACTGTAATCGCCTTTCTGCATAGAGAATGGGATTTCGTACTTCCTTGTTTGTTGAGGTAGAACACTACTGAGGCATTGTCTGATTGGATCAGCAATGGTCCTGTGGACAAGTGAGGTTGAAAAGCCTGGAGAGCTAAGAGAACCGTCCTCATCTCCAGGAGACTGATGTGGAGAGAAGGGAAAGAAGTTGTCCACTTGCCTTGTGTCCTGTAAGGACCCAGGTGCGCACCCCACCCTTCTAGGGAGGCATCCGTGGTCATGGAGTTCCTCCTGGAGAATAGGAATGTGGTTGGGTGGGTACTGGACAGAGCGTGGGGGGGGGTGAGGGGGAGGAATGGAAATAAGTTCCAGAGTGTGACCCGTGCGAATAATCTGAAGTATCCACTCATCCGATGTAATCGTTTGCCAGGCCTCTAAATGAAGGGCAAAATGACCGCCCATGGCTTCTGAGGCCTGATCGAGGAAGAGTGGACAGAGCCCCAGCTTGTCACTGGGAGGTGGGCTGACCAGCCCTACCAGAAGGGTGGGAGTGGGAGCACTTGACGGCAGAGGTGTTGGGTCTAGAAGGCTGGAAACGACCTCTGAATCCGCCTCTAAGTGAGCCTCTGTATTTTCTGTCTCTTCTGGAATAAAAGGAGGACTGAGGACGATACAATGGCTGGGATGTATGGTACATGCCATGCACCATACATAGTGTCCGGCCTGAAGACTGGAGATCATCTATCAGCGTTTGGGTGCCCGGACTGAAAAGTTTAGATCCATTAAAGGGGGCATTAACCACTCTATGCTGTACATCTGGTGTAAAGCCTGAGATGTGAAGCCAAGCATGGCGATGCAAGGTAATGCCGACTGCTGACATGCAGGCCAAAGTATCGACTGCGTCATATCCACAGTGAAGTAGGTGTCGAGAAATGGAATTGACAGTAGATACTGTAGCCAGTAATTGTTCCCTTTCCTGCGAAGGAAGGAGTTTATTGACTAATTCTATGGCAGAGGACCTGAGTGTATGCTGGTATTTGATCATATGTCCCATATAATTTAGGATTCTGAGATTCATGGTACCTGCTAGGAATACCTTTTTTCCCCAGATAGTCTATCCTGTGGGAATCTTTATCATGAGGTAAGGAGTTCATGTGTTTTGGCTGTTTAGTATAGTCATGAGCAGCAGTAATCACTACTGAGTCTGCTTCAGGAGTAGTGGATAGAAACGGGTGAACCAGAGGAGCCTGGTAGAGGCAATCTGCTTTGCGGTGAACATCCGTAACAGAGGAAGGCTGATTCCAGGCTGCAAGCATAGGATTTTGGTAGGTTTGTACAAGTGGGGGTACCACTAGTACTGGTTCCTCTGGTAATTCTAAATAGTCTGCCATATATCCTTACGTTGTCTGTTATGCTCAGTAGTGGAGAAACCCATGACTTTCTGAATCTGGACCATCATCTCATGGAAAGATGGGTCATCAGAAGGAGAGGCAGCCGCCTGGGGGGTGGGGGTAAATTCTCATTAAGTGAAGAAATATCCAAAAAAGAGGACTGGGGTTGGAAATCCAGGTCCTGAAAATCCTCATCCTTCAAATCTCTGGTGAAATCTGCCGGAAATTCAGCCTTGTCTGATTGTCATCCACGTACGAGGGTGGTGAAGGATCTCTGTTACCTTGAAAACGCTTGGAAGGAGGAGTTGGGGAACGGGACGGATGACTCGGCTCCCCTGGGTCGGAGGGCTGAGTAAGCCAGACGGCATGCAAAACCTGTTGAACTACTGAGGCTACGTCTAAAGAGGGTGTAGGGGAGGTAGGGAGGGGGGGTTTCTGGGAAACTAAGGGGACTGTAGAGGAGATTGGACATGTAGTCTGAGTAGGTCTTGCACCTGTGTGGTAAAGCCCAGGGCCCCGATCCCTGTCTGGCTAGCCCCTATGGGAGTACACCTGTGAGGGTGGAGGGGCAGAATGCATGGCAAATGCAACAAGTTTCCCCACTGGAATGCGACCCCTCGTTGATGGAGCCACTGGGGAAACAGGACTAGAATGTGAAAATGAGGTCACCGTCGACGGGAGAGAAGCCCCCATCGATGGGACGCAGACGGAACTCACAAAGGGTTTGTCAGGCTGCTGTTAAGGCGCTGAAAAGCGCCATCGATGAGAGGGTGTAACCTCACGCCGATGAGGAGGCAGAAAAATGCATGTGAACGCATCGTCGACAGTGGGGCACATGTAACGGTGGCTATCAACGAATGTTTAGGCGGGCTTCTCTATTTTGTGCAGTTTGTGAGAATCAGCGGATGCGAAGCTCCTGGGATGAGCCCCCGATTCCCCATGAGAGACAATTTCTGCTCCATTAAATGATTTTTGATTTCCTGCAGCTGTCGACGACGGGTTGCCTGGTTGAAATCCTGGCAATGTATGCAGGAGGTGGTGTCGTGTGTGGGTCCCAGACACCTTACACAAGTGGTGTGGTTGTCAAAACAGTAGATTTTTCTACTGCAATGGCAAGAACGAAATAGAGCCATCTTGCTTGTATATTCTTTGGACATCTGTTGATGTTGGCTCAAATTCTCGTTGGTGGCTGCTACTGAGTTGCACCAGCTGCTGCATGCAAGCTGAACACAGCGGAAAAATGAACTAAGGATTCCAGGGACCACCCACACTTATATAGTAAGGAAGCCGATGTCATGAGTGGGCGGCCCCTGGAAAAAGACTGCTAGAAGAGCTGCCATGTGCCTCAGCGACCTCTGGCAATGACCCAAGTGTATTATCTACTGCAAGAGACCACTCCATGGAAGATCTGTTACAGGGGAGTAACCTGTTTTTCTAGGGATGTGGATATGATGTTCTATCCACACTTCTGGCAGACTCCTAGCAGTTCTCTGGGAAGAGGGAGTCAAGGAGCACACCCCCTACTTAGGGAACAGATTGGAGAACTGAGGCCCCAAAACCAGCATCCCAGCGAGACTCTAGGTCAATGTGGTAATGGGAAATGAAGGTGTGTGCTGACCTCCAGGTAGCAGCCCTGCAGATTTCCTGGACAGGGACGTTCCTGGAAGCAGCCATTGACGCTGCGGTATGGCGGGTGGAATATGCCCTTAGCCCTCTGGGAGGCTCCCTACCCGCGAACCTATAGCTGAGATCAATGCAAGATGCTATCCACCTGCCAATCATCTGCTTGGCTGCAGGTTTGCCAGGCGCAGCTTCAGCATAGATGACAAACAGCTGGTGAACATCTCCCTGAACTTCAGCCATGCACTCCTTGTAGTAAGCAAGTGCTTGCCTCAGGTCCAGAGTATGGAGCCTGTGCTCAGCCTCCGAGGTGAGACTGGCGACCTACACTGGGAAATTAATCACCTGGTTAAGGTGAAAATATGACACAACCTCCAGGAGGAACTTTGGGCTGGGGTACAGGACAACCTTGTCCCTGTGGAAGACCAGGTAAGGAGACTCCACCGAAAATGGCTGGAGCTCACTGATCCTTCTGGCTGAAGTGAGCCACCAGGAGGGCGGTCTTCCACAACAGGTGAGACATCTCACACCTATGCATCGGTTCCAATGGCTTGCCCATGAGCTTTGCCAAAACCAGCAACAAGTCCCACGGTGGTGGTGGTTCACACACCAGAGGGGAAATATGTTCAAAGCCCTTGAAAAAGTGCCAGACCATGTTCTCCATAGCATCCGCCAGCTGAATGGAGGCCCCTGCCACATGGATGGCTAGAAGATCAGACTCTAGGCTGCGCACAAGGATCCAAACGTGGACAGCTTCCCTGCATACGGGCAGGGAGTGCACCCCGCCCTGTTTGTTGAGGCAGTAACTGGACCACCTGACCCTGGATATGTGAAGCAAATGCAGTCAGCGCTAACCGAACTGCCCGGAGCTCTAGCAGGTTGATGTGGCATCAGGACTCTAGCCCATGGAGTCTGTGTTCCCCCGGGTGGGCACCCCCAGCCCGTGAAAGAGGCATCATTCGTCAGCATGACTGTCTGCTCTGGGTGGACCAACGGGATCCCTTCCTACAGATGCGCTAGGACTAATCACCATTGGATGACATCCCACATCCGTTGGGTCACAGTGACCAGCTGGTCAAAGTGACCCTTGTGCTGAGACCACTGGTTGGCCAGCTCCCCCTGCAGGGCCCACTGGACCCCGCTGGTGCAGGTTGACATGAGCCCAGCAAGCGCAGGAAGTCCAGGGCAGGACACAATCACCCAACACGAAATGATCGGGTACAGGAGGAGACAGCCTCCGTCCTGCCCACGGGGAGCTGGGCTCTGGCTCTGCAAGAGTCGAGCTCCGCCCCAATGAAGATGATCACCTGCAAAGGCACACATTCAGACTTGGCCTCGTTGACCAGGAGGCCAAGGGAGATGCAGGTCTAGAGGGCCAGGTCCCTGGACTGCTCCACCTCCTGCCTGGAGGGACCTGCGATCAGCCAGTCATCCAGGTAGGGGTAAACCTGGACCCCTCAGTGCCTTAGGTAAGCTGCCACCACTGCAGTGCACCTGGTGAAGACCCTGGGGGGCCAAGGAAAGGCTGAATGGCATGGAATGGAAATTGCAGAGGGTTCCCTCTGTTCGGAAGTGGAGGACACTTCAATGAGACAGACGGATCGGGCTGTGGAAGAACGTGTCCTGAAGATCCAGGGAGCAAAACCACGTTTCGCTCTAGAGATAGTATGATCTGAGACAGAGTTGCCATCTAGGGGTGTGTGACCAGAGAAATTTGTTCAGGTCGTGAAGATCTAGAATGGGGCACCAGCCCCTATCCACTTTGGCACCAGAAGTGCCTGGAGACAAACTCTGGGTGTTCCGGAGGATCTGCGACAGGAAAGTACAGTTACGTAAGAACTTACCGTAACAGCAGATCTTCAAGAACAGCTTTTGCAGCAGGTTACACCATTAGGACTGAAGCTGGCAGGCGCCAGGACCCCATGGAAATTTTCTAGCTAGCAAGTATTCAGTGGGGACCACCTCCGACGTCGGTCCCGCCCCCAATGTCAGGCGTAGTACAAAAGGAGGTGGTCCCCCAGAATCCCCAGTTCTCCTATCGGAGACTCCTGGCCACTGGATGACATCAGAAAAGGGGACTGAGGATCCGCCATCATATGGCAAACAGAAAAAAAGGCTGTGAACACCTTATCCTAGGAGAAGGATGTTGGAACCAGAATCTACCTCCAGCGGGGATGGTGGGAGGGAAGGTACCTGCTGCAACAGCTGTTCTCGAATATCTACTGTTACGGTAAGTTCTTACGTAACTGTACTATCTTACTTCGAGAAACGGCTCTTGCAGCAGGTTACACCATTAGGACCGATTCCAAAGCAATCCTGGAAATAACACACCATCGGGAGGAGGGAAGGTAGAGATCCTTGAATTATATCGATCCTAGGACAGAAGTCCCTGAAGGACTGCTAGACCAAAACCAGCTCTTCGCCTCAATGTGATATCCAGGCTGTAATGCCTGATGAAAGTGTGGACGGAACTCCAAGTAGCTGCAGCACAAATAGCTGAGGTGGATACGTTCTTTAAAGCTGCAAAAGAGGTCGCCACCCCTCTGGTGGAATGACCCTTAACCGTGCCCGGTAGGGGTTTGTTGCGCTTCTGGTAACAGAACGTAATACACTGGATGAGCCACCTGGACAGCGACTGTTTTGAAAGAGGAGCTCCCATCATCCTGTGGGCAAAGGAGACAAAAAGCTGGTATGATTTTCGGTGGTGTTTGGTTCTGGTCAGGTAGTATCTGAGAAACCTATGCACATCTAGAGTGTGCAGAAGGGCTTCCCCTCGATTAGAGTATTTTGGGAAACACACTGGTAAATCGATATCCTGATTAAGGTGAGTGCTGAGACCACCTTAGGCAGAAATTTTGGATTAGTCCTTAGGGATACCCTGTCTTGGTGGAAAACCAAATAAGGTTCTTTGCACATAAGTGCATGTAGTTCAGAAATTCTTCTGGCCGAAGTAACGGCAACTAAAAACAGCATCTTCCAAGAGAGAAGACGTAGCTCGCAATCCGCTGCTGGTTCAAAGGGTGGCAGCGTGAGCTACTCCAGGACAAAGGGTAGATCCCATGGTGGAATCGGATCCTTAATCGGGGGCCTGAGGTGAAGGACACCCCTCAGGAAGGCATGTGTTGTGTCCAATTGAGCTATAGTACGTTGGCCTATAGGGACATGATAGGCTGAGATGGCACAGAGATGTACCTTAATAGAGGAGTAAGCCAAGCCTGACTGGAAAAGACAGCAGGTAGTCCAATACCAACTTCTCTGGACAGTCCAAAGGCGATAAACCACGCACTTGAACCCATAAGCAAAATCTGTGCCATTTCATGCCGTAGGTCGCATGGGTAGCCGGCTTCCTGGCAGCAGTGAGAATGTCTGCCACCTCTTGTGAGACCCCGTGTCGCATCATGGCTATGTCTCTAGGAGCCAAGCATGTAGGTTCAGGGAACATAGGTCCGGATGGACCAAGGAGCCCGCCTCCTGAGACAGCAAATGGGAGCCGACTGGCAATGGCACTGGAGGTTCCCGGGATAGCTGATGCAAGAGAGGGAACCAGATCTGTCTGTGCCAAAATGGCGCGATCAGTATCAGTGTCGCTTGCTCTCTGCAAAGTTTTAGAAGAACCCTCTGGATCAACGGGAAAGGGGGAAAGGCATAGAAGAATCTGCCCGCCCAGGAGAGGGACAACACGGCTTGCCACAAAACACCAGGCCCTGGATCTAGCGAGCATAAATCGGGCAGTTTTGCGTTGGATGGGAACGCGAAAAGGTCTAGTTCTGGAGAGCCCCATCTGCGAAAAAGATCCTCTGCTACCTCCTGAAGTAGTTCCCATTCGTGGACTCTGGCCTGAGAGCGGCTCAGGCCGTCTGCGATGACTTTGTCCACTCCCGGAACATGAACGGCAATGAGGCTTGCGCTGTGTTGCAAGACTCAATCCCACACTCTCATGGCCTTCCTGCAAAGCGGGTAGGAATGGGTGCCTCCTTGTTTGTTGAGGTAATACATCACCGCAGAATTGTCTGTCTGTAACAGAAGTGTACCCGGTGGAATCTCCAACTGGAAGGCCTGCAGGGCGTAAAGAACTGCCCTCATTTCCAGGATATTTATGTGGAGATGAGACTCTTGGTCTGTCCACCGGCCCTGAGACCGGACACCATCGAGGTGTGCTCCCCAACCGAGCTCTGAGGAGTCTGTGGAGAGTGTCACAGTTGGTGATGGTGCAATGAAGGGGACTCCCACCGAGAGATTCCTCGAATCTAGCCACCATTGCCAGTCTCGGATTACGATCTTCGTGATCTGGACTGGATACTGCAGAGGGTCTAGCTTTTGGTCCCATTGGACCCTTAACATCCACTGGGTTACTGCATGTGGAGATGGGCTAGCGGGACTGTAGCAATGGCCGCAGCCATGTGTCCGAGCAGGCAAAGGACCAGTCTGGCAGGAACGGTCTTCTTCGCTGAGAAGTCCCTGCTGAGGGATCTGATGTGTTCCGCTCTGTCCGGGGGAAGGAAAGCTTTCCCTTGGATGGTGTCCAGAACTGCACCTATGAATTGCAGAGTCTGGGACGGAACGAGGCATGACTTCTCGTGATTGATGATAATGCCCAACATCTCGAACAGAGACTGAGTGCAGTGAATGGCAGACATCAAGGCCTCCCGAGAGGGCACCATGAGAAGCCAATCGTCCAGGTAGGGGAACACGTAGTGGCCTTGTCTCCTCAGAGATGCGGCTACGACCGCCATGTGCTTCGTGAACACCCGAGGTGCAGATGACAGCCCCAAGGGGAGAGCTCAGAACTGATAGTGGCGACCCTGAAACTCGAAGCGCAGAAAATTCCTGTGTGCCTGAGCAACGGAAATATGCAGGTAGGCATCCTGCATGTCTTGGGACGCTAGAAAAGTGTCCTGCTTTAGCATGGGAATCAGACCTGGGAGGGTCACCATGTGGAAGCATTTGTACAGCACAGAGTCGTTGAGGTCGCTGAGGTCTAGTATCAGACGGAGGTCCCCTGTCTTCTTTGGAACCAGACAGAAGTGAGAATAATATCCTAGTCCCCTCTGGTTCGTTGGTACATGTTCTATGGCTTCTTTTCCCAGAAGCGCGAGCACCTCCTGCTGTATGAGCAGGGCATGCTGACCCAAGTAACAGGAGAGCAGGGGAGGTCTTACAGGTAGGTGGTCGAGAAATTCTATGAAATGGCCTTTCTTGACCAATTGAAGAACACACCTGTCGGTGGTGATCGACTGCCACCCTAAAAAGTAGCAAGCGATGCGACCCCCGACCTTTCTCACCCGTTGATCCAAAGGAGGGGCCGGGGCCGGTAAGGAGTCATGCTGTGGCAGTATTGGTCCCTGCAGGCTGGGCCAGTTTCGTGTAACATTGGCCTCTGCCTGGGGGACGACTTGGCCTGGGCTTTACGCTGAAAAGTGCCCCTTTGCTGCTGGCCGGAACGTGGCTGCTGCCTTTGTTGCCAGCTGCGAAAGCGGCTCTGGTTCCTACGAAAGGAAGTAGGCCTGGATCTGTACATGGCCTGTACTGATCAGACTGCCTTCCCTGCGTCCTGGAGTTTGGTGATAACCTTCTCCGAGGATTCACCAAAGAGTACCTCGCCGTTGTATGGGACATCTAGAATATTCTTCTGTACGTCCAGGGTAAAGCCGGAGACATGGAGCCAAGAGTGTCACTGAATCGTATGTGGCTCTAAGCACTTGGGTCCCCACATCTGACCGTCTGCGGAGCAGGTTAAGGAGCTCCGCTTTTTGGTCGCCATCGGGAAACTTGTCGACCAGGTCTTGGCCCTGTTCCCACAGGGCGTTCTGAAACTGTATCATGTGGGTAAAGTAGTTCAGAGACCTGATGGCGCATGTAGCAGCCGTGCACGTGCGCCTCCCCAGGGCATCCAATTGCTTGGATTCCTGGTCTGGTGGCAGAGTGCTCATATGTTGGGGTCTTTGAGACCAGTCATGTGAGGCCGTGATGACCAGGGAGTCTACCAGAGGTTGTTTCGCCAAGTACTGGTCCTCTCTCAGAGCCTTCTACAGGAGGTCAGCCTTCTTCAGCACTGCGGGAGTGAAGTGCAGACGCTTCCACGCAGCCTTGGTGACATCCGCAAAAGTGTCCAAGCAAGGCGTTGTCGTTCGGTATCAAGGTCTTCAGCATCCCACCCCATGTTGTCCTGGATGTGCCTCATGATCTCAGCGAAAGAGGGATCATCCGGCGGAGACCTAGGGAGGTCATGTGGGTCAGGAGAGGAGATGCTGAGTGGAGAAGGAGATCTGGAGTAGTCCGAGATGTCCGATCTGGAGTCCTCCCCCGGAGAATGCTGACGCCGTCTGGGTCGCTTAGGGCTGGGAGACCCTGATGGAGATCTAGAAGGAGGCCTTCTCCTGTCTTTAGATCTGCCCCTAGGAGGTGGAGTCTGTTCCTTGGGGGTTGATGGTCATCCTGCTGGCCCCTTAGATGGAGGAGGGGGTGTAGGAGGTGAAGGAGTAGGAGGAGGAGGTTTAACAGGGACATCTTTTCTGATGGTGGCCCACCAAAAAGTAAAGAGCTCCTTTACTTCTTCGATATTCATGCCCGACGATGGGCCTGGCGTCTGGTCCCTGGGTGTCTCCTGGATCGGGGAAGTTTCCCATTGGAGCCTGGCATCCTTGATGTCGCCCCCCTGGCCTTCGGGCAGTGGGGTGTCCTCCTCAGTCGATCGAGACCGGCATCCGCCAGTGACGGGGGGGTCTTCTGCTCCGGAGAGTGCGATGCAGATGTCGGTCTTCTGATCGATGCCTTCGGATCTGGCGAACGCCCAGCCGGCGACTCGTCTCGCCGGTTCCTGTGAGTGCCTGGCTGACTTCGAATGTTTAGCCGACGTCGGGTGTTTAACCGACGTCAGGTCTCACGCCCTTTTCAGGGACATCAGCTCCTTGGTCCTACTGGGGGCTGGATCAGGACCTCTGGGCAGTTGGGAGACTTACCTGGAGTCAGTGTCCCGACGTCGGGTGGAAGAGGATTTATGGCGCTCAGAAGACTTCGAAGAGGCCTTCGATGGAGTGGAGGAAGTAGAGGGCCTCAAGGTCTTGATCGGCTGGAGCGAAGAAGAGCCGCCTGAAGTCTGGACCTTAACCCGGGGGGGGCGGGGGGCGCTATGACCAAGCCCTGGAGGGAGAGTAGTCCGATCTGGAGCCTGAGCTGCAGGAGTCCGATGCCCGAGGGGATCTGGACCTCACCTTCTCCCGGTGCTTGTCCCGGTGTTTATGGGCTCTTGAAGAAGATTCTCCCCTGGAGGAAGGTTCTTGGCCCATCCTTTTTAATTTCTCTTCAAGGAGATACGCCTGTAGTGCCTTCTGACAGCAGATCCTGGTGCGGCTATTGAACCCCTGGCAAAAGGTGCAAGCCTTGGTATCGTGGTCTGGGCCTAGGCAACGCACGCAGGAAGAGCGAGGATCCTTGAAAGGGATCTGTTTTCTGCAGGCACACTTAGAAAGGTAACCCTCAAGCGATGGAGTTGGAGAGGACATCAGTTGGCAAAAAATACACAGAAAGTTCTGTAGTCGTCGTACGCGAGGTAGAGACCGAGAGGCCGATGCTGGAGAGTAGACAGCGGGAAAAGAACTAGGGATTCTGGGGGCCGCCTCCTTTTGTACTACGCCCGACGTCAGGGATGGTCCCCGCTGAATACTGCTAGCTAGAAAATTTCCGTGGGGTCCTGGCGCCTGCCGGCTTCAGTCCTAATGGTGTAACTGGCTGCAAGAGCTGTTTCTCGAAATAAGATCCACGACCTCCTTGTGGAGGAGCTGGGCTATGTCGGCTCTGAGAGCTGACAGCATAGCTGCAGAATTCAAGTCCTCCCGTGGGGTGCAGGATCAGTAAGGAGGGTACTGCTCGGATTCCAGAGGCAAAGCCTGACCCAGCACTTTGAGAACTCACCTGTCCGTGGTGATAGCAGACCAAACAAAGGAAGTGGTGGAGCCGGCCTCCCACGGGGATGGGCATGAGGGAGGCACCCCACATCCTATCACTGGGCAGGCTTGGAGGAGAACGGCCTGGCTAAGGTGCCACCAGAGCCTCTCCCTCCAGGCTTGTGGACTGAGGCCACCGACTTGGGTCAAGGTCGTCAGGCCTGAGTCTGCTGGCCAGCCTGGGGCTGGGCGGGTTTGGCCACAGGAGTGGAAGTGGACCAAAAGGGCTTCCTCTTCTGCTGCTGCTGTTTGGAGCTCTTAGTATCCTTCTGGGCAGATGTCAAGGAGTCCAACGTGGCATTGGACTTCTCGATATGGGTGTGGTAGGCCCCCTCAGGAAAGGGACATCTGCCAGCTTTTGCTGAGTGTCAGCTATAAAGATCAAGATCCTCAGCCAAACCCTGTGACATATGGCCACTGAGGCCATCACAGAGAGGGCACAAGAGTCCCCAATGTCCATGGCAGTCTGGAGCGGTTTGGCTACAGCCCGGCCCTGGTCCCAGACCTGTTTGACCGTAGTCTTAAGGTCCGCTGGCAGATGAGGAAGCACTTCATCCAGGGTGCCCAGCAGGGCATGAGAGAAGTGGGCCATGAGGAGGGACAAGCTCATCTGGTAGAGACCAAACGAGGAGGCAGCGTAGACTTTCTAAGTTGCATGGTCCAACTTCTTGGACTCCTTGTCAGGTGGCTTGTCAACATCCCTGGTGTTGCCAGTGCCCCTAAACACAGAGTTTGCCACCAATCCCTCAGCTGAGGGGTGCTCTGTGAATCCCGAGAGGGAGCCAGTGCGTGCTGCACATTTGCGGGCCATCCAGTCAGAAGTCGCAGGGCATGGAGCAAGGCACTGCCAAAGCTCCAGGGCAGGGCCCACATTGGCCTTTGCCACCGGAAAAGCCTCCATAGCAGGAGTGTCTCCCTGGTTGAGGATCTCAGTCAACAGGTAATGATCCCGCTTCTGGATGGGCTCCATTTTCATACCCACTGACTCAGAGATCAGGCAGAGAAGGCCCTGGAAGATGGGCCTTCGTCTGCTGAGAGATCCCCCCACGGACTCTACGTCGACCAGACGAGAGTGCAGGGAAGACTCAGAGGAGTCGTTAGAGTGTAGTCAACCACCTGAGTCCCCACTGATCCTCTGCTGATGGTCAGGGGTGATGGTGACTGACAGCCGATGGGGAAGCCCCTTAGACTGCCTAGACTCCTTAGTTGGAGTGTTGGTCGGCGGCTGTTTAGGCGGCGGTTCCACAACTATCGGCAGAGATGCCAGAGTCAGCCGAGCCGGGACTATTTTGATCGGCTCACTTGATGGAGACGGTGTCGGCATTTCAGGTGACAGCCAGGTGATGGCCGACGTAGAAGCTGAAGTAAACACCAACTGTTGCCACATAAGATCCTCGTAGCATTGACGCAATTTGCGCCAAAGCCTCTCCTCACCAGAAGACACAGAGTAGTGGCAGCGGCGTTTCCCATGGTGCCAAGAATGGGAGTGCTGATGCTGGCAGGAGTGGCTTGACCCTCAGGAGGAAGACTGAGACCGTGACCGCTGGGGGACTGGTGGCAGGGATCAGAGGGAGTCGCGAACGCCGAGGCTCCTCCTGGTTAGGGTTTGGGACAAGAGGTGGTGGGTCAGTGGACTGATCCATCCCTCCAACGGTCTGCATCAGGACCAGAGTCCTGGGAAAAAGAGTGCTGGCCTCTTCTGTTGACAACTGGTTGGTCGACTTGAGAAAAATCTCGTCTGGAACCTCAACCAGCATCTCTGCCGACAGAGTTACTGTGGAGCCGGCGGCCATGGGCCAAGGATTCGACCAAAGTCAAATCCAGAGAAGCACGGGAATCAGAAACTCTCGCCCGAGAGTGCTCCCAATCCCACAGTCGACGGCAAGTCCTATTCTTCTCATTTTTGGACTCTTTCTTGGATTTAGATTTTGAGCCCAGAGGGTTGGCAGAGACTGGCAATTCTTTGAAGGAACCTGTAAAAGTCGAGCCCAGGTGAAGCGGCATGAAGGCAGAAGCTGCAGAGGAGAGGCAGGGGTGTAGCTACAAGGGTGCAAGGGGTGCAGTCGCACCCGGGCCCATGAGGTTTGAGAGGCCCAAATCATAATTTTGATGTCTATTCAGAACCAGGGGGGCCCTATAACATACCCTTGCACCCAGGCCCTCAGGGAATTTGCTACGCTACTGAGGAGAGGGACACAGCCTGGGCCACCTCTCTTCAAAGGCCGCAAGCTGTTTGGTGGACACCGCGGTGACCACCCAATGAGTGACCTTAGATTTGACTGGCGGGTTCTGTAGCACTGGGTGGCCTAGTTTAAAAACTCATTCAGGCCTAGAGACGTCTGTAGGCGGCGTCTGAAAGCATAGCCACTCAGGACAATAACGCCTGTAGACGTACTCAACTGACTTTCACTCAGGCCTAGAAACGTCTGAGGAAGTCAGCAGTGTTTACCTAACTATTAAACAAACCGAATTGCTTAGAATTGAATGCATAGCACCGTTAGAAAGGTAATTTTGCTCTGAACAATTTTGCTGCAGATACTTTGTGTCTATCATGTATACTTTAGGGTTATTCATATTTGTTTAAGGTATGGTGTGCATGGCTAACATTTGTCTCTCAAGCCTCACCTAAGCACCTTGAATAAATCTGAAAAAAACAAACAGTTGTTTGGTATTTCAGCTACTATAAAATAAAAACTAAATGGATTACAATTGATTGCATAGCGCCATTAGAAAGGTTATTTTGTGCTGAACAATGTTGCCACTGATACTTTGTGTCTACCACATATACTTTAGGAGTTATTTGCATTTGTTTTAGGTATGGTGTGCTTGGCTGACATTTGTCTCTCACGCATCACCTAAGCACCTTGAAAAAAATCCGTTGTTTGGTATTTCAGCTAGTATAAAAAAAAACTAAATTGATTACAACTGATTGCATACCATTGGAAAGGTAACGTTGTGCTGAACAACTCTGCCACTCATACTTTGTGTGTAGCACTTACGGTTCAAGAGGTAGTCACATTTGTTTGAGGCATGCTGATTATGGCTTGATTTTGCTTAGAAAGGCCCAGGATGCAGTGCTAAGAGTATACAGGGCACAAGTGGTGGAAGTCTCAAAGAGCTCTTGTGATGTGAATGAGTTAAGGTGTCACGTGAGGCGGTCTTCGAGAACATTCAAGTGAAAGGAATGACAAAAGTCGCAGGCCTGGGGATCGTGCTTGTGCCCCAGGCAGCAGACGCATGTGGCGTGCCGGTCAGTTCTGGACATCATCTGCCTGTAACAGCACTGGTGGAATCTGGGAGAGGACTCATCGTCCATGATGGTCATGATGGGAGATTGAGCTGAAGACAAAACTAGTGAGAGTTTTAAGTTTTAGAAAGTAAATCCGAGGACTTAAGCGTGAGAGCCTACTCAATGCGGGAGCGGTAAGGAAGGAACCTATTTCTTCCAGTGGTAAGGAAAATCTAACTCAATGGGCAGAGCACGAGGGAGTTACCACCTGGGTGGGTGGGAGGAGCCAGCTTCAAGACTTTCCAGCAAGCCTTAAAGGGAAAGGACACTGTCAGAAGTGTGGATAGAACATCATATCCACATCCCTAGAAAGGAGTGTGTAGAAGAGGACCTGGAAAAAACATCAGTACTGAATAAATGCTTTTGTTCTGTATTCACAGGAGGTGGAGAAGGTGGGGGACCACAGTCCATTTACGGAAGAGAGAGAGTTCTACAAGAACTCACAAAACTGAAACTGGTCAAGGCAATGGGACTGGATTGGATACATCCTAGAATACCACTGGCAGCCCTGTTCAAGGAGTCACTGGATACGGGAGTGGTTCCAGAGAACTGGAGGAGGGCAGATGTAGTTCCTCTTCACAAACGTGGGAGTAGGCTGGAAACTATAGACCAGTCAGCCTCACCTCAACAGTGGAGAAAATTATAGAATATCTACTTAAAGAAAGGATTGTGGAACACCTTGAATCCAGTGGAGCACAGGATCTGAGACAGCATGGACTCACAGTGGGAAGGTCATGTCAAACAAATCTGATTTCTTTGACTGGGTGATGAGGGAAGTGGATCGGGGGGAGTAGTGGATGTGGCCCGCCTGGATTTCAGTAAGGCCTTCAATAATGTTCCACATGGAAGGCTTGTGAACAAGCTGGGCAGCCTGGAAGTGGGTCACAAGGTGGTAAACCGGGTTAGGATCTGGTTGAGTGATAAAAGACAGAGGGTGGTGGTAAATGAAGCTCAATCTGAGGAAAGGAGGGTGACAAGCGGGGTGCCTCAGGGATCAGTTTTGGGGCCAATCCTGTTCAATGTCTTCATAAGAGACACTGCGGAGGGGCTGGAAGGGAAGGTGCGCCTCTTTGCAGATGACACTAAGATCTGCAACAAAGTGGACACTCCGGGAGGGGTGGAAAAAATGAGACGGGACCTAGGTAAATTGGAGGAATGGTCTAGAGTGTGCCAGCTGAGATTCAATGCGAAAAAGTGTAAACTCATGCATTTGGGGTGCAAAAACCCAAGGGAGGATTACATGATATTTTTTTGGGGGGGTGAGATACTGACAGTCACCAAACAGGAACGGGATTTGGAGGTAATCATATCTGATGACCTAAAGGTGGCCAAACAATGTGTTAAGGCTGTGGGGAGAGGCAGTGGGATGCTGGGGTGCATATGGAGAGGCATCACCACCAAAAAAAAAAAAAAAAAAGTGGTGGTGATGCCACTGTACAGATCATTGGTGAGGCCTCACTTGGAATGCTGTGTCCAGTTCTGGAGGCCGCATCTCCACAAGGACATAGATAGGGTGGAGGCAGTTCAAACAAGAGCAACAAAGATTGTGCAGAGCCTGCACCAAAAATCATATGAGGAGAGACTGGGAGACCTAAATATGTATACCCTGGAAGAGAGACAGGTGAGATATGATAGAAACCTACAAATATCTAAAGAGCATAAACAGGGTACCGGTGGGTAGCATCTTTCAGAAAAGGAGATGTTCAGGAACGAGTATGCCAGATGTTAACTGGAGCACATTTGCTGCAGCCGCATCCAAGAGCAGGGCCATTCTTGATGCCCTACAGGTGGCAGGCATTAGACAGCTAGTTTCAGAACCCACTCGTGAGGGAGCAATCTTAGACCTCATACTCTCAAACGGGGGCAGTGAGAGGATCTCAGATCTAGAAGTGGGTTGCCATCTGGGGACAAGTGACCATCAAACAGTGTGGTTCACTTTAAACTCAGCTACAGAGTCAAGCCATACAAAGTGAGGGTACTGGACTTTAGGAGGGCTGACTTTGGCAAGATGGGAGAGTGCCTCAGAAAAGCAGTAGCAAACAGGCTAGAAGGAGGTGTGGAGCAACAATGGGAATTATCAAACTGCCATCACAGACGACAAGCCTTTGTGTGAAGCAAATGAACAAATCAAAACGAAAGAAAAAGCCACTATGGTTCTCAAAAGAGGTGGCTGTGAAAGTCAGGAAGAAAAAGATAGCATTCCGAAGTATAAGGAAACACAGAAGGAGCAGGACAGAGAGCTGTACCAGTTAAGGCAGAAGGAAGCAGGGAGGGAAGTCAGAATAGCAAAGGCCCAAACTGAGGAAAAGATAGCCAACTCAGTTAAGAAGGGGGATAAAACCTTTTATAGGTACATCAGCGAGTGTAGAAAGACAAAGGGAGGGATAGTGAGGCTGAATAGAATGAACAGTGGGTGAGCAGAGGGGACAGTGAAAGAGCAGGAATACTGAACGTAATATTTCTGCTCAGTATTCACAAAAGAGGAGGGGAAGTGCCTAATCCAATTA
Source organism: Neoceratodus forsteri (assembly GCA_016271365.2). Lineage (NCBI taxonomy): Eukaryota > Metazoa > Chordata > Ceratodontiformes > Ceratodontidae > Neoceratodus > Neoceratodus forsteri. Next base: position 186,824,699 of record CM028129.1, read on the forward strand.
ACAGAAGCACTCTTGATAGGGGGTTGATCCTAGTCCTTTCACAGAAGAAAGGGTTCTGCAAGAACTCCTAAAACTGAAGGTGGACAAAGCAATGGGTCCTGATGGAATTCACCCCAGAATTCTAAAAGAATTAAGGGAGGAACTAGTGAAACCACTGGCTACTCTTTTTAATAAATCATGGGAGGATGGTGTGGTACCCGAGGACTGGAGGAAGGCGGATGTGATTCCCCTTCACAAAAGTGGGTCCAAGACAGAGGCAGAAAACTACAGACCTGTCAGTCTGACCTCTGTGGTAGGGAAAGTGATGGAGTCACTTGTGAAGAAAAGAATAATCGAGTACCTAGAGGCCAGTGGAGCACAGGACCCAAGGCAGCATGGGTTCACAGCGGGAAGGTCATGTCAGACGAATCTAATAGATTTCTTTGACTGGGTGACCAAAGTAGTAGACCAGGGAGGGGCTGTGGACATGGCCTACCTAGACTTTAGCAAGGCATTTGACACAGTCCCACACAAAAGTAATAGTCAAATTAACCAGCCTGGGAGTGGGACCCAGGGTGGAAGCCTGGTAAAACATTGGCTGGACAACAGGACACAGAAGGTAATTGTAAATGGAGTCCATTCTGAAGAAAGGGGGTTACTAGTGGGTACCGAGGGTTCAGTATTGGTCCAGTCCTTTAATGTCTTCATCAGTGACATTGCAGAGGACTGAAGGAAAAGTATGCCTCTTTGCAGATGACACAAAGATCTGCAACAGGGTTGATACACTAGGAGGCATGGAAAGGATGAAAAGGGACTTGGCAAGGTTGGAGGAATGGTCAGAAGTATGGCAGCTAGGATTCAATGCAAAGAAGTGCAAAATAATGCACCTGGGAAACAAGAACCCAGGGGAAGAATACACAATGGGTGGGGAGGTAGTAACAACAACAAAAAAGGAAAGGGACCTGGGGGTAATCATATCAGATGACCTTAAGGTTAGCAAGCAATGTGAGAAGGCAGTAGGGAGGGCTGGGGGTATACTAGGATGCATAGGGAGAGGCATCAGCAGCAGAAAACAGGAAGTTGTTATCCCTCTGTACAGACAGTTGGTGAGACCCCATCTGGAGTACTGTGTCCAGTTCTGGAGACCCCATCTCCAAGGACATAGACAGGATAGAGGCAGTCCAGAGGAGGGCAACTAAAATGGTGCAGGGTCTGCAAGAGAAGCCGTATGAGGAGAGACTAAAGGAGCTTAATATGTATACCCTTGAGGAAAGAAGGGAGAGGGGGACATGATAGAAACTTTACCTCAGTGGAATCAACAAAGTCCAAGAGGGTAGCATTTTTCAGAAAAAGAGACTTGCAAGAACAAGGGGACACAATTTAAAGATAGAAGGAGGGCGTTCAGGGGCAATGTGAGGAAGTATTATTTCACAGAGAGGGTAGTGGATGCATGGAACAGCCTTCCTGAGGAGGTTGTGGGGTCTAAAACTGTGGGAGAATTCAAGAATGCATGGGACAGACATAAGGCAATTCTTGCAGGGGGTAGGAAGAAATAGGCTGTTGGTTAACTAGGATCTGCGGCCTATCCTGTAGGTAGGGAAATGGACAGACTAGATGGGCCTAGCGGTCCTTATCTGCCATCAAAGTCTATGAGTAGGCATGACAAAGTTGGAAGGCGGTAGACTAAGGGGCAACATGAGGAAGTATTTCTTCACGGAAAGGGGAGTGGATGCATAGAATAGACTCCCAGTGGAGGTGGTAGGGACAAACACAGTGGTGGAGTTCAAAAATGCATGGGACAGGCATAGGGGAACCATAGCGATAGGAACAAGAAGGTAAAGCCAGAGATCAAGGAGGGTCTACGGTATTTGCAGTAGGTAGGGAAAAGGGGCAGACTGGATGGGCCCAGAGATCATTATCTGCTGTCAATTTCTATGTCCATTACAACTGGGCTGTGTTGTATCTTATCTTGTGCTGCTGCTTCCTGCTATAACTCTGAGTGCTACGATTCTGTCCCTCCTGCCACAGTTCTTGTTACGCACTGGTGGGAAAACTGTGATAAAAGCAAAACATACATAAATTCCATGCTCCCAGAAATTTTCTCAACTACCACGTCAGGCTGCTACATGGTACTGTGTTTTATGTTTTTATTGCCCCCAACACTGTTGTTGTGACTCACTTAGTGATAACTCTGCATAAATCACCATTTTCCTTTTTTTGCGTTCACTTTATACGCCTGTTGCTCCGGCCCCATCTCTCCCCCCCCCCCAAAAGTCCTGTCCCCTGACGTCCACTAGCAGATGCTGACCAGTACCCCCAGGGCTTCCCCCTGGTGGGGCACCCCAAACCACACCGCTGGCTCCAGTGTGGGCAGCGCTGGGGGTATTCCGGGCCGGGACCTGCGAGTCGCCCTCCGTCATATCCGCCAGAGCAATCTTTCTTCCTCCAGTGTGCTCCCCTCAGAGGCGGAGAGTGCAATGACGCCAGTGGCGGCAGCGCGCATGCTCCCGTGCACACTCCGCCAGGCATCTGACCCATCTCTGTCCAGCACTGGCGTGCCACCCCCCAGCCTCTGTGAGGGGCCAGGTGTTCGACGACCACTGAAATCCCCCCTTCCCAAAGAAGGAGAGCAGTCCTCGATGCTCAATCTTCTCTCCCAGTCAACCCACGCCATTCCCAAACAGGGGTTGCCAGCATGGTAAGAGATGTGGCGCCCAGCGCCTCAACCCATAGCGCCACCAGGCCAGGCACAATCTACATAAATTGTTTTGTCCCAGAATCAGTACTTCAGATGTGCTCCCAGAAATCTTATATGCTGCTGCTGTTCCCAGCTGGTGCTGTGAGTCTCTACAGCAACTGTCAAGATGCACATTAGTGCTCGGAAAATAAAAGTGAATTCTCATGGCTGGAGAAATTCTCAGGATGCTCAGACAAGAAATGGGCTCACAGAAATCCTATGAGGTGCTGCCCTATCTGCATGCATCTCTCTGGACTGCGGGATGAGATAACCAGACTCAGAGCGGAAGTAAACTGGGTCAGGAGTACCATCACCCCTATCCAGGGACCACCCAGTCCAATGCAGCTGCCTCAAAGGATGCCGAGAACGAGGAGCACTTGGATGACAGTGGGCTCAGGGAGGGTTAGAGCAGTCAGGCAGAGGCACATCCCAGATCCTATTCCTTCAAGAACTCATATGCCACACTGGCAAATGAGGACAACCAAATAGAGGTACCCAGAGAAGTGAAGGAAAGGATGTGGAGGTTAGCCAAGGAGGTGACCTCAGTGGGGAAAGCAGTGGACCCCAGAGGAGGAGGAAGCGAATCCTGGTGGGGACTCATCATAAGAGGGATCCAGCTAGGAACACAGGAGGGAGAGGACAGGGAGGTGAGGTGTCACCAGGTGCCACGGCATGGAGGGATGGAAGGAAGATACTGGGGATCACTGGGAAGGCAAGATGGAGGGTGAGCTGGATGTCATTATCCACCTAGGTACTAATGACTTGGCAAATGGGGAGCCAAAGGAAGTTCAGGAAGAGTTTAGGAAATTGGGGAGGGTCTCAAGCAAGTAGCTACTTTGTCACTTTTCAGAGGTACACCTGTGAGAGGCAAGGAGACATAGAGTGCATGCACCAGGAACTTTAACTTATGGTTGAAGAACTGGTGCTGTGAGGAAGGGTTTGGATTCATTGTGACTGGGGACCCACCTGGAGGATGGAGGTTTGTTCAAGCCTGACAGCCTGCATCCATCCTGGAGGGGAATCAAGTATTAATGATAAGTTTAAATGCTACATTGACAAGCATTTAAACTAGCAAAGGGGTGGCAGGCCAGCAAGGAGGGTACCTACTTGCTCACCCCCACAGCTAGCAGTGGAACCAGTGAACCAGAGGAGTGGCTATCTCTGCAAAGCAGTGTGCAAAAGATGGAGATTAGTGTCCAAAAGGTGGATAAGCAGAAAAGGGCAAAATTCAGCAGAAGGGCAGACAGCAAGGAGAACCAGGGATAAATGACAACCAAGGAAGGGGCTGGAGAGAACAGTGAAGCAGACTAGGAGGTCAAATCATGGAAAGCCATGTGTGCAAATGCCAGGAGCCTTAGCAACAAGATGGAAGATCTGAGGCTGTCATGGTACAGTCAGACCTGGACATTGTGGCCATCACTGAAACCTGGTGTAATGATAACCATGACTGGGAGATGGCCATACCTGGCTACAACATATTCAGAAGAGACAGAGCAGGCAGGAAGGGAGGAGGAGTGGCACTGTATGTGAAAATGACATAAGGGCCACAGAGATCCAGGAGGAACAAAATGGGGAGAGATACTGTGGGTTGCTAGAAAGGAAAATGGGCCAGCTATCCGCACAGGTGTGGTCTATAGACCACCAGCCCAGGAGGAAGAAACAGATAGGAGTTGATGCTAGCCATCCAAAGGATGGCAGACAAGGGTGAGGTAGTACTGGTTGAGACTCAATATTCCAGACGTGGACTGGAGCATCCCAGCAGCAGCATCAACTAGGAGCAGATTTATCCTGGACTCCTTCAGGGTGCCTTCTCAAGCAACTGGTCATGGAACCAACTCGGCAGAAGGCAATATTGGACCTTCTGCTCACAAATAGGGACAGTGTGATGGGGGTAACAGTGGGGGAGCACCTGGGTAACAGTGACCACCAGTCATTGTGGTTTGAAATCACAGAAAGAGCAGAACCAAACCACACAAAAACACGTATCCTGGATTTTAGGGGGGCAGGCTTTGGGAAAATGGGGAAATACTTGAAAGAGGCATTAAGGGGAATGGGACAGGAATCAGGGGTTGAGGAACAGTGGGCAGTATTTAAAATGGGGATTATAAGAACAACAGAATTATGCATTAAGCAGGTTAGCAAGAGGAAAAGGAAGAGGAGACCATTATGGTTTTCCAAAGAGGTAGCAAAGAAAGTGAAAGCCAAAAAGACAGCATTCAGGCAATACAAAAAGACACAGACAGAAGGGATAGGAGAAGTACCAGGAGAAACAAAGGGAGGCAGGGAAGTCAGTAAGGGAAGCCAAAGCTCAGACAGAAGAACACATTGCAAAATCAGTGGTTAAAGGGGACAAAACCTTTACAGGTACATAAGGAAAAAGAAAGACAAAGGGAGGGATAGTGAGACTGAAGGGGGAGGATGGGAGTCGCGTGGAGGATGACAACAGTAAAGCTGACATATTGAACAGGTATTTCTGCTCAGTCTTTACTGAGGAAGAGGGGGGTAATGGGTCTGAAGGGAGTACAAGGGGTGAGAATGGTGCAGAAATGGACACAAGTCCCTTTACACGAGAAAGGGTCCTGAAGGAACTGGAAGTAATAAGAGTTGACAAAGCAATGGGGCCAGATGGGGTGCACCCCAGGGTCCTTAAAGAACTAAGAGAGGTGGTAGCTGAACCTCTGGCTATCCTGTTTAGCCAATCACTGGAAACAGGGGAGGTACCCAAAGACTGGAGGACAGCAGATGTAGTCCCCTTATACAAAAGCGGGAACAAAGAGGAAGCAGGGAACTACAGACCAGTCAGCCTCACCTCGGTAGTGGGAAAGATCATGGAAGCACTACTGAAGGAGAGATTAGTGGAACATCTGGTTGTCAATGGACTACAGGACCTAAGGCAGCATGGTTTCACCAGGGGAGGTCATGTCAGACCAACCTCATTGAATTTTTGACTGGGTGACTAGGAGATGGATCAGGGAGGGCAGTGGACATGGCCTATCTGGACTTCAGCAAGGCCTTTGACACTGTGCCACATAGAAGACTATTACACAAACTGGGGAATATGGGTGTGGGCAGGACAGTAGTGTGGTGGGTAGGTAACTGGCTGGGTGGCAGGACACAGAGGGTGGTGGTAAATGGCTGTCACTCCACAGAGGAAGAGTGACCAGTGGGGTATCACAGGGATCAGTGCTGGGACCGGTCCTATTCAACATCTTCATCAGTGACATTGCGCAGGATCTAGAAGGCAGAATTTCACTGTTCGCTGATGACACAAAGCTCTGTAACAGAGTAGACACACCAGAGGGTGTAGACAGAATGAGAAGGACCTGCAGAAACTTGAAGAATGGTCAAGGGTTTGGCAGTTGAAATTCAATGCAAAGAAGTGCAAGATAATGCATGGGGCACAAAAACCCTGGCACAATATATCAGTTGGGGGTGAGGATAGAGCATGCACCAAGCAGGAAAGGGATCTTGGGGTTGTCATCTCTGATGACCTCATGGTAGGAAACAGTGTGACAAGGCATCAGGTAAAGCAAATAGGATGCTGGGATGTATAGGCAGGGCATCACCAGCAGGAAAAGGGAGGTCATAATTCGCTATACAAGACACTAGTGAGGCCCCACCTGGAGTACAGTGTACAGTTCTGGAGACCATACCTACGTAAGGACATAGACAGGGTAGAGAAGGTTCAGAGGAGGGCAACAAAGATGGTGCATGGATTGCATCACAAGTCCTATGAAGACAGGTTGAAGGAACTGAACATGTACTCCCTGGAGGAGAGGAAGGAGAGAGGGGATATGATAGAGACATACAAGTATCTTACAGGGAGAAACAGGGTGCAGGAAAACACTATTTTTAAGCGAAAAAGATGTTCCAGGACTAGAGGGCATGGGATGAAGTTGGAGGGAGGACGATTCAGAGGAAACGTGAGAAAGAATTTCTTCACAGAACGGGTGGTGGACAAGTGGAACACCCTGCCAGAGGAAGTGGTGGGGGCTGAAACAATCACGGGATTTAAGAATGCATGGGATAGACATAACGGAATTCTAGAGGTCAGGGGTAAGGGGAAACAGACTTCTAGGAAAACAAACTGAACTTACAAGCTCAAATGGGCAGACTGGGTGGGCCATAGGCCCTTATCTGCCGACACTGTCTATGTATCTATGTATCTATACGCTTCTAGCTGGTACTGCACAAGTCTCCACAGCAACTGTCAAGATGCACATTAGTGCCTGGAAAATAGAAGTGAACTGTCATGGCTGGAAAACTTCTCAGGACGCTCAGAAATGAGATGTGCTTCCAGAAATCTTATATGCTGCTGCTGTACTTTGTAAATGTAGTCCATAACAACTGGATCTGGATGATCTTCAACTCTAGTTTTGTAGTGACCTACCAACAAAGGTTTGTTTTTCTGGGTTATGGGGGTGGGAGGGTATTCGAAACCATTGTACCATCTTTTGTCAGTTTCTCTCTCTTTGCAGGTATTTATCACTAGGGTGACTGAATCCTGTGGCTGCCTAAGTCATGCCCACATATGGTTATTTAATTTCAGACTATTTTGTACCATGGAAGGTCAATTTTTTTTTTTTTTAATTTCTTTTCTCTTAAATTGTATCCATAGCAGCATGTCATGCAACTGTTGTCTTGTCCTATTTCTCTTGTTCAGGTATTTTCCTGATGCATTACAATTTCAAATTGAACACTGAGGCAGCAACATCAGTTGGAGGACTGCTGTATATACTTGATACAGAGGCCCCCCCCCCAGTTCTTTTGGTGCCATTATCCCAGGGGCTTAAGTCCCTGCTCACCCCTGGGACGTACCTCTGATGACAATCTTCCCAGGGTAATCCGCCGGGATGCTGAGTAGGCGCACTCTCGGACGGAGCCTGAAATCAGTTCCCGGTATAACCAACTCGTGTTCCTCCCTGGCTTGCCCCCAGGGTGGGTCACAGGGTCAGGCCATTCACGAAGACTGAAGCTCAGGTCATCAGCCAAGAGCCTAGGCACGTGTAGTGGGTACAGAAATATGGGATGTTATGCACGGGACTAGCATTTTTATGCTGCTTTTCCCCACGGGAGACGTGGTGTGCAATAATGTAATGCACATAGGCGCTGATGTCCGGCACGCCTCCCCACATTCTAGGCCTTGGCAGCTACGTCCCCTGGCCTCCACTAGGGGTCAGTCTAGCACCAAAGGCTCGCCCACCCTTCCCCAGGAGGAGAGCAGTCCATGGGACGCTCAATCCTCCTCCCCTTCCTGTCCCTCTGACTCCTTGGGTCTGTTCCCGAACCCGGGGCACTGGTGTCATGAGTGGAAGGCCTTCTGCTACGCCAGCAGGATGGCCTTGTTACAGAAAACATACTGACTGTAATAACACCGCATACAGTGGTAGAGGACAAGGTCCGAGCATTAGTCAACAAGGCTGACGACATCATCGAGTTGGTGGAAATCAGAAGATGGCAATGGCTTGCCTGCTGTCGGAGGACTAGGAGGTCATCTTGATGGCAGAATGTAGACAGACCTCATGTGAAGACAAGACAGAAATTTAATTTAGAGTGTAGTATGCTTCATACTGGGTTACAATACACCTGTGAAAGGAAAACAGAACATTAAAAAGAAAATTAATTTTTGAAAGGATACCTACTGTCACACTGGTGATGGTCCAGTCTTGAACAAGAATGGAGGTTCCAATCCCCCGAGAGAGGAGGCATGGGAGAAGTCTTGCTTCCTGGATGAGAACAGAGCAGGGTAGGATGAAGAGACCAGTGAAGACAAGGGAAAATTATCTATTACTAAAATGGCCAATGTGCATGACTAATGAAACGGACGGTATATATGCTATCCACTCCAAGTCTAACTATGCATGTCACCTGTGAAGAAAAAGAAAATTTATTTATCCTGACTATGCCACCATTGTGGCTGCACGGCAGATGCACTGTCCAATCCCACTCTTTCCATAATGTCACCTGTGAAGGGAAAAAAAAAAAACATTTAGCCTGACACTGTTGCTGCGGCATGATCGATCCATTGCTCAATCTCACTCATTCTATACCTGTCACCTGTGAAGAAAGTACAAGAGAAATTAATTTAGCCTGACTTGGCATGGCCACTGTGTCTATTTATCTGTGAAAGGAAAACGTTACATTAAAACTTAGAAACAGAAAAAAATGTCAGATACCATTAAGTTAATGATGTCAATGACACAGGAAGAAACAACTTTAGTCTGCACTTCTGGTGTGCTGCCTCAAGTGAAGGAAACAAAAGGAAAGAGACACATTTTAATGTCTTGGAAGCAAGGTGGAAGCCCCTTCTGTATGTTGACGGAATCACCAACAACGGTGAGGATCAGTACTGTGAAAAACAATTAACTTATCGTATACGGTTAGGGCTTATTGTGTATGGAAAACAAAGGTTTTCCGAATCTTGTTGTAGGACAGTTCAAAGGTCAAAAAAGTTGTTGTACTATCGTTCTGACGTCATATCGATAGTACAACAACTTTTCCCCCTTGAGCTCCTACCTGATTGGTGGAAACAGGCAGAGATTCAAAAAATGCATACTAAAATGGCGGACTCATTTAGCGAGTGGTCGGGCGGGCAGACAGTTTGGACACAGACTGCCATAATCAATCCATGTGTCAAAAATATCAATTTGCATTTTGTTTTAAACAAAATGTCTGGCACAGTTTCGGTAAAAGCATAGTGGGACCATGGCGAGGATTGGGGATGTGACCGGAACATGAGCACATAACTGTAGTGAGGAGGACCGGTATCTTGGGGGAACAGGACTCGAGCGAGGACCAGTGCAGGAATGTGAACAAGGTATGAACCTTGTGACCATTTTGGGAGAACCATATACTATAAAAAAAAAACAGTGGATGGTTGCCCATCCACAACGAAGTCTGTGTTTCCATCTCGGGATTTGTTGATGCCAGAGACCTCTCGAGCTTCGCTCTTGAGGTCTCTATGACATCATCAACTCCCTCGATAGAAACACAGCCTTGTTTCTTGCTGTGGATGGTCAACCATCCACTATATAGAGGATAATGTATGGTCCTCTATCGGTAACCAGTCTATTAACCATGGAGAGGTCGCCAGGGCGACCCTTTGCTCTCGAGGTTTAAGTCGCCATAGCAACCTCGAGACGGTTAATAGTAACCGGTTGCCGATAGAGGGACCATACATTGTTTTTTATAGTGGATAGTCCCAAGAAAGATTGAAGAAGGCTCCTTACTTTTTAAATAAGTCACCGCCATGGCCATTCGGTCATTCCATCACCGCTGCATGCATCCGTCGGTTCCTGAGAAAAAAAATGTTCGCATATGCGCAGACTGTTCCCAGTTGTTAACACATCGATGTGACATACCACCGATGAGTTAACAAGGATATCTGGGTATCAGTCTGGATTTCGCAAGGGCTATTCCATGGGCACCGCACCCACCGACATGGTGGATATAATAGCTTCAAAAATGGAGGATGACCTGTCGGTGGGTGCGGTGTTCGTGGATTTATCAAAGGCCTTTGATATAGTGGCCCATGAGACACTGGGGGAGCGACTGATACTGGATTATCTAGAGAGTCGTGCTTGGTTTACTTATTTGCAGGGTAGAACTCTTATTGATGGTTCTTTGTCTGACAAAGTCATGGTTCAAAGAGGGGTGCCTCAAGGCTCCATTTTGGGGCCAACATTGTTTTTAATATATGTAAATCATTTGGTGGACATTGTAAAATATTCTGATATACACCTATATGCTGATGACACCATGTTTATTGCTAGTGGAAAAAATCCCAAGATTATGGAAGCAAAATTACAGGCAGATTTTGGAGAATTTATGTACATGGTTGACAAACTCAGTACTGGAAGTAAATAGTAAAAAAACAAAATTTATGTGATTTAATAAAGGTAGCAAAAAACTTGAAAAAAATGGACATGTAGTGGAGATAAAAACAGTAAAAAATGAAGTTTTAGCTCAAGTATCAGAATATAAAATACCTAGGTGTAAGGGTAGATCAAAATTTAAAGTTTGACTACCATATAATTGACAATCTCAAAAAGAAAAGATTGAAGGCATTTAGGCGTTCAAATTTTTGCATGAATAAATTTATGAGAAAAACTACAAAAAATGAACTTCTCATTCCAGTACTTGAGTATGGGAACCATGTATGTGGCTTTGCCACTAAAAATATGTTGACAAAATTTGACACATTGTACAATCGTTTGGCCCGATTTATCCTTGGGAAGGATTTTTGTATTCATCATTGTGAAATGTATGAGGAACCTGGGTGGTTTCCGCAAAACATTAAAAGGAAATTAGTATGGGCTGTACAGACTTAGAGTTCAGAATTTAAAGCAACCAAATAATCTTTATAGTAAATTGGAAAATAAATCATACCATCAAAACTTGCAAAGCATAAATTTGAGATTTTATAAGTCCCAAATTTAAAAATAAATACAGTGATATGAGATTTTCACAAGTTGCTATTGGATTGTGGAACTCTATGAAGTCTATAACTCATAAAATACATAGAGATGTAAAATCCATTATAACAGATATAAAATTAGGATTTACTGTTCGTTGTAAGTGCTATGGTTAGATAAATGGGGTTGAACATTTGGATTTACTGGGTACCAGTAATTAGGATCTTGGGTCTGGTAAACTCGTCTGAAGTAGGTTATATTAAGGGGTACTTATGTAAAGAATGTTTTATGCACTTTATGATTGTTGTATGTTAAGTACTGTCGACTATTTGTATTAGTAAATGTTAAATGGTATAATACTTTAAATGCTATTTGTATTAATATGTATTTTGTTGTATGGTTGTTGATTTTTGAAACTCCTTCCTATAGGACCATCTTGTAAATAGGACTTTGTCCTAATGATGTGTTATTCCATCTATTTCCTGTCTAAAAATAAAGACTTTTACTACTACTAAGGATGAAACGTCACATCAATGGGTTAACACCGGGAAATGGGGGGGCGCTGTGGAGTTTCAACATGGCAGCAACTTGAAATCGGAGTGTATCTGGTTATGGAATTAAAACAACATAAATAACCTTCAAAACTCATTGGAATTGCCAAATTTTTTTACATTTTCTACAATCGGAAGTCTTAAGTAACAACATGAGCCCAAAAAAGGATCTGAAAAAGCCGCCTCACAGCCTGGATGTCTACCTGTCTGCTCCAACTCCTACTCTTGCTTTAGGGCCTGGCACTTGTAAAGATTCGGCAGCACCTGAACTCCCTACATTGCAAATCTTAGCGATGTTCAAAATAATTCAAGAGACAGGAGAGGAGACAAACGTTTGGCAGCAGTGGAATCTAAGCTCCTAGAGAACGACTGTACCACTCAAGAGAATGTAGCAGCAATTAAGGACATTAAGGCGGAATCAGAAAGGCAGCAGGAATACAACGCTGCCATAGTGAGAGATATGCATCTTGTGAAGGCAAAGCTCGAAACCCTGGAAAACCAGCAGAGACAGGCCAACATACGTATTGTGGGCTTTCCCTCTAAATACTCAGGAGCATCAGACCTACAAGCAGCAGTAAATAAAATGATCTTTGTAGATTTACTATTATTACCTCCCAATTCTGGCATACAGATAGTGAACGCATTCACTATTCCTCAGAGGCCTAAACCATGCAGTGACTCTCAACGGCAACCGCCTACAGCAATCACTACTCTCTTAGCGCCGGAGGCACGAATTGCCCTACTTCAGGCAACTCGCTCCAGAGGGGAGATGAACTGGGATTTGAATGGTCTCTCCTCCTTTCCAGACCTTGCAGGTCAGACACAATCCCGAAAAGAGGAGCTGCAGGTGACCAAAAAGTTGCTACTACAAAATGGGATACAAGCAAGGCTTAATTATCTGGTCTGACTTCATATCAGACATGCTGGCAAGACGCATGCCTTTGTTGACCCTGAGGCAGCTTCACACTTCGCCGGAAAGTTGATCGATAGTATACACCCAACGGCCGGTTCTTCAGATGAAGAGGGATGACAACTATCTTTTCAGAAGTAAAGGGACACAAAATTCAAATGGTGGACTTAGCGGTCTTAATTCTGTAGTTTGTGGTGGACTTCCTTTATTTAAAAAAAAAAAAAAAAAAGAACCTAACATTTTCTTTTAAGACAAAGGACCAATTTTGGACAGTTACCAATCTACAACCAAGGTTGTGGTGATTTTTGTGGCTAGTTAGACTTGACGTCATGTTTGAACTTCTGTTATTACTACCTTTCAGCAAGCTTTTAAAGAGGAAACTGTAAATGTTAAAAGTTGGTGTATTTGACACCTCTCAATTTGTGAACTGTTATATTCAGTTTATTACTCTGACCTCACAGAGCAGGTTGCCATGCTTGCGTAGGTCTGTGGGTAACAATCAACTTAATTTGGAGCAGACCTTCTGGTAATTAGGAGGTTTACAGTTATACTCTGTTTATTCAGCCATCCCCCAATAAGTTCTTCAAGGAAACTGAACTCCTGGCTTCAGAGACCTCCTTTATAGATGGAGGTGAGAGAGTTAATGCTCTACAGCAGAACAGTTTGAATTATACTCCTAAGAATTGTGCTGGCGACTCTCGCAATGCCTGGACTATAATTTTTCGTCTTAAGTAAAATCTTGCAGAATACTTCTGTACAAGAAAAGTGGAGGTTTGCATGCCTCTTACTTATACTTTATGTGAAACAATATGCTGTGTCATCATAAAATGCAAAAATAAAAAGTTAAAAAAAAAACTAGCAAATGATTTTTGTGGGTTAACAACGTTCTACCATACATTATTCTATATGTTCTGCTGCAGTAGTGATGTCACTACTGCAGCAGAACAACTTGAAACTCTGCCACATACTTGATTTCCCCTATCCAATTAAGCTGGAAGCCTGCCACCAACCCTCAACTGCCCCTCCCCCCCAAAAAAAAAACACCAGTTCACTGAAACAAAGTGCAGTGCCCAAAATAGGCATCGATGCCCATACACTATATAGTGGACAGATTGTGCAATCCAATCTGTATTCAGCCCAGAAAAGCCTTTTTTCTCAAGAATGGTGTGAGGAGTTTGCTCAATTCTTTTCAGATAAGGTTGCCACAATCAGGTCTGATATCCGCTTGACCCTCCCTAATGGGAGCTGTGTTGGTCAGCAGAAGATGTCGGACACCCAATTTGTGTGGTCTGACATCAGCCTTCCCACATTCAGTGACATTGTGATGGCCATCCAGTTAGTGCGTTCGACCAACTGTGGTCGGGCCCCACACGTCTCCTAGTGGGCTGTGTGGATAAAATCGGTCCGGTCCTTGCTGAGATAGTCTGGAGGTCTTTGGAGAGGGGGAATTTTCCAAATCCTCTGAAAGAGGCTGTGGTTCAGCCCCTTCTTAGAAGTCCTCCTTGCCGACCCTTGGCGCGTTGGTTTCCGCTTGCGGCGCCAGCGACCGGGTTAGAGAACGAGCCCGGGAACTGGAGGAGCGGCGGGAAGAGGACTTAGCGTCCCAAGGACTGCTCGTCCTCTCGGGGAAGGGGTACCTGAGCCGGTGCTTGTCTGACCCCAGGTGGAGACCTGAGGTACAGCAAGCCCGATGCTCCAACAGAGGGGCGGCGTGCCAGGCGTCGGCGCCCGGCGCTTGACGTCATCGGACCTAACGCGTCGAGAAACACCAGGAAAAACCCTTGCAGCCTCCTGGTAGAGCGGGCACCAGGGCCCGACCTTCAATCCCTACCTGCCCGGAGACAGCATGCCGACAAAGATTAGCGGAACGTCGCGGGTGGAAGGGTGTCCGCCTGCACCGCCTGGGGGTATAGCCACGGCTCCATGGGGCATGGACTGCACCGGCTCCAGGTAGGTGAGCGAAGGCTGATAAGCCCATAGGTGTCTCCCGAAGAGGAGGGGGCTGCAAGTAGGGAGGAGGATAAAGAGAAAATTAAAAAAAAAAAAAAAAAGAAGTCCTCCTTGGACCCAGACTGTCTGGCTAACTACAGGCCTGTCTCTAACCTGCCCTTTGTGGGTAAATTTTATTGAGAATGTGGTTGCGTCGCAGATAGATGATCATTTGACCAGCCACAATATCTATGATTCTCTCCAGTCCGGATTTAGGAAGAGACATAGTACTGAGACAGCTCTTGTCCGGGTACTAAATGACCTCCTAATAGCGAGAGAGTGAAGGACTCATTCCATGTTGGTCCTTCTTGATCTATCTGCAGCATTTGACAGCGTGGACCATGGCATGCTGTTGGAGCAGTTGCGATCCATCTGTGGGCTGTCTGGTACAGTCCTCAGTTGGTTTCGATGTTTCCTCGAGGGTAGGACTCAGAGGGTGGTGTCTGGAATTTTTTCCTATGCATCATTCCCCCTATCCTGTGGGATGCCGCAGGGCTCTACTTTGGCACCCATGTTTGCGGTGTACATGCTGCCATTGTGAGCGATTATTAGGTGGTACAGTTTGAGTTTTCACTGCTATGCAGATGATACTCAACTGTACACGTCCTTTGTGCCCGGCCAAGATGCTGCCATTTCAGTCTAACAACTGTCTAGCCGAAATCCAGAACTGGATGGATGTGAGTTGGCTGCGGTTGAATCCAGGGAAAACTGAGGTGTTGGTTGTGGACCCAGGTCGCCAGGAGGCGGGTTTGTTGGCGGCATCACCCTCGAGTTTATGGCTTGGGGGTGTTCAGCTAACTACTTCAGACCAGGTGCGGAACCTGGGCGTTGTGTTTGATGACTGACACTTAAATTCCAGGTGTCGGCAGTTGTCAAAGTCTCTTTTTTACCATCTGAGGAACATCACCAGGGTGAAGCACCTTGTTCTTCCTGATGAACTTCCTACTCTGGTCCATGCCTTCGTTACCTCCCGCCTTGACTACTGCAACGCCCTTTATCTTGGGCTACCCTGAGCTCCGCGGACTACACTGGTTGCCAATATGCTGGCGAATCACCTTCAAGGTCAGTTTACTGACCCATAAGGCCCTATGCGATCAGGGACCGGCTACCTGAAAGATCTCCTTTGTCCCTACTGTCCCTCCCGCTCTCTCCGATCCACTGATGAGGGATTGTTGGAGATTCCCAGGGTTCATTTAAAGACTTCTGGGGCTAGATCTTTTAGTTTTATGGTCCCAACCCTGTGGAATTCTCTATCTCGTCAGGTGCGAGATTGCCCAACTGTCCAAAGCTTTAAGGGGGCATTAAAAACACATCTTTTAAGCCTTGCATATAATTATTTTTAATGCTGCTGCCTGGATTAATTTTAATATTGTTTTAATTATTTATTGATTTTATTATGTTATGTATAGGTGCCTTGGTTTTGGAAAGGCGCCTTTTAACAAATAAAGTTTAATTTGATTTGATAAAATAGCAGATGGGCAACTCTATGCACAACCAGTATTAGTCCTTATCTACCGACAGATTCTATATTTCTCAGTTTCTATTCTATATTTTGCTCTCGAGGTCACAGGGAATCAGTACCCTCGGTGGCACAGCACACTGGTTGTGCATAGTTGCCCATCCACTATCCTATATACCATCACAGCAGACAATGTTGGACTTTGCTGGACTTCTGGTAATGTTGCCTTTATGGGCTCGCTGGCTGGGTGGAGGCTCAACTTGTGATCTGGTTTACTGGCTGGTGGGCTGCCAAGATGGCTAGATATCTGATGTAGTCATCAAAGATTTTACACACAGAAACATAGAATCTGTCAGCAGATAAGGACCATACGGCCCACCCAGTCTGCCCTTTTCCCTACTCACTGCTGCAGCCCCAGATCCTATTTGATCTGCGTCTCTCCTGCTCTGCACATCTCCAGGGTACCCTTATGCCTATCCCATGCACTCGAACCCTTGTATTGTTTTCGCCCCCATCACTTCTGCTGGAAGGCTATTTCATGGCTCCACCACCCTTTCAGTGAAAAAGCACTTCCTAACACTACCCCTGAACCTTCCACCCTTCAGCCTCACATCATGCCCCCTTGTTCTTGTGCAGTTTTCTCTGAAATATGCTTTCCACCGTTATCCTGTTTTCCCCCTTAAGGTACTTGAAAGTCCATTTGATCTCCCCTCTCCCCTCCAGGGAATAGATATTAAGGTCCTTAAGTCTTTCCTCGTAGGGCTTCTAATGCAGTCCATGTACCATGTTCGTTGCCCTTCTCTGGACTGCCTCCATTTTGTTAATGTCCTTCCGGAGATGTGGTCTTCAGAACTGGACACAGTACTCCAGCTGAGGCCTCACTAGTGATCTGTACAGTGGCATCATCACCTCTTTCCTCCTGCTTATGTCATGTCCCTCCCTAAGTACCCCAATATTCTGTTTGCTCTACCCACTGCCTTTTCACACAGTTCGGTCACCTTCAGGTTGTCAGATATGATAACCCCCCGGTCTCTCTCCTGACTTGTGGTGGCCAGAATTTCCCCAACCATCTTGTACTCCTCCCTTGGATTCCTGTGACCCAGGTGCATGGTCTTGCACTTTTTAGCATCGAAACTCAACTGCCAGACACCCGACCACTCCTCTAATAGGCTTAGGTCCTTTCTCATTTCTTCCATCCCCTACAGTATGTCCACTCTGTTGCAGATCTTGGTGTCATCTGCAAAGAGGCACACCTTTCCCTCCAGATGCTCTGCAATGTCAATAATGAAGATATTGAATAGGACTGGCCCCAGCGGCACCCCACTGGTCACCTCCCTCTACTCAGATTTCATGCCTTTTACCACCACCACCATCTGAGTCCTGTCCCTTAGACAGTTCCCAACCCACTTTACCACCGTAGGACCCAGCCACAGATCCCCAATTTTTAAGCAGTCTCCTGTACAGGATGGTGTCGAAGGCCATGCTGAAATCCAGGCAGGCCACATCCATCACCCCTCCCAGTTTACCACCCTTGTTACCCAATCAAAGAAATCTATAAGATTCGTCTGACAGGACCTTCCCACTGAGAATCCATGCTGCCTTGGATCCTGTGTCCCGCTATCCTCTAGAAACTTCACAGTCCTCTACTTAAGTAAGGACTACATTAGTTTCCCCCACTACTGAGGTCAGGCTTACAGGCCTGTAATTGCCTGCCTCCTCTCTCCTTACAATGTGTATGTGGGCATTATGTAGGAGAGGGAAGATGACGCCAGTGCTTAAAATTTGGTTTGGCTCAGGAAGAATTAGACTCCTGGTTCTACCAAATGAGGGAACCCATTTTTTTGGGGAGGGGGGAGGCTTCTTACAATTGTGTGTCTTCTTGTCTTCCTTTATTCTTTCAGTGGCAAAGTTCCATAGACTGCACTCTATGATACTCTGCCACTGTGCTATAAGGGAGCCCTGAAAGGTGATGTACATTTAGACTTTAAAGAAGACATACACTGCATTTCATGGACTTTGTACAAACAAAACCATTTGGTTCTGCAGTGTTCTAAGCTAGCCTCTCCTTGTTTGATGACACAGTCCACACTGTCTGGACCAGAGCCTCACACTTTCCACTACTTTGTGCGTCAGTGTCCCACATTTCAGTTACAAAGTGTTGAGAAGTATGCCTGGGCATGGTGTGTGAACATAACCTGTCCTCTGGCTCCGCTGTAGAGGGTCAGAAAATGCTGATATCTCTATCCTGCTAAAAGGACGCCCCGACTTCCTGCTGCCCCATGTCTTCCTCACTGGAGATCCTTAAATGGGAAGCCATACTGCCCTGCCACAATCGCTCATTATAACCACAGCTCCTTACTGCCTCCCACTTTCACTGTTTTTCTTTTTGAAATTGCATTTTTCTTGCTCCCTTCCCCAGTCTGCCACCACCGACCCATCACGGGAGACAACTGACATCCCACTGTCAACCACCCAACCCTGACGGACCCTAGATCCCCATGGAGCAGTGGTTGTGCTCCCTGGGCAGGGACGAGGTGGGGTCAGACCCTGTAAATTACATATTGTCAGTTCCAGGTCCGTTGGGTGGGCAGAGGCACATCGTGGGCACGGCACAATTCCCCATCTTCCCGGCGGTAGCAGGCTCAGTTTTTCCATTTTCACCCTCCCCGTACAGCAAACTACACCCCTGACGTCATGGCGCCAGGCGCCCGATGCCGTGTGCAGCCAGCCAGCCCGTGGAGTGCGGGCATCATCCTGTACCCTCCCGGAGAAGGCGAGCTGTCGTGGGCATCAAGCCATCTCCCCTGCCCGACCACCAGCGGGCAGAGTCCACCCCGAGACCGGGTGCCAGCATGGTGCAAGGTGTGGCGTCCAGCACCTCAACCCTCATCGCCACCGGGCTGGCCCCTTGCTGATTCTACCTTGCACTGTAGCCCTACTGCCCCTCCTCCTCACCTAGTAGCACCATACTGCCCCTTCACCAGGCTCCTACTGCCTTTTCTCTTCCCAAAGCACCCATACTACTCCTTCGGCAAAGTCCTTAACTCACTTTAGCCCTACTGCCCTCTCCCCTCACTGTAGCCCCTTTCTTCTCTTCATTACCGTAGCAACTTCTTGCCACTTCCCCTTCCCTTAGCCCCTAATTGCACCAACCTTTACCCATAGCCCCTTACTAATATAACTCCCTGTGACAGCCTCTTGCCTTTTCTGTCACTGTAGCACCTAATAGCCATAACACCCCCAGCTGTCCCTCACTGTACGTCCTTACTGCCCTCATCACCATACTCTTACCACTCTCCCCCTTCCAGCAGACCAACCTCTGCCACTCTCACCATAGCCCTTTGCTGCCCCCTTCTCATCGTAGATCCCTGCTGCCACCTCCCTCACCGTAGAGCTTGCTATCCCTCCCCCACAACATAGCCCCTTGGGGCCCCTCCCGTCAACATACCCCAATCCCACCACTGCCCCTTTCACCGTAACTCCTGCTGTAGGGGGACCGACAGCCAGTTCTCCTGAAGAAGAAGCATGGCAGCGGCAGACAGAACCCCGATTGCTTCCTGCAGCACTGTAGCTGATCTGAAGACATCGCACACCCATCCACCTACCTCCCGCAGTGCTTTACTCGGACTCCCTGTTCAGTCCGCCTGGCTCTCAGTCCCAAAGTCTATACTTCCATCTGGATCAGGATTTTCACAGGTTCTGTTTCGGTCTGCTTAACTCTCCGTGAGCTCTGATAAAAACACAACAATCTCTTGGGAAACACACTTCTCCAGTCCCTCCATGCAAGCCACTCTCGCGGGAACAGTGGAGTGAAGAGAGGCATGCACACTAGACCACCAGGGACTAGGGCAGCTGCAAAGAGTCAACAGACCCCTCCCCCCAAAAAAAAAGTTAAAAGTCAGTGGCAAAGTGCTGTAGACAGCTATAAAGAAGTGCGTGCGAGTGGGAATGTCCTGTATGGGGGAGTCAATCTGCAGGGAAGGGGGGCCTAAAAACATAGCACGCATTCACCCCGTCACGTTAAGCCCTGGATGCTGATAAGATGGAGTTATTCAACCGCGGCACAACTTGGGGAAAAGTATTCACAAGAAAAACTGAATCTTAAAGGAAAGAATTAAACTGATAAAGAGGACTCTAACACTTTTCTGTTAATGTGCTACTACAATCATCAAGGAAACAGCCCTCACATCTTCCAGACAGGAGTTGTCCCCACTTGGGGAATTATTTCTCCATTACTGCATCATCTACCTCACTGGAAGGCATTTGCAAATGCTGATACCACTATGCTGTTCACGTTGTTGTTCATCACCACCACCACCGTTATGTAGTATGTATCCTGCACAGTGGCCCCTGTGGAACCGAATACCCTCTCCATGTTGACACTCGACGGAGGATAGCCGAGATGTTTCACTGCTATGGAGGTCAGTGCTGGCCAATCAGTGACCTTGCTACTCCAGTTCAGTAAAATCTCTTTCAATATGCTAAGGTGCCTGGTGTCTGCTAAAATATGCATCTACCATATGTTGACTTGCACGCAATCCTGCTGCCTCATCAGGCTCCTCCTCTTCCTCCATGTCTGCAATTCTCACCAGGAACAAAGCATCCCAAATTTGATTTGTCATTTTTCCTGCTACCAGGCCTGTTTTTTCAGCCCATTTAACTGAGGTGGTAGCAGCACCCAGTCTGTGATCACTGGCATGTTGTACACATTAACTGTGCCCCATGAACTCATCTTATTATCCGATTGGTTAGATCTTGTCCACCTTCAACTACTGATGACTGACCCCTTTTATATCTTGGGTCCAGCATGGTGGCATTACCAAATCGGGAGACTGCAGAATGCTGGAAATATGGGTATTGTAGTCAAATACTTGCAGCATGTGTTCCATTAAGGCACAGCTTCCACTATCTCTGCTTGCCTCCAGCACCTGCTGTACATTTACCAAAGTCTGCCTCCGCACCGTTACAAGTGGGATGACCCGACTGATACAGGCAGTGACCCCACTCACTGCCTGTGTGCCATGTTCAAATGGCCTCAGAATCATGATCAGGCCATCCATTAGTCACCATTGATCTACTGTGAGACATTTTACTCTGGAACTGTTATGACATATGTAGCAGCAGGTATTCAGAGATGGTTCTGTACTGTTCATGCAAGCGCTCGATCAGGTTGAGTGCTGAATTCCATCTGGTGGTGATTTCCAGCTTTAGACAGTGCTGAGGCAGCTGGATCTGGATCTGCCTCAGATGGTAACGGACCTTTCCAGAATGAGCAAAGCAGGCACAGATGTGGTGGGCCATAAGTCAACATCGACTTGATTTCAGGATATGAAACTCCTGCGCTACTAGATTAAGACAGTGTACCATGCATGGAACCCAAAGAAACTCATCATCACTAATGCATTTAGCATTAGAGCCATTATAGCTTGCAATGAAACCCAGCTTTAGGGAATGTGGGTACAGACACTCAATTGACATTTTCTGACCGGTGTGTGTGTACCCATTACACTCTTCATTGTCAGCGTGGCATAGTGACAAATACCAGGAATGCTGCTAGCACCCGCAATTGGGCTTTGTATAACTTTTCTCCATGCCAGCATCAGCTACTACCCCAGATACCTGTGCTCAATGGGCTGTAATACATAGATGAGAGCTCCCAACTATTTGGCCAATGGTCCACATATCCATACTAAGATGCACGTATGGTGATGCCGAATGCTGCAGGGCATGTATTACTGTGTGTGTGACAGTCCTATAAAGTTCCAGAATGGCATAAGTTGTGAAGTAGGCACATGATGGAATCTGCCATTTTGGACAGGCACATGGCATCAACCTGCAGAATCCTACATTCTCCACAAAAGAGAATAGCAACAGATCCATTGCCAGCATTTCGCCAGTCGATGCATTAAGTTCCTGTGCAACAGCATGATTGGGTATTTGGTACATACGAACATACGAAATGCCAGCAGAAACAGGCCAAATGGTCTATTGAGTCTGCTTGACTGTGAAGCTAGTCTTTCACCTTGCAGCTGCCCCCCCACTCTGTCCCATCCCCTCTTGAAGCCATCCACCGTCCTACATAAGACCACCAGCTCAGGTAGAGTGTTACTTGTCTACCACCCTCTTCGTGAAGTAATGCCTCCTGAATTTCCCCCCTCCAGTCTCAGTTGATGCCCTCTGGTATCCCTCCCTCTTCTGATCCTGAATATCTCTCCTGAGTTAGCGTTGTTTATCCCTTTCAGGTACTTGAAGGTCTCGTTCATATCCCATCTCTCCTCTCCTCCAGGAAGTACATGTTAAGCACATTCAGCCTCCCTTCGTAGGATTTCCCCTCCAACCTCTGGATCATCTTAGTCGCTCTGCGTTGCACCCCCTCCAACAGTTTGATGTCCTTCTTCAGGAATGGGCGCCAGTACTACTCCACGTGCGGCCTGACCAGTGACCTGTACAAACGAAGGATCACCTCATTTCTTCTAAGAGATCCCCCTTACTATACAGCCCAGCATCTTGTTGGCTTTCCCTGCTGCCTTCCTGCACTGTGCTGAGTTGTTCATACTCCCGGTTATAATTACCCCCAGGTCCTTTTTCTCCTTTGTGCTCCCCAACTGTACCCCCCCCCCGCCACCCTGACTAATAGCCCCTCCTCTTGTTCTTACCTCCGAAGTGGCATACCTTACGCTTCTGGGCACTGAACCCCAACTGTCATGTTTCTGACCACTCTTGTAGTTTAGTCAGGTCTCTCTGCAGTCCCTTCCACCCCTTGATGTCATCCACCACAGCTCCCATCTTGGTATCGCCCACGAACAGGCTGATCTTGTTCTGGGTCCCAAGTGAGACATCTGCTATGAATAACCCAAACTCCCGTTGCGAGCGGGGTACCACAGGGATCCCAGTACCGACCTGCGGCACTCCGCTCATTACCACTCTTGGTGATGAGTTTCCCCTCCTCCACCAACACCCTCTGCTGTCTGCCCTTCCGCCAGTTAGTGATCCATTTGACCATCTTGGTTCCACCCCCTACATATTTCAGCTCCCCTCCCTTGCCTCCCATGTGGCACAGAATCAAAGGCCTTGCTGAAGTTCAGGTACAGGACATCCACTTTGTGGCCCCTGTCCAGCTTCCTGGTCACCCAGTTTTAGTACTTACCTCCAGTCCTGTGGTATGCATCCTGTGTTCAGGGAGGTACTGAACAAGTCAGCCAGTGGTCCCGATAGGCACCCTGCCAGTTCTTTGAATACCCTAGGGAGAATGCCATCAGATCCCGGTGCTTTGTCCACCCTCAGTGCCTTCAGTCCATCCAGTACTCTGCCTTCTGTAATTTCTCCATCTGTCACCTCCTCCCCCCTTCTGTGAATACAGAGCAGAAGTACTCATTTAATGCTTTTGCCTGCTCCTCCCCCCTCTCTATCAACCCCCCATCCTTCTTAATCCTTACTATCTGGTCCCTGCACTTCCTTCTCTCACCAATGTATCTAAATAGTCCTTCTCTCTGTCCTTGATGCCCTGTGCCAACCTCAGCTTTCTGGATGCCTTGGCGGTTCTGATCAGCCTTGTAACCTCCTTGGACTTCTTCGTATACTCCTGTCTGTCTTCCCCCTCCCTGATCTCTTGAATTTGTGAAAAGCTCCCCTCTTGGCTCTCACCCTGTCCATTACCTCCTTGGTCAGCCAACTTGGCTTCTTAGCCCTTCCCTTCTTACTCTGTACCCTAATACATGTCCCAATGGCCTCCTCCAGCCCTGCCTTAATACCACCCCAATTTTCGTCAGCATCCATAGTTGACTGGATTCCCTCCAGGAAACTTACAAGAATTTCTCCCATTTTGTTGAAGTCTGCCCCCTGAAATATATCACTCTGGTACCTGAGCCTTCAGTTTACTTCCCCATTCTGAGTGTGAACCACACTGAGTAGTGGTCACTCCCAGCCAGAGGGTTCTCAACCTCTAGGTCCCTTACGGCTTCCCCATGTGTTGGTACAAGATCCAGTCTCTTTCCTAACCTAGTCAGTTCCTGTGCCAACTGCACTAGGAAGCTATCCTGAAATACCCCCAGTATAACCTGCTCCCTGGCACTTGTGGTGGTTGGTGTGCTCCAGTCCACCCCAAGTAGGTTGAAGTCCCCCAACACTACTACATTCCCCTTCCTGCAAACCCTCATTTATTCTGCCAACTCCCTATCCAACTCTCCTCCTTGAGTTGGTATCCTATATACTACCCCTATCCTCATTACCTTGCCTTTTGAATCCTGAAACTGTAACCACAGGGCCTCTGCTCCGCCTTCCTCCCCGACGCACCTTATTCCTTCCCTTACATAAATTGCCACCCCCCTCCTTTCCCATTCGCCCTGTCCTTTCTGAACAGCTTGTATCCAGGGATCATCATATCCCAATCCTGGTATTGGGTGGCCCAAGTTTCTGTTATGGCTGCTATGTGCACCTGCGCCACTGTCACGAGGGCCTGTAACTCAGCTGACATGTTACCTAGGCTCCTCACGTTCAGTGACACTACCCTCCACTCTGCTACTCTCCCATCTCCTCCCCGAATAATGCCCCCTTTTGTTTCTACCCCACTGCCCTCCCCTCTAGCTTGGGGGGTAGGCCCGTCTGGCTCCCCTCCCTGGGAACCCTGCCTACCACCTGACCACCTGCTACCCCCCCCACCTAGTTTAAACCTACCCTTGTTGCTATGTAACCTTCTAACCCCTGCTTCAACACTCCCTTCCCCTCCCTGCTCAAGTGTAACCTGTCCCCTGCATACAGGTCATTGTTGTCCCAGGTTCTGCACCAGCCCCTTATTACCCCATATCCCTTGGTATGACACCATTCCCTCAGCCAGGTGTTGAACTTGCCTATCCTTCCCTTCTTTGCAGTACTTGCACATGGTACTGGGAACACTTCCGAGAGGCCACTAATTTGCCCATCTCCTCACACAACTTACCCAGTTCCTCGAACCTTCCCTTTACTACCCCCACTGTCTCCCCAGACAGGTTGTTAGTACCCATGTGCACCACAACATGTGGTTTCTTCCATCCCCTCCCTGTGCACTTGAGAATGGACTTCCTGCCCTGCTCGCCGTCAACCCTGAAATAGACTCCACCCATATTAGACTGTCTTTCCCCTTTACTGCCCCATCTGATCCCTTTGAGTATAGAGTCCCCCAACACTAGCACGCCCCCTTCTTCCTGCCCCATTCCTCCCCTTCCCCAATCATTTCCTTGTCTATTACCAGCATCTGCC
The DNA here is from genome assembly GCA_016271365.2 of Neoceratodus forsteri. Taxonomy (NCBI): domain Eukaryota; kingdom Metazoa; phylum Chordata; order Ceratodontiformes; family Ceratodontidae; genus Neoceratodus; species Neoceratodus forsteri. Next base: position 186,849,972 of record CM028129.1, read on the forward strand.
CTTCCTTGCCCATTTGTGCCTCTTGCTACTCCCCTATGACTGCCCCACCCTCCCTCCTGTCCCTTGTTCTTCCCTCTCCTCCTTGGTATCCATATATCATTCCCCTCCCCTATTCTCCTTTGGCCTGGCCCCCTTGACTCCCCCACCCTCCCCTAGACCCTTGTTCTCCATTCCCTTTACTCCCATGCTATCATTCCCCTTTCTCCCTCGGCTGCGGCCCCTCATAGCTATGTACCCCTTAGCTGACCCATCCACTGCCCCCTCCCTTGCACCACCACTGCCATGCAGATTCTCAGCTGTACTCTCTCTTCCTGCCCCCCCTCCATCTGTACGACCTGTGCCCTCCCTATCCCTTCCCTACCTCCGTCATTGTTACTAGCACTGCAAACCTGTTGCCCCCCACCCTTTTCTTGGCATGCGTCGGCTCCTTTCCCTTATCACTTGACCCCTTGTTAGTTATGCTCTTGCTACCCCTCCCTGTCCCCTCCCCCAGCCTGATCTTCTCATGATGTGCTCTCCTGATACTTTGGTGAGGTCCTCCTGCCCCCTTTTCCACCGTCTCCACCCTCATCCTCTGCGGCTCTCTGGCAAGCCACTGCACTCTTTCTTCCAGCCTCCTTAGCCTGTGGCAGATTGGACATTCCCCTAGTCTCCATAATATGTTCATCCCAATAGCTGCCCCACACCCACTTCAGCCCACTATTCTACCCAAATGGCCCCCCTTGATCCCTGCTGACCCCATATCACCCACCGCCATTATAGCTAGTCCACCCCCATTCTCTACTTCTATGCTTTCTTAGCTCTAGGCTACCAATGATTGTTAATGCTGCCCTTAATGCTTCATTTAATGTTTAGTTCCACCAGTGTACCTCTCCCAACCTACAGAGTGCCCCTTCTCCGTTCCATCGGATTCTCGTGCTGTGAAACAATCTCAGCTTCCCACCATCTGGCCTACTGAGTTGAGGACCTTAGTGTCTGCACTGGTTTGTGCTACCCCCATCCCCCCAGTCGTAACCTATAGGTACTGTAGTCTTAACCAACGGCCGAGGTCCAGGACCTGAATAAAATCGAAGTATCCGGGAGAGGGGGGATGGTGGGAGTAGGGCTGCCCCTGACTCTTGCAGGAGCCAATCAACTGAATCCATGCCACCGCAGCCCCTTCCCTGTGGTGGTGCTGGAGCTGTGTTCCTTATCTCTGTCCTGGCACCAGCTCCCCTCCCTACCAGACTTCAAGCTCTATACACCCCCTGCTGCTCTCTCCAGTCACCCCCCCCCCAAATCTCCTCCTTACATAATACTGGTAGGGAAAGGCCCACACGTCCGATTACTCAGCACCACAAATGTACCCCCACTCTCCCCAGCCAAACACCCGTAACGCCTCCACGCACTGCCGGATGAAATAAATGCTGGCTATTAGCTCCAAATAAGCCCAAGACAGTATGTGCCCCTTCTTTAATTTCAGTCACAATAGGCAGTAAGTCAAACCCCTTCCAACAGTTAGCTCCCCCCTTACCAGTCTGCCCTGCTGGACGAAATAAATCTCCTTCCCCTGACCTTAGGAATACCCTGAAAATGTACCTGGAGATCCTGGAGTCCTCTGATCGCCTTTCCTGGCCCCACATGGTCCTGGCAGCACCTCAGCAGCTTCTCGAGTCCCCTCACCCCAGAGAACGCCACGCCCGGTATCCGCAGCCTTTTATCAGTTCCCCCCTCCTGCGCTCCGCTCAGTCGATGCTCAAGCATGCTATGCAACGTAGGCTGCACCTTTCTGGAGCGCTGGGCTTGAGATACCAAACAGCTGGACTCTGTGCACCAGCAGCATGGCTGGTGGGGTAGCTTCTAACTTGGTGTGGGGGGGGGGATGGATGCTGAATGAATGAATGTCATGACTTTTTGTGTTTTATGGACCGCGGGGTTGATGTGCTCTGGTGACTCTGGCTGCTACTACTCAAGCCTCCACTGCTCCTTGGCCACTACTAGGCAATCCCACAGACTCCTCCTCATGTCTATAGTAGACTTCCATGGTCACTTCTGAATCCACCAGGACTGTATCCATGCCACTTTGGGATGCCTTGCAAAATGAGGATGACACAGGAGAAGACCCCCCTCACCAGCTTCCTTTTGGTGCAGAGTCCAGTACAACATGTGCCTGGAATTGAGGTGTGTGTGTTGCCCACCAGTGCCTAGGTGGCTCCCCTTCTTCTCCATGGCTAACACACGTTTAGCACTGCTGGCAGAAAGCCACTGATTCATCAGCTGGGTCCAAACTAGGGATTCTGCAGCCCTTGTTTTTATATGGCGATGGACAGGGCACTGGGACATTGCAGGGGTGGAAATGGGTTGTTTTAATAATAAAAAACTTTATTTCTTATGCGCCTTTCTAAAATCAAGGCGCATTACAAAATATGAATCATAAAAACATCATAAAACAAATTAAAATCCAGGCTAAAATATGCAACATCAGTTAAAATCTGTGTCATCACCAAATGCCTTTGTCCATAAAAAGGATTTTAAGCCTCTTTTAAAACCCTCCACTGTCGTGCACTCTCTAATCCAACGGGGTAGAGAATTCCAGAGGGTCGGCGCCACAAAACTAAAAGTGCAGGTGCCAGAAGATTTTAAAACTACCCTCGGAAACTCTAGCAACCCTCGTTGGCTGAGCAGAGCGATCGCCTTGGAAGGAAAGGCACCAGAAGATCTTTCAGGTAATCAGGGCCCAAACCGTGTAAGGCTTTATATGTCAGTAGTCCGACTTTAAAGGTGATCCGCCACTGAACCAGCAGCCAGTGCAGATCCCGCAGCACCGGTGTAATATGGGAAGAATGGGAGGTCCCATTAACAGCCGGGCCGCTGAGTTCTGCACTAGCTGCAAGCGGCGGATATCAACCCCAGGAAGCCCAAAGTAGAGGGAGTTGCAGTAGTCCAAACAGGAGGTCACAAAGGCATGGATCAATGTAGGCAAGTCGCCGGATGGAACAAGGTGCTTGATCCTAGCGATGTTCCTAAGATGGTAAAATGATACGTTAACAACCGCCGACACTTGCGAACGCAATGTCAGCTGATCATCAAGGATCACCCTCAGGTCTCGCACCCGTTCAGAGGCACAGAGCTCCACATCCCCCAGGAATAAACCTGAGGTTTGATTGGCCCCCGGCCCCTCAATCCGGTGGCCGGGATCCACGACCATCACCTCCGTCTTCCCAGAGTTCAACTTCAACCAGCTGGACCTCATCCAGCCCTGGATCTCGCTGAGACAGTTGTTAAACACTGAGAGTGCTCTATTCTGGTCAGGTGCAAAAGACAGATAGAGCTGGGTATCATCGGCATAACAATGAAACTCCAGCCCATATCGTCTTACAATGTCTCCGAGGGGAAGCATGTACACCGCAAACATGGGGGACAGCACAGAGCCCTGAGGCACCCCACAAGACAGAGAGGTAGGATCAGAAGAAAATATCCCCGCTAAGACCCTCTGAGTTCTACCTGTGAGGAAGGAGGAAAACCATCTGTGTACCAAACCCGACAACCCACAGATGCATCTCAAGTGCTCGAGCAGCACCCCATGGTCTACGGTGTCAAATGCTGCTGACAAATCCAGAAGGACCAAAATGGACCATTTTTTTTGGTCTCTCGCCATCAGGAGATCATTGAGCACCCGAACCAGTGCAGTCTCAGTGCTATGTCTCTTTCGAAAACCTGATTGAAGAGGGTCGTAGATGTTATGGATGGATAAATGGTTGTCCAACTGGGCTGCCACCACTTTCTCGATAACCTTCCCCACAAAGGGGAGGCTTGAGATGGGTCTGTAGTTGGCTAGGGAGTCTGGGTCCAAAGAAGCCTGTTTCAACACTGGTGTCACCACCGCTTCCTTCAGGGAGCGGGGATATTCACCGGAGTCTAAGGAGCACCAGACTATCCTAGCTAGCACTGGACTGATAACCTCACCACAGCCCATAATCAGGCCAGTGGGACCCGGGTCTGAACTACAGCTTGTGGCCCGCATACCCTGGACAATCTTCATAACATCATCGATTTCCGGCCTTTCCAAGGAACTCCAGGCAAACAGGGTACTTGTAACCATAGGCTGGACCACAGCAACTTCCATGGGGGGTGCTGTGTGAGTCTCGGCCCTGATGTCAGTCACCTTATCTGCAAAGAATCGAGCAAGCCCCTCACACTGTATTTGTGAAAAGGCTCGACGAACCTGCAAACAGGCTGGGTTGCACAGCCTGTCCACGGTTCGAAAGAGCTGGGCTGGTCGGTTCTCTGCAGCAGCAATTTCTCCGGACAGGAATACTGCCTTCTTATGAGAAATTGCTGACTGATAAAGAGTTTATAGTGCTCTAAGAGTCTAAAATGGTCGGCATCTACGCCAGATTTTCGCCAGCACCTCTCCAACCTGTGTCCTAGTCGCCGCTTCTCCCTCAGATCCCGATCAAACCAAGGGGATTGAGGGTGAAGGGGCGCACACGGGTGGGAACAATTAAATCCAACGCAGCGGTAACAGCCTTATCACAGGCTAGCACCAGCTCTTCAGGATTAGAGCTCATCCCAGGAAGTTCTGATAGGTCAAGAACCGCAGTTAGGCCTTCGGGAGTAACATCCCGTGAGGGCAGTATAACCATCTCACAGGGGTAGGCCTACGCAGGGGGGGGGGGTTCAGAAATTGAATCTCACGGTGTGATGGTCAGACCAACCGACAGGTTTCACCCCCACATCGGAGGCTTCCTTCCCCAGCAGGAAAACCAGATCCAGCAAAAGGCCGTGTTTATGAGTGGCAGAGGTAACCACCTGTGTGAGGCCCAATGAACACATCAGGGCATGATTTATGCACTACTATGACAGTAGGCGATTCATGCTCTGTTATTGGCTCAACAGTGCTACCAGCAACAAAGGCTGGAGGACTGGGTGAAGCTTTGGTAATTCCCTGAAATGGTGGTGTACACAGCACCACAGGCTCAGTAACATGGACCGGACCCTTTTGTTTTTCAGGTTCCCATAGAGGATCCAGATCATTCCCATTCCCACCTAGGCTGATAACCTCCTCCTGAGATCCCTTCTTCTCTCCTCCTCACTTTCTCCTCCTGAGATCCCTCCTTCTCTACTCCTCACTTTCTCCACCCTCCATTTCCTTCTCAGCATCCAATTTCCTACACGAAACTGTCATATCTCTGGGATTAGACTGTGAGTGATGCTCAAGCTCATCAACGCTGGTTTTGGGAACAACATCAACCACCTCACCGCCCTCAACCACATTTCCAGTGCAAGACAATGTTTGAGTTCTTGGCCTGTTCCTACTGTTGCTGTCTCCACCTGCAGCAGAGACAGGTTTTGGCAATAAGGCCACTGCGAGCAACTCCAACTTTACTAACGCGTCTTTTTCTGGGCATTTGATATGTAGATTTTGGAACACTACACTTTACGGAGCTAACAGTAGCTACAGACCAAACCACCAAATATAAATACATATTTTTTTTTATTTTTTTAACACGGACAATACTCGGCAGGGTATAAGGAGACACAAAAACTAAGGTAATTACATAGAGAATACTGTATGGATTTTTATCGGTAACCACGCTGTAATCACTTCGAGAGGTTACCATTACAACTTTGTAAACCTCGAGAGCGAAGCGCGAGAGGTTTTCAGTCGTCATGGTAACCCTGAGAAGCGATTTCAGTGAAGTTGTCGATAAAAACCCATACATTAGCTTTTACAGTGTAAGGGATACGAAGCATTCGCACTAAAACTCGAAGATAGTCTTACTTTTTCTTTTTTGCTCACAGTGCCGCTATCCCTAAGGGCCAGCTCTCACTGCCGCCGCAGCCGTTTGTTGTGAGCCACTACTTCAGATTCACGCACGCACAGATCGGCTCTCGTTGTGTCATCATTGTGATGTAGTCAAGAGGGGTTAACCTCTTGACATCACAACGATAAAACAACGCTGTAAACACCTTGATTTCAGTGTGTAATGAGGGCTCCCCATACATTATAAAGATACTATTACAGTAAAACTAACTACACAAAATAACTGAAATCAATACAGTCAAACCACACTGAAAAAAATAATTCAATGAAACACACCAAACTGTTCTACAGAAAGTACAGTTATGCAGGAACTTACCGTAACAGTAGATCTTCGAGAGAGGTTCCTTCAGTAGATCATAACACTTAGGACTAGCGCCATCTGGCATCAGGACCCAACGGCAGACTTTACCAGCGATACCCGACGGGGGATCGCCCACCCGATGTCATGCGACGATGCCAGCGTGGCCCTATATAATGGGCGGTCGCCAGATCTTAATTTCTCCAGTTCTCCTGCCGGAGACTGGAAGGAGAGGAAGGTGTCTGAGACCCAAAAGAAAACATTTTGGGGGAAGGAGGCAGGAAAAACATGACCTACTGAAGGAACCTCTCTCAAAGATGTTACAGTAAGTTCCTATGTAACTGTACTATCTTACTTCGAGAGGGTTCATTCAGTAGGTCATAACACTTAGGACAGATTCCCAAGCAGTCCCTTAAGAGAGCGAGAGACCCAGAGAAACACGGGAGGAGGAACTGAAAACCAGAAAGGAGCACGCCTAGAACAGAAGGCCCTGCAGGACAGCTAGGCCAAACCCGGCCCTTCGCCTAGAAGCAATGTCCAGACTGTAGTGCTTGGTAAAGGTATGGATGGAACTCCAGGTTGCTGCCGCACAGATCTCCGTTGCAGAAACATTATGGAGAAAGGCTGCAGATGCAGCCACGCCCCTAGTGAATGAGCCATGACAGACCCTGGCAAGGACTTATCATAATTCTGATAACAGAAGCAAATGCAGTTGGCTAGCCACTTAGGCACTGCTTAGAAACAGCTTTACCCAAGGACTTTGGGGCAAAGGAAACAAAGAGCTGATTGTCTTTACGTGTCTCTTTTGTTCAGAAGGTGCAACACCCAAGAACCCTGAGTACGTTGAACATGTGTAACAGATCCTCACCTCTATTTGTTGGGGCCGGGTAGTACACCGGAAGCTCAACTGATTGAGGGTGAGCTGCAATACCACCTTAGGAAGAAACCTAGGATGAGTTTGAAGGACCGCCCAGTCCTTGTGAAAAATAAGATATGGCTCTTTACAAATGAGAGCCTGAAGCTCAGAAATCCTTCGAGCAGAAGTAATGGCAACTACAAACAGTGCCTTCCAAGATAGGTAGCGCATTTTATAGCTCATCGCTGGTTCAAATGGAGGGAGAGTGAGCTTCTCAACACAAAATTAAAATCCCAAGGTGATGTAGGGCTGCAGATGGGGGGTCAGATGGAGAATCCCTTTCAGGAAGGTTTGGAGATCTCCAACTGAGCCACGGGTTTACCATCCACTAGCACATGGTAGGCCGAGACAGCCAACAAATGAACTTTTTTTTTTTTCCAAGTTTATTGTTTACTTGCACAGACAATTCATCCAAATTACAACTACTACAAAGTTATTGATTACCAGCTATGTAGAATTATCTTTGCTGTAGTTCTTGTAGCAAGAAAATCAGTCACTGATTATGTCCATCTCTTTTTTCTTTGTCCAGGTCTCCAGGAGGGTCTAGTCCCCTCAAAGTGGGTATCCAGAGATGACCAATATTCTTTATATAATATCTACTCCCAAATCAGTCGCCTGTGTACATCATCTGTCAAAATGATATTTTCTATGCGTTATTCATATACAAAATTTATATCTGTAACAGTTTTTTTCCCCCAAATCTAATAAAAACATTATAACTTACAAACTTCATAGCTGTCTGGTTTTGTAAGGCATGAGCGATATATTCTATGTTTCTGACTTATTACACTTGATTCTTTGTGTTACATACAAGCCTGCTGGGATAGCATTGAGATACTTTCACTGATTTCAATCAATTGCATAAAGGGTAGCCATACCCCATTAAACTTATCTTTTTGTTAACGTAAACATGCCATGATTCTTTCTACTCCCTTTACTATATCTATCCATTCTTGCAATGTAGGTGGGATGGGACTCAGCCATTTCCTGGTGATAGCCTTACTGGCCGCTGCCAGTAGCATCCCTGAAAAACTCTATTCTATTTGATATTTTTTTCTTAATGGGTGTCCCCAGGACTAAATGTTCAAAACCCAAATGATCCGAGCAGCCCATCAATTTACTATAGTGTTCCTTTATCTCTGACCAAAAGGTAAATAATTTAGGGCACCCCCAGAATATATGGTAAGGGTTACCACTCATTCCACACCCCCTCCAACAAAGGTCCAAACCAGTGGTCCCACAGTACTTAGCTCTAGTTGGAGTAAGAAAATATCTGTTAATTATCTTCCAGCTAAATTCTTTCCATATGTTGGAGGCTGATGTTTTAAAAACCCCTTCCCAGATCAATTGCCATTGTTTCTGATCTAATTGTATTAATGCTTCCTGCTGCCATGTTTGGCATTTCAAATTTTCCACAATTGTGGAGCCTTGGTAGGCTTCAACCAATCGTGAAATTATCTGCTTTTCCTCTGCGTTGTTTGCAGCGCTCAATATAAGCTCTACTATTGCGCCCTCTGGGACCACCGCACTTACTCTCCTGACAACCTGGCCAAGCAATGACAAATTGGGTTACCTTAACTGGTATCGTCTGCACTCCCATTGCATGTAAACCTGACTCACTCACTGTCTATGTATGGCCTAGCTCTTAATTCTCCCGGGCCACCTGTAACCACCCCCGGGCTCATGTGTTGGTTTTTCACTGTCATTCCTCTATGTATTCTGTTACTTCACTGTATGTAAAAACTATATTAGTCACTTCACTGTATGTAAAAGTTGTATTAGTCACTTCACTGTATGTAAAAGCTGTATTTGTCACTGTACCTGTAAAATTCAAGTCTGTAACTCTCCCGGGTCGCACCTGAAAATAGGCACATGGATGTCTAGTGTGACTTATCCGGTAAACAAAAGTAAATAAATTTGATGGGGGTGGTCTTGTACTTTTTCCAAATTGGTTCCCTGAGTTATAAAGGAGATCACCTGGAGATACCTAAAAAAATGGGAATTTGGGACATGATATTCGTTTTGTATTTCTTGAAAGGTCTTTACCTTCCCGTGTTTGAAACTGTCTGAAATAAATTAACTCCAGGTGCTTCCACCTCTGGAATGCATCTTCCAGTCTCAGTGGAGTAAACAGAGCACATGAGGCTATCTTTGATTTCCCGGACAATGAGTGATCCAGGTTAAGCTTACTCTTTACTATACCCCAAATTCTATATGTGTGTGTTTGCCATGGGTTAGTTGATCTGTAGAAGATTAATATAACTGGGGGGGGTTGTCAAAATCCAACAGAGGGTTAGCTGTTGGTGTAGATCGAAATTCCATTTCCTTCTTTTGACCAGTAGGTTACCCAAGCTGTGAGCTGGGACATTAAGTAATAGGTCTTTAGGTTAGGCAGGCCCAGTCCCCCTTGTATTTTCTGTCTTATTAAATTGGTCTACGTTTTCCCCATATAAACTGTCGAAGGGCTGTGTTAATTTTTTTCCATTCCGATGCTGGGATGTGCAGGGGAAGGGAACTGAACAAAAACAAAAATCGAGGGAGGACATTCATCCTCACTGTCTCAACCCTACCCATTAACGTTAAGGGTAATATCTCCCATCTCTTTAGATCTGTAAATACCTCTTGTAGAAGTTTCCCGTAATTGCAACAGTATAGCCGCTCCAGTTGGGTAGGAACATAGATGCCTAGGTACCTAATACTAGTTTTCACCCATTTGAAGGGTATGATTTGAGTTAGGGATTGGGAGACGGGACCACTAACCTGTAGGACCTCCGTCTTGTCTATGTTTATTTTGAACCCAGAGATCTGGCCATAGGCCTCCAATATTTGCATTAACGTGGAAAATGATTTTTGAGGGTTACCCAAGTAAATCATTGTATCATCCGCATACAAAGATATTTTATTTTCTATTCCTCCTATTTTTATTCCTTCTACCTGCGGGTGTGAACGGATTTGTTCTGCTAAGGGTTCAACACTCAATGCAAAGAGTAGAGGCGAAAGGGGGCATCCCTGCCTTGTGCCTCTCTGGATATCTAAAGCTCCTGAGATCGTACCGTTGACCTTTACTCTGGCCTGAGGGTTCTGGTACAGCGCCTCTATCCAGACCAAGAATTGCTGTCCAAATAAACAGGTTACTCACCTGTAACAGTAGTTCTAGGAGCGGTATATGTTGTTCATCCACATTTTCTGGCATGTCCCTTTCCCCTTTAAATCTTGCCGGAAGTCTTCAAGCTGGCTCCTCCCACCCACCCGGGTGGTATATACCTCGGCTCCGCCCCATAATGCCAGATCATAGCCCGCTGGAAACAAGGTGGTGCGCCTAAAGCCGGGGAGGTCAGGTAGGTGCATGTGGATGAACATACACCACTCCTAAAACTACTGTTACAGGTGAGTAACCTGTTTTTCTAGGAGCGTGGATATGTTGTTCATCCACACTGTCTGGCAGACTCCTAGCAGTTGTCCGGGAGGAGGGAGGCAAGGCGCACGCACCCTACTTAGGAAAGAGAGATTGGAGAAACGAGGCCCCAAAACCAGCATCTCGGCGTGACTCAAGGTCGATCTGGTAGTGGGAAATGAAGGTGTTTGCGGACTTCCAAGTAGCAGCCCGACAGATTTCCTGGATAGGGATGTCCCTGGAAGCAGCCACCGATGCAGCAGTATGGCAAGTAGAATGAGCTCTTAACCCTCTGGGAGGCTCCTTGCCCGCCAACTCATAACAAACATATGCATGATGTGATCCATCTTGCAATAGTCAGTTTGGCTGCAGGTCTGCCAGAAGTGGCTTCAGCATAGGTGACAAGAAAAAATTACTCACCTTAGTAATGTTGTTTCTTCTAATGGAGTCTTGCTGTACTCTGACCTATTGCAGTGAGGTCCAACCTTCGAACTGCCCCAGAGATGAAAGAGTTAACTTTCCATGCCAGGCATGGAACGCTGAGCTCGAGCTCGGTTGAGACTCTGTCTGCTGCTGTTTGAAATTAAACCTTCAGATCTTTATGAGCTAAACTAACTGGGTGCCCTGTGTGGAAACTGTAAACTTACACTAGCCAACTGGGTACTAAATATAATAAAAAGATTTTTTGGTCCCAAAGCAAAGACTCAAGTCAGGAAACCCCAAAAATAAAACAAAAATACAACACCCACACACCCAAACCAAAGGGATGAGAAGAAGGGTGAGGGCACCTCTAGGATGTCAACACTGCACCTGCCCACCCACATCCCAAAAACCCAGGTTCTGAGAGGGGAGGCGGGGGGGGGGGTCAGAATACAGCAAGACTCCATTAGAAGAAACAACATTACTAAGGTGAGTAATTTTTTCTTCAAACAACATGAAGTCTTGCTGTATTCTGACATATTGCAGACTACCAAGCAGTACCTCCATGGAGGAGGGGCAGAACCTACTTAGGAAATAGGCTCTGAAGCACTGCTGTGCCAAACCTAGCATCACTCCTAGCCTGGATGTCCAGGGAGTAGTGCTTGGTAAAAGTGTGTACTGTTTTCCAGGTGGCTGCTTGACAAATCTCTAAGATAGGAATATCCCTGGCCGCAGCCAGGGTAGCAGCTGTACCTCTGGTAGAGTGAGCCCTCAGGCCTGAGGGTGGGATCCTACCTAGTTTTTCATAGCAAAACTGAATGCAAGAGACAATCCACCTGGCAACAGATCTCTTAGTGGCAGGCTTTCCCTTACCAACCTCACCATAAGTGAGGAACAGTTAGAGGGAGTCAAACCTGTGACCCCTGGTGCGCTCTATTTAGTAGCTAACGGCCATTTTCACATCCAAACTGTGCAGCCTCCTCTCCCCAGAGGAGGAATGGTCAGTGAAGAAAACAGGAAGGGACATAGACTGGTTAAGGTGGAAATCTGAAACCACCTTAGGCAAAAACTTCCTATTAGTCCTGAGGACCACCTTATCTCTATGGAAGAGATAAAATCAGGCTCCACTGACAGGGCCTGTAACTCACTTATGCGTCTGGCAGAAGTGATGGCCACCAAGAAAACAGTTTTCCAAGTCACGTACTTAAGCTCTGCTGAGGACAAAGACTCAAAAGGGGGTTGCATAAGCTGAGCAATGCAAACATTAAGGTCCCAAGCAGGGGCAGGGTCCCTGAAGGGAGGATTGGTATGAAGCAATCCCTTGAAAAATTTAGAAAATACAGGATGAGCTGAAAGGGAAGAGTGTTTGCCTGCTGAAAGGAAGGCAGAGACAGCTGCCAGATGCACTTTTAGTGTAGCTGGTCTGTGACCCAAGCTATTAAGGTGAACCACGTAGTCCAGGACTGTGGGAAGGCCAGCAGACTCTGGAGAAATGTGCTTGCCAGAGCACCATATAGAGAATCTTTTCCACTTAGAGTTGTAAGTGTTTCTGGTGGAAGGTTTACGAGAAGCCTTCAAGATATCCAGAACACCTTGAGAGAGGTGTAAGTCAGCAAACTCTAATTCTTCAAGTGCCATGCCTTGAGGTTGAGAGATTTGAATTCGGATACCAAACCCTCTCCTGAGCACGTTAACAGGTTGTAATTCCTGGGAAGAGACAGGGGAAGGTGGACTGCAAGGACAACAAGAGAGGGTACCAGGGCTGTCTGGCCCAGTCTGGAGCAATCAGAATCACCTTGCAGGGTTGAGACCTGATTTTGACTAACACCTTGAACAGGAGAGGGAAGGGGGGAAAGGCATACAGGTACTTCCCCTCCCAATTGAGAACTAGGGCATCCAGGGGGACTGAGCCCAACACTGGGGGCCTGCAGCAATAGAGAGGGAGTTGGTGATTGTCTGGGGCTGCAAAAAGATCCATCTCTGGAGTGCCCCATCTGGAGAAAATCACCTTCAGACCTAGGGGATCCAGGGACCATTCGTGATGGCCTTGAGATATCCTGCTGAAAGCATCTGCCAGGACATTGTCTTTGCCTGGGAGGTGTACTGCTGTAAGAGAGGTGTTCCGGGAATAGGCCAGGGACCTTAACTTCATTGCCTCTGTGCACAAGGCCGTAGACAGAGTGCCCCCTTGCTTGTTGATATACCACATTGTGGTGGTATTGTCTGTCCTGATCTGAACTACTTTGTTCTGAACAGACCTGGAAAAAGCTTGAAGTGCTAGAAACACTGCTCTGAGTTCTAACAGACTGATGTGAAGCAGAGATTCCTGAGGAGACCACAACCCTTGGGTGGTCAGGTCCCCCAAGTGGGCTCCCCAGCCCAAGAGGGAGGCATCTGTAGTAAGGATTAGAGAATGAGACTGAGTGACAAAAGGAACTCCCTGTCTTAGATTGTCCTGATCCTGCCACCACTGTAATGCCTGGATCAGGGTTCGAGTCACTGGAATCAGTTTGGTCAGAGGGTCCTTTTTCTGAGATCAAAAGGCTCTCAAGTGGAACTGAATGTCCCTCATCTAAAATCTTGCTCCCTGAACCACTGCTGTAGAAGCAGCCATGTGCCCCAGGAGCTGCAGAAAATGCCTTGCTGGTTGAGACACCTGGAGGCTGAATGAAGAGGCCAGTGAAATCAGGGTCCTTGCCCTGTCTATGGGAAGAAGGCTCTTGCCCTTACTGTGTCTAGCTCTGCGCCTATGAAGGTGAGGAGCTGTACAGGCTCTAGAACTGACTTTGAAAGATTCAGAGGGAAACCTAGAGAAGTGAGCAGTTGCTGAGTTATCTGTAGGTGTAACCTGACTTGGTCTGGAGACTGGCCTACTATGAGCCAGTCGTCCAGGTATGGAAAGATGGAGATCCTTTTTCTTCTTAGGAAGGCAACTACTACTGCCAGGCATTTTGTGAACACCCTTGGAGCAGAGGTTAGGCCGAAGGGCATTGCTCTGAATTGGTAATGGCCTGAGGGCAGCTCGAACTTGAGGTATTTTCGGTGGGAGCTTCTGATGAGAATATGGAAATAGGCATCCTTGAGGTCCAGGGAGACTAGCCAGTCCCCTGACCTTAGAGAGGGTAGAATCATTCCCAGAGTCACCATTTTGAACTTTGGCTTTAAAAGGTGCTTGTTTAAATATCTGAGGTCCACGATGGGCCGCCATTCTCCTCTCTTTTTGGGGGTTAGGAAGTCCCTGGAGTACAATCCTTTCCCTTTGTGTAGGGGTGGAACCCTCTCTATGGCTCTCAGAGCCAAGAGGGAAGAGACCTCTTCCTCTAGGGCAAGTGCCTCTGAGGAATTTGCAGGTGGAAAGGATCTGGTTCTCATCTTTGGAAATTTTTTGAAGCTGAGAACCAGTCCTTGGCTTACTACTTCCAGGACCCCATTTGTCTGATGTTAAAGACATCCAGTCCTGGACAAAGTAAGCCAGCCTGCCCCTTACAGGTGGTGGAGAATTGGCCCTGGCAATCCCATCAGGGTGCCTGTTTGGCAGGGGCCTTAGGCTGCGGGGTAGAAGCAGGCCTGCTTGCACCCTGTCTGCCTCTCCCTCTGAAGAACCCACTCTGAGCATAAGCAGAAGAGGAGGCCTGGGCTTGGTAGAAAGGCCTATGAAAAGGCCTGCCCCTGGAATGCTGCCTCTGAGGAGTGGCTTGCCTTTCCTTGGCCTGAGCACTCCTATAGGTGGTCCTGTATTCATCCATTTTCTTCATGTAATTCTCTGTTTGCTCCCCAAACAAAGAATTACCTACAATAGGAAAATCCATGGCCTTAGTCTGGGTATCCTGAGACAGGCTAGCACATCTGAGCCAAGCCATCCTACGAAGGGCCACAGATGTAGCCATGACTCTAGATGAAACATCATTGGAGTCCACTGCAGAATGGAATTGCACCTTGGATGCCTCAATACCATCCGCAGCAACCTGCTCCAGCTGCTTGGTAAGCTGTCCAGGGACCTGTTTAGCTAAAGCCATTACAGTGTCCCATCTAGATTTCTGATATCTAGCTGTATAGGCCATATGATTAGCCTGCCTGAGTCCCAAGGATGCTGCCATGTACTGCTTTTTGCCATGGCATCAATCCTCCTGGAGTCCTTATCTGGGGGGTGTGAAGCCAAGGGTATATTTGCCTTATCCCAGGCAGCAGCCTGCACTACCCCAACATGGCTGCATTGCTGGGTAAGGAACTCCGTATCTGAGCCTGAGAGAGTATACCTCTTGTCCATTCTCTTATCCACAGGAGGTACAGAATTAGGAGTCTTTAAAATGTTCATTGTGTGTTTCCCAAAGGACTTATGAAGGGGAATAGACAGCCTCCTGCACTCTGGGATATCCATTTCAACATAGTCAGGCTCCTCCTGGTCATCCACAGCTTCTTCCATAGGAAGCTGCAGAGTTTCAGCCACTTTTTTGTAGAACATAAAATGGGAAGGGGACTCAAAGCCTAGGAGGAGAAACCCCTGAAGGTCTGTCTGGGGAGATGTCCGGGTCAATAGGCACATCCAGACTTTCCTAATCACCATCACTATCCTCATATTCTCCCTCCTCCTCCGGTTCATAGAAATCTTCCAAATTATAATCTGGAACCGGGGGAACCGACCAAACCGAGCCCCTTCCTGATGGTGCCGGTTCGGTCGGAACCGGGGTCAGCGACTGAACAATCCTTATCGCTTTGGCTATTTCATCAGCGGTCGGAGAAAGAATTTGTGGATCCACACCGGCTGATTTATCCCTTCTTTTTCCTTTAACCGGAACCGGCTCCTCGGAGTCGGTTTTCCTTTTGGCCGAAGAAGTTTCGCCCTAGTCAGAGGGCACTCCTGGTTCGGTTGGAAACGAACCGGGCTGGCCATCTGGGTCAGTGGACTTCTTGGCCTCTCTTTCCCTGAGCCTACCAACTCTCTTTTCCAGGGTAGCTGCAGGGAAATTCTTGCAAATCTGGCAGTCTGAATCGAGGTGGTCAAACCCCTGACAATAAACACAGGTGGTGTGGGGATCAGCCTTAGCAAAGACTTCCCCACACACACTACAGTGTTGAAACCCAGTGGGCCCGGTTTTTCTTTTGGGTTTCTCAGACATGGCAAGTCCTAACAACAACTTACCCTTTTTTCCGCAATCCGCCAGGCAAGACACCCTTATCGGTTCCTGACTGTGTTACGGGCCATGGAAAAAAACGTAATGAAAACCGTTCTTTTTTTTAGCACCGATAAGGACCGGTTACCACACTCTAAAAGTAGAATAAACTTTTTTTTAAAACAACCTGATCGGTTCAAACCGAACCGATCCCACACGTCTACAAGTTCCACACAGAAGAACAAGGAAAAATAACCTATCTAGTACTCATGACACAAACAGAGTCTGAACCGACAGGTAAACGATTAAATTCAGTCGAAAACCGAGAAAAATGGTACTTTAACCAACAACTTGAACCGAGCAAAGGAGAAATCTCCGGAGTGACTGTTCAGTGAGGCGGAGTAAAGAATCTGACGGTTTAATTTCAAACAGCAGCAGACAGAGTCTCAACCGAGCTCGAGCTCAGCGTTCCATGCCTGGCATGGAAAATTAACTCTTTCATCTCCGGGGCAGTTCGAAGGTTGGACCTCACTGCAATAGGTCAGAATACAGCAAGACTTCATGTTGTTTGAAACAGCTGGCGAACCTCTCCTTGAATTTCCGCCATCCTCTCCTTATAATAGGAGAGAGCACGTCTGAGGTCCAGAGTATGGAGCCTGTACTCGGCGTCCGAGGTATAATTAGGGTAATATACTGGCAGAGTCAACACCTGGTTAAGGTGAAACTCTGACACCACCTTCGGAAGGAATTTCGGGTGGGGGCGCAGGACAACTTTGTCCCTGTGAAAGACCAGATTACGGGAGTCCACTGAGAGCGCCACTGTCCTTCTGGCTGACGTGATAGCCACCAGGAAGGCAGTCTTCCATGACAAGTGAGAGAGTTCACACTTGTGCATGGGTTTGAATGGCTTGCCCATGAGCTTTGCCAAAACCAGCAAAAGATCCCACGGAGGTGGAGGTTCACGCACCGGAAGGGATATGTGATCCAGGCCTTTGAAAAAATGCCCGACCACCGTCTCCTATGCCAAAGTCGACTGACCGGCATGCGCCCGGTAAGCAGAGATGGCTGCCAGGTGCACCCTAAGGGTCGATGACCAAAGACCCCCTTTGGAGAGAGACCAAAGGTAGTCTAAAATGTTAGCCACAGGGCAGGATAAGGGGTCCAGACTCTTACCCCGACACCAAATGGAAAACCTTTTCCATTTGAAGGCATAACATTTCCTGGTCGATTCCTTTCGAGATGCCTCCACCACAGTGTAGTTATCCTCGGAAAGACCCAGAGCCTGGAACTCTAGCCGCTCAGGAACCAGGCTGTGAGGTGCAGGGATTGAAGGCCCGAGTGGAATACCTTCCCCTGGTTCAATGATATCAGGTCCGGGCATGTACAAAGCCACTCTGGGGCCCTGCAGCTTAAGCTGAGGAGATCTGGATACCAGAACTGGCGGGGCCAATCTGGGGCTACCAGAATCACCTTCGCCTTGTCCCTCCTCACCTTCGGTAACACCTTGTGGACCAAGGGAAATGGAGGGAAGGCGTAAAAGAGACCTGGGGTCCACAGCCTCGAGAAGGCATCCCCCTGCAGCGAGTCCTGCTGAGGGGGTGGGCATGGTACAGCCTCAGCTTGCTGTTCTCCCTGGAGGCAAACAGGTCCACCAATGGTTTGCCCCAACGGGAGAACACACTGTAAGCTACCTCTGGATGGAGAGACCACTCGTGGGATGTCTGGCCTATGCAGCTGAGAGCATCCGCCAGTTGGTTCGAGACTCCTGCCACATGGATGGCAAGGAGATCCGCCTCCAACTGGCTGACAAAGGTCCAGATCCGGAGCGCCTCCTTGCATAGCAGACGGTAGTGCGTGCCGCCCTGTTTGCTGAGGTAGTACATGGTCGTGGTATTGTCCGTCTGGACTTGAACCACTTGACCCCAGAGCTGAGAAGTGAAAGCTGACAGTGCCAGTCTGACTGTTCTGAGCTCCAACAGGTTGATGCGGCAACGGGACTCCTCGGGGTCCCAGAACCCGTGGGCTCTGTGGTTCCCCCATGTGGGCTCCCCAGCCTATGAGAGAGGCATCGGTCGTGAGGACGACCATCGGCTTGGGGCGGACAAATGGGATCCCTTTCCACAGATGACTTGGGACAGTCCACCACTGGAGAACGTCCCACATCCTCTGGGTGACAGTGACCAGCTGGTCGAAAAGACCCCGACGCTGAGACCTCTGAGCAGCCAGCTCCCATTGGAGGGGGCGCAAGAGCAATCTGGCCCAACGGACCACTGAGGTGCATGCCGCCATGTACACCAGAAGGCGCAGGAAGTCCCAGGCAGGGTGCAAGTGCCCAACCAGAAATGACTGGGCAAAGGAGGAAAGAACCTCCGCCCTGTCCGCCGGAAGCCGAGCTCTGGCTTGACGAGAGTCGAGCTCTGCCCCGATAAAGCCCATCACCCGAGAGGGCATGAGTTCTGACTTGGCCTCGTTGATCAGGAGGCCTAGATGGGAACAGGTTCGGAGGGCTAGGTGCCTGGACCTTTCCACCTCCTGCAGGGAGGCACCTGCCAGGAGCCAATCGTCGAGGTAGGGGTATATGCGAACCCCTTAACGACACAGATGGGATGCCACCACTGCAATGCATTTGGTGAAGACCCGTGGGGGCGAAGACAGGCCGAACAGCATGGCTTGGAACTCGTACAGGGTCCCTTCGACCCTGAAGCGGAGGAACCGCTGGTGGGACGGACGGATTGGGATGTGAAAGAACGCGTCCTGTAGATCTAGTGAACAGAACCACATGTTTCGCTCCAGGGATGGTATGATCTGGTTCAGAGTTACCATCCGGAAGGTGTGAGACCTGAGATATTGATTCAGGTCGTGGAGATCTAGGATGGGGCGCCAACCCCCCGTCCACTTGGGCACCAGGAAATACCTGGACACGAAGCCTGGGTCCGTAGGAGGACCCGGCACTGGAGCTACCGCCTCTTTGCAGAGAAGCTGAGCAATGTCGACCCGAAGGGCTGACTGAGCATCAACCGAGATCCCTTCCTCCCGTGGGGCACAGGCTCGAACTCTAGAGGCAGTCCCTGACCGACCACTTCCAGAACCCACCTGTCCGAAGTGATACCGGACCAGGCGGAAAGAAAGTGGCGGAGCCAGCCCCCCACGGGAGGACCCAGAACTGGTGTGACAGGTGTAGGGGAGGCCACCACTGACCTGTCACTGTGCAGGCTTTGAGGAAGAGGAGGCTCCTGGACCAGCACCTCGGCCTCCTTTGCGGGGCTGTTGGGGACCCTGCTTGGGCCTAGGGCACCAACCTTGAGCCTGCTGTTGCTGCTGACCTCCCTGGAAGGAGGGCTGTCTAACCGCAGGGGAAGAGTGCCGAAAAGGCTGCTTCTTGTCCAAAGAACTCTTGGCAGAGGTGGCATCTAAGGTGGCATTAGACTGCTCAATGCGCTGGAGATGACCTGCCACTCCTGGACCGAAGAGGTCGGTGCCAAGGAAGGGCACGTCAGCTAACTTGTACTGAGTATCTGCTGGAAAGGAGGATAATCTCAGCCAGGCCCTGCGGCGAGTGGCCACTGCGGCAGCTAGTGAACGGGCACAGGAATCTCCAATGTCCAGAGCCTTCTGGAGCTGCTGTTTTGCAACAGCACGGCCCTGGTCACGGACCTGCTTGACCGTGGTCTGCATGTCTGCTGGGAGATGAGGGAGGACTTCAAGTGACCCCAGTAGGGCGTGAGAGAAGTGTGCCATAATCACTGCCGAGCTGGCCTGATGAAGGCCCAAGGATGAGGCCGCATAGATGTTCTGGGCAGAGTGGTCCATATTTTTGGACTCCTTGTCCGGAGGGCGGTCAGTATCCGAAGAGCTACCTGTGCGCCGAAACACTGAGGCAGTCACAAGGCTCTTGGCCGAGCAATGCTCAGTGAAGCCCGACAAGGACCCCATGGGTACTGTGTACTTGCGAGCCATATGGGCAGACGGAGCCGGGCAAGAGGCAGGGTGCTGCCACAGCTCAACGGCCAGGCCAATAATGGCTTCGGCCACCGGAAAGGCCTCCATCGGGGTAACCCCCCTCTTAAGGATATCCGTGAAAGGATATTCCGCCTTCTTTTGTATAGGCTGCAATGGCATACACTACCGGTCAAAAGTTTTAGAACACCCCCAATTTTCCAGTTTTTATTGAAATTTCCGCAGGTTAATGTCTCAATGTACTCTGAAATTAAAGCATAGAACAAATAAACAATTGGAGATAAAAAAGAAATCATAGAATAATTTTGTTTAACAAAATTTAATCTAAATTTTTGACTCATCAAAGTAGCCACCTTTTGCAGATATACTGTAACACGCCTGAACACACTCGTGGCATTCTTCCTACAATGGACATCAAATATTGTTGGAAGTTCTTCCCAACACTGTTGCAGAAGTTCCCACAAATGTGCTGCACTTGTAGGTTGCTTTGCTTTCACCCTTCTGTCCAGTTCATCCCAAACCAGCTCGATGGGGTTTAAGTCTGGAGACTGTGCTGGCCATTCCATGATTTGAAGCCTACCGTCTTGTTCTTTTCCTCGAAGGTAGTTCTTACATAGCCTGGAGGTATGTTTTGGGTCATTATCTTGCTGTAGGATGAACCCCTGACCAACTAGGCGTAGACCAGAGGGTATTGCATGGCGCTGCAAAATGCTGTGGTAGCCCTTTTGGTTCAGGGTGCCAGTCACTCTGTGCTGTTGTCCTGTGAGCCGCCTATCACGCAAGCTGTTGACTCTCAGAAACTTGTCTTCTGATTCTGTTGTGGCTTTGGGTCTGCCAGACCTCTTCCTGTCAGAGTTTCCTCCAGTTTCCAAGTGCCTTTTGATGGTGTAGGAAACTGTACTCACTGACACCTTGGCTTTCTTTGCAATTTCTCTAAAGCAGTTTTTGCTTACCTAATCTTTTTTTTTTTTTAACCTCTAGCAGTTTACCGCTTACCTTTGTACCATTTCAGGTTATTCACTGGACTTGAATTGCTTAAATTTCAATAAATACTGGAAAATAGGGGTGTTCTAAAACTTTTGACCAGTAGTGTACCCGTGGACTCAGCAACGAGTCGAAGGATGCCCTGGAAGGCAGAAGGATCTTCCTCCAGGCCTGTCACTGACAACTCATCATCAGAGTGTGAGTGAAGACCAGTAGTATCCGAGTCCGAGGAGTCGGGATACAGGGGTCTCCCGCCTATGTCCCCTTTGATGCGCCTAGGGCAATCAGGAGTAACAGTTATGGACAGCCTACGGGGCAAGCCCGCATCTGTCCGATCCTCCTGAGAGGGAACCCCTCCCTGAGGCTGCTTAGGTGGTGGTTCCACCAAAACTGGTGAGGAGACTGGAACAGGCCGACCAGAAATGCGTGCCGGTCCCACCGGAGGGAGAACCGGAGTCCTCAGTACCGAGGGAGATGGCGTCGGCTGGGGCCAAGTAATGGCCGGTGCAGCTGGAGTGGACGGCTTTTGACTGGTCAAAAGCAGCTGCTGCCGCATGAGGTCCTCATAACGTCGACGGAGCTTCCGTCTAAGTCTCTCCTCGTGCGAGGAGGATGAGGAACAGCGGCGGCACCTCTTCCGGGAGTGTATATGACCCTTTTTCATCTTTCGACCGACGGGGTCCTACTGCTCGATCGAGACCGACGGCGTCGGCTCGGTCAATTGGGAGAAGCCAGATCCGGCTAAAACCGAGGAACCGGCTCTTGTCCCTCGATCAGGATACCCGAAGGATGGGTCTCCTCATCGGGGAAGTAAAGGATGGGAGTCCTCTCCAATGAGTCGTTGACAGGAGTCGGCGACAATGGCTCGAGAGAAATCTCGGCCAGTTCTGCCGTATCCTCGGCTTCGGTGCCTTGGCCTGACGGAAGGTCTGAGAAGCCGGCAGCCGAGGAAGTGATCTCGACCGAGGCCGAGACCGCCTGATCCTGAGTATCAGACCGCTCTTGGTCCCAGGAACGTCTTCTTCGACTAGAAAGAAGAGGATTTGGGGTCCTTGTCCTTTTTCTTGGAGCGGGAGGAATGCGAGCTTGAAGGCGCCTCACCCTTGGTAGGGAGAGACTGGCACAACTACCAAAAGGACCCCGTAAAAGGTGGAGCCCAGGTTGAGCGGGATGAAAAAACTACAGTTGGCCGAAGCTTGGGCAGCTTCCTCCTCGAAAGCCGCCATCTGTTCGAGCTGCTCGGCGGATCCTGTGGCCGTGGAAACTGCCCACCTGGCCGCCTTCGATTTCACCGGTGGATTGCTAAGCTCCAGTCTCCCCAGCTGTAGGTGCGCCTTGCAGTCATCTAGGACATTGGGATGGAAGGCCAAACAGATGGTGCAAGCCGAGGTATCATGCACAGCGCCTAAGCAATAAACGCACGAGAGGTGGGGATCGGTGCAAGACATTTTCTGTCTGCAAGGACACCGGCGAAACCTGGGGGACGACTTGTCCTCCATGTCCAAAGCGCTCAGATCAGAGTCGTAAACTCTGACGAGTTTTAGAGAGAGTAAATACGGCGAAAACTGTCGATGAGACTCCAGGGCCTACAGTACTTGAAAAGTAGCACGAGGGAACCTGTATCTTCTAGCGGAAAGGAAGATCTGGCATCATGGGGCGGAGCAGAGGCATACACCACCCGGGTGGGTGAGAGGAGCCAGCTTGAAGACTTCCAGCAAGATTTAAAGGGGAAAGGGACATGCCAGACAGTGTGGATGAACAACATATCCACACTCCTAGAACTGAATTTAATCAGTGTGGCTTTTAAAAAATCCCATTGCAGACGATCAAATGCCTTCTCAGCATCGATTGATATAGTGATCTGTTGTTTTTTGTGATTTTTACCTGATTGCAGGATGTTTAAGCAACATCGTATATTATCTTGGATGCGCCTGTTCGGAACAAAACTGGTTTGATCTGGGTGCATCAGTTTCGGCAGGAATTTGTTCAACCTAGAGGCCAAGATTTTAGTGAATATCTTTGAATCCACATTCAATAGGGATATGGGACGATAGGAAGAACAGATCTCTGGTGGTTTGCCCTCCTTTGGTGTCACTGCAATTATGGTGCTGCGCCACGATTGTGGCAGATCATTTTTCTCCTTACAGGCAGTAAATAGGTGGCACAGAACAGGGCTTAGAGATGTGCTACAAGTCTGATAAAATTCTGAATTAAATCCATCAGGGCCTGGTGTTTTACCGTTTTTTTTTTTTTTTTAAGTTTTGTATGGTTTGTTTCATCTCCTGCTCGGTGATGGGAGCTTCCAGTTGTGCCCTATTGGTTTTGCTTAGCTGTGGAAGCTGTAGCTGAGAGAGAAATTCCCTGATTTTTTCTTGAGGGTTTATATCTATTTTCTCTGAGGCATACAGGCTGGCATAATATTTTTGAAAGGTTCCTGCTATTTTTTTAGGGGTATAGTTATTGACTGTTTGACCATTTTCTTGGGTGCAAATATATTTAACTATCTGTCTGCCTGTGCTTTCCGTAGTCTAAAGGCAAGTAGCCTACCTGCTTTGTTTCTGTGTTGATAGCAGGACTGCTTTAAATATCTAAGCTTCCCTTCTATTTGGGTGTCTAGGAGGGCTTGTAGTTCTTTTCTGGTTTGTTCCATTTGTTGCCAGTCAAGACGTGACCCTTCCTTTTTATGTTTTATTTCTAACTGTTGCAGTTGTTGTTCCAATTTTAACTGTACTGCTTTTCGGTTTTTTTTGAGGTGGGAGGAGTAAGCTATAATCTGACTCCGTAGTACCGCCTTCAGGCTATCCCAATACCACTTAATTCCTGTGTGTTGTACTTTGTCAGTCTCTTTAAACTCTTGTATAGCTGACTATTAATTTAACAAATTCCTCTTTGCCAAGAAGTGAAGTGTGCATTCTCCATAGAGTGTCTCTCTCTCTCCCACTCTCCCAATGGTAAATCTAAAACAACTGCCGCATGGTCAGATACTAACTTGGGCTGTATAGAGCAATTTTTAACTTTGTATATATCTGCCCGACTACATAGAAAGTCAATCCTTGAGTAAGATTGTTTTGGGTTGGAATAAAATATATAGTCCCTGCCCGTTGGGTTATGTTCCCTCCATATATCGATCAGAGCCAACTCTTGCATATTTGCTCCGACTATCCTATTCATATTCTTGTTAACAGAGGAGATTTGTGAGGACCTGTCTTGATGGAGAAATCACGCAGTTGAAATCCCTGCCCATCACTACCATCCCTTCCCCCAGCCCTGAGATTTTCTGGAAAACATTTCCATAAAAGGACTGATCATCCTTATTCGGACCATATACACTGATCAGATGCATCTTTTGAGAGTGTGTTTGTCCTGAAAGTGAAACAAATCTACCATCTGGGGTGCAGTCTTCTGCAATAATATATATATATATATATATATATATATATATATATATATATACTATATATATATATATATCTATATCTATATACACACACACACTTTCTTTTTTTTTTTTAAGGAGTATTGCTGTGCCCGCCTTCTTGCTCCGTGGGTGTGAGGACCCTACCGCTGTGCCAACCCAGGATCGTACCAACTTCTGATCTTCCACCTGAGATAATCTAGTTTCCTGCAAGAAGCAAACATCTGCATTAAAATTTTTAAGATAATGAAGAATTTTAGTACGTTTAGCGGGCGAGTTTGAGCCTTGTACATTGAGTGAGATCACTTTAATATGACTCATCTTATAACTCAAGAGAATTTTGCTTACTTACTTCCATAGTTTTTCCCCTTAATATAAACGTAAATCTTTTACTTCTACTCAGTAAAGGTATGTCCATCCCTTTTCTTATCATTTGCTTTATCTTCTCATGCCTTACACAGCTCATCCATTCATTAGAAACACTCCATTCATTAGAAACAATGGGCACAACAGGTGCCAACATAACTGTTTAACATTTTAACTAGTTTTTTTATTAATATCTACAGATAAAAAACAATTGTACTTACCAAATTTGGAACCGAAGAGAAAAAAAAAAGGGGAATGGGGTACTTGCAAGTGAGTGAGAAAAAGAAACAAAGAGGACCAGAGAATTAGAGAAAGGAAGAATTGCCCACAGACGTAGGCAAACGCTCCCCTCTCCTTGTCAGATCTCACCCCTAGCTTTGAGAGGGTGATCGAAACGAAATTTCAAAAATTTTAACTTGTGTCCTTCCAAGGCGAAAGTCCGTGAAAACACGGATCTGATAGCAAACGCTATAGTACCTGTTGATCTAAACAGGTCTGACTTTAAAAAGTCAGTGTGAACCGTACGTCACCTTGTCTACCATGATCCGCGTGGTAGAGGCTGGCCTAGTACACAGTATTAGGGCCTGCGACTGTGGTCTAGGAGCTAGGAAACACTGCTCGTCTATTTTGCCATCCGATTCTCTAAATCTGCTAAGGCAGTTACAAAGAAGTCTTACCCTGCAGTATACAACTACGTTTCTCCCCAGGAGATCTATTTTCCCTCAGAAATCTAGCAGTGCAAAGGAGGAATGGAGAAAGAGGGGAAAACATACGAGAGCGTCAAGTTTACACATTAACACATCCATCCTCCCACCCCCCCCACTCCAAACATCAAATGATTATTATTCAGTTATATATTTTATCTTCTCCAAGTCTTAAAATGTTAAGTCTGCTGGGGTGCCATTGTTAAGCAAATCGCCATAATGTCTAAACGTTTGGCCTAGTTAGTGATATGACCTACTCGTGTCATTAAGGGTGCGACTATACCTGGCACCTTCATGATCCGGTGAAATTAGTAATTGCTGACGATCCTGGCTTCACTACAGGGACCTCTGTTTCTCTCTCGAATATATCTCTCAGATCAGCTCCTAAATGTGAAGGCCAGGAGATTGCAGTTTGTTGATTGCACCGCGGTCGTCCCACTCGTTGACATGCAATTCTCGTGATATCCCTCTCTAGGGCCTCCGAATGCATTTCAGGGACAGGGATCCCCAGGTTTCATAGTGTAGATGATGCCTCGAACAAAGACTCGAACAGCCATGGACCCTCTTTGATAAGGACCCTCAGACATGCTGGGTACTGCAGCTGTATTCTTACATTCCAGACTGTCTGGAGGATTAGTTGGCGATCTCTGTAGTTAAGCATTTTAATTATTATTGAGCGGGGCTTGACGTTTTGTTCCTTGGGCTTTGGAAGAAACGACCTGTGTGCTCTTTCATCAATCGGAGGTGTGGCTGAATCTAGTTTCAGCACTGACTGAAGGATGTGGTGTATAAAGTCCTCCATTGTGGGGAACGAATCTCCCATGCTTTCTGGCACCCCGTAAATTCGAAAATTATTACGCTGTGCTCTGTTCTCTTGGTCGTCTAATTTTGCTTGCAGTTCGCGCTCTCTCATCAATAAGTAAAGGATGGCCCGGTCTTGTTGGCTTGAGGAGTCTGCCAGGGAGCCTATTACTTGTTCCGAAGCAGTAGTTCTCTTATCAATCTTACGGAGATCCGCACGTGCATCAGCCATCGAGGATTCCACCCGATGCAAGGCCTTAATAATCCCATCGAGCTTGGCCATAACTGTATGTGGATCCAGTAGTTCCAGACTTTCCTCTGAGTCGGCCAAGCTCGCCATAGGAGAAGCTGGTCGAGAGTTCAGTTGCGGGCCTTGTCCTTTTTCCGTGTTCATCATGGCTTTTATTTTTGCAGCTTGGGAGCTCTTTCCTTTAATTTTAGACGTCGCCATCGTTCAGGTGTTGGATTTGGTTGTTAAATTTGGCGGATGGCTGCTTTTCTTTCTTTTTAATATATTTTATGGAGCGGCTGTTCCCTGAGCACGACTATGCAGCCATGCAGTTGGTGACGTCACCGGAAGTCCACCAACAAATGAACTTTTAAAGAGGAATAAGAGCCCAGAATCTGAAAGATGAAGCAGATACTCCATTAACTGTGGGGCTGAACAGGTAAAGGGGTCCCAACCCTTGGAGGTTGCCCAAATAGAAAAATGTTTCTACTTCATAGTGTAAGTGGATCTCGTGGAAGGCTTCTGGGCCTCCATGATAGCCTGAACGACTCTCAAAGAGACCCCGAAGCAGGAAATCACTATGTCTGCAGGAGCCAGGCATGGAGATGCAGGGTCCTGAGCCCCGGATGCAATAGCCGACCCTTGTCCTGGGTTAACAGGCTGTGCTTTAATGGAAGTGGAACTGGGGGTTCCCTGGACAAGTGAAGAAGTAAAAACCATATTTGTCTGGGCCAGGGAGGAGCAATCAGAATCATCTGAGCTCGCTCTGTCTGAAGCTTGAGGAGCACCCACTGAAGAATGGGAAATGGTGGGAAAGGCGTATAAGAATCTCCCTGTCCAAGAGAGAGGCAACGTGTCGTGCCAAAAAGCACCAGGCTCTGGAATGAGCGAGCAGAAGCTGGGAAACTGTGTGTTGGATGGGGAGGCGAATAGGCAGAGCTCCGGTTGCCCCCATTTCTGGAATACTGACTCCGCCATGTCCTGATCTAGTTCCCATTCGTGGGTGAGGGTGAACGATCTGCTTAAGCTGTCGGCAACGACGTTTTCCACTTCTGGGACATGCACAGCTGTGAGAGACAGGTCGTGCAGGACTGCCCAGTTCCATACTTTCATCGCTTCCCTGCAAAGGGGGTAGGAGCGAGTGCCTCTCTGCTTGTTGACGTACCAGACAACCGTAGTGTTGTTTATCTGAATGAGCAAAAGTCCCTTGGGAAGTACGGTCAGGAATGCTTGGAGAGTGTACAGTACCGCTCTCACCTCCAGGATGTTGATGTGCAAGGACATCTCTGACCGGGACCAAAGCCACTGTATGATGGTCCCCCATGTGAGCCCCCCATCCCAGATTGGAGGTGTCCGTGGTGAGGACTGCAGAGGGGACTGGACCCGGAAACGGTAGGCCCAAGGAGAGGTTAGTAGGATCCTGCTACCACAATAGGTCCCTCTGAAGTGCAGAGGAGATGAGGACCAGCTGATCCTGAAGCAGATTCCACTGAACCCTGAGGGACAACAGAAATTCTCATGTGAAGCCTCACCAGGGGAACCGTGGAGATAGAGGCTGCCATCAAGCCAAGAAGATGGAGGACTTCTCTGGCTGGTAAATTCCTGGAAGAGGCGACCAAGGTGGCCTGTTCCACAAGAGCATCCCTCCGATCTGGAGGGAGGAAAGCTCTGCCCTGAACTGTATCCAGAATAGCTCCAATAAACTGAAGCCGTTGCAAAGGAGTCAGGGATGACTTGGGGACATTGACTGTAATAACCAGTCTGGAAAATAGGTCCAGGGTAATCTTGAGGGCCTCCGAAAGGGACTCGGTGGATGGAGCTGAAATCAGCCAATCGTCCTGGTAAGGGAATACTGCAACACCCTGGCATCTCAGGGATGCACCCACCACTGCTAGGCACTTGGTGAAAATCCTGGGTGCTGAGGAAAGGCTAAAGAGGAGAGCTTTGAATTGACAGTGTTTCCCTTGGAAGGTAAACTGCAGGAAGCAGCGGTGACTCTGCAAGATCGGGATGTGCAGGTTAGCATCCTGCATGTCCAGAGTGCACAGCCAGTGACTCTCCTGCAGCAGGGGTAAGAGGCTCTGGAGAGTTATCATCCTGAACTTTTTGTACTCGACAAACAGGTTCAACCTGCTGAGGTCAAGAAGGGGTCTCAGGTCGCCTGTCTTTTTTGGAACCAGGAATAAATGGGAGTAAAACCCCATGCCCACTTTGCCAAAGAGGGACCAGCTTTATTGCTTCTTTTAGCAAGATAGCTTGAACTTCCTCCCTTACTAGAAGTACCTGGTCGAGAGTAGGCAGACCTTCGAGGAGAAGATTGTGGAGGAACTTACAGAAACTCTAGAGTGTGTCCTAAGGACACTGACTGCAGGAACCATTTGTCAGAGATGATGCTCTGCCACTCCTGTGCGTGGTGGACAATCTCCCCCCCCCCCCGGCTCCTCTTCCAGAACTGGAGGAGGGGGTGTGGCTAGGGAGTCAAGAGGTGGCGGGTTGGGCTGGAGGAGGTCCTCTAGATAGACGCTGGGTTTTGGAGGCAGGTGGTGTCAAAACCATTCCCGTGGCCTTAAGCTTACCCTGTTGAAACTGGGCAAGGCATCGTTGCTGCCTCCAGGTCCATCTCCGAAAGGGCTGCTGGGGCTGGCTGCCCAAACGGTACATGGACCTCACAGACGGAAGAGCCTGACCTTGTTCTTGAAGGTCTGTGATGATGTCCTTGGCGTCCCCACCAAAAAAGCACAGAGCCCTGAAAGGGGGCGTCCTGACTGGCGACTGGACCTCGTTGGCAAGGCTTGAAATGCGGAGCCAGGCGTGCCGCCGAACGGAAATGGCAGTTGCCGAGGTTTGTGCCACCGAATCGACAGAGTCATAGGTGGCCTGAAGAGCATGCAGACAAGAAACATGGGATATCCTGGGCAAGCTCCTCCTTGAGATCCGAATCTGGCATAGACTGGATCCAGTCATCCAGCCTGGCTAGGGTGGCCTTTTGGTGGGACACCATATGGGCTATGTAGTTCAGGGACCTCAACGCACACATAGCCGAGGAAAACACCTTTTCCCCCGAATTGGTCAAACTGCTTCGACTGTCAGGAGGAGGAGAAGTACTCATTTGCTTAGCAGCAGAACAACAGTCCTGAGCAGCAGAAATGACAAGAGTCCGCCTTGGGCTGCCCGGACAAAAAAGGGGCCTCCATAGGTGCCCGGTAAGTCCGGTCCACTCTCTTAGGGACGGCCAGGATGGAGTGGGGCAGCTGCCAGATAGTCGAGGTGAGGTCTTGGTGAGGTCCAATCTATGGAGGAACTGGGATCAGGGACAAAGACTCCAGGTCCTGATGTTTGGTGAGCCTCTGTGGCACTGGATCCTGTTCCTCTGACTCCCACTCACAGTACTTTTGGATGGACCTCAGAAGGTCAGAGAAAGAAGGCTCCTCCGGAGAGGATTTGGGAGACACCTTCCCTGGGACCGGCGATTCTGTGCGGGTAGATTCATCTGACAATTCTGCTCCCCCCCCCCAGTCCAGATCATTCCCTGCACTAATATCTGGAAAAGAAATATTTGAGATTGCCGTACCCCGAACGCGGACCGTGTCGAGAGAGAGTCCATGGGGGAAATCGGACCTGGGACAGGGAGGAGGAGGAAGCCTACTCTCCAGGTCCATAACCAGCTCAGCCCTCACCTCTTTCCACCAGGACTGGATGACTGCCCTAACACCCAGTTGTGGTGCCGGAGAGGAGGTGGAGGGGGTGGCAGAGGGGAAGGGGTATGCATAGGAAGGCAAAGAATACCCGTGATACCCTTGTGGAGGATAATCCGGGAACGGGTTGTAACTCAGGTAATAATGCCCCAAGATGTGCCAGTCGGCCAAGGGACCAGCTGGGGTATGGTCCGTAGAATACCCCGAAGGGTAGTGAGGGGCACAATGGGGTCTCGCAAAAATCCCTGTCGTCAGAGAAACAGATGACAGGGGCATCCATGTCGGACCAGGCGTTGTGTATATGGACAGCTGGTCTGGCACTGGATAGGCCGTCGGGATCACCGTTGACGGGGCCGGCGGATCCGGTGTCAGAAAATGATCTGGCATTGGATAGGCTGGCATCAGAACCTGTCGTGAGATATCTGTTGACGGACCTGTGCCTGCCGAAATGTCCAACGGTGGAGGCAGACGAACAGGTCCTGGCCAGGAGACTGTCGGAGGAGGAGGAGGAGGAGGAAGAACCAAGTCAGACGAGGGAGCAGGATCCGGCGTCGGTTGGCCAACCAACCGGGAAGGACTCCCCGTATCAGGAACAGGAAGGACATCCATGGGCAGTTCAAGCGGAGGAGGAGGTGGGCCTCGGTCCAAGACCCCGAAGAAGCGGAGTCGACCAGGCATATGGGCGTCCAGGGACCAGCACCATCTCCAGCGAGTGGCAGCTCTGAGGTTCACTACCAGAGGAGGAAAGGGGCAGTCTCCAGCGGGCTCATATGGGCGTCGGGTTGGCTGACTCGAGTCCCCGATCAGGAGAAAGCCATTTGCTCAGCATCCCTCGCAGATCGACTGATCGGGCACTTGAGCTGCGCGAGGAGGAGGAGAACCCCCCACCCCACCCCCGGCTTAGCGACTCTGGCTGTGCGGGACCCCAAGGGGCAAGGAGCCGACTTAACGGCCGCAGTGCAGTCCCCAGAGGAGCTGGAGAGCATATCTGTGGCAGTCACAGTGCAGTCCTCGGAGGAACTGGGGACAGACTCACCTGTGCTCATCACCGGGAGAAGCGTCGCAGCCTTAGCATCCCTGGACGCAGCCTGTATCTTCACAGCAGGCGGCGGGGAGAGGCCTTCCTGGTCGTGGGCCTCGAAGCCTCGGGACTGGCACCATCCGGCTGATGCTCCTTCTCTCCTTTTGGTGTTTAGAAGGGGAAGCTGAAGATGCTGAACCGTAATATTTGATTTTATCCATCTGTTTCTCGAGGGAGGCTAGACACGATTTTAAAAGATGGGCCTCCAGAGCCTGCTGTCTCAGTTTCCGAGTGGCCTGGTTAAATGGGAGGCAATCTGGGCAGGTGGCCATGGGATGGTCTGGACCTAAACAGATAACGCACCGTCGGTGACAGTCCTTGTGCAGGATCTGGGTGCCACAGGATTCACACTTCTTTTTAGGTGGAGACGACATAGAAACATGAAACTACCGAAGAAAAAAAAATTTTTTGGAAGAAAAAATAATAAAAAAAAAAACACGCAAAGAAATACCAGTGATTGCTGTAGTGAGTCTACCAGAGGGAGCTGCATGAGGCAACGCTGGGAAAGAACTGTAGGGTGGGCCTGGGACCGCCCACTTTATAAGGCCACGCTGACGTCACTGGATGGCGGGTGGGCGGTCCCGTCGGGTACTGCTGGAAAAGTCTGCCGTTGGGTCCTGACGTCAGATGGCGCTAGTCCTAAGTGATATGACCTACTGAAGGAACCCTCTCGAAGTAAAATCTAAAATTACAAATCACAAAAAAAGGAAAAATATTAAGACAAAACACTGAGGAAAACAGCACCAGTGCTGCTCACGCAGACAGGGCTGCCTTGCTTGCTGCTAGCCAACAGCTCCCCTCCCCCACAGCACTGCTTCACTACACAAAACGAAACAAATCTCATATTTATACATACACACATAAAAATATATATGAATATATATAAATTGCTAATCCAGAGCCACTAAACACTTTCGGGAGTGATTCTGTTCAAAAGACTAGGGGCAGGATTCACAAAAGAGATGCACCCACCAAATAGCAAGCGATTCACAAAGAGATGCGCCATGAGCAACCCCACTGTGAATCGCGCAGGCAGGGCGCAAGTGGGGATGCACACAACCACCTAGGGGAGCAACACAGTGAATATGGAGCAAGCCAGCAAGACATGAGCAACAGGGGACAATGCAGTGGGAGAAAGGAGAGAGGAACACAAGACCAATGGGACAAACCAGAGACCAAGGGCACCACAGTGGCCAAAAGAGGCACAAAACTGAGACTGGGCACAGAGAACAACACACACAGGCCCAGGCCAAGGCCACAACCCACACAGGCCCATGGCAGGCACACAGAACATGCACTGTAGCCAGCATGGTGCCACACAACAGCATGCAAATGCAAGGAGGAGGCTCAGCACACATGCTACAGGCAGTGGGG
Organism: Neoceratodus forsteri; assembly: GCA_016271365.2. Taxonomy (NCBI): domain Eukaryota; kingdom Metazoa; phylum Chordata; order Ceratodontiformes; family Ceratodontidae; genus Neoceratodus; species Neoceratodus forsteri. The sequence continues at coordinate 186,882,523 of CM028129.1, forward strand.
CCACATGGGTGGGGTGCAAGGGGGAAGGAGACCATACATAGCTGGGGGAACACAGGGTCATGGCAGCAAGGGGACAGTGAAGAGACCCTGACAGCACACAGTGAATGACCACAGACACCATGTCAAAGATTCAAACAATTTACATAAACAACGTAATGAACAGTTAATACAAACACAAGCAACAGCAGAAACTATGTATGCATATCAATACAAAAGGGACGGGGTGTGAGGGATTATATACATGAACAGGTGGGCAAAGGGAGCAGGCGGGGACAGCAACATAGGGAGGGTGGGGTAAACAGCGGGCTATATACAACTGAGAAAGGCATGGACAAGGAAAAGGGCTACAGGCATGGCAATGCACCTCTGCTCCCCAACCCCACGCGGCTACGTGCCATCAGGTGACAGAGTACGGCCCCTATGGTGTGATGAAGTCACCCCAGCGTCCTATGGATGGGCCTGAGTGAACCCAGGATGGTCTGTTGTATCCTCTGGTCCAGGTCTCGTTGCCGGTCCAAGGCACCTCCACCGCTGGCCGCTGCATGACGATCCCGGGGACCTACAGCAAGGACACAGAGAACACATACAAAGGCCCATGGCAGACGCACAACCCCCACCGAGCAGTAGCCAACCCCACCAGATAGACAATGCAAACACAACGCCGCCACCTACCTGCCCCCAGACAGCCACCATGTTGAGCTCCAGCAGCAGCCCCGATGCCTCGCCTCAGCGGCCCACTGCCTGACCTCCAGCTCTGCAAGGCACAGACAGATATCGCCATGAGTAGACACATTATTGCACAAACCCAACACCACTGTGGGCATGCAGTGATGGCATACACAGTCAGTGCAACACCGGTGACTGGCCTTGCAGTCCACAGCAACACACAACAACCTTGCCTAAACCCCCAAGTGCCCTGCCACGGTTATGTACTGCACACGGTGGGTCCCACCCCATGTGCAACAGTGTACCTGTCCCACACCACTGCAGAGAGGCCCGCCCCATGTGGCATGCATGACAGGGCAGGTGCAGCCACAGCCAAGTGTGCGTGTTGGGGGGTGCCCATGTGAGTGATGTGACCAACCCCACCAGCGCTGTACCTTTGCGTGCGTGCAACCTACCTGGTCGTGGAAGTGCACCCCTGCGCCGCAGCTCATGCAGCAGCCGAGTCATAGAAAGACTGACAGCAGATAAGGATCGCTTGGCCCACCTAGTTTCTCCATTTCCCTACCTAGAGAATAAGCTGCAGATCCTATTTAACCATCAGCCTATTTCTTCCTATCCTCCACAAAAACTGCCTTATGTCTGTCCCATGCATTCTTGAATTCTCCCACAGTTTTAGACCCCACAACCTCCTCAGGAAGGCTGTTCCATCGTCCACCACCTGTGAAAAATACTTCCTCATTGCCCCTAGGCACTTCCATCTTCAAATTGTGTCCCCTTGTTCTTGCACATCTCTTTTCTGAAAGATGCTACCTTCTTGGACTTTGTTCATTCCACTGAGGTACTTAAGCGTTTCTATCATGCCCCCCTTTTCCCTCAAGGGTATACATATTAAGCTCCTTTAGCCTCTCCTCATATAGCTTCTCTTGCAGACCCTGCACCATTTTAGTTGCCCTCCATCGTGTCTATGTCCTTACAGAGATGGGGTCTCCAGAACTGGACGCAGTACTTTAGATGGGGTCTCACCAACTGTCTGTACAGGGGGATAACAACTTCCCATTTTCTGCTGGTGATGCCTCTCCCTATACATGCCAGTATTCCCCCAGACCTCCCTACCGCCTTCTCACACTGCTTGCCAACCTTAAGGTCCTCTGATATGATTAACCCCAGGTCCCTTTCCATTTTTGTCGTTGTTACTACCTCCCCCCCCCCACCCACTGTGTAATCTTCCCCTGGGTTTTTGTTTCCCAGGTGCATTACTTTGCACTGAATCCAAGCTGCCATACTTCTGACCATTCCTCCAACCTGACCCTCCGGCCAAGGTCACCATAACAGTGCCTGCACTGTTCCCCGGTGTGGAAAACCCCTGTGCGCTCACCAGTCGCCGGGTAATGGTGGCCCACACCTGCACCCTGGGCACCTGCAGGTCCTCACTCCCAAAAAGCTGCTCCTCCACACGCAACACCAGGTGGGGCAGCTCCACCACAGACCAATTCATAGCTCTTGGTCCAGTCCTCCCTGCCCATGGCATCCCCACAGCAGAAATACCACACAGTTGCATTCAATGCATGCGCAGGTGAAATGCAAAATGGTGCCACCAGCATGCCACTGCGCACAGTGGCATGAAGCGTGATTAGTCCATCAAGCGCCTGCATGCAGGGTCATGACCAATACGTAGCTGTCCACCATGTTGTGTGTGGCACGAGCTAGTGCACATAGTGCCTGTGATGCGCAGTAGCACAATGTCACGCAATGGCATGAAATGCGCAATCCGTGTACAACTGACAACTGTCACAATGCACACCACGCAGGGAGATGTGCATGCACAGATGGACTGCACTGTGCGACGTGCACCATATGCATGTCTTCGATGAGAGTGTCAGACCAATCAAGCAACTGCGGTGCTGTGCCAGGGGTACAACGCATGCGCGCTGAATGTACCCCATTCAAGAAGATTCCCCGAATGCACCGCGCATGCATGGGTAATGTGCCGTGTAGAGATGCACCCACCTCAGCAGAAGCGCCGTGCTGATTGAGATGAGCAGAGGGCAATTATGCAATTCACAATGCTCCCAAATCAGCCTAATAACGTATTCAGGGGCATCTCAGCTGTTTAGCATCTCATTATCACTGCCCCAGTCCTCATTTGCATGCCCCGAGCCACAAATGCTCCCAACTCGGACCACACTGAGAATAGGTAACAGAGGAGTCACAGTCTTGATGGTTAGTACTAGCTTATTTCTACATGTATTAAAGCAGATCTTGTGGACTGGGTACACCTGTTGGGCGACATGGTGTGCCACACACTGTCCCAGGTGTCGATCAAGCAGTGGCTTATGCTGTCCAACCTCCCCGGAGGAAAGCCTTCATTGGATGCTCAGTACTCCTTTGTGCAGCCAGCCCTCAAGCGACCCAGGTCAGTTTCCAAACTTGGGTCACTCATGTGGCGGCAAGTGAGGCATCCAGGCTCTCAGCCCTCTGTGCCACTGGGCTGGCACTGCATTTCTTAATTTCACGTAAAATTAGTAAAAATCTGAGGAGAGGATGGTAGGGAATCAGGAATAATGACTGCACCTTGAAAGGGACACTGCTAGAAAAGCAAGCCAAGGCACTTTATCACTGTACATCTCCGCAGATTGTGCTGCACGATAGTGATTTTTTTCTAATAAATTATTGTCAGTGGTAATTGTCGTGTTATATCGTCATATTTAATCGTGACATCCCTCCTGACATCTATAGGCAAGTCCAATACCTTGTTTGAAATACCTTTTTACGTGCTTTCAGCATTTGAGGGATACAATTTACATTCCCAGACTAGTTATGTCTATAGCCCTGTCTCTGTTCGAGTCCCATGCTCATTCAAAGGTGATCAGGGTCATCTGGCACGATCTGTCCCTCCTAAAGCCATGCAGAAAAGGGATTAGTTCCTTAGTGTCAACCAAGTGATACATTATTTTGTCCATGACGATGCCTTCCAGTACCTTGCCCAGCACTAATTTCATACTGAGTGGCTTTCAGTTCAGTAGCTGTGAACTTATTTTCTCTTGTGCTGCAGAATTAGCATCTCACCACATAACCATACACATTTTACTTTAAATCTTGTTTTTGCTAATGGGAGTGCTCAGCTTGTACTCCCCCCCCCCCCCCAAAAAAAAATCTGTATACCGTCTGTGTCGGTTAGACACGCCATCCAGGAAAATAGCAAAGCTAATACAAGTAACAGCTTCTCTGGTTCAATTAAAGTTTAAATGTCTCACTCCTTGATTCAATGCCATGACACTTTCTGCTGATCATATTTTGGAGACAAATTGTTCAGTTACAGAAAACACGTCATCCAGAACCTGGTAACAGGACCAATCAACTTATGGACAAAGTCATTTGTTTTAATATTACCAGGACACAAAAGACTGTATAAAATGACCGACCAGGGATATTACAGCAGTCCTAAGAATTTGTAAGAGAATTAAACTGCAGCAGCTCTCCACATCTGCCCTGCCACCAAGCAGGGTCACTCTCCAATGCAGCTGTGAGAACTAGAAGGACTAACACAATACCAAGTCACTTCCAACACGCAAAGAACCTAGTCTGTGAAAGTGAACAGGAGTGTTACAGCCAGAGGTAAAAACTCTGGGGAGCTTTCCGCTGGTTGAATGAAAACTCTCACCGACAAGCTGGCTGAGGAAGAATCCTACAGTTTCACAGATGCAGTAATTGCAGAATGTGCTAACACACTATGAATAGTACAACTTCTATGCGTTCAGACTTGGACAAATAGGTTGAAGTTCAACTATTTGTAACCTGCAGCACCAACTTCATCATGTACATCCTCTAGTGTAGCTGCCCCACCATATACATGGCCCACACCAATAGATTATTTAAAGCCTGTATTCAAGAACAATTAAGAGACATCACACACAGGGAGGGCAAGTAGAGTCCGAGTGGACGCTATCCTTGCCAAGAGGGAAGATATTGCTCATTGCTCCTGTAGCGGGTCATGGCTGGCAGGCTGGTGGAGGTGAACTTGATGGTGTGGGTGACCACACACACACACACACACAATTGTGTGCCACTCACAGGACACTATAATGTGGAGAGGGGGTACAGAGACGGGAGAGAAAATGGGAACTAGCCAACCTCTGGTGTGCCAGATGACAGTCCTCTGTCTCTCCAAAGCCACCTGACTGCTCAGCACCCTCCTTGCCCCACCCTGACAGACATCCCAAGGTGTGTCCTCCCTGGAGGTAGCCGGAGGGGCCCCCCCCTGGCAGGAATAAGCCAGAAACAGAGGGTGTTGGAGAATCTTGGGGAACCTGGAAGTGACAGCAGCTCAGGTTGTGCCCTTTGGGAAGATATGTGGCCTGTAGCAGAGGGAGGAAAAGACATCGCTAATGGAAACTTGGGAGTACTCTGGTGATGCACACTCATTTATAAGAGTAGTGATGTAGGTCAGAGATTTATGGGTAATTACACAGAAAAAAAATTATTGGCCAATCAGAATGCAGTTACTCTGGTTATTCTGTGATAACTGGATGGCAGACTGAACAATGGAACAGTGGCTCGGCATTCTGTTTGGCTAAGTACATACGCAGCAGCCAATCAGATGCGCCTAGCAACACCCCATGGCATTTGTGAGAAACCATTCCTGCTTACTCATAGACATGCTATAGCACAAAGATTTCGGCAGTTCAAGAAAATGTTTTTCAGCATAACAGCTATAATACCAATAGTGGTGGTGGTGGGGGTATCAATAAACGCTTCGGTTGTCTGCCTTGGAATTTATTACCCCTGGTCCGGTTATTACCTTGTAAATCCCAGACCACTATGGTATTATAACAACTGGTCAGCAATTTCTCTCAATGTACTGACCGGGTTGATATTTTCCATAACAACTGACTGGTTGTTATGACATTCATGAGCCATGCCAGTCAAACTATGCTGCTGCCTCATTGGCCAACATTCTGTATGTGGGCGGGGCCAAACATTTTCACAAACTGCTGGAGAAAGATTGCTGGTCTGTTGTTATAAAAAATAAAAGATGAGGTGGGTGTTTTATATGAGAATTTAATGCAAACCCTCATTGTGGGATGCTTTGATAAACCCCTTGGGCTTCACCCTCGGGGTTTATGTAGCATCCCACAACTCGGGTGTGCATTAAATTCTCTTATCAAACCCTTCCCCATCCATTATTCTCTATATAGCTATTCTGAACAGCTACCCTCATGATACAGAATACCGAACCCAGATGCCACTTCAAAAAGAGAACCACTGGGTTTTTACATTGGAAGCAATTAGTTGGCTGCGTCTAAACAAAGAAATTGACTTTATACCCACCCAACCTACAGTGGCTAAACAGGCCACATGGAGTTTAAAAAATGCCATTTTGTATTAGTAGTTATCCTGATTGTATAAAAAATAATTGGTAATGACATTTTTTTCAATTATGATTTTATTTTCCTGTATCAGAACTGTGTATGCATAAGCTTTATGACTTTAGGCTGATCTGCAAAACCACTGTTTTCATTCTCCTTTCTAGAGGAATTCTGATATAAAAATGAATGGTACAGAACTAATGAACTCCCCTTTATACTGGGACTAATGTTACGTACAACCCAGTATAAATTGTTGCCCTTGCTTTATATTTTGTCACTTTTTTCTGCGCTTATATACATTTCAGATTTTTCAATTTAATATTTAGAGCTAAACACTTACTGTTGTCACTCCCACAGGATTTACAGATTTATGGGAAATTACTGCCAAGCTGCAGTTGTTTGCAACCGTGCCGTTTTAGAAATCATATCCATTCTCCCAAATTATCCAGATTTAACTGTACCCGATTAAAGAAACCAAGAAGAAAACAGTTATTTTGTACGGGCAGAATTATATACAGTTCTCTTTTATGGAAATAGTAATTTGGAGTTCTGTCACGATTAGTACACACAACTTTAAGCATTCCTCGGATTGTGCTCAGAGTTCTGTACACAAACCAGGATAGCTAAAATTCCATATTCTTTGTTCCATAAAGTGATAAAAGAAAAATGCACAGAATGTTGTCCATGAAAAGATGATAATACAAAGCACAATTACACATCAACTATTTGCAGGTACAGTTAGATATGGATCATTTGGGGAACATGAATATCTTCTGTAAACAGGGCTAGGTGAAATTAGCAAATTCTGCTTTTGTGAAATTTTCATGAAATACCATTTTATGAACTTCTTTATTTGATCATAATTCAAGTCAATCTTGCAGATAGAGATCTGAACATTGGCATGTATACTTGCTATAAGGATTCCTAAGGGGAGGCCAAATACTGTATTGTAACATCCGAATGATGCGTTTTGAACTTGTAAGAGCTCAAAGCCTAAAAATGGGTGATCATTTAACAAATTTCTCTGCTTACAACTCTTAAAACGTTTGGAGACAAATACTTGAAAATTTACATGCCTAACCTTTTTGGAAGAGTCCTAAAACTCACTAAATGTGTTGCGCATTGTAGAAGTAAATGTTAAATTACAGAACTTCACAATTCATTTGTGAAATTGTGTTAGTTTTCCAAAACTGGATATTAGCAGCTCCACTGCTACTGCAGGTATATACCCGAAATGTGTCATGCATAGCCAATGTCGATGGGTTCTGGAACCTGACAACACTGGAGAAATATGGTTTTGTAATTTCAAATTTACTGTAAAAATACGTCAAATTTAACAACTGGCAATATTACCTCAAAATATCATGGAAGTGCAATAGGTACTGTAATACCATTAGAATTTCAGTGGCTCAGTAGGTAGCACACTCGCCTCTGAGGCCGGGAGATCAGAGGGCTGTGGGTTCAGTTCCCACATCTGGCACTTGGGTTAATATCCCAGTACTGACACTGTAGTGCAGCATGAGAGGGGTGCTGCACTTCTGAGGTGCCGTCTTTCGGATGAGACGTTAAAAAAAAAAAAAAAACGAGGTCCCATCTGCCTGGATTGGTGGTAGTTCAGGTGGATGTTAAAGATCCCATGGCACTTATCGAAAAGAGTAGGGGAATTTCCCCGGTGTCCTGGCCAAATTTCCCTCATTCACTAAAAATACCACCAACAGCTTAATCTGGTTCAAGGTCAGTTGGCATTCATCTGTATCCCCCTCCCCCGGGTCGTGCCTGAAAATAGGCAGGATTTGTCTAGTGCACTTACCCGGTCAACAAAAACTAAATAAATAATTTTGCTCGTGAAATTTAACTTTCACAAAGCACTTATCACAACATTCATTTAGCTGTGCTGAGCTGTTTACAGCCCTGTAGCTCCTTTTTGGGTGACAATTCTGCCCGTTTATTTTTTTTTTGCCAAGACTGACCAAATGGACTACGTGAAACTGAGAGTCACCAAATTCTTACTTGTTTTTCAGGTGCCGTTTAAAGAGCACCACCTACTCCTTTTCCTTTCAGACCTAACCCTTTGGAATAGCCAGAATATCATCATCTTGTTGCCCAGCCATTTTCTGCCCCACCAGGTCCGAGTGCCTTCAAGTGCACTAGGCTCAAAGACCAGTCAGTTTTGCTAGTTGTGATTCTCATATGACCTGCTTTCAAACTGAGAACTGTTACATACTAACATGCCAGCAAAATAGGCCTAACGGTCTTTCGTGTCTGCTTGTTTGGTCAGCCCCCACCCTGGGAGCTGATATTGCTGCCCCACCTCGCCCTCTCTGGCTTCTCCCTTCCCAGTTCCGGATAGTCTTGCTGCACTGGATTTTGCTTCCAGAAACCTTCCTCTGTACCTGCCCCCGAATCCTCTCACCAGCCCCTGGGCAGCACATTCCATGGCTCTACCACCCTCAGTGAAGTAGCACCTCCTCCTTTCTCCCTGAATCTTCCCCCTCCAGCTTCCACCCATGCCCTCTAGTTGCCCCTCCTCCTTCCTTCAAAGCACCCTGACTTCTCCTCCCCATTTACTCCCTTCATGTACCCGAAGTCCTCTATCATGCCCTCCCGGTCCCTTCTCTCTTCCAATGTGTACATATTTAGCTCTTCGAGCCTCTCCCCATATGTCCTGTCCCCCAAGCCCCAAATCATTTTGGTTGCCCTCCTCTGGACCCTCTCCAGGAATTTAATGTCCCTGTAAGTGTGGCCTCCAAAACTGCATGCAGTACTCGAGGTGCAGCCTCACCAAGCAGTTATAGAGGGAGTATCACTTCCCTCCTTCTGGAGGTGATCCCCCTAGCCATGCATCCCGTTGGCCTTGGCCGCTGCCCTCCTACAAGTGTCCGAGTTGTTCATCTTGACAATCCACCACCACCCTCAGGTTCCTCTCAGCCATCGAGACTTGTAGCATTCCTCCCCCGCCCCCCGGTGTACACTTGGCCCAGGGTTCTGGCCCCCAGGTACAGTACCTTGCATTGAACCTCAGCTTCCACTTTCTAGATAATCTTTCCAGAGCCTCCAGGTCCCCCTGTAGGGACACCCTCCCCATCCACAAAGAGACTCATCTCATTCATGATACCTGTCCTTATGTCAGAGACATAGGCGTTGAACAGGAGGGGCCCAAGGACTGATTCCTTCGGGACCCCACCAATGATCCTCCTTGGGAATGTGACTATCCCAACTAATCCGGTCCTGGAGCAAACTGCCTATCCATCTGATTCCCCACCCCCTTTCTCCCAGCTTATCCAACAGGCCCCCGTGAGGAACATAGTCAAATGCCTTGCTGAACTCAAGGAGGACGACTTCCACTGGTCTACCCAGGTCCAAGGCACTCGTCACCCAGTCATAGAACTCCACAAGGTTTGTCTGACACGATTTCCCTGGGACAAATCCATGCTGTCCATCATCTAGGCACCCTGACCTTTCCAGGTCCCCGCCCCCCCCCAGCCTCTCCTTGACAATACCCTCTATCACCTTGCCCACCAACGATGTCAAGCTGACAGACCTGTAGTTCCCTGCCGCCTCCCTTGATCCCCCCTTGTGGATAGGCACTATATGTGCCACCTTCCAGTCCTGGGGCACCCACCCTGTCCTCAGAGAGATGGTGAAAAGCTCCGCCAAGAGTTTCGCCAGGACATCTGCCAGTTCCTTCAGCACTCTGGGATGTAATTAATCTGGCCCCGGTGCTTTCTCCATCTTAAGGGACCCGAGGGCTTCCCTCGCTCTCTCTGCTGTGATTTCCACCTCCGCTACCTCCTCATGCCCCTGCTTAGCCTTCCCCACTCCTGCCAGTGATGCTCCCCCTCTCCCCAGACCCGCCGATCGGTAAGGGTTCCTCCCTCCTCAGTATCACTGTCTTCTCCCATGTATGATGCAGCCTCATTTTCCTTGGTGAAAACTCAGGTGAAGTACTCATTTAGTACCTCAGCCTGCTCCCCCGGGTCTTGTGCCCATCTCACCCGTTTTAATACTGCTAATCTGCCCCTTCACTCTTCAGTTCCCCCTACCAATGTATCTAAAGAACCCCTTGTTCCCTCTCCTAATTTCCCTGGCCAGGTTCTGCTCCTTCCTTGCCTTAGCCGCCCTCACCACCCTAGTGGCCCTTCTAGCCATCAGCTCATACTCCCCTCAATCCCTTTCACTCCTTGAGCATTTGAATTGCCTATAGGCTGCCTTCCTTCTTTCCCCGCACCACCTCATGGACCTCCCTGGTTCACCAGCAGGGTTTTCGGGACCTACCGCATTTTCGTCTTACTCTTGCACAGGTGCTGGTAGCATCCTGCACCCCTCTCCTGATGATTTCCCACCTACTGTCAACGTCCATGTCTGGCCCAATCACATCCAAATGCTCCTTAAGGATCCTTACCATTTCCTTAAAATCTACCCCCCCCCAAAGTCAGTTACCTCCATCTTTGTGCAGCCTTCTACCCCTCCTAGGTCCAGGCAGAACCAGACCGTGGCATGGTCGCTCCCCAACGGGTCCTTTACCTCCAGGCTCCCAATCTGGTCACTATCTGCCAGGACCACATCCGGTACCCGCGCCTCCCTGGTCAGTTCCCCCACATGCAGAGTTAGGAGCGCGTTGTTCTTCTATGCTTCCTTACGCCAACTGGTAGTCTACTATGATTGTGCTACCCAGCCCTTTCCTTGGTGAACCCCTGCATATAACTCATGCCACTGATTACCTCTGCAGTACCTGTCGCCCCTATCCTTTAAAACTCCCAGGATATGACTGTGCCCCCTCCATCTTGGCAGAGCTGCAGTTTATCATGGCCTGACTATAGAGCACATTCGACTTTTAGTGCAGACAGGAAAATCTCCTTACCTGCTGTAGCGTAACAGTTCTGCAATGCCCCATCCAACACTCCTACTACAGTGCTGCCCAGCATCTTGTTCCATGACCACCAAGGATATCTGGATACTTGTGTCACAATGGTCTCAACTGCAACTAGTCGCAATGTTTGTCACTACACCAAAAAATATACACAGTCATCTGCAAGGCTGTTCATGGATACGGCTGCCACAAAATTCCACAAGTTATGTCTGCTTCTAACTTCTCCATCCTTTAAGCAAAAGAAATAGATTGTCGGCAGAGAAGGACAATTTAACAAACCCAAGAACAGTTAGCCCACTTTCCCCTGCTTACGTCTACACAGACACTACGTGACCTCCAGCTTTTCTAACAAGATAACTGTGCATATGCCATGCATATTTGAAGCCCATTTTCACCCTCACCACCTTCGCTGGAGGACTGTTCATGGCATCCACCACTCTTTCAGTGAAGCACTTCCTGAAATCCCTCCTAAATTTCCCCCATTCCAGCTTCATTGCATGCCTCCTTGTTCTTGTGCACATTCCCTCCGAATGCTCCCCTCCTGTATCTTTATTCATCCCCGTGAGGTATTTATAGGTCTCTTGCATGTCTTCCCTCTTTCAGAGTGTACATGAGATTCCTCAGTCTCTCATCTTACAGCTTTCAATGCAGCCACTGGACCGTTTTAGTTTCCCTCCTCTGGACAACCTCCACTTTGGCTATGTCCTTCCTGAGATGTAGTCTCCACAACTGGACACAGTACTCCAGATGGCATCTAACGATCTACACAGTGGTAAAAAACCTCTCCTGCTGGTGACACCACTCCGTATACACCTCAGCATCCCGATGGCCCTTCCCACTACTGCCGTGTCACTGCCTTGCCACCTTGAGGTCATCCAACATGACACTTTTTTGCATTGAAATCCAGCTGCCACACCTCGGACCACTCTCTAGAGTTTTCGCAGGTCTCTACACATCTCCCCCCCCCCCGTGTCTACCCCATTGCAGATTTTTTGTGTCATCTGCAAAGGGACATATCTTCGCTTCCAGCTCTTCTGCAATCTCACTTATAAAGACATGAGCCCCAAGGTCTGGGCTGGTAGTATAGTCTGGAGGTTAGAGGAATGAGGTGTGAACGAGCTTGGTGCATTCAGCAGCCCAGACCAGAGTTTGATTCTCACAACCTCCACTTGCATATTGTGTGACTCTTTCACCCCCTGGAGACAGGCACTTGTGCCTAGTGGGCCTTACTCAGCTGCCAAAGACTAAAATAAAAAGGTGCCTCACTGGTCACTCTACCCTCCTCAGACCGAGTGCAGTTTACCACCACCTTCTATTGCCTCAGGAGCAATGTTAGGAAGTACTTTTCCACTGAAAGGGTGATGAAGTCCTGGAACAGCCTTCCAGAAGTGGTTGAGGCCAAAAACAATATGGTGGTTCAAGACAGGGTTTTATTTAACTCTAAAAATTGATTAGCATTTTGCTCATAAAAGTGCTAAAACATTGTGAAAATGCATAGCACTTGCCTCACTGTGTTTAACAAGCATAACACTTCTAGAAAACCTATATAAATACTTTCTGTACAGTTAGTATTGTCCCAAGAAAAAAAACCTAATCAATTATTTAAATCCCTGCAAGAGTGCATGGGATAGACATAAAGGTACCCAGGAGATGTGCAGTGCAGAAGAGCCACAGATCAAATAGGATCTAGGACTGCAGTAGTGAGCAAGGAAATGGGCAGCCCAGGTGGCCCGTATGGACCTCATCTGCATACAGATTCTATGTTTCTATCACCTATCCATCAGCCAATTTCGTACCCCATTTACCACCTAGGGTCGTACCCCATTTACCACCTAGTGCCCCCCCCCCCAACTGCCCAGTTTCCTCATCAGCCTCCTATGTAGTACAGTGTTGAAGGCATTGCTGAAGTCTAAGTAGACCTCATCCACCATTCCTCCCTATTCTACTTCCCCGGTCACCCATTCGAAGAAATTGATCAGGTCCATCAGACATGGCCCCCTCCCCGTGAAATCTGTGTTGGCGTGGGTATTGTAACTCGCTGGATTAAAGATACTCCAATTAGCCTTTACTTTAAAAGCCCCTCAATTAACTTCCCAACAACTGACGTCTAACTGACCAGCCTATAGTTGCCAGCCGCTTTCCTGCTGCCGCCTTTTTCCTTTCCAATTTTTGGCCTGGAAAGACACACTAAGCAGAGCCTCGTTTCCAGGTGTATCCTGAGCACAGGGAAACAACTTGCTCATGATCATGCATTATGCAAGTGGTGACTGGGGGATTCAAACCTAGCTTTGCAGCTCAGTACCATTAACCACTACACTTTACTGCCTTTTATGAAGCAGAGCTACATCTGCAGTCCTCTGGAACCACCAGTTTCCAGTGAGTTGTTGAATAGGGCTGTCAAGAGTACCTCCCAGAGCTCCCTCAGAACCCTTGGGTGTACCCAGTCTGGTTCCACAGCTTTATCCATTTTCAGATTCTTAAGTCCTGTCAGAACTCTTTCCTCTGTGAATGAACTTGTACCTACCTCCCTCCACCCAGTGTTCCTGCTGTTTTTAGGTCACCCATACCCCTCTCCTTCCACTGTGAAGGCTGAAAAGAATCATCTGCTCAGGATATCTGCCATTTCCTGATCCTCCACTGCACAGTCTCCCCCTCTCCTTTTTAACCTCACAACCCCTCCCTTGTTGTCTTCTCTACCACTTACATACCTAACAAAGGCCATGTCCCCCTTTGGCTATCCTTTCCTCAGTTTGCAGCTTTATACCTCTGCCTTCCGTTTCTCCTGGTACATCTCCCTATCCTCTCCTCTCTGCATCGCTTTATACCTCCTGAATGTTACCCTTTAAGCTTTAACCTTTGCAACCACTTTCTTCGAGAACCATCCTTTTTTTCTCCTGTTCTTTTGTGCAGAGGTCTGCTGCCTTTGTTATGCCACCCCTTGACACACAGTTCCTTCCCCCTCCACCAAGGTACCCCCCCCCAGTAGGTAGTCTCAAAGGCATTCATCTAAATATATTTTTTTTTAATCTGCCCTGAAGTCCCGAGCCCTTGGCCTTGTGTGGTTTGCTTCTGCTGCTGTCCTTATATCAAATCACACTGTACAGTGAGCGCTGACCCCTAGGTGGCATCCCACCTTGACATCTTTAATATGGTCAGAGTTTGTGAGCACCAGGTCCAATACTGCCCCACCACAAATGGGTTCTCTGGCTAGTTGCTCGAGAAACACCCCCTGCAGGGAGTCTAGTATGTCCCTACTTCTATGCTGAGGCTGCAGGTGGGAGGCCCCAATCTGCATCTGGCAGACTGAAATCCCCCACCAGCAGCACGTCCCCTTTCTCTGCCATTGTGCCGACTGCTTCCATCATTGCCTTATCCAGTTCCTCCATATCACTCAGTACGAATGGTGGTCTCTCCTGTCTTTAGGGTGACCCACAGCCCCCCGCCCCCCTTTGCATTTCCATTGCCAGGACACTCTCCCTTACCTACAGCACAACCCCATCTCCTTTCCTTCCTCTCCTCCATATCTTTCCAGAATAGAGTGCAGCCTGGTAATGGCCATGTCCTTGTCATAGCTATATACCATGACTCAGCAATAATGGTCACAATAATCAGGTCTGCCATGATGTTCTCTAGGTCTGGAATTTTATTTCCAAGATTTCCACCCTTTTTCGAGTCTATGACCCTACCAAAATTGAAGATACTGCACTATTTAGTTTTAAAGTTACTAAGATTTAAAACTATACAGTTCATGTATCTGTGAGCTGTAATTTAGAATCTCTATTTGGCTGCTTATACCTCAGTCTCCTTCAATGCAAAATACCTCAAACTTGGCACACATGTCCATGTGGTAGAGATAAAGCTCGAAGGGGGTAAATTCAGGAAGGATGCAAGGAAGCAGTTCTTCATAGAAAGAGTGGTGGATTCCTGGACAGCCTTCCAACAGAGGTGGTGGGGCAAAAACAATGGCAGGGTCCAAGATGGGTTAGGCACAAGGGGATCACAGTGGAAAGGGGGCGGGGCGGACAAAGCTATAGATCAAGTAGGGTGAGGGTCTACACTGCAGTGAGCAGGTAGCGAAAAATGAGAAGATTGGGTGGGCCAAGTGACCCTTTATCTGCTGTCAGAGTCTGTTTCTAGGACTTCAACGTACCACATTTGGTGCAGCTTAGACAGAAATTTCAATTTTAGTGGAAAAGGAATCAATTTAGGCTCAATTCTGAAGGACTAAATTACATTTCAGCAAGCCCTAGTAAACAGAAATATTAAACAGCTGCCAATTAGCACAAATGCCTTGCCTCCTTTGGGCTTGCATTAGCATCAGTACAGTAGGAATCAGTCTGAACCTATGCTTCAAATGTTGGGGGTCAGAAATTTCTGTAGTGGCTTTGTACAACATTATCCGACACTTTCTGCTCAGGATATCTGTGCAAACCTTTCAATATACAGGGTCAGTCCTGAAGCACCGCTTCATTTTTGTGCCTCAAAATCCTGAAAAATTCCATTTGGGGACTTCAGTAAGGGGGGGTTAACGCAAGCCCCAATTTAACAAGACCTTTCAGGAGTTGCAGAAATGAATACATACAGCAATAACAGACTGTGTAATGATTTTAGAAGAACAATCAATGCTGCCACTTGGAAATTAAATGCATTATGGGATATACCTTTTAAATGATAGATACTAATAGCAACTTGGTTGGACAATACCCTGATAAAGCCACAGAGTGCCACAAAGCACTGGCACGGGTAGAGTTTCAGCCCCCCACCACCTTTTGCTTTTCAATCAGCATAATCACTTGGGTTCAATATGTGTGTGTACACAAGTGCACTGCATTTTTTTTTTCCGGACCCATTACAGGGTTCCGACCCTTGCAGCAGTACTGACCGTTTTTTGTTTGCAGCCCCCCCCCCTTTGTTTTTACTCTCTGAATCAGCAGTGAAAACCAAAAGAACACAATACCAATAAAAGCACATCAAACTCTGACAAGAGCCTGTAAAAGTAGGTAGGAATGTTGCAGTACACCTGTCACAACTAGTTGTAATGCCTGCTGCCATTATGCAAAAATCGACATCATCTGTAGGGATATTTAGAGTCAGCAGGTGGCATTGTACAGAAACACTGCTGTGCATGTGTGCATCTTCACAAGCCATTTAGTGAGCTCGAGTGCTTAGCTGGCCAATTGCAAAAAGTTAGGCACGTGTCAAATGGCTTTATCTATTCTTGATGTTTCTTCACTCAAGGAACTGACTGACATGAGCGGAACTGACACTGGGCACCACTGTACTTCTACTATGGAGCCCCCTATGAATGCCAACTTATTACAGTGCTACAGTGGTTTACTTTCTCCATGGAAGGAGAAGCGAATGGATGGGCAAATATATGGATATAACGCCCACAAAATTCCATATTTCGTAGCCGCTTCCAACGTCTCTATCCTTTAAGCAAAAGATTAGAAGGTTGACAGCATTCTTTTTTGGTGGGTCTACGAACCTACTGTACCAAAACTGGTGACACTGCAGTCTATAGTATTAAAAGCTCTGGGGGTTTTAAAACGCACTTGTGAACTTTAAAAATCTCTGAACATTTGGCTGCTTGCAACTTAACCCCCTTCAATGCCAGAGATCTGAAACTTGGTACACAAGTGGTAGAGGACTCCAAATGCACCATATCTGGTGACACTTGGGTAAGTAGTTTTAAAATCAGAACATAAATTTCAAATTTGGCAGAAACAGAATTATTTTGGCTGAATTTCAAAGCCAGAAGTCCGTTTCACCCGATCCGAGAAAACAGGAATATTACAAACATTAGTACAAATTTCCCATCTCCTTAAACCACACCTTTCAGGACTTGCATGAATTAATACAATTTCTGATTTTTGAGGAACGGTTAAAGTCAATGCAACCACTCATGATGAAATGTATTATGATTGTACTTTTAAATGATGACTACCAACAGCAACTCGGACAGACAACTCACCAACCAAAGCACAGTGGCACAAAGGCTGTTTTTTTTTCTTTTAACTTTACAACAACGTTACTTGGACTCTCTCTCTGCATCAGAGAGAGCTTATGTTAACACCCCCCGTCCCCAAATAAGTATTCTGAGGATTCTGAAGCTCAAAAATGCAAGCAGTGCTTCAGCATTGACCCTGTATATGGGAACAGTGTTCCTCATTTATTATTTTTAGAGCGGTGGGCCACCACCCAATTTATTTTTAATTAGTTTCTGGGTTCTCTCCCGCCCCACTCATGTTTCCCCGATGTGATGCATGAGTGTGGAGGCATGCACGGCAACATGCGTCTCATGAACGTCCCACCCTACTGGTCACCTGGCATCAACTGTGCTAGTCATCAAAACCACCATTCGTGACAGCAGGACTATGGGTGAACCCCCTTCCCCGGAGAGGGAAGCAATGACTCAATCCTGCTCCCACCCACCCCGTGTCATTCCTGAACCTGGGTCACTGGAGCAGCGCGAGGTAAAACGTCCAGTGCCTCCGGGCTGGCCAACCACCTTGTATTTTGTACCACCAACCTATATTTGTAGCCATCAGCTTTTTTTTTTTTTTTTAATTATATAAAAGTCCTCCAAAATTGCCTTTTACCATCATCCTTTATTGCACTAGCCTTATTCTGATACCAGTGCTCTAAAACTTAATTAAATCACTTATGTACATCCAGCCCAGTGGCACAGACTGAAGCAGTGGTGCCTTACCTCCTACCACGCCAGCAACCCGTGTTCGAGGTGCAAGTGGGTCGTCTGGGGCTGGCTGGGGTGGGAGAGGACTGAGTGTCTGAAGGACTGCTCTCCTCTCCCAGGGAGGGTGGGGATCAGCGGCAGACGTTTGTCTGACACCTAGAAGAGGCTGGGTGTTGGCATGCCAGGCCAATACAGTGTGTCACAGAGGTGGAGCAGCCAGTGTGGATGCACGTGTGGCACACGCATTGTCGGCATTGCACGCTCCGCCCCGAGAAAAGCAGAAAAAATGGCAGCCATGGTCATGTGGCTTGATGGTGGTCCACCCAATGCGCCATCTCAGAAAGCACCAACCGTACTGGATCCAGTCCAGGTGGGGAGTTGGGGACTCCCTGCCACGGGGGGGTGGTGGGGAGCTGTGGTGATAGCAGGGTGGCGGCACGGATAGATGGTGGATGAAGAGGATGCCTGAACACAGTAGGTGCCTACCAGGAGCCAAGGTGAGAAAAGGCAAAGTGAAAAAAAAAAAAAAAAAAAAAAAAACACTTATGTACATATACAGTGTATAGGAGGCGCAAGGAATAATGCACCTTCAGTCTCAACCACAACCACCACCCTATATTTACAGGGTATGGGGAACCCTGGGGAAGGTTTTCATGGATTTCGTCAGCAGAAAAAGGAAAAGTATTGGGAAATGTTTTACAATGCCACTACAGCAAATGTCTGACCCCCCCCCCCAAACACCTGAAGCAGAGGGTCAACCTGACCCCCACTTTACCAGTGCTAATATAAGCACACAAATGCACTGCACTTTGTTTTTTCTAGACCTATTACAGGGTTTTGACCCTTGCAGCAGGACTGGCTCAGTTTTTTGTCTGCATGTTCATTTTGGGCGCTCTCTCTCTGAAGCAACCATTAAAACTAGAACCACCAACACAATACCAATAAAGTCACATTAAACTTTGGCAAAGAACCTGTGAAAGTAAGACAGTAATGTTGCAGCACATCTATCTGGCAGTGTACTCTGCTGAAGCACCAGAGGCCTGAAAAAAATCTGAACTCCAAATCTAGCATCAGTCATAATTGGCACCTGGAAAATTTAAGACTTGGATTAGGCGATACATTTCTTTGGACCTGCACTGATACTGCACGACTGTTCTAGTTATAGTACACACGCTTTTATGACAACACAGGTACCTTTATAGCCCAAATCACAGTCCAAACCGCCGCAGACCAGTGCTACCTTCCTGTTTTGACTACCTTGTTTTAAAGTGTGTGTTGGGAATGGAAGCTGCTGTTTGGACTGAATGCAGTGGGTAAACGGCCTGGCAACACCTGGGCACACCAAAATTGTATCTGCTTTTAAATACAACCCTGCATGACCTCTAAATAATGGAATCTGATGTGTGGCGGCAGTGGCAGCAAGTGTACGGAATACAGGAAGCTCCAGGATCATGTCAGTCAACAGCTTGAAATCTGGCGACTCGCTGGGGGGGCTAACTCATGTTGCATATATACCATCTGTGCCAAGAGCCAGCCTGCTGAAGTACATCACAGCTGCAGAAAGAAAGGTAGCGACAGCCTGAAGTACAACCTGTGAGTTCATGAAGAACAGTGAGTTGGCAGCACAATAACTGAGCTGAAACAAGTAGTACACAGATGCACAGAAATGTGACGGCAGAGAAAGGCACCACGGCCCATCTAGTCTGCCCAACACCCTACCTCCCCTCTTCTGTTATGCTTCACCCCCTTTTCCCAGCCCCTTAAATCTATCCCAAGCTCTCTTGAACTCCTCCACCGTTTCAGCTGCCACTACCTCCTCTGGCAGCTTGTTCCAGGCCTCCACCACCCTCTCCGTGAAAAACTGCCCCGACATTACCTCTGTATTGCCCACCTTCCAGTTTGAGGCTATGTCCCCCCGTGGGCAGACTAGATGGCCTAGCGGTCCTTATCTGCCGTCAAAGTCTATGTTTCTATGTTCACTCCCTTCAATTTGAACAAGCTGTTACCCGCTACCTTATTTATTCCCTTCAGATACTTAAGTCTCAATCATGTCTCCCCTCTCCCTCCTAGTCTCCAGATGGTACAAATTCAGCCCATTCAATCTTCTCTCATAGGGTACATTCTTCATCCCTTGTACCATTTTGGTTGCCCTTCTCTGCACTCTCTCCATCAGCTCAACATCTCTTCGAAGGCGAGGCCTCCAGAACTGCACCCCATACTCCAGATGCGGCCTAACCATGGTTCTGTATAATGGCATTAGGACCTCCCTCTTCCTGCTGTATGTTGTGTTTATGCTTCCATAATCTCCATTTCAGCTACAGTCGAGTACAAATCTAAGTGAGGTGGTAGAATTTTAATCAGATTTTCCATGCTGACCAGTCCCAAAAAGTTTTTAAGTGTGAACCCTGCTAGACAGGCATCTAACAAAGCTTGGCAGGGTTTCAAATAATTGATTAGCAGTTTTTTCCTTAGGACAATACTAACTGTACAAAAAGTATATAGGTTTTCTAGAAGCATTATGTTAGTTAAACACAGTGAGGCAAGTGCTATGCATTTTCACAATGTTTTAGAACTTTTATGAGCAAAACGCTAATCAATTTTTAGAGTTGAATAAAACCCTGCTTGGGGTTCTATACAAGGGTCAAAATTAACATACCCAGCCTGTTCCCTGTGCAAGTAGAAACAGGCTGGTGCATGTAGTTTTTTCCTCATGCATGTACTATAGCGCATATAGCTTGTTTCTTGCTGCAATAATAGAAGCCACCACACAGGGGCACACCATCGCAACAGGCTTAAGACTTTTTTTTTGTAGTTTTTGATGTCGCACACTGCCGTGAGGAATTGCGAGTGAGCGCTGCCACAGAGTCAAACTGCTGAAGGAAATCGAAGATGTTGCGATGTCAAGTCACAAGGTGGGACATGGGGCGTCGAGAGGAGATGCACAGCGTCAGCAAGGTGGGCTCATCCTCTTCAGATCCTGAGCTGCACTGGTGACGAAGAGACTGGAGGTGGGCTTTGTTTCACTTGATTACTCAGTCAGCTGGGTAGTCTGGGTGTGAGTGCCAGACTAGTGCTGCCAATCAGTGAGGTCTGGGGGAGAGATGTCAAGGAGTTCAATGGTCAACTGGTGGCATATTGTACGCCTGCATATATATAGTCCGAAGAGGGCTAAATCAGCAGGTACAGCAAAAGAGGCATGGAAGTGTGGATCCAGCAGACCTCCTTGGACAGCTAAGCAGCCAGAGCTGTGCATAAATTAAAATCAAAGCAAGACAGCCAGGCTTCCAGATGCCCCTCCATTTGTGAAGGAGGCGAAGGGTGGTGCATTCTCCTGTGGTGGGCACAGAGATCTAATTTAAGATAACACTTTTTAAATACTGGATCTCTATAGTACAGAACTGAGATTCAGACTCAAATTCTTTGACTGGTTGTCCAGGGTCAGTAGACAGACGAAAGAGCCAGCCCAAGCTAAGCACGAACAGTGAATGTCAGTTGCTTTTGTATATTGTGACGTCTAAATATTCCATTGGTACTACCAGGCCATTGCAGGTAACCTGACTCTGGTGCATGTAGCTTTTGTCATCACATGCACCTCTGTGCAGGTACTACAAAAGTATTCTATTCCTGGTTCTATATCATATACATATATGCTGGACCAATCAGGGCATCCACAGCACCCCATGCCAAGTCACTCATTCTGATCCCACCAAGCTGACCTAGTTTACCTGCTTAACTGATATAATTTAATGATTTTAAAAAAATCATTCTCATTGTGACTGAAAGGACACATTCAGTACAACCTGCATTGTCAGAAGTTTATAAAGGAGTTTCATGCTCTTGTGGAAGTTTGTGAAAACTATAATGATATGCCACTCGTTCAGTTTCCAGTTTCTCGCACCATTTAAATTATTTCCAAGCTTGATGAAATTAAGGATCATAATGTGGTTCTCCATAGCTGAAATCCCTCCCTTAAATGTCCAAGCACCCAGTTATCAGACAAACTCAGGACTAGCTCACTGCCACTAGCCAAAAGGCTATGTTACCGGTTACAATCTTGCTAAAAACGAAGATTTCCAGTTCATCACAGCAGCGAAAGCCCTGAGGGCAGAGATTAATTCTAATGCCCTTTAGGAATTTTCTTGTAGCAATTTTTCTCACTAGCAATCTTAGCTTCAGTGGTTAACGACATGAAAATCCTAGTGGAGAGAACTGCCAAAACACATTTTAGTGCCTCCCCCCCCTTCTCAATCAATCACTGAACAAGCATTTTCTTCAACTGTAAACAGACATTTTAAGACTAGAATAATTTTGATGTTTTATTACAAATAGCCAAGGCTTTTAAAATATAAATCTGTAAAACAAGCAGCTGACTGTACATTTCATTTACAATATACAATCCAGGAAAAATGCTGTGCAGCTCAAAGGCTGCTTTGTACAATAGCCCTTGGCCACAGAGGTGTTTGGCAGTACTACTAAAAATTTTAATGTCTACAGGGAAACCAACGATTCACTACATTATCTAACTTCATTATCAAATGGAGACATACATACAAGAATTGTACAAGACCAGCTGTGCAAGTTTTAACTTAAAACTGTCATCATGCTATAGCTCTTAGAGGGGCTGGATCTACCAATTCGCAGTTCCTCTTTGCAGCTGATTCTACTATCGAAATAGTTCCCATTCTTCGTGGTTGGTGGTGGGGTTTCGTAGAGAACACAAATGGAGCCGTCTTCCCCTATTCTGTACGACACCTCGAAAGGGTCGACCCACAGCGTCAATTCGCTTGGTAAGAGTTGGAAAAGCCGTTCCTGGCTCAGTCCGATGGTGCTAGCAGCTCTTCCTATCAAAGGATCCATTTTATGGTTGATCCTAATACAGCGGTATCCTGACCCTTTGCACGGCGTCTGGGGAAACCAGTGATGCTGGTAATGTTCTGTGAAAATAAACAAATAAAGTTAGTCGCCAACGGCCTCACTGGACGGCTACCATCCCCCACCTCTTGTGCGATTTTTGTCTGCAACACCAAACTCGTATTTATAGACGCTATCGGGTATAAAACGACACCATCACCCATTTACTTTTATATTCAACTCAGTTCATAAATTATTTTCACAACAAAATACTTTATCTAGCTTAATGACGTTGCAGAAAGCGAACGTAATCACTGTTCTAGCTCCCCCTCCCCATTCAACTCGACGGACTGCCACGGCACACATTTTGCGCGAATTTACCCATAGAATATAATAATAAAAAGTGTAACCTCCTAAATATTCCTCCAACGATTCACTGAACTGTTGCAACTGGTCTTCTGCAACAACTCCCGTTTTCCTCAGCAACCTGGAGACAAAGCTCACGGCAGTAGAAATTTCAGTTTTCATTTTTATCAAGAAAATATTCCTCTCTCATCGACCTTGACAAACCACGTCCCCTGAAATAAAACCCGTATTTTTCAGATCGTGAAGCGGCAGCTAGTATAAAACTTTCTGCGAGCCACACAAACACGGCTAGCAAGACAAGGAAACTGGCTGGCAGTGTAGCAGGGCCTTCGCACCGTCACTTTTCCTTTGTCCGAGTAAGACGACAAAGAGGGGCTCAGATCGCCTCCAGTCGCTCGACTTTCGGCACCGACCCAATCTATGGACTCTTGGCTAGATGTGGGCGACGAGCTTTCGACACAAGCGGCGGTCTGGGGGTTAGAATTTGTCCGTTTGTTTGCTTGGGACCGCACAGACTCCGCCACCTCCACACACAACCGTGACCCCCTTTTTTTTCTCAGCATCAAAATACTCACTCAGCTGGTAAACATTCCTGCAGCGTCACAGCCAACCGTCAACCAATGGGAGCGCGCTCCCAAGCGCGACGTCACAAAGGCCAACTTGTGTGCTGCACGTATACAAACACTGGAGCAGAAACTAGGCTGCGAGGAAGCCATTTGCCAACAAGTGGAAAGGCCTTCGAGTACAATGGTTTGAAAATTAAAACTCCCATCAATAACACGCTGGCTCCTGTTTAGCTATGCCTGGAAAACAATTGCTGCTTTTAAGGAGATAGCTGTCCTCACTCTGGTGAATGCTTAGCTTTCAAAAGTACAGAGTTTATAGTTACAAAGCCACAGCAGTAAAAAGGGAAAGCAGTGCGTTTCAGTTTACCCTTGCCCACTTTTACAAGTAGGTGGCATGGAGTGCTAAGGCAAGTAAATTATTTGTTCAAGGTCGCTGGTTGTGGTGGGATTCAAACCTATGAGCTTCCACAGCTCTGTGATCACTAAACCACACTGCTTACTTGTTGCCATAACCCATTCAAGTGGATAGATCCAAAGTTTCTTCAGTCACTTGAAGGGAAACCGTGGAAAGGGCACAGCTTTACCCATGCACTACAAAAATGCGTGATTAGTGCTTTCAGATGGTAACATTTTTTAACAAATAACTCTAATTGATCTTTTAGAGATTTAAACAGTGGCCTTCAACTTTCACTTTCTATTGCTGGGAGCCACCATTTCATGAGTAGCAGACAGCTTCCTGAGCTCACTTTATGCTAATATGTCCTGCCAACCAATAGCTGAAGTTAAACAGGCATATTAGTATACAGTGAGCTCAGGAAACTCACTACTGCTCATGAAATGGCTGCTGCCAGCAACAGGAAGTGGAAGTTGTGGGTAGCTGTTCTAAATCATTAAATAAAGTTGTTACTGTCTGAAAGCACTAATTGAGAGTTTCTACAGTGTCTGAGGAAAGCTTTGTCTTTTCCATTCTTTCCCTTTAAAGCATGCCTTCTAAACTTAACATTTCCAATGTTAAGCCACCTGCCACTTGACAAATCAAATGTTGCTAAGCATTTTTCTGTTTAGATATCAAATCACTTAATTCAAATCACCAGTTTCTACTGCTGCACAGGAAATAAAACTCAAGCAGTTGCGGGGGAGAGGGTTGGGGAATACGCCCGTCTACCGAGCATCAAGGCAAGGCAGGGTTTATTTTGGTGTCCATAACCCCCACTAATCTAGGAGCAGGACATTCAGGAAGCAGCAGACGGAACAGTGTGAGAGCTCATTTTGAATTGCAGGCATAAGTCAAATGGGACAGACTGCACCGAGAGAATGCAGTTGAACACACTCAGGAGACAGGTGACATTTATTCCTTTTATTACATTTGGTGCTGAATTGGGAGAGAACTCGTCTGAAGGACTTGGGACATTGCTTAACAAATCTTTTTTTAGTACAGCTGGAGATAAGGGAGCACAGGAACTGGGAAAGTGATAAATACCAGTGGCCAGAGTGTGTAGATTGTTTTTAGAACACAGAGGGTCAGTAGGAAAAGTGTGAACTGATTTTTGCAGTTTGTTGGGCTCATCGGTCATATTGCAGGCCCGAGGTTAATCTGGAGTGGACTGTTTTTTGGGAAAACACATAAGAGGGGTTAATCCCTTCCTGTCCCAGTCCACCCACCCGAGCTTTTCTACCTTTATAAGCAGATGGCTGGAGAACAGAGGCTTACTACCTGCTTAGGAACAGGAGGAAGAGGGATACACCTCCATTATATATCCTGCTTGTACAGATACCAGAAATAGGCATTGGGAGGTGGGCCAGGACATAGAAAAAAAAAAAAGGGTAAAGGAGGAAGATAAAGTGGGAGAAGAGGAAGGTAGGGGAAGAAAAAAGCAACTAGCATCAAGGGCTTGAAGCCAGGAAAGAGTAGCCATCTATTGTACAGAGACAGTATCCGAAGGGTACAGTGTAGTGCAGGAAGTAGGCACTTGTGTCAGGGGAAGAGTACATAGGTAAGGGAACAGGTATCGTCCGTGCAGGCAGAGAGGATGCAGGAAATGGTGCAATGTAGTGGATGTGGGGCCGCAATTTTCAGGACGACATTCTGGATCATGCGGTGCTGTTCCATTTGCAGGCACCTCTCTGGGTTGAGGGTAGAGGTTGCCAGTCTCCAAGCAGAGTTAGCAAGGATCCGGGAACCCTCTGCCCCACCCAGGGACCACTGAGACCACAACCTCAAAGGTTGCCCAGTAGGAGGAGTGGTTGGACCACGGTGGACTCAGAGAGGATGAAGAAGAGGGGTCAGAGGCACATCCCCCAGCCAGTCCAACTAGGCAACTCCTATGCTGTTTTGGAGGAGCGGGAGTCTCCCAAGAGGCCACCCGAAGTTGAGATCAAGGAGGATGAGCAGATCCTCCAAAATGGAGCCCCAGGGGCGGGGGAAGAGGACCCCAAAGGAAGAGGAAGCTACTCGGGGAAGACGACTAAATAGTCCGGGAGTGGATCTGGGGACAAGTGGAGGGGAGGAGAGGGAGGTTAAGTGCCTTCCAGGAGGCATAGCTTGAGGGAAGGGGAGTGAATCCAGAGGACCGCAACAGCTAAGAGGGAGGAACAGGATGTCACTGCCCCCCTGGGGGTAAATGACCTGGCAGGGGATAAGGAAGAGCTAGGCAGAATACAGGAGAATTTCAGGAAGCTGGGGTAGCACGAGACATCTTCTCGGAGGTACTACCTGTCCAAGGCAACAGAGGCTGGAAAACTCAGCATCCAGAAATTTAACTCCTAGTTGAAGGAATGGAGTGGAAAGGATAAGTTTGGCTTCATGGGGGTCTGGGCCCCACCTGGAGGGATGTGGGCCTGTATGACAGCCTACATCTTTCCAGGGAGGGGACCATAGTCGTAAGTGAAAAGTTTAAATGTTTCAGTGGCAAGCATTTAAACTGGTCTCGGGGTCTAGGAAGGTTAGAGGCATAACATAGCCCCCCCCCAAAAAGGAAACAGGCACAGCAAGGGTGCTCATTAAGGAAACAGACCAGCAAGGGGTACAATTAAACATAAAGACAAGGGACAGGGAGGGCCAGGCCGAAAGGGTGATCAGCACAGGGAAAGGTGCAAGTCAGCAAAGCAGGGGAAGGAAGCCACATCCGGGAGAGCTGTGTGCGCTAATGCCCAAAGTCTAAGTAATACGATGTGGGACCTCGCACTGGACATGGCAGAATCATACCTGGACACTGTGGCAATCACAGAGACCAGGTGTAATGACAACCACAGCTGGGAAATGGCCATACCAAGTTATAATCTGTTCAGGAGGGACAGGGCAGGCAGGAAGGGGGGAGTGGCACTTTATGTAAGGGATAATATAAAGGCTACTGAGATACAAGTGGAACAGGTAGAGGGGGAGACACTATGGGTTATGTAAGAAAGGAGTGAGGGGCCGGCCATCTGCACTGGGGTAATATACAGACCACCAGCTCAAGGGGAAGAAATAGGAAATGATACTAGCTATCCAAAGGATGGTGCACAGTGGGTAAATACTGCTGGTTGGTGATTTCAATATACCAGACGTAGACTGGAGTCTCTCTGCAGCAGCAACAGCTAGGAGCAGGTTTATCTTAGACTTCCTCCAGGGAGCTTTCCTTAAACAACTGGTCATTGAACCCATGCGAGACAAGGCAATACTGGACCTGGTGCTCATAAACGGGGACAGTGCGACAGGGGTTACAGTAGGGGAGCACCTGGGGAAGGAACAGTGATCACCGGACAGTAGGGTTTCAGAACTGAGGGGGCAGAATCCAGTCACACAAGGACAAGAATCCCCGACTTTAAGGCAGCAGATTTTAGAAAAATGCCTAGAATAGGCATTGGTCATAATAGGGGAGAAAAAGGGGGCTGAACAGTGGGTGGCAGTAAAATCAGTGATAACAATGGTGACAACTCTGTGTTAAGACAGGTTAGTAAGGGGAAAAGAGAGGAAACCATTATGGTTTTCGAAGTAAGTAGCCAAAAAAAAAAAAAAATGCATTCAAACAATAAAAAGACACAGGAGGAAGGCGAAAAGAACAGGTACCAGGAAAAACAAAGGTAGGCAGAGAGGGCAGTTGGGGAAGCCAGGACACAAACTGAGGAACACACTGCGAAATCAGTGGTGAGGGGGGACAAAACCTTTTACAGGTACACTGGAAGGGGGGAGGCAGAGAAAGGGAGGAATTGTGAGGCTGAAAGAGGAGGATGGGGGTAGTATGAGGATGACAAACAGAAAGCAGACATACTAAACAGATACTTCTGCTCAGACTTTGCAGAGGAGGTGTCAGGATATGAGTCGGACATGAGGAGATGGGGCAGGAAGGGCATGGAAATGGATAAGAGTCCCATTTTATTTATGTCTTTAATGACCGGGCAGGTGCACTGATCCGATGGACCATTTTCAGGCATAACCCGGGCCACTAGCATGGCACACCGAGTAAGGCATACACAGGTAGTATGAACAGTATAACAGGCAACATAGTTCAGTGCAAGAAGCATGGTAGATGGGGACAACACAAATACAGGTTACTCACCTGTAACATGAGTTCTAGGAATGGTATATGTTGTTCATCCACACTGTCTGGCAGGTATCCTTGCCGGAAGGTCTTCAAGCTGGCTCCTCCCACCCACCCACGCGGGTGGTAAAACTCTTGGCTCCGCCCCATGACGCCAGATCTGGCCCGCTGGAAGCTCAGGTTGTGCGTTGAAGCCGGGGAGGTCGGGTGGATGAACAACATATACCATTCCTAGAACTCCTGTTACAGGTGAGTAACCTGTATTTCTAGGGACATGGATATGTTGTTCATCCATCTGGCAGACTCCTAGCAGTTCTCCGGGAGGAGGGAGGCAAGGTGCACACCCCCTACTTAGGGAATAGAGACTGGAGAACCGAGGCCCCAAAACCAGCATCCCGGCGTGACTCAAGGTCGATGTGGTAATGGGTGATGAAGGTGTGTGCTGACTTCCAGGTAGCAGCCCTGCAGATATCCTGGATAGGGACGTCCCTGGAAGCAGCCACCGATGCAGCAGTATGGCGGGTAGAATGAGCTCTTATCCCTCTGGGAGGCGCCATGCCCGCCAACTTATAGCAGAGATCTATGCAGGAGGTGACCCACCTGCTTATCACCGCTTGGCTGCAGGTCTGCCAGGTGCGGCTTCAGTGTAGGTGACAAACAGCTGGCGAACCTCTCCCCAAATTTCAGCCGTGCGCTCCTTATAATAAGCGAGAGCCCTTCTAGGGTCCAAAGTATGGAGCCTGTATTCGGCCTCCGAGGTGTGATTGGGGTAAAACAACGGCAGAGTCAACACCTGGTTAAGGTGAAACTCCGACACCACCTTCGGAAGGAATTTCGGGTGGGGGCGCAGGACAACCTTGTCCCTGTGGAAGACCAGGTAAGGAGACTCGATGCAGAGCGCCTGGAGTTCTCCCATCCTTCTGGCTGACGTGATAGCCACCAAGAAGGCGGTCTTCCACGACAGGTGAGAGAGTTCACACCTGTGCATTGGTTCGAATAGGCTTGCCCATGAGCTTTACCAGTACCAGCAGTAAATCCCGCGGTGGAAGTTCGCACGGAGGAAAATGTGATCAAGGCCTTTGAAAAAGTGCCAGACCACCTTCTCCTGCGCCACCGACTGCTCCCCGGCCCGCGCCCGGTAAGCAGAGATGGCTGCCAGGTGCACCCTTAGGGTCGTCGACCTAAGCCCTTGACGAGAAAGGGACCATAAATAGTCCAAGATGCTTGCCAAAGAACAGGAGGAAGGGCCCAAGCCCTTGCCCTGACACCAAATGGAAAATCTCTTCCATTTGAAAGCATAGCATTTCCTAGTCGACTCCTTACGGGACGCCTCAACTACATTGAGGACCTCATCGGAAAGACCCAAGGCCTGGAACTCTAGCCGCTCAGGAACCAGGCCGTCAGGTGCAGGGATTGAAGGTCCGGATGGAACACCTTCCCCTGATTGACTGAGAGCAGGTCCAGAAGAGCTGGAAGCTGCCTCGGGAGCCTGGAGCTGAGGCTGAGGAGATCTGGGTACCAGAACTGGCGGGGCCAGTCTGGGACTATCAGAATCACCTGCGCCTTGTCCGTCCTTGCTTTGAGAAGCACCTTGTGTATCAAGGGAAATGGGGGGAAGGCGTTGAAGAGGCCCGGGGTCCACGGCCTCGAGAAGGCATCCCCCTGCAGCGAGCCCTGCTGAGAGGGGCAGGCATGGAACAGCCTCAGCTTCATGTTCTCCCTGGAGGCAAACAGGTCCACCTGAGGTGTGCCCCAATGGGAGAACAGATCTTGTACTACCTCCAGCAGGAGAGACCACTCGTGGGATGCAGCCCCTATCTAGCTCAGGGCATCGGCCAGGGTGTTGGAGGCTCCTGCCACATGAATGGCTAGGAAATCTGCCTCCAAGCTGTGCACGAGTGACCAAATGCGGAGAGCTTCCTTGCATAGAAGCATGGAGTGCGTCCCGCCCTGGCGGTTTAGGTAGTACATGGTCGTGGTATTGTCTGTCTGGACTTGGACCACTTGACCCCGGAGAAACGGAGCAAAGGCAGTGAGAGCTAGGCAGACCGCTCGGAGCTCCAGCAGGTTGATGTGGCATCGGGACTCCCTTGAGGACCAGAGGGCACGTGCGCGGTGTTCCCCAGATGGGCACCCCAACCCATCAGAGGCATCGGTCGATAGGAGACCCGTCGGCTCAGGCGGACAAGCGGGATGCCCTCCTGCAGATGAACTGGAACGGTCCACCACGGAGGCGTTCCACATCCCCTGGGTCACCATCACTAGCTGGTCCAATGGATCGCGTTGTGACCACTGGCTGGCCAGTCCCCACTGAAGGGGGCGCATGTACCAGCGTGCCCAACGGACCACGCTGGTACAGGCCGCCATGAGACCCAGGAGGCGTGGGAAGTCCCAGGCAGGGCGCGATTGCCCAACCAGAAATGAATGGGCAAAGGAGGTAAGAACCTCGGCTCTGTCCGCCGGGAGCCGTGCTCTGGCTCGAAGAGAGTCGAGCTCTGCCCTGATGAAAAGAATCACCTGCTTCGGCTCGAGGTCCGACTTGGCCTCGTTGATGAGAAGGCCGATTTGAGAGCAAACCGCTCCACCTCCTGTCGGAAAGCTGTCACCACTGCTATGCATTTGGTGAAGACCCTGGGAGCTGGAGACAGGCCGAAGGGCATGGCTCGGAACTCGAAAAGGGATCCCTCCGCTCGAAAGCGAAGGAATCTCCGATGTGACGGACGGATAGGGACGTGAAAGAACGCGTCCTGCAGGTCCAGAGAGCAGAACCACACGCCGTGTTCCAGGGATGGTATTATCTGAGCCAGAGTGACTCGAGACCTTAGGAACTTGTTTAGGTCGTGTAGGTCGAGAATGGGGCGCCAGCCCCCCATCCGTTTTGGAACCAGGAAGTACCTGGACACAAACCCCGGGTCTGAGGGAGGGACCGCCACCTCCCTGATCACCTTCCTTTTGGAGGAGGAGAGCGATGTCGGCTCAGCGAGTCGACAGTGAGGCTGCGGACCCCGAGGCCCCCCGAGGTGCGACGGCTCTGAAGGGCGGGGCCTGCTCGAATTCTAGAGGCAGGCCTTTTCCCACCACCTCCGGCACCCACCTGTCCGTGGTAATAACGGACCAGGCAGAAAGGAAGTGCCGGAGCCGTCCCCCCACGGAGGGAACCTGGGGTGAGGTGACGGGGTTGGGTGACACCCTCAGCCGTCACTGGGCAGGCTTGGAGGAGGGACCGGCCGAGGGACCTCCTGGGCCTTACCTCCCGCTTCCTGTTGGATGCCAAGCCGAGCCTGCTGGCCCTGACGTTGCTGGGCGGGACGTGCGCGGGTGCAGAAGGACGAAAGGGCTTAGGCTGTGGTTTGCGGCCTTTGTCCTTCTGAGTGGAAGAGACAGAGTCCAAGGTAGCATTGGACTCTCGATCCTCTGCAGGTGACCTTCCACCCCAGGGCCGAAGAGGTCGGTCCCCAAAAAGGGGATATCCGCCAACTTGTGCTGGGTATCCGAAGTGAAGGTGGATATCCTCAGCCAAGCCCGACGACGCATAGCCACTGCAGCCGCCACAGACCTGGCACATGAGTCCCCAATGTCTAAAGCATCTGGAGCTGCTGTTTGGCCACTGCCCTGCCCTGGTCCCGCACCTGCCTGACCGTGGTCTGCAGATCCGCGGGAAGATGAGGGACGACCTCATCCAGGGAGCCCAACAGGGCATGAGAGAAATGTGCCATGAGGACGGCCGAACTGGCCTGGCGAAGGCTGAGGGAGGACGCAGCATAGACTTTTCACCTGGCATAGTCCAATTTCTTGGACTCCTTGTCGGGAGGTTTGTCCACATCCCTAGCGTTCCCGCGCCCGGAAAGCTGTCGGTAACTAACCCCTCGGCTGAGGGGTGGTTCAAAACGGACAAGGAACCGGTAGGGACTGCATACTTCCTGGCCATGGCGCAGGGCAGGAAGCAGGCGCTGCCAGAGCTCCAAGGCCGGGCCCACTATGGCCTCGGCCACCGAAAGGCCTCCGTGGGAATCCTCGGTCCAGAATCTCCGTGAGGGGATACCTGGCCAGCTTAAGCAGGTTCAGCTTCATCCTGGTGGACTCGAGATGAGCGAAGCAATCCCAGGAAGGACGAGGGCTATCGCCCACCGACTGTCCTCCTGAGGACCCAAGTCCATTCGCTTGGAGAAAAGGGAGGAATCGCTTCGGACTCAGAAGAGTCCTCAAAGAGCTGCCTCGGGCCTGAGCCACCCTCCACCTGCCGAGGTCGATCGGGAGTGAGGGGGACAGACAGCCTATGGGGCAGTCCCTGAGCCGACCGAGAATTTTTGGTCGAAGCCCGAACTAACGGCTGTGGAGGCGGAGGTTCCACTGGAATCGGTTGGGCAGCTGGTTCTGGCCGAACAACCGGCCTGGGAACAGGCTCCTCTGATAAAATGAGGGGTTGTTTCAGCCGCTCCGGTGACAGCCACTTAATGGCAGGGAAGGCGCGGCCGGCTTATTCCGGTCAGAAGGAGCTGTTGCCACACGAAGTTCCTCATATCTTCGACGCAAACTTTACATCGAAGCCTCCCTCATCCGAGGAGGAGGAAGAGGACGAAGGCGGCGCCGCTGTCATGACCGCCTAGGACGGGCGGATCGGCTGGACCGCTGAAGAAGAGACCGAGAACCTCGGCTTTCCTGAGGACGGTGCGGGAGGTGTCGGGGAACTGCACCCCTCGGTTCGAGAGGTTCAACCGGAGGCTCCGGAACCTGAGGCACAAACGAGTGCGGGTCCTCAACTCCCACCGGGGGAACCGGGGAGAGGGGATTCTCGGCTTCTCCTGCTGACAACCCGTCCAACGGGTCGAGAAAAATCTTGACCGCGTCGACGGGAGTCTCGGTCAACTGGCCTGACGGGGACACCATGAGACCAGTGGCCGAAGCCGAGCAGTCGACCGAAGTTGACGGCCGACAACTCGGGGACAGGGATCTTTCCCGCTCCCAAGAGCGTCGACGGTGAGACTTACCCTTGTCTCTCTTTTTGGACCGAGAAAACGATCCAGAAGAAGTTGGTCCCTCACCTTTAGTAGAGAGGGTCAAACAAAGCTCCTTAAAAGAAGCTGAATAAGAGGCACCGAGAGAGAGCGGGACAAATGCCGCAGCCGAGGTAGAAGCGTGCGCGCCTCCTCTTCAAAAGGCGATCATCTGCTCGAGCTGATCCGCCCGAGCCAGCTGCCGCGGACACTGCCGACCGGGCCTCCTGACCTCACCGGAGGAAATCGCTTCTCGGGACGCCCCAGTTGTAAATGGGCAGCACGGTCTTCGAGGACGTAGGCCGGAAAGGAAGAGCACAGGTCGCAGGCCTGCGGGTCGTGCTCCAGGCCTAGACAGTAGACGCACGTGGAGTGCGGATCCGTCCGAGACATCTTCTGCCCGCAAGGGCATCTCCGGAAACCGGGAGTCGATTTGTCCATCGCAGCCATGAGGGAGAAAAGACCGAAGTCTTTTTAGCAAAAAACTTTTAATTTTGAAAATTCAAAGAATTAGGAACCAGTCTTATACGCAGAGCGTTAAGGAGGGAACCTGAGCTTCCAAGCGGTAAGGAAGATCTGGCGTAATGGGGCGGAGCAGAGAGTTTTACCACCCGGGTGGGTGGGAGGAGCCAGCTTGAAGACCTTCCGGCAAGATTTAAAGCGGCAAGGATACCTGCCAGACAGTGTGGATGAACAACATATCCACGTCCCTAGAAATTGAGGTTACAGTATAATACTAGGTACAGCAAACAATTCAGTAGTATGGTACAGGGTTTTCAATAATTGATTAGCAGTATTTTTCTTGGGGTGATACTAACTGTATTGAAAGTATTTATATAGATTTTCTAGAAGTGCCATTTTTTTTTTTTTTTAAACAGTGAGGCAAGAAATATGCATTTTCACAAAGTTTTAGCACTTTTATGAGCAAAATGCTAATCAATTTTTAGAGTTAAATAAAACTGTGGTAAATGCACAGTTACAATATTACAATCAACAGATGGTAAGTGCAATGATATAGTCAGGAGGGAGGAGTGTACAAAGCAAGGTAAGGGGAGAGTGCAAAGCACGGTAGGGTGCCAGAGCCTCTAGTAAGGGTGCCGCAAATATGGAGGGGGGGGGGGGAGGAGGGAAATAGGCAGTAAGGGATGCCCACTTACCCGGGACAGCAAGAGCATTTGGCTTTGGACATCAGCCAGGCCTTGTAGTGGGTTTTGAAAGAGGGGTGAGAGGCAGTCGAGCGGAGTGACATTGGGAGCTTGTTCCATAGGGAGGGGGCAGACCAGGAAAGGGCTTTGCTGCCCACGGCAGAAGAGACTCTAAGGACCTCCATAGGGAGGACGGATGATTCTCGGAGGCACCTGGATGCCACTATGCCCAAGAGGAGGGATGAGAATGGAGACAGGTACCTGCCTCTGAAGGTATTGTCTATTATACAGCCAAGGGCAAAGTCGAACCATCCTTGGAGAGGGAGCCATACCAGGGACTGGTACAGGTCGCAGTGGTGGGCTGAGTAGGAAGACTGGAGGAAAAAAAAATGACATACTGTTATAAACTGAGTTGAGCCTGGAGTGCAGCGCAGAGGACACATTGGAATCGATGGGACTATAGTAGTCCATGAATAAGGGGGAGAAAGATTGCCTTGCGCAATTGCCAGAGATCCGAGGTCAAGAACTGTTTATGGCGGCAGGCAGCCCCAAGCTTCGAGTTTACCCTGCACACAATGTTGCTGACATGTTCTGTGAACTCAAGGGAGGGGTCCAGGGTAACACCAAGGTATTTGAAACTAGGAACAGTCCTTTTCTGAAGGAAAGAATCCTAAGGGAACTGGAAGCAAGAGTAGATAAGCCTATGGGACCAGATAAGGTTCACCCCAGGGTGCAGAGTGAGCCAAGAAAAATGGTGGCGGAACATCTGGTAACCCTGTTCAACCTGTCAGTGGAAACAAGGAAGGTACCCAAAGACTGGAGGAGAGCTGATGTAGTCCCTCTACACAAAAGTGGAAGCAAGGAACTACAGACCAGTCAGCCTGACCTCAGTAATGGGAGAGATCATGGAAGCACTACTGAAGGAAATAATGGAACACCTAGCTACCAGTTGTCTACAGGACCCAAGGTAACATGGTTTTACTGGAGGGAGATCATGCCAGACCAACCTCATTGAGTTCTTTGACATGGTGGGCGGCAATGGATGTGGCCTACCTGGATGTCAGCAAGGCCTTTGATACTGTGCCATACAGAAGGCTGTTAAGCAAGCTGGAGAACACTGTAGTGGGTACGATGGTGGTAAGGTGGGTAGAGAATTGGCTGTATAATAGGACACAGAGGGTGGTGGTAAACAGCAGTTACTCTGCAGAGGGTAAAGTGACCAGTGGGGTACCACAGGGATCAGTGCTGGGTCCAGTCCTTTTCAGTGTCTATCAGTGACATTGTGGAAGACCTAGAGGGAAAAGTTTGCCTGTTCACTGATGACACAAAGCTTTGCAACAGGGTGGATACAACAGAGGGAGTGGACAGAATGGCGGTTGGTATTTAATGCTAAAAAGTGCAAGATAATGCACATGGGGCACAAAAACCTGGAACATACGCGTCTATAGGATTACTGTATTGCCATAGCTTCAGATAGGTCCAGTTTGGAGCCTACGTGCGTCTGTGCTATACCAAGATCAAGTACAGACTGGCAGGTGACTGCCGGTCTACCTGATCTCGGTATATGCGGATACAAATGAGCTCCCAAACAGAAACTATCTGGGCGTGGCAATACAATAATCCTATGGTTGCGCACTGGCTGCTCCCCGCATGACACGTCATGCTGGGAACAGCAGCAGTGGATTATGGTCGCAACAAAGTTGTAAAATGCTGGCAGAGAGGGTGCAGGATCAGCCAGAAGCAATTTTAAATAAAATATGGCAGAGTAAGTATTAAAATAAAAAAAAAAGCTAAGCATTTATGAAACTGCTAATCGGGCCCTGCTTCACACGGAGGTGGGGCCCAACCGGACATGGGCATTTATCTTTAAGAACACATGGGATAGGCATGGGGGATACTAGTAGTAGGGAGAGGGGTACAACCTAGTTCCAGGAAAGCTTGAAGAACCACTGTTAATCAACACTAATGGGTAGACTAGGTGGACCAAAGTCCCTCATCTGCGAATATCTATATAAAATCATATGGTTCTCCATCAAAAGGTTACATTTAACTACAATGCACAGACCAGTACTCCAAATAAGATTTTTGGGGGGGATGCGTAGTGTACTTATTTTGAAAGTGAGCCGAGTAAAACCAATTACAGGTGCGGACAAATGACTGGGACAATATGGAGTGACTACTTTTTTCTGTTTAGTTTACAAACAATGTATTTACTGTTGGCGCAGTGGTAGTGCTACCGCTCGCTACAAAAACGACCCAGGTTCATGCATGAGCCTGGATCATCAGGGGCTGGCCGGGTGGGGGTGGGAGGAGGATAGAGGGTCCCATAAGACACTGTGACAGGGTGACCCCTGTCATAGAGGACATCCCGGGATAAACTGAAACCCCTTCCCCAAGCAGTTTATATGTTTTGTATAATGTCCAACTTGCTGCTTGGCTGGTTATAACAAAACTAAGAGTACAAGTTACAAAATAAGGCAGTTTTAATATAAGAATAACAGAAGTTTGTGTCTGTTTTTTTCTAGATGTTAGCAGCCCTCTTCTAAGATATATTTTGCAGCAGACAGCATGAGGTAATATGACCCTGCAGGAGAGTTTAGGAGAGCACAGAATGTCCTGACTTCGGTTCTGACCTTTTCCAATGCTGTAAAAAAGTTATGTAATGTGCTCCAGGTAGCTGCCAAGAAAAAAGTAATCTTGTTTCATCTAATGGAGTCTTGCTGTATTCTGACAATATGCAGGTAGCCCTTCCAGTTCAACTGCTCCAGAGAGGAAAGAGTTAACTCTATGCAGAAGCATAGAACGTTGAGCTCGAGCTTGGTTTTCAAACCCGTCCCTGGTACATTCTCTGTAACAGTCAGATTCTTACGAGCACTAAGTGACCCAAGACTATTTACTAAAATAGAGCTATAAAGGCAAAAAAGCCAACACCAGACACCTAGGGTAAAAAGACTCAAATTGAGAACACTAGGAGAAATACCCCACAATGATAAAATCAAAAACAGAACATGGACCCATCTATCCCGAGTAGGGGGGGGAAGAGGGCAACCCTCTGAGATGCAGCACTGGCACATGCCATCCCCTAAATAAGCTTTTGGGGTTCTATGAGGCGAGGCAGCTCAGAATACAGCAAGACTCCATCAGAAGAAACAAGATTACTGTGGTAAGTAATTTTTTCCTCAAACATGAAGTCTTGCTGTATTCTGACAATATACAGACTACCAAGCAGTATCCCCTTTGGGGGGGGTGGGGTACTGAACCTGTTTAGGGAACAAGCTCTGCAGAACTGCTGTGCCAAACCTGGCATCACTCCTGGCCAGAGTGTCCAGGCAGTAATGTTTAGTGAATGTGTGAACAGTCTTCCAGGGGGTCTACTCTGCAAATTTACAAAAGCCACAGAAGCAGCTGTACCTCTGGTTGAGTGAGCCCTCAGTCCTGAGGGAGGCTCTTTGCCAAGTTCACTGTAACAGAACTGAATACAAGAGACAATCCACCTAACAATGGTCCTCTTGGTGGCAGGCTTTCCTTTGCCCACCTCTCCACAGGTAAACAGCTGAAAACAGTCATTTCGGTGGGCTTTTGTGTGATCCAGATAACTAATGGCCCTCTTGACATCCAAGCTATGTAACCTTCTTTCACCTGAGGAAGAATGGTCACTGGAAGTGTCATTGTTTGGTTAAGATGAAAATCTGACACTACCTTGGGAAGAAATTTTCTGTGTCCTGAGAACAACTTTATCCCTATGAAAGGAGATATAGTCAGGTTCAATAGAGAGGGCTTGTAGCTCACTAATCCTCCTGGCAGATGTAATGGCTAAGAAAACATTCTTCCAGGTCAAGTACTTAAGTTTGGCTGAAGACAAAGGATCGAAGGGGGGCTGCATGAGCTGTGTAATGCAGACATTCAGACCCCAAGCAGGAGAGGGTTCCCTGTTTGGGGGAGGTGTACATACAGCAACCCCTTGAAGAATTTCTTGAAAACCGGCTGGGATGCCAGGGAAGCAGCTTTACCTGCAGAGAGGAAAGCAGACACAGCTGCCACATGAACCTTTAAAGTGGCCGGCCGAAGGTCCAAAGAATGCAGATGGACTAAATAGTCTAGAGTGTCAGGCAAACCAGTTGAATCTGGATCCAGACCTTTTTGAGAACACCAAATGGAGAATCTCTTCCATTTGGAATTATAAGTTTTTTTCTGGTGGCAAGTTTTCTAGAAACCTTCAAGATCTCCAGCACTCCCTGAGAAAAATGCAAGCCTGCATATTTTAGCTCCTCAAGAGCCAGGCCTGGAGCCTGAGGGAATGGAGGCTGGGATACCCAATCCTCCCCTTGGAGGAGGACAAAAGATTGTGCCTCCTGGAGAGGCAGATCAGAAGTGCCACTGACAGGGACATCAATGGGTACCAGGGTTGCCTGGAGCAATCAGAATTACTGTACAGGGCTGAGTTCTGATATTCATCAGTACTCTGAACAGAAGGGGAAATGGGGGAAAGGCATACTGAAACCTGTTTCCCCATTCCAGTACTAGAGCATCCAGTGGGACAGACCCCAAGATAGGGGGTCTGCAGCAAAATTGTGGAAGCTGATTGGGGCTGCAAAGAGGTCCATCTCTGCAGTGCCCCACTTCCTGAATATTACCTGAAGTACTTGTTTGTTCAGAGACCACTCGTGGTGGCTCAGAGATCCTGCCGAGAGCATCTGCTAGCACATTGTCCTTGCCTGGGAGATGCACTGCTATTAGAGAGGCCTGAAGGGAACAGGCCAGACTCCAAGCCTTCATGGCTTCTGTACACAAAGCAGTGGCCCTTGTCCCTCCTTGCTTGTTTATGTAATACATGGTGGTGGTGGTGTCTGTTCTGATCTGCACCACTCTCCCCTGAATTTTCTTTGAGAAGACCTGAAGGGCCAGGAGCACAGCTCTGAGTTCCAGAAGATTGATGTGGAGAAGGGATTCCTGCTCTGACCATATCCCCTGGGCAGTGAGGCTCCCCACCCAAGCAGAGCGACATCTGTAGTGAGAATCACTGAGGGAGACGACTGGAGAAAAGGGACTCCTTGCCTGAGGTTGTCCTCCTCTAACCACCACTGGACAGCCTGGACAAACGTCAGTCACTGGAATCAGCTTGGAAAGGGGATCCTCCTCTGGGACCGGAGGTGAAACTGAATATCACTCATCTGAAACCTGGCTCCTGGGACCACTGCAGTGGATGCTGCCATGTGGCCCAAGAGTTGAAGAAAATGTCTGTCTGGCCGTGACACCAGCACTCTGAAGGAGCTTGCCAGACTGGTTAAAGAGTTTACTCTTTGCACTGGTAGGAAAGCCTTTGCTTGAACAGTGTCCAACTCTGCCCTATGAAGGTGACTACTTGGATGGGCTCCAGTACTGACTTGGCCAAGTTGAGAAGAAATCCCAGAGAGCCTAAGAGGTGCTGGGTTGCTGACCTGCTCTGAAGACTGCCCTACAATGAGCCAGTCGTCCAGATAGGGAAATACAAATACTCCCTGCTTTCTGAGGAATGCTACCACTACTGCTAGGCATTCTGTGAAAGCTCTGGGGGCAGAAGAGTGGCCGAATGGCATAGTCCTGAACTGGTAATGGCCTGAGGGCAACTCGAACCGTAGGTACTTTTTGTGGGAGCATCTGATTGGTTAGTCTCCCTGGACCTCAAGGATGCCTATTTCTACATACCAGTCTCCTGGCCTTAAAGAGGGAAGAATAGTGCCCAGAGTCACCATTTTGAACTTGGGTTTTGTAAGATGTCTGTTTAAATACCTGAGGTTTAGGATGGATTGCCACTCAGTCTTCTTCGGGGTAAGTACCACCTTGAGTACAACCCTTCTCCCCTGAAATAAATGGGAACATGCTTCACTGCTTTTAGGAGCAGCAGGGAAGAAACTTCTGCCTCTAAGGCAGCTGTTTCCAGCTGGCTGGCAGGCTTGAATGACCCTCCTCTGGTCTTGGGAAATTTCTTGAAATTCAGAGCAAGACCCTGGCTCACCACCTCCAGGATCCATTTGTCTGTAGTAGCAGACTTCCAGGCCTAAAAGAAGTGAGCCAGCCTGCCACCTACTGGAATAGGGGAGGTGACCCTGACTGATATCAGGATGTTTGTTTGGCAGGGGTTCTAGGTTGGGAAGTGGATGCGGCCCTGCTTGCTCATCCCTCTTCTACCTCGCCCTCTGAGGAAACCCCTCTCCTGAGCTTGGTAGAAAGGCCTTTGAAAAGGCCTACCCCTGCCAGCCCTAGACTGCTGTCTCTGAGGAGTAGCAGACCTTTCTTTTGCCACTGCACTCCTGTAGGTTGTCCTATATTCATCCATCTTTTTCATGTACATCTCAGTTTGCTCCCCAGAGAAATTTGGATCACAGGGAAATACATGACCTTAGCCTGGGTATCCTGAGAGAGATTGGTACATCTGAGCCAAGCAAATCTCCGCAGGGAGACAGATGTAGCCATGACCCTAGATGATGCATCAGTAGAGTCAACAGCAGCATGAACTTGCATCTTGGATGCTTCAATTCCATCAGCAGCTACCTGCTCCAGCTCGTTGGCCAGCTGGGGGGAGGCCTCTTGGGCTAGGTCCCTGATAGATTCCCATCTGGACTTCTGGTACCTAGCCACATAAGCCATGTAAGAAGCCTGTCCGAGTCCCAAGGAGGATGGCAGGTACTGCTTCTCTGCCATAGCATCCACCTTCCTGCAGTCCATATCTGGGGTGTGTGAAGCCAAGGAAACGTTAGCCTGATCACAGGCTGCAGCCTGCA
The DNA here is from genome assembly GCA_016271365.2 of Neoceratodus forsteri. Taxonomy (NCBI): domain Eukaryota; kingdom Metazoa; phylum Chordata; order Ceratodontiformes; family Ceratodontidae; genus Neoceratodus; species Neoceratodus forsteri. The sequence goes on from CM028129.1 coordinate 186,923,325, forward strand.
CAACCCCAACATGGCTGCAGTGATTACAGAGGAACTCCGTACCTGTACTGGATAGCATATACTGTACCTCCTATCCACAGGAAGTATGGAAGTAGGTAACTGCAAGATTTTGTCCGCCTCCTCAGAGATTTGTGCAAGGGAATAGACAACCTTTTGGACTCTGGGACATCCATCATCTCCAAAAAAATCAGGTTCCTCTTCAGATGCCTCCACAGTAGGCAACTGTAGAGTGTCAGCCACTTTCTTATAGAAAGCAAAGTGGGAAGGGGACTCACCAAGTCTGGGAGGAGAGGCAGAGTCAGGCCTGTCTGGGGAGATGTCAGGCTCCACTGGTTCACCCAGGCCGACGCCTTCTTCCTCACCCTCCCATTCAAGCTCATAAGATTCCGGATCGTAATCCGAAGGAAGTCGGACTGACGGGAAGTATGTGTCTGTTCAGTTTGAAGCGACTGAACACATTTTAAAATCACTTTCGCAATTTTGTCTGCAGTTGGGGTCGAGGACTTTGGATTCGAACCAGTAGACTCTTTTTCACCCGAACTGGAGAGTTGGTAATGGCCTTTCTCTTGCCCAAGGAGGTATCGCCCTGGTCAGAAGGCACCTCCTCTGGTTCGGTTAAACCTGAACCGGGCTGGCCATCCAGGTCAGCGGATTGATCTTGAAAGCCAATCTTTCCTTTAACCTGGCTAAACGCTTATCCAGCGTGGCTTTAGGAAAGTTTTTGCAAATATGGCAGTATGTTTCTAGGTGGTCAAACCCCAGACAATAAAACACAAATGAGGTGGGGATCATCTTTAGCAAAAGCCTCCCCACACTGTGCAGTGCTGAAACTCAGTGGGTCCAGAATTTCTTTTGGGTTTCTCAGACATAGTACTTAGTAACATAGACTTTGATGGCAGATAAGGACTGCTTGGCCCACCTAGTCTGCCCATTTCCCTACCTACTGGATAAGCTGCAGATCCTAGTAAACCAACAGCCTATTTCTTCCTACTCCCCGCAAGAATTGCCTTATGTCTGTCCCATGCATTCTTTAATTCTCCCAGTTTTAGACCCCACAACTTCCTCAGGAAGGCGGTTCCATGCGTCCACCACCCTGTTAGCGAAGTTACCCCAAGTGGCGGTGAAGCCGAGTAACAAACACCCCCCCCCCCGTTACCAACCATGTCACGGGTTGAGGAAAACAACAAAAACTTGTTTTTTTATGTAACAGAAGGTCATCGGTACCCAAACACCTATGCAAAAGACAAGAAAAATAAGCAACAAGATCGGATCTTCACCGGACCGACGAGAAACCGAACTTACCCCAAACTTATCTATCCAATCTATACTACCTGTACTGTAGATAGAGGTTTGAAGGCCAAAGAAAATAAATACGTAAACGGTTGAAAACCAGATGGAAAACTACTACCGAACCGAAGCAGTGAAGGAGAAATCTCCAGAGCGTCTTACAGTTAGGCGGAGTAAAGAATCTGACAGTTACAGAGAATGTACCAGGGACAGGGGTTTGAAAAATCGAACTTGAGCTCAACGTTCTATGCTTCTGCATAGAGTCAACTCTTTCCTCTCCGGAGCAGTTGAACTGGAAGGGCTAACTGCACATTGTCAGAATTCAGCAAGACATGTTTGAAATAACTGTTCTCTATGGGGCAACAGTGGCCCCTAGTGGCTAGTTTTATGGTACATCTGCTGTTAATCAAAATGCAGGGGAAACTTTTTCCAACTTCTAGTGAGCTTAAAAAAAGCCCTACCTCAGTGCTGAGAGAGGATAGATGGGCATCATCACACAGTCCCACACACAGACTAAACTGTAGGGTACTGTCCTTCACTTTGTCAGAAGGACAGTCAGTGCATGTTTTTAGCTGTAGTTGCATCCTACGAATTAACAGTTCCCTTCCATTACAAATTCCAAATAGTTCAATACAGTCGGCATAAAAAAAAGTGTTCTCAAATGGTGACCCACGCCCTGTCACACTTGCCTCAGCAGATAGAGCACATGATTATTTGAGCCTCCCTCAAAAGAATGCCAACATAAGGTTTACTGGACCATTCAGTCAGGAATGGGACAACACAGTTTCGGCAGGACAGTAAAAGCGGAAATCAATACTTTTTTTTGTTACAGATTTAGCAGACATCACAGGAGGGAGTGGAACCCCTCAGCCATCAGCCTTTAGGTCATACAGAATATCACAGGCCAGAGACCAGTAAAGGGCCAAAGCCTATATGTGCATGTAAGTGAATTGGATTAATGGTCAAATTTAGCAATTAAGCAGACTTGGCAGACACTTACCACCCCCCCCCAAATTGCTCCACCACCTGAACACAGTCTTCTGCTGCCTAGAACACTGCTCCGGTCTTGCGCTCTACCCAGTACATCTCACTGCGACATCACCACACTACCAATCACTATGCAAGTTTCTTTGCAGGGCGGTGTCAGGGGGCTAGACAAAAAATAAAAGGTGTAACTCCAGGCACCACACCGAGATCTGTTGAGGGAACAAGGATACACACTACAGTCCTGCACTGAAAACAGCATACTTGGCTGGCAATATAGCCTAGAGGTTAGAGGAATGAGGTGTGAACGAGCTTGATACATCCAGCAGACCAGACCAGAGTCCGATTCTCACAACCTCCACTTGCATACTGTGCGACTCTGAGCAAGTCACTTAACCACCCAGTGCTCCCAGGTTGCCCCTGAAAACAGCCACTTGTGCCTAGTGGGCCTTACCCGATTACCAAAAAAAAAAAAAACACCAAGGTCAAATGGACTTGCAAATGTCCTTTTCTGAACCATAATATTTCATTGCAATTCCTCAACCCTCTGCTCAGCCTTACTTTACTCTCTATTGGTCTCTGCTCTTCAGTTTAATTTCCTATACCATATGCTAAACTGTCTTGCACTGTACATGTTGTACTCACGTTATACATTAACATTTCAGTTTGGCTCTCTGATATCTATGTATATTAAAAAGTTATCACCCAACACTTATCTCTCAATTTTGTCTATGTTGTGTATACTGTACACTGACACTAGCACTTACAGACTGTTTACTATTTGTATTGTAAATACTGCTCACTGTAACACTTATTGAACTGTACCTACTGGAATTGTATTTCTCCACATCACCCCTGAAAAAGGGCTATGCTTATCCCAGTGGGCCTACCCGGTCATCAAAATTCAAAATAAATATGGAGCTGTATGCAGCTTATCTGGAGCACTGAACAAAACCCACTAATAGCAATCTGAGGTCACAACAGGGCTCATGATGACAGAGAAAATCTACTGAACCTCACAAACTTGTACTAGCCCAACCAGTATATTTAGCTTCACCCTTGACACGGGTGCCTCTGCTGCTGTAAGCAGCCGGGCGGACCCCTTCTGTCCGCCGGCTGCCTTCCTCGCTGTACTGCCCGCCGATCACCAGACCAAAGCTTCACCCTTGACACGGGTGCCTCTGCTGCTGCAAGCAGCCGGTGGAACCCCTTCTGTCCGCCGGCTGCCTTCCTCGCTGTACTGCCCGCCGATCACCAGACCGAAGGTACGCTACAGAAACTGGACTGTCCAGAACCATTGACTCTACCTGCTGACGGGCTGCTGCAGTTCTTTAATTCTTTGCTACTGCTGTTTTCTCTGGACCTTAAGCTAATGTTATATTCTGATTGTGGTACTTGTTAAGTCTCTCCAAATTGTCTTGTAAATCCTAACTTAAACGCAAACCTAAGCCTGTTTACAGCAATTTTGCCCTCCAAGGGTAGTTTGAAGTGCAAGTTCATTTAGGCTACAGGTTTGTAAATTGTAAAATATTACAGCTCTCTTTGTTTTAAGGTCCAGTGGTAAGCTACCCTGGATCAGAAACTAAGTTTAAAGTGATATTTTTTTCTGTTAAGATCAGATTCCATTTGGGTCACAGTTGTAAGCATTGCCCTGCAAATAATTCAGTTTCTCTTTCACTTTCTGTCCTTCTGTCTCCTTGCTGCTTGAATTTTTGCTCTCCCTCTCCCCTCGGTACCACCCTTAGCAATGTTCATCCTCCCCCTTCACTAATATTGCAACTGTTCTTAAAGATACAGAGTGCAGTTATTAGGCCTAACACTTGTCCTGTCTTCCCTTTAAAGGGAAAAATGGAAAAGACAAAGCTTTCCTCAGACACTGCAGAAACTTTCAATTAGTGCTTTCTGACAGTAACAACTTTATTTAATGATTTAGAACAGCTACCCACAACTTCCACTTCCTGTTGCTGGCAGCAGCCATTTCGTGAGCAGCAGCAAGCTTCCTGAGCTCACTGTACGCTAATATGCCTGTTTCACCTCAGCTATTGGTTGGAAGGACATATTAGCATAAAATGAGCTCAGGAAGCTCTCTGCTACTCATGAAACGGTGGCTGCCAGCAATAGAAAGTGAAAGTTGAAGGCCACTGTTTAAATCACCAAAAAATCAATTAAGAGTAATTTGTTACAAAATGTTACTCTCTGAAAGCACTAATCAGGCATTTTTGTAGTGCCTGGATAAAGCTGTGCCTTTTCCACAGTTTCCCTTTAAAGACATCTTCCTATTTTCACCATCTGCTTGCCTATCAGCTTTACTTAGCACCTGCTCTGCTATCTACTGTGCAGTTCCATACCTGGGCTTTCTCCCTTGCTACCCAGAGTAATTTTCAAGTTGCCTTGGTACCCCCTGCCCTAGCTAATAACATCCTATCTTAATCTACATTTTATATCTTAAAATAGATCCACTGTGCCTGATTGTGCTCCCAGTGAGCGGCGCAGCTAATCCTGCCAGCTGCCCGTACCTCCATCCTCCTGACGAACAGGACACCTTCAAATCCGGTTAAGTGTCCGGGCTGCTCTGGGGTAGCACTTTGCGGGTTTGATAGGAGGCCACCTGCTGCCACCCTCCTCTAATTGGACTGCTGCTTTCTGCTCGGCCACTGTTTGGCCCTGCCTTTTCTCTGTCGGATTATCAGTCTCTGGGCTTCGGCGCCCTCTGCTTTGCATTGATTTTTGCCGAACATTACTGCTATCTGTCTAGTCTCCCATTGGTTCCATATAAAATTCTGCCACTAGGGGTGCCTTCTAACATATCTTGAATAGGTCTTCATTTCCTCACTGTAATCTTTACCACAAGTAAAGCCTCCGGCTGGTCTGCTTTCCTAATTAACCTTTGCAGAGCTTTACTTTATGCTTCTCTGATCCACTTCTTCTAAATAATAGCTATGCTAGCAGGAAACACTTCGTTGTTTTTGCTCTATCTCTAATTTCGGACAAGGGTTAAAACGGTGTAACACGGTCACTCTTGGCAGTCTTAATTTTTACACACACTATCTCTATCCCCAAGAGCTAATCCTCTGTCTCAGTATACCACTAGCCTTCCTACCCAAGTCAAATAGTAACACTATGGCGAAGTATAGTCTGCTATGGGCACTCCTGTCATTTGTCCTTTTACTCAGCCTGGACACTGCCACATGGGCTCTCTCATGTAACCAAATGGCAAAAGACTCCTCAGAGGTTTACCGCAACTACAGCTTCTCTAACTTGATTGCAGAGACAAAGCCTGACCTTCAACCTAACCCTATCCTCCCTGTTAGAGGCAGCATCTATTACCCTCTACATGCCAGGAGGAAGCTGCCATGGAGGTGTGCTTTCACCCTAACCTGCCACTGTGCAAGGCTTTGGTTCCTAGCCATGATCATTATTCTGCTATCTGGGGATGTCAAACTAAATCCAGGTCCACCTACCTGTTTCTTTTCCCCAAATGAGTTATCTGGCATGTCCAAGAAAGGATTATTAATTGCCCATATCAATAGCAGAAGTCTTACCTGTCACCATGCGGAACTCAAGGCCTGGGTTAAACTCTACAATCCTGATGTACTCTGTCTCACAGAAACTTGGCTAAAACGCAGTATACCTGATGACGTATGCTCCTTGCTTAACTATTCCCTGTTCCGGCGGGATAGATCCTCATCCAAGCATGGAGGTGGAGTTGCCCTATTCTTCAAAAATCACCTAAACATCTCTATTGTCCGGGCATCTGCCTCTCCCGCAGTGTGCGAATTCATGCAGGCAACTATTGTATTGGGGGAAAAGAAGCTTCATATTATCTGTGCCTATAATCCCCCTGCTGGGGGAATAGTAGGTCTTCAAGAACTCCTTGACATCACCTCCCAGAATGTGAATCATAATGAGGCTGTCATCCTAGGTGATCTTAACCTCAATTGGTTAGGGTCAGCTCAAATATCCTTGCAATCACTCACACTTAGTTATAATTTTCACCAGTTGATCTCTGAAGCAACTAGAGCCACGTCATCCCATCAAACGGGTACACTCCTAGACTGGGTGATGGTTAACCGTATGGAACATGTGTCGAAAGCGGCAATCCTTGCAGATGCACTAACAGACCACTCACCCACTTTCTGTATCCTATCTATGGTTGCGCCTCCATCAAGACTAATCACGTTTACAAATCTAGCTCATATTGGCCAGGATGCATTTCTCTGATGTCTCCAATATCGACTGGGCAGGTATCTAGCAAACAAAGGATGTGGAGATTGCTCTACAGATATTCATAAATGAATTTACATTCAATATAAACATGTCCCCAAGACTACTAAGAGGGTCAGAAGAAAACAGACGAGGTGGCTGCATAAAGGCCTCCTTGCTAATCTGCGCCAGAGGGACAAGCTCTGGATTCGCTACAAACAAACTGGCCTACAGTCAGATCTTATTGTCTATCGTGAACTAAGGAACAGATGCAAGACAAGTTAGAGCTGCTAAAAGCAAATACTGCAAGGACCTTCTACAAAGCTCAGCCTGCGACCCGAGGAAATTCTGGGCCCATGTCAAAAGATTTCTGGGTACCTCGCAGTCGGTCACTCCTGATGAAATGATCATAAATGGGGCACACTGTAATGACCCTAGGACCATCTCAAACAGTTTTAACAATCTTCTCTCTGATCTGTCACACTATATCTTGGCTTTACAACCTAGTGGATCGCACTCCAGTCTAACTACCACACTACCATCAGATAACCATACTGCCCTATTGTATGATGCTTCTCCAGCACCACCATTCTATTTCAAGGCTATATCAAGAGCAGAAGTTCTGAAATTACTGAGATCCATATCTGCCAATACCAGCTCTGGTTCTGACTCACTGGAACCTCGTCTTCTTAAGCTGGCTGCTACGCTCATTGCCTCTCCGATTGCCAGAATCTACACTTTATCCCTTATCCATAGCACTGTGCTGTACTTATGGGAATCTGCAAGAGTAACGCCGGTCTTTAAAAAAGGTGACCCAAAGGACATGGCCAATTACAGACCTACAGCAATTCTCTCTGTCCTTAGCAAGATCCTAGAGAAAATAGTTGCATCACAGACCATTGACTACCTTACATGCTACAATCTCCTCTCAGACACCCAGCATGGTTTCAGAAAAGTCATAGCACCACCATGGCTCTTCTTCAACTAACTACTGATATTCTGTCCAACGTGGATTCTGGAAAACTCACAGGTGCCATCTTCATTGACCTCACCAAGACTTTCGACCTTGTAGACCATCCCCTGCTTCTCTCCACTCTCCATAAATTCCATTTCTCTACGCCTGTTGTGGACTGGTTCTGTAGCTACCTGTCAAACAGGTCGCAAGCTGTCAAATTTAACTCCTCCCTGTCCAACACGTCTGCTATCAACCTTTGGGTCCCCCAGAGCTCTATCCTTGGGCCCCCCTTCTGTTCTCAATTTTTATCAACAATGCAGCTGAGGTCCTGGAATCCTGCTCAGCTATTCTCTACGCTGATGACCTGATCATCTATACTAGTTCTTCTAGTATTGCCTGCATAAACACATCACTTACTTCAGACTTTAATAAGGTCTTAGTCTGGCTACTAGACCGTAAGCTTGTACTAAATGAAAAGAAAACGAAAGCCATGCTCCTAGGTTCCACACAGAAGATTAAGGCCTGTTCTAGCTTGCTGGAGGTTCTTCACCCAGGAGGATTTCCACTTGAAAATGTTACTTCCTTCAAGTACCATGGGATCCTGCTGGACCAGTCCCTGGATTTTAATCTTCACATTCAGTCCTCGTGCAAAGTTGTAAACTCGAAACTGGGAGTAGCTTACAAAATGAGCTACATGCTTACACCCTCGGCCAAATTAGCAATTGCCTGAGGTATTCTGCTCCCAACCCTTACTTATGGTGCCTCTATTCTTACCTCTGCCCATAAAACCTCCCTACTAAAATGGGACGTAACTTATAACATATGCCGATTTGCCTCTTCGTCGCCTCGACTCAAACATCACTGCCTTCTTTATAAGGATCTGAATTGGCTCTCACCCTCTGCCAGTAGACAATACTACCTTGGATCACTAATGGACTCCATCATCTGGGAAAAAAACCCATCCCAGCTGGTGGCGTTGCTGGTCCCTCAACCATCCTCTCATGGCCTGCGATCAGCTGACAGATCCTTGCTCTATGTTCCAAGATGTCGGACGACTAAAGGCACAGTGGCCTTCCAATTCTCTGCTCCCAGGTTATGGAATGCTCTTCCACTCAACCTCCGGCTGTCTCAGTCTCATTTTGGATTTGAAAGTGAATATCGTTGTTATCCATCCTTAGCTGATGCTTGTACATGCTTTGACCCAACCTGAAGCTCCTGAGACTTACCAGTAATGTCACCCCTGCTCTAATCCAGCTCCAAGACTGTCCTCTTCCCCTCCCCACATTTTTCCTTCTCTTTGTAAATAACTTCTCTGCTACTAGCTCTCTTCCTTCTTGAACCTTGTTGCTGACCATCCACTGATTTGCCAATTACCACCTCTGACCTTCCTTCTGTCAGTCTTTCTTGTTATGTTTGAACATTCCTCACATTTCTCTCTATATAACCTTGCTATCTTATTAACCCTTTCACTCCACAGGTCGGGTCCGTGGTTTCTGCACTTATATATCTTACTGCCAGTATCTGTATAATGCTTGCCATTATTTTTTGTTGTTTCTACCCATTGTATTTTTGTAGCACTGCTGTACTATTCCTCTATCTGTATTACTGTACCCATGTTGCTGCTGTTCAACTGTTCTTTTTGTTGTACTCTCCCGGGTCGTGCCTGAAAATAGTTATTTTATGGCTAATGCACCTACCCGCTTAACAAAAACTAAATAAATAATATATTAAAAGGAAATCTCCCACAGCAGTAGTTCTACATACTATATAAGTATACAACCCATTACAGTACAGCATGTCTTAAAGTACTACACGGATCATTTTCCTGATCTTTGTAATGCTGTTGCCATGTTGATAAGACAAAGCTTAATAGCACTGGCTACACAGGAAATGGGTCCCACACTGTGCAGTCCTAGCCAGTCTGTTTCATGGTGCTACCTTTACCTTGAGGACAATTCTTAGTTAACACTCAGGTTTCCATAAGAAGAAAAAAAAAAAAAAAAACCGAGTTAAAAGGTAGCAGTTCAAGGGAACTTTTTATCACCACCAGAAAGTAGTAGAGGCTTCTAGGATAAGTCTGAACTCTACTGCTCCACCAGTGATCATAAGACAAAGAATTTGCACTAGCAATGATCATTCATCGCTCCTTTGAAGTAATATGTGGACTCTGGTTCCTATAACAGAGCAGAAATGGCTGTAACACATTTAAAGGCAGAGTTGGATGTGAGGGCCTCCTCTTTCCTCCCTCCCTCCTTGTAAGACATGTTTTATTTGTGTGTGTGTGTCTGGGGAGGGGGGTAGTTTGTTTTAAAGGTGACTAGCTAAGGTTTATCGGAGACTGCTGCAATTGTAAAAATCAGAGGGCCTGGGACCTTGCTGTGGGATTAGCAGAAAGTGTAAATATTCCCATGGTTTTAAAGTTTGGTCCAACCTTCTGAAACATAGAATTTGATGGCAGATAAGGACCGGTTGGCCAACCCAGTCTGCTCATTTCCCTACATAATGGATAAGCTGCAGATCCTAGTTAGTTAGAGGCTACAGCTACCATAGCATTGCATCTGCTATTCAACAGGTGGATGCTATGGACAGGAATCAAGTGTTGCAATATAAATTTAGGGAGACCAACAAAAGGAAGGAATTTGAGTGTCCCTTTGTTACTGACTTCTCTAGTCGTGCTGATTGGATTAGAAATATTGTCACAAACAACTGGCCTATTTTACAGTTGGAACCTAGATTAAATGAGATAGTAGATAAAGGACCGAAAGTCATTTTTCGTAAATGTAAGAGCATTAGAGATCATGTAGTGTCCAACTGTACTGAAAGTGATTATGAAATGAAACAGACTCTTCTGGCTTCCAAACCGATGGGCACATATAGATGTGGCAATTGCACCTATTGTGGCTATATACATAACAGCAAAAGCATATTACACCCAATTTCAGGAAAAGTAATAGCAACTAATGGCTTAATTACTTGTAATAGTACTGGGATGGTTTATTTGCTTTTATGTGAATGAGGAGCATATTATGTTGGTAGAACTATACGGAAATTTAAGGTTAGAATTGGTGAGCATGTTAGAGCAGTTGACAAGGGTGATACAAATTATGCCATTGTCAAGCACATGCTAATCAATCATCCATACAAACACACTTAAGTTTTTTGGTTTGGAATTAGTCAAAATGGGTCCCCAGGGAGGTGATATCAATAAGAAAATAGGCCAGAGAGAGAGAGTTTTTGGATTTTTTCATTAGGAGCTTGTACTGGTAAGGGACTTAATGATAACATAGAACTCTCAGCATTCTTGAGAAAATATAAAAGCTAAAGTAAATGGTTGTCCTACCTACTTCTTGTTTTTTTTGTTTATACAATGTTGGTTCCCTTTATCATTAGCATTAGTGTCATTCTCCATCCTGATATTAAGTAGGCAATTATTATAGCCACTTAATGCCGTGAGTCTTTAAAATGAGTGCCTGTAAGTTCATTTTCTGTGCCTATGGCCATTTTGGTAAACTTGTTTAAAGAATAGCACAGGGTAAATCTCCGGCCAAATAAAAAAAAAAAATATTCACTTTAGATTATGACATATATACAAGATTGTTGATATGGCCATATGGGCCAATAAGTGATTGGCTATTTGCAAATAGAATAATATTTTCACTTAAAAAATAAAATAAAATATCAAGTGTATATAAGAACAGTGACATGGTAACGGCCATTGGGTAGATATCTTGAACTTACTGTAATAGTTTATTTGTATTCATATATGTTGTTTAATTGTATTTTAAACATGTATTTGATATTGTTTGCATAAACACCATTCGATTTGAAAGGTCAATTATGAATGGGTTAATGAATTTAACAATTTTTATGATGGTAATTGGCTTATTCTTGTCACATGGTAGCACATGAAATTGTATTTAAATGGTATAGAATTTAGGCACTATTTTATTCTGATGAAGCCTAGCAGAGTCTAGGCGAAACGTTAATTTGTCCGTTTTTTTCTCCTGTTTGTATTTGCTGCACTTTTGACATTAAACGCTATTATATTTTTTATAGCGTTTTGTCTGTTCCTTAAGCTGTGTGGGTGCTTATTTGTATGTATTGATTGCTTGGAATATACAGCACCACACAATTCCTAGTGCTCCTGCTTTTTTCTGTTTTTTAGATCCTAGTTAACCAACAGCCTACTACTTCTTACTCCCACCCCCTAGAATTGTCTTATGACTGTCCCATGCATTCTTGAAATCCACCACTGTTTTTGACTCCACAACCCTCTCTGCGAAACAATACTTCCTCACATTACCTCTGAGCCATCCCCCCATAATCTTCAAATTGTGCCCCCTTGTTCCTGCACATCTCTTTTTCTGAAAGATGTTACCCTCTTGGACTTTGATTCCCTTGAGATACTTGAAAATTCTATCATGTCTCCCCTCTCCCTCCTTTCCTTGAGGCTACACATATTAAGCTCCTTAAGTCTCTTGTCATGTGTCTTCTGGTGCAGACCCTGCACCATTTTAGTTGCCCTCCTCTGGACTGCCTCCATCCTGTCTATGTGTTTGTGGAGATTGGGTCTCCAGAAACTCTAACGAAGCACCATGCAGCATTTTCTGAGTTCTGCTTCATTTTAAATTTAATACTGAATAAAAATTACCAAATCTGGAAGACAGTATGCAGTGTAGGTCCTGGTCAAGTGGCTGCAAAGTTCTGGGAAATTAAGCTACAACAGTGACTCAGATTCCACCACTGCTGTAACTGAAACATCAGCGGCCATGCTTCAGTATACTTATTTTATTGCTTCCATAGGCGAGTTTAGCATTAAAATACTTACAGCAACGTTTAAACCCAATGTTGCAGAAAGTATTATTTTAGACTTGAAATCCCCATGTAACCATTAAAATAAGTATACGGAAACATGCTCACAGCCATTTCGAGTTACAGCACTGGTGGAATCTAAGTCAATGTTTCTGCTTCAGTTCCCATGAAGCTCCGCGACTGCTCGATGAGGACTCGTGATGCACTCCATCTTTCAGGTGTGTCAGTTTTACTCAGAATTAAGTATGAAATTAAGCAGAACTCTGAAAATTCTGCATGGTGCCTTGTTGGAGTCTGATGCCACTAAACTAAGGTATGTTAAAATGGTGTCTGGCTCCAATAAACCTTTGCTGGTCACCTTTACGTAATCCAGAAGGTTTGACAAAATTTCAAAACCATGGTCATATTTACAACTTCTGCTAACCCCACAGAAAGGGGTCTATGGTCCCTGAATTTTGCTCAAAACTTTTGGATGGACGAAGCACCGACTTATGCATAATGTTTTTCTCCTCCATCAACTCATATTATGTTTCTGTGTCTTACTTTTAAATAAATACTGACTGTGCCCCCTAAGAAAAAAAAAAAACATTACTGGGAACTCGGAAACTCTGAAATATGACAGTCCCAGACTTAAAAAAAAAACCCAAAAAACTGGCTACTCTTTGAACCTGTAAACAAAGCACTAAATAAGGGATTATCAGTAAGACAGTGCTCTTAGACAGTAGCAAAGCATTTAACACCATTCCACATCAGCAATTTATTGTGGGTTAGCCAGATTTGGCTTAAATGAAAGACTGGTTAGGTGGGTCTAATCATAGTTAACTAGTAGGAAACTAAAGGTGTGTTTAAGGGGTCATGCATCAAGCAGGGGACCAATAATGGAATGGTGTCCCACAGGGCTCAATTCTAGCTCCAATACTCTTAATATCTACGTTGCCAGCATGCAGCCCATTGATGGGGTGTAGATGTGCAAGTTTGCTGATGACACCAAGATTGGTTTAGCGGTGGATACTGAGGAGTGGGTTAAGGCTTGGAGGAAAAACCTGGAAAACACAGAAGCGTGGGTCAAAAATGTAGACAAATGCACAGTTAAGCATATAGGTACCAGAAATACAAAAGTACAAAGTTTATGGCTCAGACTTACAGGAAACAACTGAGAAGAGGGACCTTGATGTCAGAGACACCATTAACCTGAAATGTGAAAACCAGTGCAAACAGATTACAAAAAAAAGTTTACAAAATCCTGGGGTGCATTGGCAGGAACATACCAACAGAAGTAAGGAGGAATTAACCCATGACAGTGCATGAGTTTACGCAGCATTAATCCACGCCTGGGGGTTGAGGTACAAGCTGCAGGCAGAGTGACTTCAACCACCCAGGCATAGATTGATGCTCAATTAACAGTGGTGGTGCTAAAGGGGGGCAGTCACCCCTCCTGGCAGCCCCAGTGTGAGTAGCGGTGCCCCTCCACCATCTTTATTCACCGTTTAGTGCCCATTGTGGAGTTCTTGATTGACTGAATGGCCCCCTCTGGCTCCAAAACCTGGCTCCGCCACGGTCAATTAACCCATGCTCTGGAGTGGGTTAATCCTCTTATAAAATGGGCAACTTTATTTTAGAGGTTTGCCTAAATAAATATAAAAAAAAGTTTACATGCATTTGTAATAAAATAGTTCTTCCGGCTAATGGGTTTGTCTTTCTGAGGATGCCGTAGTTGTAGTTCTCCACTAGGTGGATTTGTCCTAATGAGGATGCCGTAGTTTTTTTCACGTTTTTCTGGTGGCATGATCTGAAAAGGTCTCTTTACATTGCTGTTGCTAAAGATTTTGTAGTGTGGCACGGCAAAGTACAGTTACGTAAGAACTTACCGTAACAGTAGATCTTTGAGAGAGGCTCTTGCAGTAGGTAATTACATATAGGACCGAAGTCAGCAGGCGTCAGGACCCCACGGAAAAATTTCTAGATAGCAGTCTCTGGCGGGGGACCGCCCCCACGTCAGGTGACAGACGCCATGCGACATCAGTATAAAAGGGTGGTCCCCCATGCCCGCCTTCCAGTTCTTTCCCGCCAAAGGCGAGACGAGAGAGAAGCGGATATTTCCCATCCTGGAAAAGGAACTGAAAAAGCTAAGGGGGATGGAGGGCAGGAAGGTATTACCTACTGAAAGAGCCTCTCTCGAAGATCTACTGTTACGGTAAGTTCTTACATAACTGTACTATCTTACTTCAAGAGGGCTCTTGCTGTAGGTAATTACATATAGGACTGAGTCCCAAGCAGTCTGGAACAAAGAGAAGCTCACGGGAGGAGGAAACTACTCATACATAGATCCTCTGGCTATGAAGGTCTTGGGAAAGAAGACCTTGCAGAACAGCCAACCCGAAGCCAGCTCTACGGCGAGAGGCAATGTTCAAACTGTAATGTAATGTAAAGTCCAAGTGGCAGCTGCACCATTATTGAAACAAGCAGCAGAGGCGGCGACACCCCTAGTGGAGTGACCTCTGACTTGACCTGGCAAGGTCTTGTGATACTTATAACAGAAAGTGATACAATGAGCTAACCATTTTGAAAGGCATTCCTTAGAAACAACACTGCCCTCTCTTTTGCGTGCAAAAGAGACAAACAGTTGATCAGTCTTTCTGAGATCCTTAGTCCTATTGGCGTAATATCCCAGAATCCAGTGAACGTCCAGAGTATGTAAGAGGTACTCCCCTTGATTGGAATGTTGCGTAAAAAATGCAGGCAGTTCCATGGACTGATTCAGTGTAGATTCTGCTACCACCTTAGGGAGAAACTTAGGGTTGGTACGGACAGCCACACGTTCCTTGTGGAAAATCAAGTATGGGATTTTACACATTAAGGCCTGAAGCTCGGAGATTCGTTGAGCGAAGGTAATGTCCACCAGGAAGAGGGCCTTCCACGAAAGTAACTTAAGGTCTGCTGATGCTGCCGGCTCAAAGGGAGGCAGGGTAAGCTTCTCGAGAATGAAATTCAAGTCCCAAGGAGGGGCAGGTACGCGAATGGGGGGTCTCAAGTGGAGAACCCCTCTAAGGAAGGTCTTAGCGACTTCCAGCTGCGCAAAAGACCTGTCCCCAAATGGAACATGGTAAGCGGAAATGGCCACCATGTGAACCTTCAAGGAGAAGTGACTGGGACCCAGATCGAAGAGGTGGCGCATGTAATCCAGGAGCCTCCCAACAGAGCAGGAGAATGGCTCGAAAGCTCTGGAAGAGGCCCAAACAGAGAACCTTTTCCATTTCATGGTGTTAAGTGGAACGAGTGGAGGGCTTTCTGGCCTCCACTAGAATCTCTGCCACCTGCGATGAAACCCCAAACCGGGATTGAATCACGTCTGCAGGAGCCACGCATGCAGCTGAAGGGATCTGAGTCCTGGATGGATCAGGGTTCCCTGATCCTGGGTCAACAAGAGTTGCGACAGAGGAAGAGAAGGAAGAGGAGGTTCCTCTGAGTACTGCTGCAGAAGAGAGACCCAAACTTGCCTGGGCCAGAACGAAGCGATGAAGATCATTCGAGCTCCTTCCGAACAGAGTTTGTGTAGGACCCTCGGGATCAATGGGATCGGGGGGAAAGCATAGACAAATCTGCCCTTCCAGTTTAGAGACAGAGCGTCTCTCAAAAACAGTCTGCGCCCTGGAGCGAGAGAGCAGAAGACGGGAAGTTTTGTGTTGAGAGGACAGGTAAACAGGTCTACCCGAGGGGTTTCCCCAGCATAGGAAGACATAGTCTACTACCCCCTGATCCAGTTCCCATTCGTGCGCTTGGGCGCACGACTGGCTGAGGTGGTCTGCCAAAGTGTTCTCGACCCCCGGAACATGAACCGCCTTGAGGTGAAGGTTGTGAAGTATTGCCCAATCCCAAACTTGCATTGCTTCCCTGCAAAGAGGGTAGGAACGGGTTCCTCCCTGTTTGTTGATGTACCACACTACACACGTTGTCAGTCTGAACAGCCAGATGACCGGGAAGCAGGTACAGAT
Organism: Neoceratodus forsteri; assembly: GCA_016271365.2. Classification (NCBI taxonomy): domain Eukaryota; kingdom Metazoa; phylum Chordata; order Ceratodontiformes; family Ceratodontidae; genus Neoceratodus; species Neoceratodus forsteri. The sequence goes on from CM028129.1 coordinate 186,939,558, forward strand.
GCAAAGCTTGTAAGGCGTACAGGATGGTTCTCAGCTAAAGTACGTGTGAAGAGTCTGCTCAAGTCTGGACCAAGAGCCCTGGGTCCGATGAGATCCCAGGTGGGCTCCCCAACCCTCACTCGAGGAGTCTGTCGTTAAGATCTGGGAGGGGGAGAAAGACAGAAGGGAACTCCCCAGCAAAGGTTCTCCTGAACCATCCACCATTGCAAGTCCCGGACCATGGGAAAGGAGACCAGGATCTCACGATCCAAGTCATCCACCAGTTGATCCCACAAAGATTCTCATGTGGAGCAGAGTGCGAGGCACAGTCGGAATGGCAGCCGCCATAAGCCCAAGGAGGCAAAGGACTGACCTGGCGATGACCCGCCTGCGGCTGGACAACAGGCTGGCCTAAGCCTGAAGGGTGACCACCCTGTCCAAAGGCAGGAAGGCCGTACCGGAAGTCGTGTCCAGTATCGCCCCAATAAACTGGAGTCTTTGGGATGGGATCAAATGGGACTTGGCCTGGTTGATGGTAATACCCAAGCTGGTGAAAACCTGCAGGGTAAGGGAAAGGGAGTGCAGGAGATCCTCCCTGGACGGGGCCGCCAGGAGCCAGTCGACCAGGTAAGGGAAAACCTGAACCCCCTGGGTATGCAGGTGGGCCGACACCACAGAGAGGCATTTGGTAAATACTCGGGGGGCCGAGGAGAGACCAAATGGGAGGGCCCTGAACTGGTAGTGGCCCCCCTGAAAAGGAAACCAAAGGTATTTGCGGTTGGATGGGCGGATAGGGATATGCAGGTAGGCATCCTGCATGCCCAGGGTGCACAGCCATTGTCCCGGCCGAAGGAGGAGCAGAAGGCTCTGCAGAGAGAGCATTCGGAACCTCTTGTACTCCACGGACAGGTTCAGGGAACTGAGGTCCAGGATGGGCCTCACATCGCCCGACTTCTTCGGAACCAGGAAGAAATGAAAATAGTAACCCGTCCCCCTGAGATGGAGGGTGACTGGCTCTATCACCGCCTTCCGAGGAAGGGCGGAGAGTTCTTTCCGAACCAGAAGAAGGTGTTCCAGGGAGTAAGAAGACCTTGGAGGGGGTTTTCTGAAGAAGCTCTACTGAGTGTCCTTCCGCTATCAGCTGGAGCACCCAAACGTCTGACATAATCCTCTCCCAACCTGGTAGATGCAGGGAGAACCTTCCCCCTACCGGTTCCTCTGGAAGGGCCAGAGGCTGTGGGAGAGGAAAGAAGTCAGGTGGTGTGAGGCAACGCCATGGCTGGAGCTCCCGCTACTCGTTTGGGATCGGGGGTTGTTTCGCAGTCGGAGGGGCCTGGCGTTTATTGGCCCAATTCCCTTGTGGTTTCACCTTGGCCTGTGCCCGCTTGCGAAAGGGATGGTGCTACGGTTGAGGGGCTCTGTACAAGTCATCGAACTCCTTGAGAGCAGTGCCCTTCTCTCAGTCCGGTAATGATATTCTTGACATCACCACCGAACAGCACCGACTCCCTGAAGGAAACATCCTGGATGGCAGACTGCACTTCACGGACCAAACCAGACACTCTGAGCCAGGCGTGTCGCCGCAAACCAACGGCGAATGCCGAACTCCAACCAGCAGAGTCCACTGCATCGTAAGAAGCACGAAACGTGCCAACTAGTCGAACGAGCAGATCTGACCAGGTCTGCCACTTTCTGTTTGGTCTGTAACACAGGAAAGGAGGAGTCCAGTTTAGCTTCCACCTCGTTAAGGACGGCCTTCTGGTAATCCCCCATATGGGCGACGTAGTTCAAGGCCCCAATACCCAAAGTGGAAGAAGCGAAGACCTTCTTCCCATACTGGTCCATAAGGCGGGATTCCTTATCAGGGGGTGACGAGCTCAAATGCTTTGGATTGGCTGTCCGGCCATGGGTGGCGCTGATCACGACCGAGTCAGCCTTGGGGTGAGAGGTAAGAAACTCAACACCCTCGGGAGCCTGATATAGCCTGTCCGCCTTCCTCAGAAGGGGGGCCTATGGTGAAGGGTTGCTTCCAGATAATGGAAACAAGGTCCATGTGAGGCTCGATCCAGGGTGGAACCAAGGTAGGAGTGACCTCGGGCAGGTCCAAATGGGCAGCTAGCTTCTGCCACTGTGGATCTGGTTCCTAAGAGTGCCACTGATGGATAGCCTGGATTTTGCACAGCAACTCTGTAAAGGAAGGATCCTCCAGAGAAGTCCTCTGACTGGGTTTATCCGGAGAGCAGGGCTCGTCGTCCACGTCGGAGCGCCCATCAGAGTCATCCGAAGGCTCTGAGGAGCAAGAAGACACCACCCTCCTGACGTAGGGGAGGAACGTACACCTTGGGAAGCGTATCCAACCTCACCTTGGAACCGGAGGGCTCACCTCTGGTATCCGAAGTAGGGGAGGGAGTCCCTCGTCTCCGACACAGGGGGTCCGGAACCAGGACTGGCATCGGAAGACGACTCTCTGCCTCCCTGGTGAGCTGAGCCTTGGCCTCAGCTCACCAGGAAGCCAGAGTCTCCTTCAAATCCAGATGGCGGCTGAGGGGGCGGTGGAGGAGGGGGATACGGATACTGAGTGTATCCTTAAGGAGCGTATACGTAACCGGACGGCGGATAACCCGGCGTCTGGTACTGGGGCACCAGATACTGTGGACCTGGGTATGACTGCATTGGATACGCAGAAACCGTGGGGAATCTGCCGGGGCAGATGGCCCGGCAGGGCGCCCAGCAGGCGGACCTGGAACCGGGGCCCCGGCATGGAGGCGGCATATGGGAGGGGGATGCTGCCCAGTGTAGGCGGGGCCGGCGTCCAGGGAACCGACGTCCAGCCCAGCAGGAGGGAGATCTGACAGGGGTGCAGAAAAATCCTTGGCATTGCCTGGGGAAGGAGGAGAAAAATCCCCGGGGTCAGACTAAGGAGACACAGGGTCCCCGGAGGGCAGCGAAAGCTGCGGGGAGCTGGAAAACGGTGGCCGGAGTAGGGTCAGCGTCTGCCGAGCGTCGGGCGGCAGCCCGACATCCGACTTACTCGGGCGGAGTCCGGGCGGATGTCGGAGGACAGACGTCCCGACTTGGTGGACCCTTCACCAGAGGCAGGCTGTGAAGGAGGGGCAGGCAACTTAGCGGCCGATTCGGTCAGGCGCCAGAAGAGCCAACATCTGGCTTCGAACCACTCGCACCAGTAGGCCGCTGCGCGTGGCCTTACCAGGAGTGGGGTCCTCCAATAGCCCGGAGGCGCCCGAAGGGCTCTAGCGCGAGCCAGACGGGTGGGCCGATGCCGTCCTGGAAGCCTCCAAGATGGCCGTCGTGGAGCGGCCCCTCGGAGGGACGTTACCTGTAACACGGCGACTCCGGCCGAAGTCGCAGTGGAAGAGGAGCCCCGGTCCCGATGCTTCTCCTTGTCCTCTTTCTTACAATGGCCTTCGGGAGAAGAAGCAGCCTGACGGAGCTTTTTCAGCTCCTTCTCCATGGAGATCATTTTCTTTTTAAGGATGTGGGCCTCCAAGGACTACTGCCTCAGTCTGCGGGTGGCAGCGTTGAATTTCAGGCAATGCTGGCACTTCACCTGATGATCCGGGCCCAGACAGAAGAAACACTGGGAATGGCTGTCCATGTGCGGGAGTTGGATGCCGCACAAGTCGCACTTATTCTTGTGCTCGGAGGGTGTAGGGGACAATATACACCACTGATAAAGTAAACTATCTGTTGAATTAAATCGAGAAAAAAATGATGGCAGAACTACCGACAAGCTGATGAGGGTTGAACTTTACCGTAAGGCGCTGACACGAGGTAACGGTGGGAAAGAACTGGAAGGTGGGCGTGGGGGACCGCCCCTTTATACTGATGTCGCATGACGTCGGTCACCTGACGTGGGGGTAGTCCCCCGCCAGAGACTGCTAGCCAGAAATTTTTCCGTGGGGTCCTGACGCCTGCCGGCTTCAGTCCTATAAGTAATTACCTACTGCAAGAGCCCTCTCTAAGATCTGTGGGTTTACAGGTAATTAATTCATGGTCAGGTGACCTGTTGTGACAAATCAGAATACAGGGTTTTCAGCACCCACTTTATAAGGAAGTTATATTACCCTTATAACATGGGTTGCTTAAAGCATGCAATCCCACTGGAAGAGTCCCTCTGTGTGTCCATGCATTAAATTCCCTTTTTAATGCACGGTTCCGGAGGAACTCATGTCAGTAGGTGTCAGCGCTCGTTCCTCACTTCACGGAGTGAACAGTGAGCATGGCAGCCATGACAGTATGAGGGGAAGCGAAAGAGCGCTGTTGCGACTGCATACAAATCTGATCTGCATACAATCAACAACGCGTTCTCCAACTTGGATAGTGTTCTCCCACCCAACTTCTTCGATCCCCCCCTCTGGTAGTAACCCTCCTGCGACTGTTCCCACCCCTACACCCTGGCCCACAATTCTACTTAAAGGAGACACCAGTGCACGAAGCTAGAACCTATATTTGGAAGGCCATTTGCAACGCAGGCTTCAGCGGAGACTACCCTGACATGAAGTTGTTAGTGCTTGTCCTTGAACCCCTGACAAAGATCCTCAACCTATCTCTAAGGATGTCCTAGTTCCCATCCCTCTGGAAAGAGGCGACCATCACACCGGTACACAAATGTGGAGACAAATCACAGCACTCCAACTACAGACCTGTCTCCATCCTCCCTCCATTGTCTAAGGCCCTGGAGCGCATCGCCTCTGATCAGCTAGTTGAGTACCTGGAAAAATACGACATCCAGTGTCCTAAGCAACATGGTTTCCAAAAAGGGCACAGCACCGCCACTGCACTATTAGAATTCACGAGCTTCATCATACCACTCTCGATCAAGGAAACTGTGTGGGGGCAGTATTCATAGACCTTATGAAAGCCTTTGATACTGTGAGTCACCAACTCCTAATCAAGCAATTACTGTATCTAACATTGGGCTCTCTGATGAAGCGCAGCTCTGGTTTTCAAGCTACCTTGGGGAGAGGGTCCAGTGGGTTAGGATTGCTGGTGTCACCTTGAAAGAAAAGCCAATCCTTTCAGGGGTCCAACCTGGGGCCACTACTTTTCAGCCTCTTCCTCAATGACCTTCCCAGTGTCTGCCACCAAAAAGTACTACTCTACGCTGACAACGCAGTCATGTTCACCGACCACCAAAACAGAGAGCTCCTTGAGAAACAATTACAGCTTGAATTCATATGCATCGAAGAATGGTTCAAATCACACAAACTGATCATGAACTACAGCAAAACAAAGGTTATGACCTTCTTCAATGACAGGAGTAAGTTCAAATCCCATGACATCACCATCCTAAACCAATCTGGGACCTCTCTTGAACACGTTCCAGATTTTACATACCTAGGTGTCACATTGGACAGCACACTCTCCTACTATTGGCACACTGGCTGTCGCCAAAGCCACTAACATCCGTATAGGCCTGCTCTACAAGCACAAACACTGCATGACTCCTGACACACTCCGTTTGGCTAGCAACAGCTCTGTCCCCTCCATCATTGATTACAGGTTAGCAATCTACGGCTCTGCCTCTGCCCTCCGCAGAATTACAGTGGCACTCAACAAAGCATGCATGCTGCTAACTGGGGATGACTGACTCACACACACTTGTGACCTGTACACTCGGGCAGGATGGCTCCCTCTCATCAGCCGAATTCAGTATCAAACCTGCCTCCTAGCCAAAAAAAAATCCTCCTCGGGGGCACATCCCCAGGCACTGAAAAGATACTCAGACCACCACAGCACAGCAAACTAGAAGCTCACAACAATTAACCTTCCTTGTCCCCAGATGTTGGACAACCATGGGCCAGAGGGCCTTTGCCCACAGAGCACCTCAGTGGTACAATACTCTCAAAGAAACTCTTACTGCTTCTGCCCTTGGCCCTTTAAAAATACAACTCCGACTTCATCTCATCTAGTTGTGACTGCCTCGCCTAATCAGGGGCCAAACGTCCACTGCCCTCCACTTCAGCCTTGAAAGCTACCTCTCCCAGTCTTGTCCACCTTCTATCTGCCTTACCTTCCCATCCCTTGCCCACTCTCCCTTTCCTCACCCCCCCAGGCATTCCCAGACATTTATCCCTCCCCTTCCTTTTTCTTAAAGCTCTTTTCCCACCCTCTATCCTCTGAATATGGCCTTCCTGCCAGCACTCACCCCCGCCCTCTCACCCACAGCACTTATTCCTAAGTTTTCCCCTGGCTGGTATGTCATATCACATAACATTTGGCACATTTTGAATTACTGATTTTCTAATCCTCAGTCTCTCGTTTCCTTTTATTGTGTAACTTTGTATTACATTTGCCCTTTGTATGTATAATCCCATTTCTTTGATGTGGAACCTTAGTAAATGAGCAGTCCCTGCTCAAAGGTAATTGTAATCCTAGATTTCAATAAATAAAAAATAAACATACTGTGTACAGTACTGATAGTAGGCCCACCCACGTGCCAGAGCACAGTGATGCCTAGAAAGAGAGTGACTGAAACAGAGAGTAACAGCGCAGTAGCGATTTGTTTATTGTTCCTGATCCTCCAGTCTGTTGTATTATGTGATCGGTACCCCCTGTATGACACATGCACTGAATATCTGGCTATCCATGTTTTTCCACAGAGACGATCACAGTGTGTGTGTGTGTCTGTGTGACAGCATCAGTCACAACTATTACCCCTTCTGCCCCTGCAAGACAGATCAGGGCAAGCACAGCATGCTGGTGGAGAGAGGGGGACGCCAGTCCGTGCCGCACACAGCGACTGTTGTCATTCTGCTGTCTGTGTGATCCACTATTTTGTGTGTTGGCAGAGAGAGACAGAGTGCCACAGTCCCCGGTCACCAACCCAAGCATGGAAGTGTCAGTCGCAAATTTCTGCAGTACTGCGTGTCTCAGTTTGTCGGCAAACTCTCCTCCCCATGGCCCGAACGTCCCCCCCCCCATTCAGCACTTGAGACACCCAAGCACAGTGTGCCAAGTGCCTTCTGTGGTGTCCTGTTCACAGTAGATGTGATTGTGCCGTTTCTGTTTGCGACAGTATGACCCCATTGGCCCCCAAGACAAAGAGGAGCCAAGCCCAACATCCCACTGGACACAGAGAGAGGGCGATCAGTGCCGCACACAGCAAGTCTTGTCATTTCGAGACTGCTGTTCCCAGAGTGTAACTGGGGTTACTGCAATTGAAAAATCTCTGCGTGCTGCAGGACAAGTTCCCCGTTTCCTCCCACCTGATCTAGTGGCAGACAGTGTCCCTGATATTGCAGAGAAAGAGACAGTGACCCAGTGCTGGAGAGAGCAAGAGTCCATATGTGGGCAACATACAGCCGACTGTACTTGGGGTAGGCTGGACGGTGACTCGCCAGTGACACTTCAGTATGTGTTTTGAGACACCTACCATGACACTGGGAGACACCATGAGCAGCAGCTAGTTGGGGAGAGGCGGGTTATCAAGTGACTTGTTCCAGTGTGCGTTCTGACGACAGAGGGGAAACATAGTGTAAAGAAAAATTTACTGCAATCCTCTCGGGGTGTGTGTGCGCGCGTCCCCGTCACCCCCCCCCCCCAAGCACAGGGGGCTCATGCAGATGTCACAGTATACACAGCACTGGGAGACAGTGAATGTGACACATGACAATCAGTAGTGTATGTGTCACATTTCTGTGTGCATAACAGGCACCCAGTCTGCTGTTCTTCTCAGGGACTACTTTGACAGGCAGCAGGACACCGTCCCTTCCCCCTTTTCCACAAGGTAAAAAAAAAAAAAAAACCTTTCTGTGCCAGTTTTTGAATTTTTTACATTATCTATGTTATAAGTGCAATAACCAATGACAGGGTATGGGGATTTAATGAACGGCTGAGGTGCCATGAGGACACTCTGCCTGCGGCCACATGCCTCAATGCACCCAGCCATGCATTAAATCCCTATAACTCCATACCCCGTCGTGGGTTATTGCTTACTTGTATAGAGCTTTGCTGAGGCCAACTACAGAGTACTGTAGCCAGTTTTCAGCTCCTAAATGTTTAAGAGACATCAGGCTCCTAAAGGAGTACAAAAGGGCAACGCTAATGGTAAAGGGAATGAGGTAGTAGAAATGATCCTGCACGCCAGGATATGCTTCAAAAAGGTTTATTCCAGTATGGAGAATCAAAGCATTGGACTACACAAGAAACATGGCCCCAGTGCTTCGACCGTTGGGTCTTCCTCGGGGGTGGGGTGTCCAAACCATGTTACCAAACTTGAATTTAAGCAGTGTATCTTAAAGAGACAATGACATTGTTCATTAAAAATAAATTCAGTAAGAATATCAATGCAGTGGTAAGACATTGATGGTAATGTACAAATGAAACATTTTAAAGGGGAGTTCTAAAATACATATGCAGGGAAATGATTGTTAATTTCAATAACAAAGATAAATAATGACATGGATTTATGTCATTTAAATCAAAACTCTCACTGCACACAAAAGGAAACAGGGCAGAGGCCCCTCCATATATTTTAGTATGTTAGTATATAATTAAAGATTGTAAACAAAGAAATATTGTTTAAGCTGATTAGGCTGCATTGGCAAAGTTACTTCAATGAACTTGTATTCCAGTACTACCAAAGATATGTAATAAATGCCAATGAAGGACAATACCGAATAAAATGTCATCTGATATTATTGGGGGAATAGGAAAAAGTGTAAATGTAAATTAATGACAAATGGCTTGGAATTATTTACTATATCAAGAAAATTAAGTTTGTACACTAGTAATGTGCATCAATTCCCATTTTATCCAACTTGGCTCCAATTAGTATTAAATCATAAGTAATAGGAGAATTGGGTAAATGGCACCAATATGTGTACAAAGATGCCCCAATCAAACTGTGGACTGTTCCTAAGAAATCAGATAAATTACAAGATAGAATGAATAATGATACTGATCACTCCATGGAAAAAAAAATCAATAATGAGACTATAAGGATTGGAGGTCTATTAAATAGCATAAACATGTACAAAATACAGATGGGATCATTATTATAAAATGGTTAGGTGTCTTAAGAGAACAGTGAGTAATACAGGGCATGGGTGAGAACTAGAATGCTCATTTGCAAGGTAAAAAATGTCCAATGCAAAAATTGTGAGCTATTCAAATTCCAAAACAAAACAAGAGAAGGAATATCTGGTCATCAGTGTTTCCGGAGCCTTCTAAGGAAGTGCATATAAGGGGTACAAAGAAGGGCAACGCTAATGGTAAAGGAAATGAGGGCAAGAGCTCTGATGAGCAGTTAAAAGTTTCATCACATAGTTTTTTTTTTGGCAAAAATGTACTTTTGACGTCCACATCCTTAGACTCGTGTTCAGTTTATTTTTAGTGTTCTCAAATATTGTTAAAGCTGTTTTTACAGCTAATTTTGTAATAAATGACTCAGGTCATTGAAGACGGCCGGCACTCCCAATTTAAAAAAAAAAAAGGCTCGTCGTAGAGCATACCTGTTGAATGTGCATGCTAGAGTCATAATGTGGATGTATTAGGATGTTATCACGTTTCTGATGTTAAACAGCACATCACTGTACCAAGATATTTAATTTTTTCATGGTGCGCATGGCTTGGGTGTAGGAACTTTTAAAAACTTCAAAATCCTCTATCTTGGTTCAGTAATGACAGAAAAATTGAAAATGAGTATCTTGATATTTTTGCCAGACAAACATGCTGTAAAAAAATGTATGTTCACTAACAAATACTGCTGCTCCACTCGCTCCCACAGCGTAATACAAGTCAACATGTTCCATTTAACCTTATACAAAAATGACAGTCTTGAGCTGTACGAGTTGGATATGTACAGTTTGAGAGGAGAAGATTACCGGGGGAATGGCATGTGCCTAGTTTTCAAAGCCTTCTTGAATAAAGATCTGTGGGACTGTGCTTGGGCCTGAAAACAAAGGATAGCATGTATATGAGGAAGAAGACATACTAGGCAGCTCACAGCTAACTGCTACAAAACTACCAGAAGGGGCACTTGGTTTATTTATTTATTTGCTTTTGTTAACCGGGTAAGCACACTAGACAGCCAAGTGCCTATTTTCCGGTGCGACCCGGGAGATTACAAGGTACATACAGGGTGGTTATGCTGTGCAGTTCCCTCCCAGTATCCACCTAAAAGCGAGTTGCACCTCTGGTTACACTGAGCTGTGTTGAGAAATGGTGAGCATTTTAATGGCTCTGGTAGTTTAGCTTTGCTCGTATACCTTCCTAGGATTCCTATGAGAATCTCCATTTATGACCATAATCTTTATTGGTTACTACTGGAAAAACTTCTAAAGACAAAAGGGTAAGTCATGCAAGCAACCAGAGGTTTGAACCAGCACAGGTCCCATTTTAAGGCTACCAGACGTGGTCAGGACAGATTTGTTCAATTTAATGTGGTTACCGGAAGAGGCATTTTATTCATGCTGTAACCATGGTTACTGTGAGGACTGTTTTCTGTCACTGCTTAGTAACAGCAGTAGCGATGAGCCCGGAAGCCAAGCGGCATGACCTTGTCCCTTTCTCATCACATGATGTACCAGTCTCTCTCCTTGTACATGCTTCCATGCTGCTCCCTGGTGTCTCCCCATTCCATGCTCCTGTTTTTTTTTTTTTTTTTTTTAAATGTCATATCACCAGCCCCATCTGTAATTACAAAAAACTTCATATGATTACCCTCTTTGCTGTAAGTCTTCTTGGTGGCGAGTGTGAAAGCTAACTCACCCCTTTGGGGCAGTCAGCCACCACGGTGGGCAAAAAAGTGAACGGTAGCCCTTTGGGGCCATATGCCACTGCAACAGGTGGCTAAAGTGGAAATCTGTTCTTCAGGGCTATCAGCCACTGCACCAGGCAGCAAAAAATTAATGTTATTAGCTCTTTGATGCTATTAGCTGTGCACTGGGTTGCAGAGAGGAAATTAGCCGTTCGTGGTTATCAGCTGCTGCATTGGGCAGCAAAAGAGGCTCTGCACAGTACACAGAGAGAGATTGGTCAGTCTCATTACGGGGGGTGAGGTGGGGAAGGGCTGCCAGTGATGTTTAATCCCAGTACCACCACAATACTACTGAAAGCTGCATGGTGAGATTTATTTGCCAAATAAAATCGAAGGGCTCCAAAGGAGATGCATTATTATTATAATACCGACAGTAACATATAAAATGTTGAGTAAACTGATTCTGTGTGCAATAGGAGTTGTAAGCTAGCTGGAGTTGTGCAGCTATGTTCTTATTTCCAAATTTGGCATACTGTATAAATTCTGATAATGGAGTTTATCAAATGCATTCCTTTTAGACACTTGCAATGACTGACAAGAGTCAAATATGGGCAACATAATTCTGTCTACTCTGTTCTAAGGGTTAGAGCAGCAGTACTAGAGTCAGCAAAAAATTCTTTTTTTTTTTTTTTAAGCAAAAATATAATTGACATCCTAAAATTCATGCTCCGTAGAGTTCATTTCAGATATTTATGTGGGATACTAACCCACTGGGTATAAAAAGTAAGGGTCAAATGAAAACAATGGGTCATATTGTTCAGCCAAGCCCAGATTCATAAAACAGCTGTTTAAAACCTCTAAACAGTGAGCAAGTAGTCCCCAAGGTAGAAGAAAAGGTGGGTCAAAATTAAAAACTGTGTGCCAATTTGTTCCAATCCCCCACCCAAAAATGAACCTTGCTCAGTGCATTTTTAGTTCTAATTTACGGTTAAAACAGCTTTTACAGCTAGTTTTGTAATTAACTTACGTCATTAAAGATGTCTGCCACTTGCCATTTTAAAAAAATATCTTCCGCTGAGATTACCTGCTGAACGTACATGCTCGATCCTACTTTAGATCTATTAGGATGGGTGCTGCCACTCATTTCTGGTAAACAGCACAACACTGTACCAAGATATTTAATTTTTTCATGGAGAGCGTGGCTTAGGAGTGGAAACTTTATCTTGGATCAGAAACTAAGGAAAAAAAAAAAAAAAAATGTGTCCATATTTTTCCCAGGCAAACATTAATGCTTAAAAAATTGTATGGTTACCAATAAATACTGCCATTTTTAAGGGGCACTGTCAACCCATTTAGCATCATATTTCTAGCTGAAAACCCACATTTTATAATTTCTTAACCTTCTCTAAACTTCAGCTTCTTTTCTTAGTAGAACTGAAATGCATGCTAATGGTGTTACTATACCTAACCTTGTTTTGTTTACAATTCTTGATCTACTCTTTTGCGAACATACGAAAAGGTGGCAGCAGAAGGTGGACTCACAGTCTGTCAAGTCTGCTCATACTGTGGAGTTCCAAGTGGCAACTACGGGCCCCCCCCCATCCCCAACTTCTATCCTCCCTTGCTGCCAAGTTCATTTTTGGCCCTAACCTTCTTCTTTACCCTGTCCCACCCCTTTTGAAGCCCTTGACCATCTCCAGTAAGACCACCTCCTCAAGGAACTCGTTCTACTGTTCAATAACCCCCTCCGTGAAGAAAAGCCTCCTGAATTCTCTCCTAAACCTCCCCACTCAAGCTTAAGGCAGTGTCCCCTCACACTGCTACTGAGACTGAAGAGGCACTTTGTTAATATCCTTCATGTACTTAAAAGATCAGTCATGCCCCCCCAAAGGGAGTACATGTTCAGGCCCTCCAGTCTCCTTTTATGTCCTGCTGATGTTTTATAATCTTAGTCCCCCGACTACCTCTAGCAGGTTAGTATCTTTCTTCAGGTAGGGACACCAGGACTGTACGCTATCCAGGTGCAATTTCACCAGCAATCTGTATGATGGCAATAGGATTTCCTCCCACCTGCTGCTGATTCCCCTGGCAATGTAGCCCAGCATTCTGTTGGGTTTTGCTGCTGCCTTCCAGCTGTGTGAGGAGTGCTTTAGGTCACTAGTGATCATCACCCCTGGGTCTTTCTCCTAACTGGATTTGGTTACCAGGACCCCTCCTAGGTTGTACTCCATCCTTGGGTTCTTGGCTCCAAAGTGCACAACTCTGCACTTCTTTGTACTGAACCCTAGTTGCCACATTCTGGATCACCTCTCGAGCTTGGCCAGATCTTTCTTATGGCCCTGTATCCCTTCTGCAGTACCCACCCTTCCAGAGAGCTGTGTGTAGAAACATAGAAGTTGACGGCAGATAAGGACCGCAAGGCCCATCCAGTCTGCCCATTTCTTTTTCTACCTTATAAATGTGCCATCAGCTTTTGCTCTGTCAGTGGCCTATCTAGTCATAGTCATTTGTATTGCTCCCTTATGCCTATCCCATGCCTGTTTGAAGCCCTGCACTGTATTCATAGCCACCACTTCTTGTGGTAAGCCATTCCATGCATCCACCACCTTTCTGTGAAAAATTTCTCACATTCCCCTTAATCAGCCTCCCCTAATCTCATGCTGTGTCCTCTTGTCCTGCTATTTTCTTATATTTAAACATGTTAGACTCTTTCACCTTGTTTATGCCCTTAAGGTGTTTGAATGCCTCGATCATATCACCTCTCTCCCTCCTTTGCTCAAGGGTATACATATTGAGCTCCGTTAATCTGTCCTCATATGTCTTCTGATGCAGTCCCTGCACCATTTGGTTGCCCTTCTCTGGACTGCCTCAATTTGGTTAATGTCCTTGTGAAGGTGTGGCCTCCAATACTGCACGCAGTACTCCAGATGGGGCCTAACCAGTGTCTTGTACAGAGGGATTATTACCTCCTCTTACGACTTGTAATACCCTACTAATACACCCTAACACCCCCCAGCCTTACCTACTGCTTTAGAGGTCTGCTTGGATGATTTTAGGTCATCAGTGATGATGATGCCCAAGTCTCTTTCTTCCTTTGTGACTGCTAGCAACCCCTCCCAGCTTTTAGGTGGCTTCAGGGTTTCTCTTCCCTATGTGCATGATTTTGCACTTCTTGCATTAAATCCCAGTTGCCACTCTTCTGACCATTCTGCTAGTTTATCCAGATCTCTTCTCATTCTGCCCACCCCATCTGGATCATCTACTCTGTTGCAGATCTTGGTGTCATCTGCAAACAGACAAGCCTTACCCTCAGTCCATCTGCAAGGTCACTAATGAAGATGTTGAGAGGACTGGCCCCAGGACTGATCCCTGAGGTACCCCACTTGTGACTTGAATCTCTTCTGACTGTATACCATTTACCACCACTCTGTTTTCTGCCCGTCAACCAGTTTGCCACCCAGTTGACCAACTTCTGACCCACCCCGAGCCTACCCAGCTTATTTATCAATCTTCTATGTGAACAGTGTCAAAGCTTTGCTGAAGTCAGGTAGGCGACATCAACTGCTCCCTTGGTCCACCACTCTGGTTACCCAGTCAAAGAAATCTATGAGATTAGTTTGACAGGACCTTCCTTTGTAAACCCATGCTGTCTTGGATCCTGTGCCCCTATGGATTCTAGGTGTTGCACTATCCTTTCTAAGGAGTGCCTCATAATCTTGCCCACTACTGAGGTAAGACTGACCGGTCTGTAGTTCCCGCCTCCTCCCTGCTACCACTCTTGTGGGCGGGATCACATGAGCCCTTCTCCAGTCTTCTGGGACTCTCCTGTGCTCAGAGACTCACTAAACAATTCTGCTGATGGCTCTGCTAGTTCCTCCTTTAGCTCCTTAAGTACCCTGGGATGTATGCCATCAGGTCCCATTGCCTTACCCACCCTGAGCTTAGCAAGCTCTTGTAGGACCCTTCTTTGTGAAGGAGTAGTGCTCACCTCCCTCCCCTGTGTCCATGATGCTGAGCTGTGGGCCCTGCCTACCTTCTCTTCAGTAAATACTAAGCAAAAGTATCTATTTAGGATAGATGTCTTTACAGGTCCTCCTCCTCACATGCTCCATTTTCTCCATTAAGCTTAGCAATACCCCTCTGGACTTTCTCCTTTCACTAATGTATCTATAGAAAGTCTTATCACCTTCTTTTACTGTTCGTGCTGTGTTTCCTCAGTTTGGGACTTTGCCTGCCTTACTGCCTTACCTGCTTCCCTTAGGCAGTTTGGTATGCCTCCCTATCTTCATCCGCTGTGTTCCTTATATTTCCTGAAGGCCAGCCTTTTGTCTGACCTTTCTGCTACTGTATTTGAGAACCAAAGTGGTTTCCTTCTTCTTTGCACTTCCTTTCTGTCTAACACAATGGGATGTTGCTTCAAGTATTGCATCCTTAATGCTTGCCCACTTTGCCTGTACCCCCTCACCCGTGTTTCTTTTTGCCAGGGCTAGCTTAACTCTGTTGGCCATCTCATCAAAGTCAGCTCCTCTGAAGTCCCATATTTTTGCCTTGGAATGGGATGATTTAGATGTAGTAGCCAAATTGAACCATACCATGTGATGGTCACTGGCCCCCAGGTGACCTTCTACCTGGAGATCTGTGATCCCTTCTTTGTTAGTCAGTACTAGATCTAGGATAGCCCTGTGTCATCCGTGAACACAGGTCCAGATATTTTTTGGACAAGGAAGTATGTACTGCTAGCTTTTTCCACTGGGTAGTATTTTAATCTAAATGGTAGTAACAGCATCCACCGACTTGTCTTGGGCCCCTCCAAGCAGGGGTGGTGTTAAGGATTTTGCACGGTGTGTTCCTCCAAAAGAGAGGAGCGCAGAGACTCTAAATTGTACCCTAAAGCATGTGCTCCTTTAGACTTTGGCTATGCTCCTACCTATCTTCTTTTAAATTTACTATTTCATTAACAATTTCTTGTTTGTACTAAAGGTTCTGCGCAGTTTACGTACAATAATAATTTTGTTGCCCGTTTCTTAGATGTTACTGAGATCTGAGCATATGGCAGTGTGATGCCTTAGTGTACGTTACTGATGCCATCAAATAACTGAAAAGGCACCCAACCAATCACTACTACACATCAGATCTCCAAGAACCATGGCCCCCCCAGAGACAGACACATGCCACTGAATTCTGCACCCACCTCTGGCTCATAGTCCACAGCCACCTGTCCAGACCACACCACCTGGGCTTCCATACCGGTTTAATATTTCCCTCCCTATAACTGTGGGATGATTTTTCCTGAATTGCTGTGTTTTTCCACGTAACCAATACAAGTCTAGATCTAGAACAATTTCCTGTATACTACCGAAGTACATTTCCCTGTACAGTACAGGGATCCATTTAGATCTTGTACCCCTGCACCAGTTCATCCCATGTGCTGGCCAACTGCATTCAGAAGTGATTCCAGCAAGGCTCCCAGATCTGCATGTATTCTTGTATTTTTAAGGTAAATTGCGGAGTAGTCTACAGGAAAATTGTGTCCATAGACTTGCGTTGTGTGCACGGAGGTAAATAGAGCAATTCCCCTTCCATATCCTGGACTAGTTTTTCAGTTTCACCTACTGTAACAATTTCCAGCAAAAGCATACATCAGTTAAAGAACATTGAAACTTTTGGTGGCCTACTGTTCAAAATATAAAACAAAATACAGTAGTTTTATTTTATTGTATATATTCCAAAGACAACCTATTGAAAATTGGCAACTTTCTTAAACAAAAATACAAAAAAAAAAAAAAATGGAATTACCCATCAGCCTTCCCTTGATACATGCAGGACACCATGACTGTTGGTCTCACTGTCTTGCCACTTCTTTTGGCTTACCCGTCTCAGTGACTTGTCTAATTTTAATTTGTATCCCTCTGTGTGATATTTGTTCTTTCCTTCCTGTTTTGCTTCTTACTCTGGTCTTTCTGCCTCATCTTTCCTTTCATCTTCCTCTGGCCACAGTTTCTTTTGTCCCTGTTTCAACTCCCCCCCCCCCACCACCACACTTCTTTTGTCTATCTTTCCTTCTTTGCTTGTTCCCTACTTTTAATTCACCTGTGGTCGATACACTCCTTCCCTCCCTGTCATTCTTCCACACTTTTGTTTGCACCCTGGCCGTAAACTTGCTCTAAAGCACACATGCTCAATCCCTCTCTGCCTGCCCATGTGCACATCAGTCTGTCATTTGCCATGCTCTTTCCCTGCCTGCCTACCAACTCACCCACTAACCTGTGCTGGCTGCCAGTACACGTGTTCCTTGCCAGTATGTCAAAGTGCACACTAACTTGCTGGCTGGCCACACACTTGATCCCTGTCGGCCCACCTATTAAAGTAGCAGCTGTCTGCAGTGCTCGCCCAGTCACTTCCTGATCTAACTTTGAACTCCACCCAATTAATAAACAATCCTGATTTGTATTCCAATGCCCCTTCTAGACTTCTCTCATTACTGTCCCACTGCCAGGAACTGCCGGCCACAACTGTGCTCCAGAAAGGCTAGAGGAGCACAGATAACGGAATATTTTACAAAGAAAATGTGCTCCTGTGATCACTAGCTGTGCCCTGAACATGGAGCACATCCTTAATGCTACTCATGCCTCCAAGCCAAGTCTCAACCCCACTGGGCTGCAGCCACCAACTCTCTTTGATACTGCTGTGGAGTCTTGTAATACCTTCACCCTGCTACAAAGTGCTGTGACCCTAGTTTTAACATTTTAGGTTATGTTACAATGTTACATTTGCCTTTCTGGCCAGCCTGAGAGCAGCTCCCCAAAACTATATACTGCAATGTACACATCTGATACAGATTTCTGTCACCAACTCTACTGTTTACACTTGGTTAGTGTGTGGACCCATGGCTGGTAGCATTGTATTAAGCTACTAATTGTCTGACTTATGTACCATCCCATGTAAACGTGCAAGGAGGGAAACAAATTCCTTAACTTGGAAAGTGGGAATAAACCACACTTTAATGGTAATAAAATACTCCTTTACTCTCCTTGTTCCAACTGTCTGAACAGCAAATCTTCTGCATACCTTCCCCAATGTCGTTAAGGAAGACAATGAATATCGGGCCAAGCACAGCATCCTGTGGGACCCTGGGGTGACTTTCTTAGAACCAGAGAGTCCCCCGGTCCTGTCTTTCAGCCACTTGGCTACTCATCCAGAGAGTTTTTCACCTACACCCAGATCCTCCAGTTTTCTATGAGGCAGGGAGTCAAAGGCTTTGCTGAAGTCTATGTATACGATATCCACCGCTTGACCGTTGTCTACTGTTTGTGTGACCCAGCCAGAGAAATTGATCAGGTGTGTTTGGCAGATGTCCCAGCCACGAACCCATGCTGCCTCTCATCCTGGAGACAGTTTTCCTCTAGATAGCCTACCGACCCTTTCCTTAAGGATGCCCTCCATGAGTTTACGCACAACTGAGGTCAAGCTAACTTGGTCTGTAGTTGCCCAGGTCATCCCTGGGTCCATTTTTATGGAGTGGCGCCACATGCACCATTCTCCAGTCCTGTGGTACAACCCTCGATTCAAACTATTTAACAGGTCTGCAAGGGAGCCTGCTAGTTCCCTCAACACTCAGATGGATGCCATCAGAGGCTGGGGATTCATCTACCTTTACTGACAACAGATCGTTCTTCACCCTGTCCTCACTGACCTTTTCATCTGTGCCCCTCCCCCTTCCCCCCAATGGTATCAGGCCATTCCTCTCTCTCGTAAAAACTGAACAAAAGTAATCATTCAATACCTCTGCCTTGTCCACACTATCTTCCACCCACCCCTTCCCTCTCAGCCATCCTATGCTATCTTTCTTATTCCTTTTTTCACTTATAAACTTAAAAAGGGGGTTGCTAATGAGCAGCTAAGTTGAAAGGAAGCAATCCTCTAGAGTGCTGTCTCACAATGCTAAAAATAATTTCTACAGTAAAAGCAGCACTTACAACAAGGAATTTATATTCTTAAAGGTCCAAAGCAGAAAGGTTTTGCACTGGGAGCCTGGTGCTTCGGTAAAACTTCAAATTGAATACCCAAAGAAACCGAGCACACAGCACCTCATAACTCGGACACCGGAGATTTGAAGCAAAAATCACTATTTACTAGAACAATAACTGACAGGTTTCGGATTAGACAATCCTTTATCCTTTAAGGATTGTCTAATCCTAAATGTGTCAGGTATTTGTTCTAATAAATAGTGATTTTGCATCAATCTCCGTGTCGAGTTATGGTCTGCTCGGTTTCTTTGGGTATTCATATTCCTAAAGGTGCATGAAGCTATGGAGGAGTACTTTGTCGCAGGGAAATCGGAGGGACAAGCAGTGAAAAGCAACATGCAAGGATCACAGCAACAGAGTGCAGCAGTTGCTGGGACAGGCCCGATATCCCTTTCGGCGGCAGAAATGAGTATGCTCGGGTGCATCGTTACAGAACAGGTGCTAGAAGGGCTATATCTCAGACTGACAAAGTCTGAGAAAAAACATTACAGCAGAATATGTGCAGCACTTCAGACGGCTGGGGGAGGTTAGGCAGCACCTCTCGGATGCTGAATATGCCTCGTGACAAATCATGGACAAAATGGCACGACTGGAGCAAGAAGTGGAAGAACTTAAGGAGATGCTAGATTACCAAGAAAATTATAACCAGTGTAGCATTTTGAGGCTGCGAGGGTCTCCTGGAAGGTAAAGAGGGCTCTTGTGTCCTAGAATTTTGTGCGATACTGCCAAAACTGCTGGAAGTGAATGTAAAAAATGGCCAGCTAAAGAGACAGGGCGCATAGGGCCCTGGCGCTCTGACCTCCCGCAGATCAGCCTCCCCGACGGATCATTTTCCGAATGCACCACTTCGGGGATAGACAAGTCTTGATGTCGGCATACAGAGCCATTAAAGAACTAAGATGTGAGGGAGTTAAGCCGACTCTACACCAACATTTCTCTATCTGCTTACAGAAGAAGCGACAGCAGTTGTACCTGCTGATTAACATGCTGAGAGAGAGAGAGAGTGGAAAGTACATTTATGCAAGAAATGGAAATTGTGTGCCTACCATAATTCTTGATCTTGTCTCCACCGCTCATTCACACGAATGGGATCTATGCTGGAGATGCTAGGACCCAGTGGGAGCAAACTTTTTTGCAAGAGGGCCAGAGATGGAGCCACGAGGAGCGGCGCTGCGAGCCTCAGCTCGTGGCAATGACTAATCTCAAGCGCCGACCCCTCCAACCGCCCAGTACCTTTTTTACCTAAGGAGGTGCAGCGAACTAACCTAGAAGGACAGCCTAAACAAAAAAAAAACAGACATAAGATAGTCCTGGAGACCCTATAAGAAGGGTCAAGAAAGAAGTCTTCACAGCCTAAAGATTGAGGGGGTGAAGACCAACAGAGGTGAGCTTGGGGGATGGTGGGTGGGTGTGTGAATGAGTGGAGACTTCGTCCAAGATCATCAAGAATTACGGTAGCTACGTAATTTCCATATCTTCCTGGACATAAAGTCTCCACCACTCATTCACACTAATGGGAGAGTACCGAGCTAATAATCCCCCCCGAGAGGGCGGCAGGAGAGACCAAGAGCTCACAAATTTAGGGCACAAGTCCATTAAGGATGGTTCTGCCAAACGAAATATGTCGCCTGGCATGGACATCCAGGGCATAGTGCTTGACGAAAGTATGCACCGAGCTCCAGGTAGCCGCATTGCAAATATCTGCAAGAGGCACGTTGCGGATTTCTGCCAGGGATGCCGCGACCGCTCTAGTAGAGTGAGCGTACACTCTGCCCTCCAGTTTAACCTGTGCCATGGAATAACAGTGGTGAAGGCATGCCACCA
Organism: Neoceratodus forsteri; assembly: GCA_016271365.2. NCBI lineage: Eukaryota > Metazoa > Chordata > Ceratodontiformes > Ceratodontidae > Neoceratodus > Neoceratodus forsteri. Next base: position 186,960,111 of record CM028129.1, read on the forward strand.
GCCTTGTTGAAATGCATCTGATAGCGACAGGTTGACCAAGCCGGGTCTCGCTGAAGGACACAGTTGTTGGGCTTTGCGAATCTCCTTTGTTCTATCTAAACAGAAACGCAGAGCTCTTTTCACATCCAAAGTATGAAGGGAATGCTCTCAGTCATTTTGGAAGTTCGCAAAGTAAGTAGGAAGGACCAAAGGTTGGTTTAGATGGAATTCTGAAACAACCTTAGAATGGGTCCTATGAACTACTTTATCTTTATGTCTGTGACCAAGGTGTGTAGCTCAAAGACCCTGCGGGCCGAGGTAACGGCCACCAGGAAGGCAGTTTTTCAGGTGAGAAATTTCAGCTCACATGTAGCTAGAGGCTCGAAGGGCTTTCGAGTGAGCATGTCTAGTACAAGATTAATGTCCCAGGCTGTGACTGGATATCTGATAGGAGGTCGGGTATGCAGAACCACAGGTAACTGGGCCAGCGACAAGGAAAGTACTAGCTCATAAGCCGAAATGGCACAAAGGTAAACCTTGACTGTAGAGTATTGCAGACCTAAATTTGAGGGGTCTAAAAGGTACTCTAGAACTTGATCGGGTGGACAGGAAAAAGGATTCAAAGAGGATTTTGCAAACCTGAGCGAAAAACGCTTCCATTTGGCTGTGTACGTTTTTCTAGTGGCTGACTTGCACGCAGCCAGAAGAATATCTGAAACGCTGCGAGAGACATTGAACCTGTTTACTTCTATCTCTTCAGGAGCCAAGCATGAAGGTGACACGATCTCAGATCGGGATGTACCACAGGCCCCTGAGTCAGAAGGTTTGTCTGAAGGGGAAGCGCTTTCGGAGAGGTTTTCGACATACTGTTGAGTAACAGAAACCATATCTGTCGAGGCCAGAAGGGAGCAATGAGGATCATTTTGTCCCCCTGGGAATCAAACTTGAGAAGTGCCCTCTGAATTAGAGGAAGAGACGGAAAGGCATATAGAAAGCGTTTTGATCACTGCAGCCTGAACGCATCCTGACAGAAAATGCCAGGCCCTGGATTTCTGGAGCAGAAGAGAGAGAGTTTTGTGTTGAGTGGGGATGCAAAAAGGTCCAGGTCTGAAGTTCCCCATTCTGCGAATAGTGACTGAACTACAGTTGAGTTGAGAGACCATTCGTGAGGATCTGTTTCTGTTCTGCTGAGACGGTCTGCCAGGTCGTTCTGCACTCCCAGCAGGTAGACCGCTTGAATTAGAGCCCTGTGCTCCAAGCACCATTCCCACACTCTCATCGCTTCCCTGCATAAAGGGATAAAGGGTAAGAGTAAGCACCGCCCTGCTTGCTAATGTATTACATCACTGCTTTGTTGTCCGTTTGAAGACGACTGTTCAAAGCCCGGACTGCATAAAGGACGGCTCTCACTTCTAAGACATTTATGTGAAGCTGGGACTCGTCCAGAGTCCCTGTACCTTGAGTGTGGAGATTCTGACAGTGAGCTCCCCACCGCATCAGGGACGCGTCCGTGGTAATGGAAATCTGATGATCCAGGTGAGCAAAGGAATACCCTTCCAGAAGATTGTCCTCTTGCGACCACCAGGTGAGTGACTTCTTCAGAGGTTGTCACCTTGATGAGAAAGGACTGAGGGAGAGTGGCTGGGGACCACCGAGTACTGAGCATTCATTGAGAGGTTCTCACGTGGAGGCGTGCTAGGGGTACAGTGAACACAGAGGATGCCATGAGACCTAGTATCCGTTGCATCGAGACAGCTTGAAATCAAACTGTTCTCTCTGATTTAATCGGGCCATCTGTAGGATATCGCTCCTTCTGTCCTCTGGTAGAAAAGCTTTCGCACCGGAGGTGTCCAGAAGAGTTCCTATGAAAAGGAGCCTCTGGGAGGGTTGCAACTGCGATTTCTTGAGATTTAGCAGGACTCCCATGGACTTGAGAAAGTCCGAGGCCGTGGCTACGGGGTCAAGGGTTCCTTGCCTGGAAGGGCTTGCTACAAGTCAGTCATCCAGATATGGGGGCATCTGTATTCCAAGTTCTCTGAGATGCGCTGCGAGAATTGCACAACACTTTGTAAAAACTAGCGGTGCTGAGGATAGCCCAAAGGGCAGGACTCTGAACTGATAATGCTGTCCCAAAGCCACGAACCTTAGGTATTTGTGATGCTTTAGGTGAATAGGAATAAGTTGGTTAAGCATCCTGCATGTCCAGGGAGGCTAACCAGTCGTGTTGATGAAGCAAAGGTAACAGGGTTCCTAGCGGTATCATTATGAATTTCTCTTTGGGAAGAAATTTGTTTAATTTTCTGAGGTCCAAAATTGGGCACATGCCCCGGTTTTCTCTGGAACTAGAAAGTAATGGGAGTAGAACCCTGTGTTCCGTTGATCCAGCAGAACTACTTCTACTGCCCTGTTGTTCAGAAGGCCTTGTATCTCGTAGGCGAGAAGTTCTGACTGAAGTATTGACAGTTTTGGCTGTCGTTTGGGGGGACAATCCGGAAGGGGTCTCTGAAAGATTGAGGGAATATCCCTCGCGGATTATCCGGAGGACCCATTTGTCCGTTGTTATGGACTTCCACTGGTTGTAGAATTGAGTCAGATGACCTCCCACCTCTAAGAAGTCCCCCTCGGGCAACTGAGGTGGGACTTGGGCCAGAAACTCAGAAGGCAGCACTGGGCGCTTTGGGTCCTTGTGCTTTCTGTTGCGTTCTCTTTTGAGGCTGAGGGGCTTGATTTTTTTTTTTTTATTAAAACCTCCCTGCCTTTGTCTCGAAGGACCGACTTATGAAACTGGCGATTGTTAACACCCCCAAGAAGGGGCGGGAGGAGGTTGAGCCAATTTAATGGCTGACCTAGTCCGGTGTGGCCTCTAGAGCTTGTTCTACTTGAGGACCGAAGAGAGACACACCATCAAAAGGGCAATGCCATGACCTGTTGCTGGGCATCATTCGTGAAACCTGAAGTGCGCAGCCAGGAATGGTGGCGGGTACAAATGCCCGGCGCCGCTCAGGAGGCAGTATCGAAGGCGTGCATAGCTGCTTTAACCTGCTGGTTGTTAGACTCTATACCCCTGGTTATGGTTTGAAGAAGCTCCGAATTAGTGTCAGACTCCGGTACAGCTTCAACCATTTGTTTGAGCGAATGCCAGAGAATATACTCGTATTGAGAGAAATAGCCCTGGTAGCTGGCGATACGCATACCCAGGGTAGATGCAGCAAAGACTCTCACACCTAAAGTATCTATCTTATGAGATTCTTTGTTTATAGGTCGAGCTATAGTAGTCTGAGGAAGGACGACCTTATTCTCTGCCAAGACTACAATAGGATCCGTAAAGGCTTGAGAGGCCAAAATAGGTTGATCCTTGGGAGCAGCATTATTCCATATTATTTGAGAAAGCGTCTCAAAGGAGGGTTGTACCAGGGGAGCTAAATCCATAGGGCTGTCCAGAACATGAAGGTATTGGAGAGTCTTAAAAGCTTCCCAGGATCGATGTCCATAGTCTGGAAAGAAAGAGTAGAATTCAAATTTTTCAGCAGAGACTTAAATGAAAGGTCCTCAACCATAGGCTCTGCAACAGGATTAGGTCCCCGCTCCTTCAACATCATCACCCAGTCTAAGATCTGGGTCAGGCTCAGTATCATCTCCTGACAGCCCAGGAGGGACTGTATGGACAGGAAAGGAATGAAAATCAGCAGGAAAAGAGGAAGGAAAAGAATTCGGAGAGGAGAAACCCTGAAGATTGGCAGATGAAAAGCCAAGCATTGGCGCAGAAGAACCCGGCGCCGGAAGGCCGCCGACAAAGCAGATGGCGCTGAAAGGCCACATGGTGCAGAAAAACTCAAAGGTGCCGACAAGCGCATCAGTGCCGAGCTACCCACCAACGCTGCTGAAACCAACCCAGGGCACCGAAAATACAGGTTACTCACCTGTAACAGGAGTTCTAGGAATGGTATATGTTGTTCATCCACACTGTCTGGCAGGTATCCTTGCCACTTTAAATCTTGCCGGAAGGTCTTCAAGCTGGCTCCTCCCACCCACCCGGGTGGTAAAACTCTCGGCTCCGACCCATGATGCCAGATCTGGCCCGCTGGAAGCTCAGGTTGTGCGAAGCTGAGGAGGTCGGGTGGGTCGTGCGGATGAACAACATATACCATTCCTAGAACTCCTGTTACAGGTGAGTAACCTGTATTTCTAGGAACATGGATATGTTGTTCATCCACAATGTCTGGCAGACTCCTAGCAGTTCTCCGGGAGGAGGGAGGCAAGGCGCACACCCCCTACTTAGGGAATAGAGACTGGAGAACCGAGGCCCCAAAACCAGCATCCTGGCGTGACTCAAGGTCAATGTGGTAATGGGTAATAAAGGTGTGTGCTGACTTCCAGGTAGCAGCCCTGCAGATTTCCTGGATAGGGACGTCCCTGGAAGCAGCCACCGATGCAGCAGTATGACGGGTAGAATAAGCTCTTATCCCTCTGGGAGGCTCCATGCCCGCCAACTTATAGCAGAGATCTATGCAGGAGGTGACCCACCTGCCTATTGTCCGCTTGGCTGCAGGTCTGCCAGGTGCGGCTTCAGCGTAGGTGACAAACAGCTGGCGAACCTCTCCCCGAATTTCAGCCGTGCGCTCCTTATAATAAGCGAGCGCCCTTCTAGGGTCCAAATTATGGAGCCTATATTCGGCCTCCGAGGTGTGATTGGGGTAGAACACCGGCAGAGTCAACACCTGGTTAAGGTGAAACTCCGACACCACCTTCAGAAGGAATTTCGGGTGGGGGCGCAGGACAACCTTGTCCCTGTGGAAGACCAGGTAAGGAGACTCGATGCAGGCGCCTGGAGCTCTCCCATCCTTCTAGCTGGCGCGATAGCCACCAGAGAAGCGGTCTTCCACGACAGGTGAGAGGTTCACACCTGTGCATTGGTTCGAATGGCTTGCCCATGAGCTTTGCCAGTACCAGCAGTAAATCCCACCGGGTGGAGGGTTCTACTCGACGGAGGAAATGTGATCAAGGCCTTTGAAAAAGTGCCAGACCACCTTCTCCTGCGCCACCGACTGCTCCCCGGCCCGCGCCCGGTAAGCAGAGATGGCTGCCAGGTGCACCTTTAGGGTCGTCGACCTAAGCCCTTGACTAGAAAGGGACCATAAATAGTCCAAAATGCTTGCCAAAGAACAGGAGAAAGGGTCCAAGCCCTTGCCCTGACACCAAATGGAAAATCTCTTCCATTTGAAGGCATAGCATTTCCTGGTCTACTCCTTACGGGACGCCTCAACCACATTGAGGACCTCGTCGGAAAGACCCAAGGCCTGGAACTCTAGCCGCTCAGGAACCAGGCCATCAGGTGCAGGGATCGAAGGTCTGGATGGAACACCTTCCCCTGATTGACAGAGCAGGTCCGGGCGAGCTGGAAGCTGCATCGGGAGCCTGGAGCTGAGGCTGAGGAGATCTGGGTACCAGAACTGGCGGGGCCAGTCTGGGGCTATCAGAATCAGCTGCGCCTTGTCCCTCCTTGCCTTGAGAAGCACCTTGTGAATCAAGGGAAATGGGGGAAAGGCGTAAAAGAGGCCCGGGGTCCACAGCCTCGGGAAGGCATCCCCCTGCAGCAAGCCCTGCTGAGGGGGGCGGGCATGAAACAACCTCAGCTTCACATTCTCCTGAGGCAAACAAGTCCACCTGAGGTGTGCCCCAGTGGGAGAACAGATCTTGTACTACCTCCTGCGGAGAGACCACTCGTGAGATGCAGCCCCTATCCGGCTCAGGGCATCGGCCAGGGTGTTGGAGGCTCCTGCCACATGAATGGCTAGGAGATCCGCCTCCAGGCTGCGCACAGTGACCAAATGCGGGAGCTCTTGCATAGAAGCATGGAGCGGCCCCCCCTGGGCGGTTCAGGTAGTACATGGTCGTGGTATTGTCAGTCTGGACTTGGACCACTTGACCCGGAGAAGCAGAGCAAAGGCGGTGAGAGCTAGGCGGACCGCTCGGAGCTCCAACAGGTTGATGTGAGGGACTCCAGCGGGGACCAGAGGCTGTGCACTGGTGTTCCCCAGATGGGCACCCAACCCAGAGAGGCATCGGTCGATAGAGAGACCGTCGGCTCGGGGCGGACAAACAGGATGCCCTCCTGCAGATGAGATGGAACGGTCCACCACTGGAGAGCGTTCCACATCTCCTGGGTCACCATCACTAGCTGGTCCAATGGATCGCAGCGTTGTGACCACTGGCTGGCCAGTCCCCACTGAAGGGGCGCATGTGCCAGCGTGCCCAACGGACCACGCTGGTACAGGCCGCCATGAGACCCAGGAGGCGCAGGAAGTCCCGGGCAGGGCGATTGCCCAACCAGAAATGATTGGGCAAAGGAGGTAAGAACCTCGGCCCTGTCCGCCGGGAGCAGTGCTCTGGCTCGAAGAGAGTCGAGCTCTGCCCCGATAAACAGAATCACCTGCTTCGGCTCGAGTTCCGACTTGGCCTCGTTGATGAGAAGGCCGACTTGAGAGCAAACCTGGAGGGCCAGATCTCTGGACCGCTCCACCTCCTGTCTGGAGGGGGCTGCTATCAGCCAATCGTCCAGGTAAGGGTACACCCGGACCCCTCGGCGCCGAAGGAAAGCTGTCACCACTGCAATGCATTTGGTGAAGACCCTGGGAGCTGGAGACAGGCCGAAGGGCATGGCTCGGAACTCGAAGAGGGATCCCTCTGCTCGAAAGCGAAGGAATCTCCGATGTGACGGACGGATAGGGACGTGAAAGAACGCGTCCTGCAGGTCCAGAGAGCAGAACCACACGCCGTGTTCCAGAGATGGTATTATCTGCGTCAGAGTGACCATCCTGAAGGTTCGAGACCTTAGGAACTTGTTCAGGTCGTGTAGGTCGAGAATGGGGCGACAGCCCCCCATCAGTTTCGGAACCAGGAAGTACCTGGACACGAACCCCGGGTCTGAAGTGGGGTCCTCTACCTCCCTGATCACCTCCTTTTGGAGGAGGAGAGCGATGTCGGCTCGACGAACCGACAGTGAGGCTTCGGACCCCGAGGCCCCCTGTGGTGCGACAGCTCTGAAGGGCGGGGCCTGCTCGAATTCTAGAGGCAGACCTTTTCCCACCACCTTCAGTACCCACCTGTCCGTGGTAATAGCGGACCAGGCGGAAAGGAAGTGTCGGAGCCGTCCCCACGGGGAACCAGGGGTGCGGGGATGGGGCGACACCCTCAGCCCGTCCACTGGGCAGGCTTGGAGGAGGGACGGCCGAGGGACCTCCTGGGCCTTACCTCCCTGCTTCCTGTTGGAGGAAGCCGATGAAAGCTGGTTTGGGATGCAAGCCGAGCCTGCTGGCCCTGACGTTGCTGGGCCGGGCACGCTGCGGGCGCAGAAGGACGAAAGGGCTTAGGCTATGGCTTGCGGCCTTTGTCCTTCTGAGCGGAAAAGACCGAGTCCAAGGTAGCATTGGACTTCTCGATCCTCTGCAGGTGACCTTCCACCCCAGGGCCGAAGAGGTCAGTCCCAAAGGGAACATCCGCCAACTTGTGCTGGGTATCCGAGGTAAAGGTGGATATCCTCAGCCAAGCCCGACGACGCACGGCCACTGCGGCCGCCACAGACCTGGCACATGAGTCCCCAATGTCTAAAGCAGTCTGGAGCTGCTGTTTGGCCACTGCCCTGGGCCCGCACCTGCCTGACCGTAGTCTGCAGATCCGCGGGAAGATGAGGGACGACCTCATCCAGGGAGCCCAACAGGGCATAAGAAAAATGTGCCATGAGGACGGCCGAACTGGCCTGACGAAGGCCGAGAGAGGACGCAGCATAGACTTTTTGCCCGGCATAATCCAATTTCTTGGATTCCTTGTCGGGAGGTTTGTCCACATCCCTGGCGTTCGGTCGCGCCAGAAAGCGCTGTCGGTAACCAACCCTCAGCAGAGGGTGTTCAACGGACAGGGAAGTGGGACCGCATACTTCCTGGCCATCCTGGCCGAAGGCGCAGGGCAGGAAGCAGGGCGCTGCCAAAGCTCCAAGGCCGGACCCACTATGGCCTCGGCCACCGGAAAGGCCTCCGTAGGGGAATCCCCTCGGTCCAGAATCTCCGTGAGGGGATACCTGGCCCGTTTAGAAACAGGTTCGAGCTTCATCCCGGTGGACTCCGAAATGAGCCGAAGCAACCCTAGGAAGGACGAAGGGCTATCGTCCACTGACTGTCCTCCTGAAGACTCCAAGTCTATTCGCTTGGAGAAAAGGGAGGAATCATCCTCGGACTCGGAAGAGTCCTCAAAGAGCTGCCTCGGGCCTGAGCCACCCTCCACCTACCGAGGTCTATCGGGAGTGAGGGTGACAGACAGCCTATGGGGCAAACCCCGAGCCGACCGAGAACTTTTGGTCGGAGCCCCAACTAACGGCTGTGGAGGCGGAGGTTCCACCAAAATCGGTGGGGCAGCTGGAATTGGCCGAACAACCGGCCTGGGAACAGGCTCCTCGGCTACAACGAGGGGTTGTTTCGGCCGCTCCGGTGACAGCCACTTAATGGCCGGGGAAGACGACTGGGTCGGCTTATTCCCGGTCAGAAGGAGCTGTTGCCACATGAGTTCCTCATACCTCCGACGCAACTTGCGCTGAAGCCTCCCCTCGTCCGAGGAGGAGGAAGAGCTGGCGGTGACGCTTGCCGCGTGTCAAGACCGAGACCGCCTATGACGGCGGACCGGGTTGGACTGCCGAAGATGTCCGAGTAGAGAATCTCGGCTAGGGCCGAGGCGGTGCGGGAGGTGTCGGAATCGGCACTCCCTCGGTTCGGACGATTCCACCGAAGGCTCCGAACCGGAGGCAGGCTGGTGACGAAATGACGGGATCCTCAACTCCCACCGGGGAACCGGGGAGAGGGATTCTCAGCTTCTCCAGCCGACAATCCGCTCCAACGGGTCGAGAAAAATCTCGACCGCGTCGGCGGGAGTCTCGGTCAACTGGCCTGACTGGGACACAGTGAAGCCAGTGGCCAAAGCTGATGGGTCGACCGAAGTCGACTGTCGACCAGGGGAGGGGGATCTTTCCCGCTCCCAAGAGCGTCGACGGTGAGACTTACTTTTGCTCTTTTTGGACCGAGAAAAAGGTCCAGAAGAAGTTGGACCCTCACCTTTCGTCGAGAGGGTCAGACAGCGCTCCTTAAAAGAAGCCGAATATGAGGCACCGAGAGAGAGCAGGACAAATGCCGCAGCTGAGGTAGAAGCGGCCCGTGCCGCCTCCTCTTCGAGGGCGATCATCTGCTCGAGCTGATCCGCCGAGCCCGCCGCCGGACACCGCCAACCGGGCCTCTTTAGATTTAACTGGAGGAAATCTTTTCTCGGGACGCCCCAGCTGTAGACGGGAAGCATGGTCTTCTCGAGGACGAGGGGCCGAAAAAGAAGAGTACAGGTCGCAAGCCCGCGGTCGTGCTTCAAGGCCCAAGCAGTAAACGCGACGCGGGAGTGCGGATCCATCAGAGACATCTTCGTTCCCAAGGGCATCTCCTCGAAGCTGGGAGTCGATTTGTCCATCGCAGCTGCGAGGGAGAGAAGACCTAAGTCTTTTTAACAAAAGAACTTTGATTTCGAAAATTCCGAAGAATTAGGAACCAGTCTTATACGCAGAGCGTTAAGGAGGGAACCTGAGCTTCCAAGCGGTAAGGAAGATCTGGCGTCATGGGGCGGAGCCGAGAGTTTTACCACCCGGGTGGGTGGGAGAAGCCAGCTTGAAGACCTTCCGGCAAGATTTAAAGCGGCAAGGATACCTGCCAGACAGTGTGGATGAACAACATATCCATGTCCCTAGAAATTAGGATTTGAAGGAAAAGGAGTAAGAATACCAGCAGATAGCAGCATCGGTGTGACCCCCTGAGCCACAGCCAGGGGGGGAAGACACCTGAGCATGGAGTCGATGGCACCGAAGAGGGCGCCACGCAACTAGGGAGGTCCAATCACCCTGCCCGATCCCCAGGCAGCTGGGACCAACCTCCGAGCCCACTGCTCATCAGAGCGCCCACTGATGAAACTGTTCTTCGGAAGCTCTACCAGAAGACGGTGAAGGGCTCCAATGTTGAAGAGGCCGATGACCAGAACCAGAAACCGGCGACTCCGAATGAGGAGACGAAACCGACCCCTATGACCGACCGTTGACGTGCAGACATATCAGAGGGCGACCTCGAGTGAGGTCTTCTCTTTTTTGACCTACGGGTCAGAAGAAGAGCTCGAGGCCAAACGGTGCCGAGAATGCGACCTTTTTCTTTTATGCTTCAGGGGACTGCCCTCCCCTCGGGCACTGGACCGTCCATTGTCAGACCCGGAGAAGGCGGGACTGGACCCAGCCCGGCTGACTGAACAGCTTTCATATGAAGTCTCCCTACCGTCACCTGACCTGCCGTAGTCAACTCAGTCAATGTAGGCTGAGACTTCTTTCTTTAATAAGAATAAATTATCGTAAGTGGTACTTTATTTGAAAACACTACAAAATAAAACTGAAAACTATGTTGCTAGTTTGAAGTTTGACTACCAGCGGTGGCTTGATGTCATGAAGCGCGCACTCGGCAGTAGAGGAACTGAGGCGGCTGGAGGGTCGGGACGCCGAGATAGAGCCGCGAGTCTCAGCTCGTGCGGCAGTGACTATCTCTGGCGCCAGCCCTCTTGCAAAAAAGGTTGCTCCCGCTGGGTACTACTGCGTCCAGCATAGATCCCATTCGTGTGAATCAGTGGTGGAGACTGTGTCCAGGAAGATCTTACTGTAACAGCAGATCTTAGAGAAGAGCTCCTGCAGCAAGCAACACTGGTAGGACTAAGCCGCCAGGCACTAGGACCACATGGAAACTTCTAGTTAGCAGTCTACAGCGGGCCCCTCAATGGCACTGCAATGAATGTGGGAGGGAGGTCACATGAGTTCATGAATAAGGGATACGAGAGCCAGGTTGCTTTCCTGAAGTGCATAACGCAGGATGGTCGAGCCAAGGATGACTGAGCTTGTGTGCGCGCGTGCCTATTGGGCTCCCAAGTGGTACGGTTTCCCTTATTTTACTTTGAGGAGAAAAAAAAAAAAAAAAAAAAGGGACAAGACCAATAGGGCTGCTTAAGGGGAGAGGGGAACGAAGAAGAAATGCCTCGAGATGTGTTATGGCAGCTTTGGAATTTAAAAAGGAAGATGTGTGAGGGGACTGCCTAACACAGTAGGGAGGTTACAAAGTTCAAGAGATGAAAGAAAAAATTACTCACCTTAGTAATGTTGTTTCTTCTAATGGAGTCTTGCTATATTATGACATATGCAGTGAGTCCCAACCTTCGAACTGCTCCGGAGGTGAAAGAGTTAACTTTCCATGCCAGACATGGAACGCTGAGCTCGAGCTCAGTTGAAAACTCTGTCTGTTGTTCTTCAAACTCAAACTGTCAGATCTTTCAGAGCTAAACTCACTAAGGTCCTTGTGGAAGCTGTAAACCTACACTAGCCAACTGGCTACTAAATATAAGAACACATTTTTGGTCCCAAAACAAAGACTCAAGTCAGGAGATCCAAAAATGAAAACACAACACCCAGTCACCCCAAAAAGGGGGGGTGAAAAACAAGGTGGGCATCTACTAAGTGCCAACACTACACTGCCCACCCACATCCCAAAAACAGAGGTTCTGAGAGGGGCAGGCAGGGGGGAGGTCATAATATAGCAAGACTCCATTAGAAAAAACAACATTACTAAGGTGAGTAATTTTTTCTTCAAACAACATGAAGTCTTGCTATATTATGACATATGCAGACTACACAGCAGTACCTCCATGGAGGAGGGACAGAACCTACTTAGGAAACAGGCACTGAACCACAGCTGTGCCAAACCGAGCATCACTCCTAGCCTGGGTGTCCAGAGAGTAATGCTTGGTAAAAGCGTGAACTGTTTTCCAGGTAGCTGCTTGACAAATCTCTAGAATGGGGATGTCCCTGGCAGCAGCCAGGGAAGCAGCTGTACCTCTGGTAGAGTGAGCCCTCAGGCCTGAGGGAGGAACCTTACCCAGCTTCTCATAACAGAATTGGATACAAGAGACAATCCACCTGGCAATGGATCTTTTAGTGCCAGGTTTCCCTTTACCAACCTCACCATAAGTGAGGAACAGTTGGAGGGAGTCAAACCTGTGACCCTTGGTACGCTCAATGTAGTAACTAAGGGCTCTCTTCACATCTAAGCTGTGCAGCCTCCTCTCGGCCAGAGGAGGAATGGTCAGTGAAGTACACTGGAAGAGAAATAGATTGATTAAGGTGGAAATCTGAAACCACCTTAGGCAAGAACTTCCTGTTAGTCCTGAGGACCACCTTATCTCTATGAAAGGAGATAAAATCAGGCTCCACTGACAAAGCTTGTAATTCACTTATGCGTCTGGCAGAAGTGATGGCTACCAGAAACACAGTCTTCCAAGTCAAATACTTAAGCTCTGCTGAAGACAAGGGCTCAAAGGGAGGATGCATAAGCTGAGCAATGCAAACATTAAGATCCCAGGCAAGGGCAGGGTCCCTGAATGGAGGGTTGGTGTGAAGCAGTCCCTTAAAAAACTTAGAGAATACAGGATGAGCTGAAAGAGAAGAGGGTTTACCTGCTGAAATGAAAGCAGACACCGCTGCCAAATGCATCTTTAGGGTAGCTGGTCTGAGCCCCAAAGTGTTTAAATGAACCATATAATCCAGGACTGTGGGTAAATCAGCAGATTCTGGGGAAATATGCTTCCCAGAGCACCATATGGAAAACCTCTTCCATTTGGAATTGTAAGTAGCCCTGGTGGAAGGCTTCCTAGAAGCCTTCAATATATCCATTACACCTTGAGAGAAGTGTAGATCAGCAAACTCTAACTCTTCAAGAGCCAGGCCTTGAGATTCGGGTACCAAACCCTTCCCTGAGCACAGGTTAACAGATTGAGATTCCTGGGAAGGCACAGGGGGAAGATGGACTGCTAAGGACAGTAGGAGTGGATACCAGGGTTGTCTGGCCCAATCTGGAGCAATCAGAATCACTTTGCAGGATTGAGATCTGATTTTGACTAACACTTTGAACAGGAGAGGGAAGGGGGGAAAAGCATAGAGAAACTTCCCTTTCCAATTGAGAACTAAGGCATCCAGAGGGACTGGGGGCCTGCAGCAAAAAAGAGGAAGTTGGTGATTGTCTGGGGCTGCAAAAAGATCCATCTGCGGGGTGCCCCATCTGGCAAATATTACCTCCAGGACCAGGCGATCCAGTGACCATTCGTGATGGCCCTGGGAAATCCTGCTGAGAGCATCTGCCAGGACATTGTCCTTGCCTGGGAGGTGAACTGCTGTAAGGGAGGTGTTCAGGGAGTAAGCCAGAGACCACAACTTCATTGCTTCGGTGCACAAGGCCGTAACCGAGTGCCTCCTTGCTTGTTGATGTACCACATTGTAGTGGTGTTGTCTGTTCTGACCTGTACAACTTAGTTCTGAACAGATTTGGAAAAAGCTTGAAGTGCTAGAAAATCTGCTCTGAGCTCCAACAGGTTGATGTGGAGCAGAGATTCCCAAGAGGACCACAGTCCCTGGGTAGTGAGGCGCCCATGTGAGCTCCCCACCCCAAGGGGGATGCATCTGTAGTAAGGATTAAAGAGTGAGACTGAGTGACAAAGGGGAACCCCTTATCTCAGACTGCCCTGATCCTGCCACCACTGTAGGGCTTGGATCAGGGTTCGAGTCACTGGGATCAACTTGGTTAGAGGGTCCTTTCTTTGAGACCAAAAGGCTCTCAAATGGAACTGGATGTCCCTCATCTGAAATCTTGCTCCTTGCACTACTGCTGTAGAAGCAGCCATGTGCCCCAGGAGCTGTAGAAAATGCCTTGCTGGTCGAGAGACCTGCAGGGTGAATGAGGAGGCCAGAGAGACCAGGGTCCTTGCCCTGTCCAAAGGAAGGCAGGCTCTGGCTTCCTCTGTGTTCAGTTCTGCGCCTATGAAGGTGAGGAGCTGGACAGGCTCTAGAACCGACTTTGGAAGATTCAGAAGGAAACCTAGAGAGGTAAGCAGTTGCTGAGTTATCTGAAGATGTAACTTGACTTGGTGTGGAGACTGGCCTACTATGAGCCAATCGTCCAGGTAAGGGAAGATGGCAATTTTTTGCCTTCTTAGGTAGGCAACTGTTACTGCCTGGCATTTTGTGAATACCCTTGGTGCAGAGGTGAGGTCAAAGGGCATTGCTCTGAACTGGTAATGGCCTGAGGGCAGCTCGAACCTGAGGTACTTTCGATGGGAGCTTCTGATGAGAATATGGAAGTAGGCATCCTTGAGGTCCAGGGACGCTAGCCAGTCCCCTGGCCTTAGAGAGGGTAGAATAATTCCCAGAGTCACCATTTTGAATTTTGGTTTTAAAAGGTGCTTGTTTAAGTATCTGAAATCCAGGATGGGCCGCCATTCTCCTGTCTTTTTTGGGGTTAGGAAGTACCTGGAGTACAATCCTTTGCCCTGGTATAGGGGTGGAACCCTCTCTATGGCTTTCAGAGCCAAGAGGGAAGAGACCTCTGCTTCTAAGGCAAGTGCCTCTGAAGGATGTGCAGGTGGAAAGGATCTGGTTCTCATCTTTGGAAATTTTTTGAAGCTGAGAACCAGTCCCTGGCTTACTACTTCCAGGACCCATTTGTTTGATGTTAAAGACATCCAGTCCTGGACAAAGTAAGCCAGCCTGCCCCCTACCTACAAGTGGTGGAGAATCGGCCCTGGCCAACCCATCAGGGTGCCTGTTTGGCAGGGACTTTAGGCTGAGGGGTGGAAGCAGGCCTGCTTGTACCCAGTCTGCCTCTCCCTCTAAAGAACTCCTTTGAGCATAAGCAGAAGAGGAGGCCTGGGCTTGGTAGAAAGGCCTATGAAAAGGCTTGCCCCTGCCCCTGGGGAGTGGCTTGCCTTTCCTTGGCCTGAGCACTCCTATAGGTGGTCCTGTACTCATCCATTTTCTTCATGTAGTTCTCGGTTTGCTCCCCAAACAGAGAATTACCCACAACAGGAAAATCCATGGCCTTAGTCTGGGTATCCTGAGACAGGCTAGTACATCTGAGCCAAGCCATCCTACGAAGGGCCACAGATGTAGCCATGACTCTAGATGAAACATCATTGGAGTCCACTGCAGCATGGAATTGCACCTTGGATGCCTCAATACCATCCGTAGCCACCTGCTCCAGCTGCTTGGCAAGCTGTCCAGGGACCTGTTTAGCTAAAGCCATTACAGTGTCCCATCTAGATTTCGGATATCTAGCCGTATAGGCCATATAATTAGCCTGCCTGAGTCCCAAGGATGCTGCCATGTACCGTTTCTTTGCCATGGCATCAATCCTCCTGGAGTCCTTATCTGGGGGGTGTGAAACCAAGGGTATATTTGCCTTATCACAGGCAGCAGCCTGCACTACCCCAACATGGCTGCATTGTGGTAAAGAACTCCGTATCTGAGTCTGAGAGAGTATACCTCTTTGTCCATTCTCTTGTCCACAGGAGGTATAGAATTAGGAGTCTTTAAAATTTTTATTGTCTGTTTCCAAAGGACTTATGAAGGGAATAGACAGCCTCCTGGACTCTGGGATATCCATCGTTTCAACATAGTCAGGCTCCTCCTGGTCGTCCACAGCTTCTTGCATAGGAAGCTAAAGAGTTTCAGCCACTTTTTTGTAGAACATAAAATGGGAAGGGGACTCAGAAAGCCTAGGAGGAGAAACCCCTGAAGGTCTGTCTGGGGAGATGTCCGGGTCAATAGGCACATCCAGACTTTCGTAATCACCATCACCATCCTCATACTCTCCTTCCTCCTCCGGTTCATAAAAATCTTCTAAATTATAATCTGGAACCGGGGGAACTGACCGAACCGAGCCCCTTCCTGATGGAGCCGGTTCTGTCGGAACCGGGGTTAGCGACTGAACAATCCTTATCACTTTGGCTATTTCACCAGCGGTCAGAGAAAGAATTTGTGGATCCGCACCGGCTGATTTATCCCTTCTTTTAACCGGAACCGACTCCTTGGAGTTGGTTCTCCTTTTGCGCGAAGAAGTTTCACCCTGGTCAGAGGGCACTCCTTCTGGTTCGGTTGGAACAGAACCGGGCTGGCCATCTGGGTCAGCGGACTTCTTGGCCTCCCTTTCCCTGAGCCTACCAACTCTCTTTTCCAGGGTAGCTGCAGGAATATTCTTGCAAATCTGGCAGTCTGAATCGAGGTGGTCAAACCCCAGACAATAAACACAGGTGGTGTGGGGATCAGCCTTAGCAAAGGCTTCCACACACACACACACACACACACACACACACACACACACACACACACACTACAGTGTTGAAACCCAGTGGGCCCGGTTTTTCTTTTGGGTTTCTCAGACATGGCCAGTCCTAACAAAACTTACCCTTTTTTCGGCAATCCGCCAGGCAAGACACCCTTATCAGTTCCTGACCGTGTTACGGGTCGTGGGAAAAAACGTATTGAAAATCTTTTTTTTTTTTTAGAACCGATAAGGACCCGTTACCACACTCTAAAAGTAGAATAAACTTTTTTGAACAACCTGATCGGTTCAAACTGAACCGATCCCACGTTTACAAGTTCCACACAGAAGAACAGGAAAATAAACCTATCTAGTACTCACGATACCACAGACAGAGACTGAACAGACAGGTTAACGGATTAAATTCGGTCGAAAACCGAGAAAAACGGCACTTTAACCGACAAACTTGAACCGAGCAAAGGAGAAATCTCTGGAGTGACTGTTCAGTGAGGCGGAGTAAAGAATCTGATGGTTTGAGTTCAAACAGCAACAGACAGTCTCAACCGAGCTCGAGCTCAGCGTTCCATGCCTGGCATGGAAAGTTAACTCATCTCCAGGGCAGTTCAAAGGTTGGACATCACTGCAATATGTCAGAATACAGCAAGACTTCATGTTGTTTGAAATAATCCTCCAGATTAGGGACGTTCCTTCCCCCATACTTTTTTTACTAGTCTGCATTATTGCATTCTTGATTCTGGGTCTCCCATTGTTCCAAATATATTTTGTAATCATTCTTTGCCAAACTTGGAATTGTTTTTTATGCATTTTTACTGAGAGGCATTGAAAGAGATACAAATATTTAGGGAGGACATTCATAGAGACTGACTGGATTCTTGTATATAGAGGTAGATTTAGAGCCTCCCACCTTTTAATATCTTGCCTGATCTGGGCCACTAGTGGTTCAAAATTAGTAGAGTACGGCGTCGCAAGATTTTTAGGGATTTGGGTGCCCAAGTATTTTATTTTACCTCTGTTCCAGTTCATGTTTAATAGCTGCAATATATTTGGGGATGGGTTATAAGAAAATTTCAGCACCTGTTTTATTTTTATTTAGTGTATATCCCGAATATTGGCTAAATTTAGCTATTATGGACCATAGTTTAGGGATGGATTTGTCCGGGTTGGTTATATATAGGAGGACACTGTCTGCATATAAAGAGATTTTATGCTCTTCCCCCCCTTATCTCCACTCCCACCACCTCCCTTACCACCTGAACCAAGGGTTCTATATATACACGTCAAAGAGGAGCGGTGACAATGGGCAGCCCTATCTGGTACCCCTCCCCAGATCAAACCTCTGCGAAATGCCCCCGTTTACCCTTACAAAAGCCTGTGGGGAGGCATACAGGGCTTTGATCGCCTCCAGAAATGTTGGTGGAAAGCCCATTCTTCTGAGTACCAGAAACAAAAAATTCCAATTAACTTTGAACGCTTTTTCTGCGTCCAGGCTCATGATGCAAGTGGGAGTATGTTGTTTATTAATAATGTCAATTATGTTTATGGGCCGTCTGACACCTTCAGGGGCTTGCCTGCCCTCTATCCTGTTTGATCTGGGTGAATTAAGTTTTTAAGGAAGGATTGGAGTCTTTTGGCTATTATGGCCGTAAAGATTTTATAATCTACATTAAGAAGTGAAACTGGTCTGTACGAGCCACAATCTTTTGGATCTTTTCCTTCTTTCGGAATCACGGTTATGGTAGTGTAATTCCACGAGGGAGGGACTGCCTCACCTTCCAACCATACTCGATTATAGACTGTCTTTAGTATGGGGACCACATCAGCTACAAACATTTTATATAGTTCACCTCCAAACCAGTCTGGTCCCGGGCATTTACCCACTTTAAGGTCCCCAACTGTGTGGAGGATCTCCTGTTGGGTGACTGGGTGTTCCAACGATTGCCTGTGGGTCTCAGTGAGCCTGGGCAGCTTTAAAGCTTCTAAAAATTTCCAGGCTTCCTCTGGATATGAATGTTGTTGCAGATGGTACAGCTGTTTAATATGCAACTAATGTATCTGTTATCTGTTCCCATTTATATGAGATGTGCCCCGTATTCGGATGTTGGAAGCCTGCAACATGAGCCCGGGCAGACTGTTTCAGCAGGTATGCCAAAAAACGAGTAGCCCTTGGTCCCCCCTCGTAATAAGACTTTTATATATGACAGGGCTTTTTCAGTCTCTAATAGCTGTATTTTTTGAAGATTTGACTTAACTTCCTTTATCTCCTTTTCTGTGTTTCTACAGAATTTTAAGTTCTGTTGTCCTTCTAAAGTTCTGAGTTTATTAGTTAACTGTTCTATTTGCTTACCCCTTTCCCTCTTTTTGTATGTGGCTATTGAAATCAGTTTACCTCTAATCATGGTTTTAACTGTGTCCCACAAAATTTGTGGTGTAGTATCCGGACCATCATTCATTTGAATGGTCTGCTTTAATTATCCCCTTAATCTCCTCCCTCACCTCTTCATCCTTAAGCTGGCTAACATTCAGTCTCCACTGCGTTGGTTTTTTAGGCAACTGCAGATCAATCTCTGCATATATGGGTTGGTGATCTGACAAGTTTTCAGTGTCCACCCACATAGACTCAAACACCGATAGATCTCTACCATATGTGAAAAAAAAAAAATCCAGCCTTGAATACATTTTCTATCTTGGGGAGTAGCACGTGAAATCCCGCGCTAATGGATATTTCTCCCTCCATATGTCTATTAAACCCGTGTCCCTCATAAGTCTTTTTAGTCACTTGGAAATCCTCCCATTAGGTGCCAGAATGTTTGAGGTGGTATCTAGAGATCTATTCATAACCACGTTCCAATCTCCTCCCGCAATTACCACCCCTTTTGCCCTTTCTGCCAGTAGTTTGAACAATTCTGCAAAAAAAGTTATAGGTGAGCTTGGGGGAGCATACACATTCAGTAAAGTGACCTGCAAATCTTGGATTCTTCCCACAACCAGCACATAACATGCCCCTTCATCCACTATCACTTCCTCCTCTTCAAATGGGAGGGATGCCGACAAAAGTATCGCAACACCCTCTTTTTCCCATTTATTAGGGATGCGTGATAAATAGTCGGGAAACCCTTGCTTCTTAATTTTTGAACTTCATTAGGGGATAGGTGGGTCTCTTGTAAGAACGGTATCTTGCATTTCTGATTTAAGAATTTTTGAAGTGGTTTTCTTTTAATAGGGTGGTTTATACCGTTGACATTGTAGGATAATATTTTAGACTTAACTTTAGTCATATTGAAAATCTTCAACCATATTCAATGATCTATTCCCCCTAGTATTTTTAGGATACTTGGCCTCTACCCCCTTATTCATTTTGTCCTCTTCCTTAAAATTGACTTCTGCCCCTCTCTCCCATCTCTATTGTCAGTATGCATTTGTTTACAGTTATTTCTGTGCCATTCATTATGCCTATTATATAACCAATACTTGCTGGTTCTCAACCACCAGCCAGCCTGAACATTGATAAAAACATATTGCAATCTTACCCCCAGGTGGGGGTATAACCTTTTTAACAGTGTATAACCAATAATCTGTCAACACACAAACATCAGCTTTCAAAACTTAACTAAACATCTTTAAACAATTGCAGGATATCCCTCCCTCCGCTCCTCTTTTGTTATACAATCTTCTTTTCTGTTGAAAATATTGCAGAGGGGTTGTGGTATACCGTTCTTGGATACCCGAACTTCCTAGGTCAGTCCATTCTTCTGAGCTTGGACTGGTCTGTGTCTCATTTGGGACACCTTGCCCTTTATGATGTTGTGGGCTAAACCTCTTGAGCTGCACTCCTGGGTCTTAGCCCATGGCTCAGCGGTAGTACTGACATCAGCAGAGCCAGTAGGCAGAAGATGATCATTCTAAGCTCCGATCTTCTTACCCATTCCTCCCCCCAACCCCTAGGTTAATTAGATTGAGAGGCCTTCACCTCTCAAATCCATTTAGCAATAAGGCAACCATCTCTTTAGCTCCCCCCCCCCATCCAATGAGGTAAGAAAGGGAAAGAAGAGAATGCCGTGTCAGCTGAAATATTATGTAACCCAGCCCAATTCATTTCCACTGTAGAAGTATTGTTTTCAGCCCTTTTTTACCTTTACATCTTGAGACAAGGCTGCTATATTTATTTGTATTGCATTTTTTTATTTCCTTTAGGTTCCTATGTCTCTTCCAACCCCCTCCCTCCCAGAAATCCACTCAGGACATGTGAAGAAAGGGAAAGAGTCCCCCCAATGCCCCTTCACATTCTAACAGCAGCCCTCTCCGGGCCGTCTTCCCCCGTCGCTCAAGCCCCTTTTCTTCCATTAATTTTAGGCCAAAGTCTGATTACGTGGCCATTATTGCCATTACCTTTAAGTAAATCCTACGCAGTAAAGCCACGACATCGATCGTTCATGTTGTAATGAAACCACGAGGCATAGAGTTGCCCCCTCACTCTATGGAAGCGCTACCTGGCAGGTAAGTTGTCTGGTCTTGTACCTCTAATTCTGGAGCATCTTGTGAGGCGATCCCGGCCAGCTGTATCGGAGAAACGTAGGGCTTTAACAATGCTGTAATGTCGGCTCTTAGATTAGTGGAGTGTGGCTGGGAATGGCGGGTCATTCCTTTACGCGCCACCGACCAGGCTGAGCGTCGCAACTCCCTCTCCATGTGCTCTTTCTACAACCCAGGAACTGAAATTCCTGCATCCTCCAAAAAACTCTTGGCTGCTAGCAAGTCTTCAAAAACTTTTGTGCCTTGTTTAGTTTTAGGCGCCCAGGAAATAGAATCTGTGCCTTTAAATTCCTGTACCGGAGCTGCTTTAAAATGGGCCACATGGTGCGATGCGCCTCCTGAACCCCTGCAGTGTAGTCGTCGTCAATTGTGATTCGGTGAGGCCCAAATATGAATTTTTTTCATTCTCCATGCTCTCCTGAGTATTTCCTCCTTTGAGTTGTAACTGGTCATCTTCACAATGAAAGACCTTGGGCGGGAATCAGGACTGGAGGGGTGCTGAGCCAAAGAGCGGTGCGCACGGTCCATTGAAACATCAAGCTCTAAAGGTAATTTTAGTGATTCCCTCAATATCTTCTGCAAAAAAGTGATTGAATCAGTAGTTCCCTCCTCGGCTCTCTCAGGGATGCCACATATCTGCAGATTTTGTCTACTCCTTCCTTCGATGTTGTCAGACTTAGCTCGTAGTTCCCTCTCTCTGGCCATCAAAAACAGCAGGAGACTGTTGTGACGGTCCGCTTGCTCCATGACATTTGTAAGTCCCATCTCCAGCTTATCTGCGCTGTGCTCAATTCTCCCTATAATCGGCCCTTAACTCCGTGAGTGAAGTATCTATTTTTTGTACTGTTTTTGCCATCTGCATAAATTGAGGCTATGAGCTGCGGGTAATAGTCATCTGGCCCGGTCTCCGCTATCATAGTATTTTCTTCCTCAGTAGGCCGTGTTCGTGACGTTTTTTCTCCTTGCAGCAGCAGTTGTAGCTTTTGGGCCAGGGTCTGGGTGTTCCTGGTCGAGCCTGCTTTCGATCTCGTCGTCTTGGCCGGCAATTGCATATTTTAAAAACTGTAGATGCCTATAGATTGTAGGTTGGGTCGGGAGGCTTGCTAGCTTATGCTGCCATTCAGGTTGCTGACATCACCGGAAGTCCTCTCTATTCCCCTCCTTGATGGACTACTTCTGATCCATCTCTTTGCTGTGGCCAGTCAGGTGACCCCTTAGAAACTTCCCCATATTTCTGAAGTCCATCCTTTGGAAGTCAAGGACTTTGGTCTTTGTGTTTACCTTCTCCCTTCCCATGTCAAACTTAAACCACACTGTGGTGGTCACACCCTCCCAAGAGCTCCTCAAACTGGATGTCTTGGATGTGGTTCCTGTTCGTCAGTACCAGATCAAAGATTGATCCCTCCTAGTGGGTATCATGACATGCTGGGTCAGGAATCCGCTCTGTACTGCATTCAGGATTACCAGACTCCTGCTGCAGGTTGTGGAAGGAATCTTCCAATCCACCTTAGGCAGGTTAAGCCCCCCACAATAACCATCTCACCTTTACCCGTGGCCACCCCCAATTAAAGACCCCAAATCCCTTTCCTCCTCTTGGCTAGGTGGCCTGTAAACCACCCCCAGCCTTACCTTATTTCCCCAGTGGACTGCAGCTGCACCCACAGCACTTCAGCCTTCTTCCTCTCTCGTACAGGTTATTATTTCCCTTATATATACCCCTACTCCCTCCTCCTTACATACCAACATACTAAAATGCCACCAGAATAGGCCTAACGTTCTTTCGTGTCTGCTCGTTGGGTCAGCCCCCACCCTGGGAGCTGACCTTCCCCTACTCCCCTGTCCCTTCTGTACAACTTATACCCATGAATCAAGAGGTACCAGTTGTGGTTTGGTGTAGCCCAAGTTTCTGTGACCACCGCAACGTCCTCCCTTTTCTCTGCCAACAATGCTTGCAAGTCATTCATCTTGTTACCAAGGCTTCATGCATTTAAGGACACCACCCTTCACCACAACTCTGTGCCCCTCAACCCCCCACCTCAGCTTTCCTTCTTGCCATCCATTGCCTGCTCCCTCCCCCTGCGACTTGTGTCCCACTTCTCTCCCTTTGTTTCCCTATGTTTTGCTTAGTGCACTTCCATGTCTTGCAACCAGCCTCCCTCCTCCTGTAGACCCTGCCCCTCTTCCCTTACTGCCCCCTCTGTTCAAGATCTTATTTCCAGTTCAGTTGGCCTGACGCAGACCATAGATCTGTGTGTAAGTTCTTTAAAGAGACATACCCGATATTGATGAGAATAAAAAAAAAAGGAAGAGATCCCAACATTCCCAGGAACAATATGCCGAATCCAGCAGTGAGGGAGGAAAAAGATAGTCACCAAACCATGGACAAGAATCCACTCATCTCGAAGAATAAGGAATTGCAAATGTTTCTGCTTTTGTTTCAAGGATTCCATTCCACAATGGACAGGTCACAACTGAAAGTCTCCAGTGCAATGGAACAGCAAACAGAGTTCTAGAAAAAAGGAGAAGCCCCTCTACCCTCAACTCAGTAATTCTCCTGTGTGCCTTATAAGTATGTGAAAGTCAATAGACTGTACGGAGCCGAGCAGCTTGATAATTTTCAAGACACGGTAATGCAAGGCCACTTCTTTACTTAGGCAACTGCAAGATGATGAATTGTATACGACTCCCCCCACTAAACCCAGAGATTACCCAATTCAAAAGCTGAAAGTAAAATGCAGAGAGTAAATGGAAGGGGTTGGGGGGAAAAAAAAAAAAAAACAATAAAAGTAGTAGCACATTCATACATACTAAATCTATCTTTTCTACAAAACTGAGGGGACAGTCACAGTCACTACCATTTCTAAATATTGTAATATATTATCTAGTTTTAAATTTTGTATTCCCTCTATTTTGTGTACTGTATTTCCTGTTTTGCCACCACCGTCAAGCATTTTCTATATGAAAGATTCCCTACAAAACTAAATTGCATTTATTTTATTTATTAAATTTTGGTGACCGGGTAGGCCCACTGAGCCCCAAAGATTCCTTCTTCAGGGGCGACCCAGGATAACAATACAAGGTATGATACAGTGGAGAAAAACTTTTGATCACATAGGTTATTCAAGCATAGGGTGGTTACAGATATGGTTATCATCATGACAGTTTCGCCTTGGTACTACATGGCATAGTATTATACAAGGTAGCATTGGTCCCTAGGTGTCCAGATACTAGATGGAGGTACATGGTCGACCCACTTTGGGGAGGGTTTGATGCAGGAGAAAAGGATACCTTATGAGCCGTGGCAGTGGCATGCACTTATGTCCAGCATATGGGACTTGAGCCTGGTGCGGAAGTTCATGAGTGAGGTGGCATCCTGGACTAGGGGAGGGATCTTGTTCCATAGGCTGGGGGCTAGGCAAGAGAAGGATCTGCCGCCAGCATTGGTCCTTACTCTGGGGACTTTCAGTAGAGTTCGTCAGATGTCCTTAGATTCCTGGGGTTGTGCTTAATTGCTATGGTTCCAGCTATGCTTGGTGGAGCAGGGGGGTTTGAGTAGCTTGCAGGCCTGGACGAGCAATGGGTATTGAAGGCGAGCAGCCAGTGAGGGCCACCGGAGCTGGGTCAATGTGTCACAATAGTGACGTCACGGGTGATCTTGGGTAGCGAACCGAGCTATTTTGTTGTATAGGATTTGCATCCTGGATACCTCTTGCTTTGCCATGCCCTGTATAAAATCGGGGCCGCATAGGTCAGGGTAGGGAGCAGGACACTTGTAGCAATGAAGAGCCTGGCCTCAGAGATTAGCTGGTCCTTGAGTCGGTAACAAGGTTCCGAGTTTGCAGTGTAGGGTCCTGGTGATCTGGTCCACGTGGTCCTTGTAGGTGACTGACTGATCCAGAGTTAGGCCTAAGTATTTTAGGGAGGGAACTACGTTGATGCTTTTGCCAGAGAGTGTGGTAAGTTGCAGGGATGCGGTCCTGTCAAGGCCCAATGATCTTGGCCCAAATAGCATTGCCTTGGTTTTGTCTGCATTAAGTACCATTCTGTTCTCACACAGCCATGTCTCTAGGGATGTGAGGTCCTTTTGGAGGAGCGGACCAAGAGCAGCCAAATCGCCCAGGGGTCGGCGGATGACAGTGTCGTCAGCGTACTGTAAAACCCAGCTTTCCCCACAGTAGGTACTTAGTTCGTTGGTGAATAGGAGGGGGCCTAGGATTGAGCCCTGAGGTACTCCCTGTTTTAGAGGTAGTGGACCTGACATGGCCCCCTTCCAGGACACCCTTTGTGTCTGGCCTGATAAGAAGCTCCCAAACCACTTGAGGGCATGGGGGTCTAATCCCACATTGTTCAGCTTCTGTAGCAGAAGACTGTGGTCAACAAGGTCAAATGCCTTGGACAGGTCTATAAAAAGACTGCCTGTGAGTATCCCTTTGTCCACTGCCCTAAGCACTTCGTCTGAGAAGTTAATAAGGGCAGTGTCAATACCGTGGTTTGGTCTGAATCCATGTTGAGGGGGAGCAAGGAGCTGATGAGCTTCCAGGTAGTCCCGGAGTTGGTCGTAGATTAGCCTTTCTTGCAGCTTGGCAAGTGTGCAGAGACGGGAGATCGGCCTATAGTTGGTTAGGTTTTCCCTAAGGCCACCTTTGTGGATAGGGACCACGTTGGCCTGTTTCCACTGGTTAGGAACTGCTCCTTCCCGTAGTGATCGGTTAAGGAGCACGGTTAAGGGCCTGGATAAGGAGGTGGCTCCAGCCTTGAGTAACCGAGGGTTGATCCCATCTGGTCCCCCTGATCCTTTAGGTTTCAGCACCTTTAAGGAGGGTTAGGGCCTCAGTGCACTTTACCACTCTCAGGTGGAAAGACGGTCGTTCAAAGTGTGTTGCTTCAGCTGAGCTTGGGGCCAAAGTCAGGGAAGACTGGCCAGCCTTGTAGGCCTCAAGGTCTATGACGTGGTTGTTAAGGGCAGCCACTATTAGAGAAGAGTCACTAGTGTGCTGACCGTTTATCTCCATGGAGCTGGGGTCAATCTTTTTGTTGCCCTTGATCAGGTCATTGACATGATTCCAGAATTGCTTAGTGTTACCCAAGCTAGTTTTCTGGAGGTGTGTGATGTACTCTGTTTTTGCTAGTTTAATGGCACTCTTAGCTTTGTTTCTTAGGGCTCTGTATGCCACTAGGTCTGCCGGAAGGGTGCAGAGCTTGAACTTCTTCCAGGCTTTGTCCCGAGTAATCATTGGAGATTGAGGGATGGAGAGATGCATTTGTAACAGCTGCCTTTCGCTCTCAGTCTTTTCATAGGAGCAAAGAGGTTGGCCGCTGTATTTAGTAAGTCCTGAAAGTATTCCAAGGCCTCGGTCAGAGTAGGGAGGAGTGTTATGGGGCTCCAGTCTCGGCTGCTTAGGAAGTCACTGAATTGCACTTCCGAGAATTTGGTATAGTCTCTGGCAGTAAGGATTCTTGGTTGGACCTTGGGTGCTCTGTTCTTCCAGATACAGAATATCGGGGAATGGTCACTCAAGGAGTCTGCCATTGTGCCCGTACTCTCGATGTTGGCTGGATTTGACACCAGAGCCCAGTCCAGGGTGGTGACACTCCCAGTTTTGTAATTCAGTCTGGTCGGTTCAGAGATGACGTGCATCAGACCTGCTTCATGGGTCAGTGACATCGAGGCATGGCCAGGATCCTGGGCCCAGCTGAGGTTGAAATCACCCACAATGAGTAGCTCTGTAGATACTTCTAGGGCCAGAGCATTTGTGATGGCTTCAAGGGATTGGAGGGCACACTTTGGTGGATGGTAGACAACCTATAGTTAGTTGCTTGGTTTGTCCAAGGGTAATAGCGTCACCCTCAGCAGGGGGACTTTGCTGCAGGCTTAGGAGTGACACGGTGAGGTCAGTCTTTGTATAGATTAGCACCCCAACCCCTTTTCTGGACTCCCTGTCCTTATGGTAGGTGCTATAGCTCAGTCCCTGTATCTCATAATCAAGGATGTGGGCTTTTAGCCAGGTTTCTGAGATGGCTAGGACATCAGGTTTGTAGAGGTCTAGCCAGGCTTGGACTTCGTGTATTTTGGGTCTGAGGCTACATACATTCATATGTGCCATCTTCAGACCCTTAGCAGACACCCAGCGAGGGTCCTGAGGGGATGCCACTGAGATATTGGTGGTATTAGGGCTGGGGTTGGGTTGAATATCTCCTGCCAGGAGTAGTAGCGTTACCAGCAGGCAGATTAGTTTAGGACTGGGTGAGATGACGTTCTGTCGACGCATCCTGCTCACATAGTAGAACAGGTCGTAGCATATACCCTTTTTTACCATCTCGTGCGCAGTTGAGAGAGCAAGCGTGCTTGAGATGGGGTTTCCGCTGTGGAGATAGTGGGTGGGGGGGTCATTATGCCGATAGCCCCCTGGTTAGAGGTGGCCTGGGTCGGTGAGCCTATCCACCTAAAGGAGGGTCAGGAAGTAGATTATAGCAAGAAGTACTCCCTTGTTTGGGAGAGGGGTGCTTTGGTTTTGTGCACCTCAGGGTGCTTGAGGGGGGGGCATGTGCTTAGGGAGGCATTTCATTGCATTATGATAACATCCATGCAGAGAAACTGACTACTGGCAGCTTTTGGTAGCGTGTTGCTCGCGGTCCCTAGGACTCTTGTAAATGAGATGCTACATCTCAAGGCGCTTATCCTGGAAGCAAAATACACAGAATAGAAAATAAACTAGGGCTTCAGCTGCACATTTTGCTGTACACAAAATGAGAGATTTCTAAGCATGACATTTTTATATCAACTTTTTGCTGTTTTGGTAATGTACTGCAAAAAGATTGGAAGCACCTTGATTTTATCATGTTCAACCTTTTTTTTTTTTTTTATTTTAATCCCCAAACCGTGACATGGTAGGAATCTTGGCTGCTATTTATGCGCAGCAGACTGCAGCCACTTCTAAACTAATATGGACTGTCTGTGCTGCATGGATGCAGTTTAGAAATTATTTTCATCTTTGATAGCTATGGAAAGATTTTTTTGTAGGGTAACCCTTTCCTTTTAAATATATTCAAGAAGCAAGTGGCTCAGAAGTGAAGGAAACTACAGGCCCACACAATGTGGCCTTATACAGTGAAAAGGGCCATTGTTTAGCTGGTGGCCCAAGGGGAGGGAGTCATACAGGCAGAAATATGCTACCCATTGGGGGGTGTGGCTGCCATCATGAAAGGGAATGCTGAAGCTGATGCTAAGGAGTTAAGAAGTTCAGCACCATGCCTGGCAGAGGGCTGGTGTGAAATGGGTAAACACAGTCCCATGCACAAAAAAGCAAATCAAACTACAAAGACTAGAGACCATCTTTTATTATGAAGCGCATTTGGGAAATAACAGAAGAGATGCCCCAGTGCTTCACTCAGATGTTTTTGCCTGGTGGCTGCTGATAGGCAGTGGGCAGGCCAGGTCAGCCCCAAGTAGCAGGGGCTTACCCAAGGAAAACAGGGCAGGACAGTCCAGGTAGGTAAAACTGCAGTGACCTCTCCCCCGAACCCACCTGTGGTGCTCGGACTGCTGGGTCTCCTGCTCCTTGCCATCTGAAGGTTCTAGCAGTCATCCCAGCCTCATTAAGCCAGCCTCATATTTGTGTGTGTGTGTGTGTGTGTGGGAAATCGGGGACAGGCAAGGAGCCAGGACTTTCATTTTGAAAAATGAAGTGTCAAGCATCTGCCACTGGCTCTAGCCTTAACTGCCAACTTCGCCAGCTCAAGTGGCCAAATTGTGCTGGACTTGACAGTGCGCCTGCCGCCTCACCTTCATAAATATAATATTATTCATGACGAATTCTCTCACCCTAGTTCGGTTCCCATTTTTATCCCCCCCAGTAACGCTGCCAAGATATCTAGGTCTAGAGTCCCCCGACCTGCTGTATTTTCCGTTCTTTCTATAGCTAGTAATTTTTCTCCATCTCTTACCTGCCTCGGTGGTCTTACTGTGCGGTATTTCTTTTCTCACTGTTGTCAGATTTCTTTCTCTTCTCACTGGTCTTCATTCTCTCGAGTCTTTATTTATTTTTTTAAAGACTTTCTCCTCTGTGCCCTTGTTCTTTTATTTATTTCTTACCTCTGTCCTCCCGCTGTGTTCCCTTCTGTGTATTTTTAGATTCTCTCTCCTCTGCGCTCTCATTTCTTGTACCTGATCTTTTTGTGCGTGCCCATCTACGTTCTAACTCTTGTTTCTTGCCTCTGTTCTTTCAGAATCCTTCCTGCTCTCTTCAAATACTGTGCACCCCCCCCTGCACTGTGCCACACAACTAAACATGCACACGTAGGACCTACAGTCTGCAGATGATCACAGGAGGAGGAACATCCCAATGTTTGAGGAGGGCTGAAGACTTGCTCTCTCACTGCACCCTTCCCCTGGATCCAATGCAACCCCTGTTCACATCCCACTACTCTGACTGCAGGCTGCTACAGAACTAAAGAGAAACTACCCGATACTCTGGTTCTGAAATATTTCCAGTGCTTTAGAGGTTGAGAATCGGGAAGCACTAAGTTCTTCCTGCAGTGCTGCAACTGACGCACGAGATGTGATCCACACACTGTGATTTTCATTAAATCACCATTACATGCGATAGGCAACTAGCAAAACACCATTTTTTTACCTGCATTTTGTTTATCCCCAGCTGTGTCTTGCATCTAGGCTCTTTCCTGTCAGTCTGACTGCCAGGGTCTATAGCCGTTACTGCAGCATACCAGAATCTTCAGTCTCCTTTTAGCTTGCCACCTCTGTCTAGTCATACCTTGGGGCCCACCGCATCAGGGCCTTGGCAAACCAGGACTTATAACATGCTCAACTGGGGGATATGGGGGTGGATACAGAGCAGGATGACCCAAGAGCCTACCCAGACATGCATCTTATGTTCTGTCCCCCACCTCCCTAGAGTTTACAGGCATGCTCATGACTGCCCTAAAAAAAGGGCTGGAGGGTGATGCGGGAAAGTGTGCTAGATGGCATGTGGTCACCCACATTATCAGCGAGACTCCCACCATGGCATCCCTAGGTATCAATGAAAGAGGGGCTTTCAGAATACTTCCCCAGGACAGGATCCAGATGGGATTGTCTTACCCCTACATGCCAGCTTCTGCTTTATATGTCCCTCAAGCTCTGGATGCAAACCCCAGATCACCAGCTTTCCCAGTGGTACTTGATGCCACAAAACTGGCCGGTCAAAATGTTTTTATTTGCCCTTTTGCCAGCTGTCAGGACTACATTCAAGCCTCGATGGTAGCTAGCAGACGGTACCTAGGGCTAGTGACATTCAACTCCAGAGGCATGCAGGAAAGCTTGCTGTGCTGAAGTGATACCTGCCTTCCCTGCAAAAGGTGGCAACAATGCATTTTTTGTATTTTAAGCTAGTTTTTTCCCCCCATGCTTCTGTTATGGTCACATCTAAAACCATAGAACACAACTACAATAAGAAATTAAGCACTTTGAAATTAAAGCACACATACAATGGCATGGTAATTTCCTGTGCTCTGATTGGTCAGTGTGCGCGTGGGACAGTGATGTTATCCGAGCAGAACATCACTGTATCAAGTCTAGACACACAACCACAGCACATGAACCTGAAATCACTGCCCCCACAATGCAGCCCGCTTTTGCGATCCCTGCTCAACAGCCCCATTCAATGATCTCCGCTCACAAGCCATCTTCAATGTCTCCAGCTCTTTTACGGTTAATAAAAACCTCCCTCCCACCAAACTACAGTCTGTTCTCCCCAGCCAGCACATCTCCCCCAGCCAGCACAAAAAACTGACAAAATACATCTCATAATCATGGCAGTTATCTTCCCCAAACCCAGCAGCTTCAGTGAACCACAGAGACCGTAACTGCCAGTCATGTGGTTCACTGACGCCACTCACTTCAGAGGAAAAAAGCTGCCACGAAAGTGTCATTTATTTTGGCTCACTGACGTGCCCTCCTCAAGAAAAGTCAAATAAACCTGTACATCAGCAGACGTGGTCTGCCCGACCTGGCTCAGCAGTGGTGCGGGGACTGGAAGAGAACTACTGACAGCCATGAAAAGTGTCCCCTTTTCAAACACAGCATGCACCACTTACGGATCAGCTTCCCTGCCTTCCCCCATGGCAATCATGTTGCATGAAAAATACAGACTGGCAGGAGTCTTCACTAAAATAAATAAATAAATTATATATATATATATATATATATATATATATATATATATATATATATATATATTTATAAGAAAAAAATAACCAGACAGAGTGCAATGGGAGAGGATTTTACGTGACACTTATGATTGTTTTCACACGTCTCCTGATCCCAGTCGTAACTGCTGCTCCCAGTCCCGTTCGCAAGTCCAACTATTAAAAAAAAAAAAAGTCAATGAAAATAGTTGCAAACAGCAATGAAACACACAAGAACGCTGCGCACACTGGGGTGGTGGTGGGGGGGCACTGCAGAGAGACACCATCCATTTGGCAACACTCCCATGTAGTAACAGCACCACCTTCTGGACAGAATAGAAAACTGTGGACTTTATTTCCCCCCCATTCCATACACCTCCACATAAAAATGAATAAAAATGATCTTTTCCTACTTTTTCTGTTTTTACAAAGCAGCCATTATATAATTGCAATCACGCACTCTACGGTATGTGTCATGTTTGGATGTCACTTCTCGGGTGTTGGATGCATTCAGGCTGTGGCCTCATGCCCAGCCACTCAAGGCATGATGCTGTCCAAGCATGACATGCACCGTCGTGCATTATTGCTTAGGGATATTAAAAACTGACCCGTTTAGTACCGCTGTATTTTAACTCATTACTTCCGATAAGCTTGGTATGAAATCCAAACCATCCATTGCTTACCAAAGACAAAATGGCCGCTCAGGACAGAATGAATTTTAAAACTGCTCCATAATAAAATATAGGTTTGTTCTGTCAGTTCTAATTAAAAATAGAATATCTTGGGGAAAAAGTGATGGCAAAGGCCTGTGTGGCGCAGTGGTAGGGCTATCGCTTACGCTACTGACCTGGTTTGAAGAACAAGACTGTTTGACAGGGGAAGGAGGACTGAGCTCTCTGGGAATGAGGGCGTTAGTCAGTTCCCCACTGCATGAGCCCCACCAAAACCTGTCCTGGTGAGTTCGCTGTCTTTTCGTTTTGTCTAAAAGATGTATGGCCTTGAGGACCATTAGCACGGTGCCTCCACACTGTTCCCCATAATTGTAACTGTGTTAGTAACTGTGCAGGGAAGGCTAGGACCGCTGCTGTGCATGGCAAGAGAGGACTGCAAAGTCACCACTGCTACCAAATTATCTTGTGGCAAGTTAGCTACAGTCTCTAGTGATTTGAAGGTTAGACCAAAGATTTTTTTTTTTTTGGGGCGGGGGGAGAGATTAGCCATGGTTATTTTGCAATTTATTTATTTATTTTATGGGAGGCTACTCAGTCACATACTCCCAGTCAAAGCAAGCTGGTGACCATGTGCCTTAAAGCAGCAGTATCTGTTAGTGGCAAAAAATATATAGTTTTTTTTGGTAAAAACAGATTTTTATTTGTATTAAATTTTTTATTGATTAAGATGTAAAACAAGCACATCGACACGAATGACCCACAAACAGGGTCAATACAACAATCAAACTCAAGACAGTCACAAGTCCATTCTGAATATCTGATGGGTGGCAGGTGAAAGTAGATTGTTTATAATAAATTGATTTATACAAGCTGTAAATAAGAAAAGGAAAGAAGATGCGCTAAATGGGTGGGAGAGGCATCCAGTGGAAAGAAGGAATGCCACAATCCTGATATCAGTTAACCCTCTCTCTGTCAAGGAGAGAGAGAGAGAGAGAACTATACCATCCCCTCCCTTAAGGCTTGGGCCTCTGATAGTGTCAGTGAAGACAAGGGTTCCCAGGTTTTAGCAAAACGGTCCTTCCTCTCCTTCAAAACAAAGGATAGGCGCGCCATTGCCAGGACCTGCATCGTCAAATTCTTCCAGGCCTGGATCGAGGGTGCCAGGCACGAAACCCATGCACTACCGTGCTAGAATCGGCAGCACCCTAATCCAGCGGGCTAGCATCTCCCATCTTTCCTCCCTACAGTCCTCCACGCCAAACAGCATGGTGAGTGGTGTCACAGCGAATGGGCATCTTGCCATAGCAGAGATCTGAGCAGCAATGTCTCCCCAGAAGGCCCACAGTACCAGGCACAGTCAAAAACACTGCAGGTATGTGCCCACATCAGCCTCACATCTGCCACACAGGGGAGATATTGTTGGGTGGTATTTACGGACAGTTGGAGGGAAGGGGCAGTAAAGATGGTGTATAAACTTGAACTGTGAGACTATTTATTGCAGATCAAAATACCCATATGGGATTGTAGCCCCCAATCCTTGTCCCAAAATAGTGATGCCTAAATCCTGTTCCCAGAGTGCCTTACTCTTTAATGTAAGGTCTGGCACAAATTGTCTATCCTGCTTTCCTTAAAATTCCCCTAGGATCTCGCCAAGTAGCATAGATAAACTGGGGCCAGAGTGGACACCTCGGCTGAGTCCCTATTCAGGCCCCTCCAATAGGCCCCAACCTGTAAATAGTGAAAAAAGCGTGCATGTGACAGGCCTGTATCCCCCTGCAGGTTTGCAAAGGAGCGCAACCCCTTCCGGCTATGAAGATTACCCAGACAACTAACTCCCAGAGTCTCCCACTCCTTATACTGTCCATCAAGAGAGACTGGGAAGAAAGAAGGGGTTCCTTGCAAACAGAATCAAGGGAGTTTTGTCTTCCAGGGCACCCCTCTGCCGTTTAATACAACCCCAAGCCTCCAGGACCCCGGTAAAAATATATTTCTGACATCCTTAGATTCATGCTCAGTTTAGTTTTAGTTACTGCTGAAAAAAACCTATATGGTCACAAACAAATACTGCTGCTTTAAGGATAAGAAGTTAATTAAGCAACAACACTAACAACCAGCAGGCATTTCCTGGCTGGGGGTGGTGTTGACCAGAGTCACAGTCAAGGGCTTTGTAACCGTACTTCAAAAACGGCACACTAGCAGGGACCAAAACTTTGGATATGACACAGAAATAAATTTAAATGAACAAGGAAAACATGCCAAACATATACGGGACTTGCTAGACAGCCTGAACACCTCCACGTTTTGAACAAAATGTTCCAAGGACCCCCTGCTGAAGAAGAACGGTTTGTTCAAAACATAGGTGCATTTCTGTGGAGGCCACTCAGACTCCTGCATGCGTTTGGCGTGTTTTCTTGCTTAAAAATGCATTTCTGAGGTTTTGGTCCTCTCTTGTGTGCTGTTTGGCGAGATATAGTTTGTCCTTTCCAGAATGCAGCAAGCACCAGCCAATCCAGTCATCCTTGTGATCTCTCCCAACTGTATGTTGTGCTGAGTGTCTCCAACCCTAGTGTGGGTTTTAATCCTTGGAAAATGCTGCTTAAAGGTGTTATTGCAGTGATAAACCAAATAGAGTTAAAAAAAAAAAAAAAATTAAAACAAACATGGTCTGTGTGAATTTAGCTGCATCAGGCATTTCTACATCAGCCGAGTAAGAGTTAGGGACCCTATTCTGGGAATTTAAACCGACATGATTACTAGACCTGCAACAGTCAGTCAGTACTCTTAAAGACTTTTAGATTAAGAAATGATGACAGCACTTTGTTGGCCAAGTAAAAGCTCGAGACCCAGCTCTGGGTGTTTACCTTTATATTGTTGCTGAGCTTGCACCACATACAAAGTCTGAATCTCTGGAAACTAAAGACTTCCGAAACGATCAGTCGTATTGACAGATGTTTTGAAGATCTGATAAAAACCGAGTACTGCAACTACTGTAACCTTAATATTTATAATGGCCAAGTTCAGTAGCACTATTGTTTAAGACTGTAATAACAAACTTTTTTTTTGGTCCGAGCATATTAGTTTTGATTACAGGAGCATAAAAGTCAACCATAAAAAGCAGGAGTTTGGGTTGGGTCAACGTAAATCAGGATTTAACATGGACTGACATTCCTTGTTCCTTCCTTCCCACAGGAAACCGTGGTAGCACAAATCCATTTTATATAGGCTTATATTAGCACTAGTAAAGGGGGAGTCAGTTTGACCCTCTGCTTCAAATGTTTGGGTCAGACCAGAAAATCTTGGGGTCAGAAATTTCTGGAGTGGCTTTGCGTAACATCATCCAATACTTTTTCTGCCAAGGATATCTGTGTAAACCTCTCAATATACAGGGTTGGTGCTGAAGCACGGCTTTTATTTTTGTGCTTCAGAATCCTCAAAAATCCTATTTGGGGACTTCAGTAGGGGGTTAACGCAAGCCCTGAATATATACACTTGGATTCAGTATTTTGAACTCTACTCCCGGATGGCCTTCACAGTGGCAGAGTGAAAGGATAAGAAAAAAGAAATCTGAGCATAAACTCCAAGGTGTGAAATTCGGAATAAAGTTACCAGTGCCTCATGAGACATCCAAGCTGAAAAATACATGTCCATAAACAGATTTACACACCATCCCAAAAAGACATATACAGATATTTTTTTTTTTTTTTAAACAGTGTTTGAACTAAGTCATCAATGGACCAAATGTTAATCCTCCCCAGAAGCCCCATTTCCATTTCTAGAGCCATAAGCTTTTGTACTTGGCCGTTGTTTACCTATCTCTCCCCTTTTTTTTTTTTTTACCACAACCACAATAAAATAAAACAGCACCTTCAGGACAGTAATCTCTGAGCTGGGGCCCATTTAGTGAAACTGTCATTAGATCATGAAGGATATCTGGGCAAAGGCCAAAACTCTTCAATCATTATTTATTCTTCCCATTACAGGGAAGCCTCTTTCTGCTGCAGCAGTGTGAATAGGAATTAGGAGAACAGTTTTGACCATAGCCAGAACATTTCTGAACTGTTGTTCTTAAAGGAAAATTGTCCAGATCTGCAGCTACCCACCTCCTAAAGCCCCCAAATTAAGCTTTCACAAGGAAAAGCCTTTGGTTTACGTGCTGGAACTTACTTATTTTAATTTTGTAAAGTCTGGGAATTGGGAACATGGTGGACACTGTGTGGTTCCATTTAGTGTGACAGTGCGGCGCTGCACTGCTTGCCTTGTGAAAAGCTTAATCAGGGATAAGGCTTTGTGGAGTGCGGAGCTGCAGATTTGGACAGTTTTCCTTTAATATCTTCAAGAATAACTTTTCTGCCACAATTTTAAACATTATAAATTGTCCACAGACTACACATGGAGAACCACTCCAACACAGCAAAGTTAAAATCGATCCCCTGGGTCTTGAGGATTGCTTTATAGTGAATGACCTATGATGATTTGAATTGGATTATCTCCATACATTTCAAGTGCCTGGCTGGTACTTGTTGGCCAGGACTGGAAATTCAAAACTACTGCAGCCAGCAGTACTTAATTAACAGTGAATGATTGAAAAGGAATTTCAGTATGCTCTGATGTACTGCGTTCTATTTTAAACTCAGAAACTGCTGATTTTATATCGTTAACAGATGACTTGTGTTGCTAATTTTCTTACTCAAGTCAACACTAAGGCACAGAGTGTTGATAACACCAAAGTTTTATGTGTTTAAGGGTTTCGTCACAAGAGAGACCATTCAGTTCCCTAATTGTTGTCTTTTATTGTGCTGTGAACTTTTCCAACAGTGGAGTCCTTGTACAGAAAGCATAAGCTAAATGCAAACAACCAACCAAACACCATGTTAAAAAGTTCAAGTATATCACAAGATTTAAAATCTATCAACTTAAACCATTCCCATAGCTTTCTGGCCATGATCTAATCAGTTTAAAGTTTGCACACCACTGACTAAGTGCATCATTATGCGACTGTGGCCTCGTGTATGATCTCAGTCTATGCTTTTGTGCACGTGTTAGTTAGCCCATCACTACAGTCACATGATGATGCTCTCAGCCGGGGACTTCTACTGGGAGTTTGTTCAACCACATGACTCATCTCATGGAGGGAGGGTGGGAGGGAACTGGAGCCTCAAACAAAATATTTAAATTAAATAAATATTGACCTGAGCATGCCTGAATTAGGTGTCCCAGGGGCATGTGGTTAATAGGATTCAAATGTCCCCAATCAAAATAACCATCCTGGGGCATCTAACAACAAGACTTTTGCACCCTGCATGCTGACCCTGGGTGAAGGGTAGGAACAGGGGAAACCCCCGAGACAAACAAAATAATGAAAACATTAACCCAGGGAATCAAGGTAATTGCCCTGAAATACTGAAAGTTTTGCTTTTACCATGTGCCATCTTTGTAATGAACTAGGAACAGAAATAATTAAGAGTGAAATGCTATTGGTTGCATTCTGGTGAATCCCACATGGCAGTTACACAATGAATAGTTTTATCTTTACTCACGAGGCACTGAAAATACATGGTCACAGTTCAGTGTTGCTCATTATTTAAGCAAAGTGGGCTATGACCACATATTTTGTACCATCAACTTACATTTTTTTACCACCATCTGAAAATATTCAAAATTGTCTTTATACCACCATCCTTTCAAGTAATGCTCCATTTTGATACCAATGCTCAACACCTTACCCAAAACCCACTAATGCACATATACAAGTCCCGATAAATAAAGTGCTTCTTGACCCCAGCACCCTCACCCTATGCTTCCAGGCAATTGGTAAGCCAAGTTCAATTCACTACATACTGCCAACTGCATTAGGCAGCAACATCCCATAATTAGAATTCAGACCCACATTCCTTGTGTCCCATGAAACCTCAACACATGTTACTTCAGTCTGCTTCCAGTGGCCTAGCCTCTGCTCAAGCAAATAAAATCTCGTTCTCAAAACAACCTTCTCTTCTAAAAAGCCCCTGCACGTCTCCTTACGACTTGCCCATCCTTCATTCCCAGTGGTGGATATCACTCAAAGATCCTCTCTGTTTCCCAGGAGCCAACTGGATACAGTCGTGTGAGGGGGGAGGCTAGTGGAGACTGTATTACAGAGGTCAGAGCCTTTATCAGGAATAGCCATGTTTTGTAGATCAGCATGCTTACATTTTCAAAAATGTCTACCGAGTATTCAGACCTTGTCGCTCATCACAAAAGCTTATTATAAGAAAGAGTGCCAATTAAATGAATTGTGCCTCAGGAAGGCTATAGTCTATACACACGGTGCTACTAAGAACACATTCTG
This sequence comes from Neoceratodus forsteri, assembly GCA_016271365.2. NCBI lineage: Eukaryota > Metazoa > Chordata > Ceratodontiformes > Ceratodontidae > Neoceratodus > Neoceratodus forsteri. Next base: position 186,998,015 of record CM028129.1, read on the forward strand.
ATAATCAAGTAAGCATTAACTCAGATTTTAAGCTAGTCTCTATGAGACACAGCTTAGTCTTAACGTTTTTTGTTTGTTTCCAACAGCTGCAGCTCCATGGGACAGCAAGTTCTTCTAGCGATACTTGCCATCTATACCCTTAATGTTTTTTTTTTATGTTATGCTGTATTTTTGTGCAAACCCTGTAATACAATACTGTAAATGTTTAATGTGAAGACTGTCGCACATACATTGTATAATGTGAGTGAATTAATAGTATGACTTCTGATACGTGGTTGTTGACTTACCATAATAGAAAAGGCCCAAGAATGAATCGACCCTGTTGGTTGGTCCATCTATGGACAACTCCTGCCAGAGTCAACACCTATGAACATGTCCTGAGAAAACACCGTTTGTCAATCTGCGGACATGTTCTGAGGTGGCACTGCAAGTTTTCCCAGGTCCCGAGTTCATGATGTTTTTTTCTGTGGCTAGGTCCCAAGGTGACAATGTTGGTTGGTCCATCTGGAGGCACATCTTAAGTTGATACTATTGGTTCTGTGTACAGGTCCACAGGTAATGCTACTGGTTCTGTGTACATATCCATAGGAGATGCTACTGGTTCTGTGTATAGATCCACAGGTGATACTACTGCTTCTGTGCACAGGTCCACAGGCGATGTTGCTACTCTGTGTACAGGGTCCACAGGGGATACTACTGTTCTGTTAGCAGGTCCCAAGGTGACATTATATGTTGACCCATCTGTAGACAGGTTCTGAACTGATGCTGCTGTTCTCTGGATAGGTGCAGAATAGCTGCTGTTCTTCCCTGTACAGGTCGAAAGTAACACTGTTGGCCCATCTGTGGAAAAGTACTGAAGCTGAAGATATCCAGTAATCCACCAAATCTTTATCTCACCGAGTTGGGGGGGCACATCAAGATGAACAGAAGCAAACTGGCTCATGTCACTGTTCTGAACCCTGTTTAGAAACCACAAATCTGGATCAAACTATCGCATAAATTGTGCATTTGAAGTAAAAAAAAATCTGGAATTTTGGAACAGAACTAGACTTTAACTGCACTTGGGAGCAACTGAAAGACAAATCAAGTAAAGTCTACAAAAAGTTAATTTCCCCATCACTGCAGGAAAGGGAAGTCATCACCAGAAAATGATTAAAAATGCCTCCAACTAGGGAGAAATGGTGGGGCACAGTAAATGAGTTTCATGAGACTGAGAAGAGGACATCTATTGTGAGACTGCTGAAGGCTGCATCAGGCAATAAACTAGCACCATGCGCTTATCCCAAGAGTAATTACTTTAGCCCCTTAAAGCACCAGTACCAGTTCACAAATACTCAAATAATCCAGTTAGCAATTACTGCAAACAAAATCATCAATGTCAGATTTTCTTTTTGCTTCATTTCATTCCCGAGTAAGATGGAGGTTTATAAAGTTCTTAAACGTCTGGCTTCTTTGCCAGGTCCAGTATCATGGATGTAAGCAGATCAGGGTGGTGCGGTGCTGTCGGCCTTCAGAAACATGTACTGGCAACACCATGATATATCGGCATTACAAGTACAGTGTGGGTCTCAAATCCCATAACATTCCAAATAAATTTGAATTTCAGGACATTCCATTCTTTATTACTTTCCCCTTGTTATGTGGAGTCCTGCAGGGCTCAATTTTATCCCCCATGTTGTTCACAGTGTACATGCTGCCGCTGAGGGACATTACAAGGCGGTATGGGCAGAGTTTTCACTGCTATGCAGATGATGCTCTGCTCTACATGTCCTTTGTACCCGAACAGGATGGGGTGGTATCAGTCTTTAACAACTGTCTCTCTGAGATTCATGGTTGGATGAGTGCCAACTGGCTGAGGCTGAACTCACAAATCCGAAGTGTTGGTAGTAGAGCCAGGTCGCCAAGGCATGATGTTACACGTTGGTCAGTCATCTAGCCTTTGGTACGGAGATGTCCAGCTGCCTACCTCTAATCAGGTGTGAAATATGGGCGTGGTGTTTGTCAGCGGCGTGACACTTAAATCTCAGGCGTTGGCCATAGTTAAGAACTCATTTTACCATCTGAGGCGCATCGCTCGGATTAAGCACCTGATTCCACCTGGTGACATGCCAGCTCTGGTTCATGCCTTTGTAACCTCGCACCTTGATTACTGCAATGCCCTATACCTAGGGCTACCAGGGGTTAATATCCGCTGATTGCAGCTAGTGCAGAATGTGGCAGCCAGGCGGCTGATTGGCTTATCAAGATCATGTCACATCACGCTAGTGTGCCGCTATCTGCACTGGCTGCTGGTACACTGGCGGATCACCTTCAAGGTCTGCCTCCTGACCTGTAAGGCCCTACACGGACAGGGAACCAGCTTCTTGCAAGATCTCCTGCGCCCCTATCACCCCCTTTGTCCACTCCGCTACGCCGACGAGGGATTGCTAGGGTTCCTAGGGTCTGTTTAAAGCATTATCCGTGTACTTTGGCGGCCCCTACCCCGTGGAATGCTCTACTTCATCTGATCAGGAGTGCCACACCACTGATCATTTTAAAAAAAAGAAATGAAAACCTACCTCTTCAGCCAGGTGTTCCCAAATTAGATTTTTTGAGCTTTAAGTGATAGGTATAATGATTTTATATCTTAACGGTCATTGTATAGTGATTTTAAAATTCAATGTTTTTATCAGTCTTAGCGTATATTTTGTAAAGCGCTTTGATCAATTGGAATAGCACCTATATAAACAAAGAATTGATACAAAATACATTTGCAGGAAGCCATGCTGTCTGACCCTAGGCGGCATATGTTCCTGCTACTTTTGCTGCCCTGAAGTCAAGATTTTGTGCTGTGACATTACAACCTGTCCACCCAAAATTTACAACAGGATTGTGACTTTGACAGGAAAAGCAGCCAGAACAGACAAGTCTGTGGGATTAATAGCCAGTCTCCATGCAAAATGTATTCAGCAATAAAAAAATTGAAATGTCCAGAAAAATCAAATTTAAGAGGAATTTTACACGCGTCTGCAGATGCCAACTTTTTTTTTTTTTTTTTTTTGTTTTCAACAGAACATGAGAAAATCACTTCCAGCTATATGACTAGGACCTTGCTATCCCTGGATATAAACTATACAGGAGGGACAGAGTAGTCGGGAAGGAGGTGGCAGTTTATATCAGGGAAGGAATAACTTGCATGAGGGAGGAATCTAAGAAAGGGGAGGTGGAGGCATTATGGATTCAGTTAAGGCCCAACAGAGGGAGAAAGGTGAGGTGGGGGGGGGGGGGGTTTACAGTCTACCCAGTCAAGATAAGGAGAAAGACAGGGAAATGATCTCACAAATATTGGAAGCTGCAGGGAAAGGAGAGGTGGTAATTGTTGGGGACTTCAACCTGCCCCAGGTGGACTGGAGGATACCATTCACAACATGTGCTAAGAGTCAGGTGATCCTGGAAGGACTGCAGAGTGGGTTCCTGACTCAGGGCGTCACTGAACCAACAAGAGCTGAGGCAATTATTGATCTGGTGCTCAGAAAAGGGGAGCATGTACAGGACATAATGGTCAGGGAGCTACTGGGCTGAAGTGACCACTGCACAGTGTTGTTCCATTTGGATATGGGCAGGGAAAGCATCCCGACAGACCAAAATCTTGGATTTCAGGAGGGCGGACTTCAGGAAAATGGGTGAGGTTCCAAGGAGCCATCTGGTGGGCATCAGAGCAGATATGGGGGTGGACCAAAAGTGGTCCATCATTAAGGAAGGGAATACTGGTTGCCACATACGAGTGTGTTAGGCTCAGGGTGAAGAACACAAGGGCCAAAGCGCCCAGCTGGTTCAGTTCTGGGGTTGCCAAGGCAGTAAGGGAAAAGAGGTTGGCCTATAGAAAATTCAGGAAGACCAAGAGAGAGGTGGATAGGGAAAATTACCTAAGGTTGGCTAGTGAGGCAAGTAAGGAAGTCCAGCGAGCAAAGGCACAGAAGGAACTGCATATTGCTGAAGGAATTAAGGGGGAGGAAGACTTTCTTTCACTATACAAGTGAGAAAAGGGACAAGAAGGAAGGGATCGTGAGGCTTAAGAAAGGGGAGGAGTGGGTGGAGGATAATGGAGGAAAAGCAGAGATACTAAATGAATACTTCTGTTCCGTCTTCACCATGGAGAAGGATGGACGAGTGCCTTCAGGAGGGAAAAGAAACACAGATATAGTGATAGAGGAGGATAGAGTGAGGGAGGGTCTGCTGGCATTGAAAGTGGACAAATCACCAGGCCCGGACAGAGTACATCCTAGGGTACTAAAGGAACTGGCTGAGGAGCTGGCAGGGCCACTAGCAGACCCATTTAATAGTTCACCACAGTCAGGCATGGTACCACAGGACTGGAGAACAGCATATGTAGTGCCCCTTCACAAAAGTGGTCCCAAGGATGATCCAGGGAATTACAGACCAGTCAGTCTGACCTCCATTGTGGGCAAGTGCATGGAGACCATACTAAAGGAAAGGATGGTGGCACATCTAGAGGAGCATGGTCTCCAGAATGAGAGGCAGCATGGGTTCATTTGGGGAGTCGTGTCAAATCTGATTGACTTCTTTGACTGTGTCACTAAGACAAGTAGACAGGGGCCAAGCAGTAGACATCCTCTATTTTGATTTCAGTAAGGCCTTTGACTCTGTGCCCCACAAAAGGTTGACCAAGAAGTTGGTGGATCTTGGAGTTGGGGAGAAGATGGCCAGATGGGTGGAAAATTAGCTGAGGGACAGAACCCAGAGGGTGGTGGTGGTGGTGGGGAGTTATCTGGTACCAGAGATTAATTTTATAAACTGTTATGCTTGTCTCAATTGTACCAATGACGTGAAACCTCTGTAAAAGAGCCTCGGCTCAAAGGTATCTGTAATCCTAGAACAAATAAATAAAAAAAAAAAAATAAAATAAGAGATGTAACCAGTGGGGTCCCACAGGGCTCCGTGCTGGGGCCAGTGTTGTTCAATGTCTTCATCAATGACATTGGGGATGGCATTAAAGGCAAAATGTGCCTATTCGCAGAGGACACTAAGCTCTGTGGGAGAGTGGACACAGCTAAAGGGATACAGGACCTACAAGCAGATCTGGAAAAGCTGCGGAGGTGGTGCAGGATCTGGCAGCTTGGCTTTAATGCCAAGAAATGCAAAATTATGCATACTGGAGCCACGAATCCCAGGACAGAGTATTACCTGGGTGGAGTCCGAGTAGCTGCATCAGGGGAGGAGAAGGACCTGGGAGTGATGATCACTAGTGACCTGAAGCACTCCATGCAGTGCAAGAAAGCAGCAGCAAAGGCAAACAAGATGCTGGGATGCATAGCTAGGGGGATCAGTAGTAGGAGAGAGGAGGTTATTCTGCCCCTGTACAGGTCCCTGGTAAGGCCGTATCTAGAATATGGAGTTCAGTACTGGTGCCCACACCTCAAAAAGGACATTAACCTGCTGAAGAAGATACAGAAGAGGGCTACAAAGATGACAGCCGGTTAGCAGGGCAAGGCATACGAGGAGAGGTTGAGGGCACTGAACATGTACTCCTTGGAAGACAGGAGAGAGAGAGAGAGAGAGAGAGAGAGAGAGACAGGACATGACTGGGACATTCAAGTACTTGAAAGGGGTAAATGATGATAAGGAAAGTCTCTAAACTGAGTGGGAACCATATCATGAGGGGGTACAGTTAAGCTGGAGGGTGGGAGGTTTAGGAGGGATGTCAGGAAGCACTTCTTCACATAAAGGGCGGTGGATACTTGGAATGCGGTGCCAGAAGAGGTCATCTCATTAAAGACAGTGAGCAGCTTTAAGAGAGGCTGGGATAGGCATGGGGGAAGATAAGAATCATGGGTAGGGAGGGCAGGGACATTAGCACAAGCTGTGGACCCTGCAATACTAGCAGACTTGATGGACCAAATGGCCTTCTTCTGCTGGCTTCTTTGTGCATGTGTATTACATATATTATACACACACACACACACACACACACACACACACACACACACTAGGGGTGAGTGGTAAATGAGAGATAACAGTGCATCACCCACTGCACTGTGAAATTTTTATCCTCTGCTCTACTGTGATATCACCACCCATTTACACACACAGGTCACAAAAGGTAATCACTCTAGGCAGCTTTCCCCTCAGCATGCAAGAAACACCGGTGCGGTTACCATAGACACAAATGCAGAACTACTTCAGCGGTCTCACTGCTGCCTACAGCTAACACAGTGAGCATTACAAAACACACCTACTCCCCCCCCCCCCAACTTCCAGCTCATTACTGTGACTGCAGCCAGAATTCTAAACAGCACAGCTTCATAGAACAGTCTAAACTACTGCCTGCAGCTAACTCAACTACCACTGAAACACACACTCACTTGTTCCTCAAACGCTGATTCTCACCCATTACAATTATTGTGATACTATCAGCTTGACTACAGCCAGAATCCTAAAGAGCACAATTTCACAGAACACTCTGCCTGCAGCTAACTTAATTACCACTGAAAACAGTATCAGCTGTTCTGTCACTCTGCCTCTCAGCTCATTACACTTACTGTGATGCTCTCAGCTTCACTGCAGCCAGACTTCTAAACAATACAGCCTCACAAAAGTATGTTTCTCACTCCTACCTATATTTATATTATATATATACATATATATGGGGGATACATGACGGGGATGAGTGTGATATGGCAAATATTCACTCCTGCATCATGAGCTCTGGATATCTCACTCTGCAGGAGTGACAATATTTGCCATATCACGCTCATGCCTGTCATGTATCCCATAAATAATTTTATATATATTAATTATATATACACACACACACACAAAATGTGTTTTGGGATAAATAGCAGGCTAAAAAGTACTCTCTCTGCCAGGTCATGGAGATATCAGTGATATCTTCACATGTGAAGATATCACCGATATCTTCACGTTCCTATATTGTCGTCGTAATGAAAGTGAAAGTTTTTCACTTTCCATCGTCCAGCTTTCTTTGCTGTGTCCCTTATGAGCCCCAACAAACATCTCTGATCTGGGTGATCCTGTTTGCATCTTCAAACAAATTAATTATTGAAAAACTTATCTGAGTTGATCCTGCAACTCTTATTTCCTGCAACTGTAATGTGTGACCGACACTAGGCAGATTCAATGTGAGCACTGTAAGATATTTTCAATTAGGGACCCTGTGCTGTAAAACTTGAAAAAAATTCATTTTTTCTGAATGCTACTGTATTTTGTGACAAAAAGCTGCCGACAGTGCTGAGGAAGGCGGTGAGAATGACGGCTTACAGCACCAGACAGAGCGCGTGTCTGTTGCATGGCAACAGGCGCTCTGTCTGGTGGCTGCGTCTCTTCGGCATCTTCCCTCGATACTGTCGCTCAAACGCTCTAAAATGAGCAACATTCGAAAAAAGATGCATTTCTAGGATTTTGCACGGCACGACTCGGTGAAAAATATCTTACGGTCTTCACTGATCTGCCTAACCTTCGATCACCAATACATTACCAGGTGGATAAAAGAAAGTTGCAGGATCAACTAGATATGCATTATGAAAATAACTTTAAAGTGGCAATAGCAAATTTTTTTTTTCATAATATATGTAATCTGCTGTTTTGGAGCAGGGGGGTATGGAGAGTTGTGTTGGGGGTAGCCACGACTACATCAATCAGAATCCAGACAATTTTTTTTTTATAATAATTTTAAAGTAGCAGGATCAACCACATATATAGTTTTTCAACATATGGCATCTGTTGTGTTGGTAGAGATACTGCAGTTTTGTGTTGAAACAGCCATCACCTCTATGTAGGGGACTGTATTAAGTAGACATCTGGAGCTTTTGTTGAGTGCAGCCCAAAACATACATTATATAAACAGAATATGACATGACCTGACTGAAGATATCATATTTATCTTCACGAGAGGCCAATGATGTCATGATATCTCACGAGTGGTTGCCACTCGTGAGATACCATGATGTCATTGGCCTCTCGTGAAGATAAATATGATATCTTCAGTCAGGCCATGTCATATCCCATATATATGTACATATCTATCTCTATATCTCTCCATCTATATCTATCTATATATAGACACACACACACACACACACACACACACACACACACACACACACACGACTTTACTAGTGATGTCATACAACGCCCAGCAATCTCAGCCCCGAGTTGCTCTGGAAACAGAATATTCAAATTCAAACTCTGCACTGTGGTCATCCTCTCCTAGTGTTTTTTGCCCTCACTCAATATTTTGTTTCCCTCAATCGCCAGTATCTGTCCATTCAGTACCCACCCCCACCCCATCAACAGGCTTCTGTGTCTTACCTAGTCTCCGGTGAGCCTCCACCAAAGGATCTGGTTGGAGATGCCTCGTCAACCAGTTTGAGGCTGGTGTGTGTTGGGCTGTCATCTTGCCGCAGCCATGAATTTTCCACTATTTTCTCACCAGCAGGCTCCTACTGCGTGATGTGAACTCCCTCTGCCTGGCATCTACTGGCTGCACCCCTTTCCCCTGGTGGCCCACCATGCTGCCACCTAGATTCCTCTAAGTGGCAGCCAGCAGGCTGGACACACACAACCCCCACTCCCCCTGGGAGGACAGCAGTCTTGTGGACACTCAATTCTCCCTCCTCATCCCCGCCTGGCCCTCGAGCAACCCGCATCCATTTCCGAACCAGAGTCACTAGCATGGTAGGAGGCGAGGTGCCCAGCACCTCAGTCCTCCACACCGCTGGGCTGGCTCCCTCCACACCGCTGGGCTGGCTCCCCTCCAGTGTACTCACTCCATATTTATTTCTCCACTGAAGAGTTCAGATGCACCAGAGTCCTTTTCCATTTCTAGTGGCCAAGTTTTGATTCAGCATTTGCCTACAAGTTATTATTTTGTAATTATACATATAGAATAAAAGATGGGAAAGTGTGTGATAATGAAAATGTAATGCACACCCAAGGTGTGGGATGCTACATAAGCCCGGGGGATTTATTAAAGCATTCCACACAGAGTATGCATTAAATTCAAGTTTCACACACTTCCCCACCCGTCTCCCTCCCTTCTTTTCCATACATAGACACAGAATTTGACAGCAGATCAGGGCCGCTTGGCCAACCTAGTCTGCCCATTTCCCTACCTGATGGATAAGCTGCAGATTCTAGTTAAAACAACTTACTTCCTCCTACCCCCCCACTAGAACTGCATTATGCCTGTCCCATGCATTCTTGAATTCTCCCACTGTGCTCGACTCCAAAACCCTCTGTGAAAAAAATACTTTAACATTACCTCTGAGCCATCCCCCCTTGTTCTTGCACATCTCTTCTTCTGAAAGATGCTACCATCTTTTTCCAGTTACTGTTTTTTTTTTTTAAAGTTATAGTTGACATCGTAATTGTGCTCAATACACAAACCCACTCCTGCTTGCATTCTGTATTGCCTGAAGCTGGCCAACCGTAGATCAGCCAGATAAGATTTTAAAGGAGTAGTACACCCAGAATTTGCAAAAAAACATGTTGTGCAGTGTGTTTTGATTTGTGTGTGAAGTCAGTGTGTCCTTCCCTCTGTCTGCTATAAGGAGGTTTCCTAAATCAGCCTAGCTTTATGGTAGTTTTACAACCCCTGGGGATCTCCATCTCAGCCACATTTATTGTATTTCTTGCTCCTACAATGCATCCTGTCTCATGTAGACTTGGGTGTGCATTACATTTTCGTTATCACACACTTTCCCATCTTTTATTCTATATGTATAATTACAAAATAATAACTTGTAGGCAAATGCTGAATCAAAACTTGGCCACTAGAAATGTCTCAGAGTAGACACACCAGAGGGTGTAGACAGAATGAGAAGGGACCTGCAGAAACTTGAAGAATGGTCAGGGGTTTGGCAGTTGAAATTCAATGCAAGGAAGTGCAAGATAACGCATATGGGGCACAAAAACCCTGGCACAATATATCAGTTGGGGGGTGAGGATATAGCATGCACCAAGCAGGAAAGGGATCTTGGGGTTATCATCTCTGATGACCTCAAGGCAGGGAAACAGTGTGACAAGGCAGCAGGTAAGCAAATAGGATGCTGGGATGCATAGGCAGGGGCACCACCAGCAGGAAAAGGGAGGTCATAATTCCACCATACAAGACACTAGTGAGGCCGCACCTGGAGTACACTGTGCAGTTCTGGAGACCTTACCCACGTAAGGACATAGACAGGGTAGAGAAGGTTCAGAGGAGGGCAACAAAGATGGTGCATGGATTGCACTCCAAGTCCTATGGAGGACAGGTTGAAGGCACTGAACATGTACTCCCTGGAGGAGAGGAGGAGAGAGGGATATGATAGAGACATACAAGTATCTTACAGGGAGGAACAGGGTGCAGGAATGCACTATTTTTAAGCGAAAAAGCTGTTCCAGGACTAGAGGGCATGGGATGAAGTTGGAGGGAGGACGATTCAGAGGAAACGTGAGGAAGAATTTCTTCACAGAACGGGTGGTGGACAAGTGGAACACCCTGCCAGAGGAAGTGGTGGGGGCTGAAACAATCACGGGATTTAAGAATGCATGGGATAGACATAAAGGAATTCTGGAGGTCAGGGGTAAGGGGCAACAGACTTCCTGGAAAACATAAACTGAACTTACAAACTTAAATGGGCAGACTGGGTGGGCCATAGGCCCTTATCTGCCGACACTGTCTATGTATCTATGTATGTATCTATGTGACAGCGTAGTGGAGACCATAGATTCAGCAGCCAGAACTGCTTTAGAATCAGTTCATAACAGCAGAGCTGTGTAACTGTTCTTATCCAGTGAGCACAAATGGTTACATTTACAGTTTAGCAGATACATGAAAGCTAAAAATGGGCTTTCTGTAAGAAAACGGCTACTCAATAGCTCCAATTCAATATTTTTGTTTTGCGTGTGTGTGTGTGTGTGTGTCAGGTCCAGCTAGCAGGAGTAAGTGTTTTGATTTTAGAACTTTTAATTGCATCAAACTACACACAACCACAAAAAGCACAGAAATCGTCCCCAGATCACCAATGCTATAATTGGCAAAAATGTTAGCAGTTTTCTTACAGAAAAACCCACTCAGTTAGCTCTCAAGAACTTGCTAAACTGTAAATGTAGGTACAGTACCAGCATTCCGTTAGGTAGAGCTGGCAGTGCTGCTTTTGCTCTGTGACATGAATTTTTGTTTTACAGTTATGAAGTATGTTTTAAATAAAGTATTTATTTCTTATTAAAGATAAGTGTGAGACTTAGATTGGTGAATAAAAATACAAAACAACAATGGGGAATTATCAAAACTGCCATCAGAGAGGCAACAAGCCTTTGTGTGAAGCAAATAAATCAAAACGAAAGAAAAAGCCACTATGGTTCTCAAGAGAGGTGGCTGTGAAAGTCAGGAAGAAAAAGATAGCATTCCGGAGTATAAGAAACACAGAAGGAGCAGGACAGAGAGCTGTACCAGTTAAGGCAGAAAAGAAGCAGGGAGGGAAGTCAGAGCATAGCAAGGCCCAAACTGAGGAAAAGATAGCCAACTCAGTTAAGAAGGGGATAAAACCTTTTATAGGTACATCAGCGAGCGTAGAAAGACAAAGGGAGGGATAGTGAGGCTGAATAGAATAAGCGGTGGGTGGGCAGGGGACAGTGAAAAAGCAGGAATACTGAGCAATATTTCTGCTCAGTATTCTAAGAGGAGGGGAAGTGCCTAATCCAATTAACAGAAGCACTCTTGATAGGGGGTCATCCCAGTCCTTTCACAGAAGAAAGGGTTCTGCAAGAACTCCTAAAACTGAAGGTGGACAAAGCAATGGGTTCCTGATGGAATTCACCCCAGAATTCTAAAAAGAATTAAGGAAGAACTAGTGAAACCACTGGCTCTCTTTTAATAAATCATGGGAGGATGGTGTGGTACCCGAGGACTGGAGGAAGGCGGATGTGATTCCCTTCACAAAGTGGGACCAAGACACAGGCAGGAAACTACAGACCTGTCAGTCTGACCTCTGTGGTAGGGAAAGTGATGGAGTCACTTCTGAAGGAAAGAACAGTTGAGTACCTAGAGGTCAGTGGGAGCACAGGATCCAAGGCAGCATGGGTTCTGGCAGGAAGGTCATGTCAGGCTAGATCTAATAGATTTCTTTGACTGGGTGACAAAGTAGTAGACAGGGAGGGCTGTGGACATGGCCTACCTAGACTTTAGCAAGGCATTTGACAGTCCCACACAAAAGATTATTAGTCAAATTAACCAGCCTGGGAGTGGGTCCCAGGTGGTAGCCTAGGGTAAAACATTGGCTGGACAACAGGACACAGAAGGTAATTGTAAATGGAGTCCACTCTGAAGAAAGGCGGTTACAGTGGGGTACCGCGGGGTTCAGTATTGGGTCCAGTCCTTTTAATGTCTTCATCAGTGACATTGCAGAGGGACTGGAAGGAAAAGTATGCCTTTGCAGGTGACACAAAAATCTGCAACAGGGTTGATATACAAGAGGCGTGGAAAGGATGAAAAGGGACTTGGCAAGGTTGGAGGAATGGTCAGGCGTGTGGCAGCTAGGATTCAATGCAAAAGTGCAAAATAATGCACCTGGAAAACAAGAACCCAGGGAAAAATACACAATGGATGAGGTAGCAACAACAACAAAACAGGAAAGGGACCTGGGGTAATCATATCAGATGACCTTAAGGTTAGCAAAGCAATGTGAGAAGGCAGTAGGGAGGCCGGGGTATACTGGGATGTATAGGGAGAGGCATCAGCAGCAGAAAACAGGAAGTTGTTATCCCTCTGTACAGACAGTTGGTGAGACCCCATCTGGAATACTGTGTCCAACTCGGAGACCCCATCTCCAAAGGACATAGACAGGATAGAGGCAGTCCAGAGGAGGGCAACTAAAATGGTGCAGGGTCTGCAAGAAGCCGTATGAGGAGAGACTAAAGGAGCTTAATATGTATACCCTTGAGGAAAGAAGGAGAGGGGACATGATAGAAACTTTCAAGTACCTCAAGGAATCAACAAAGTCCAAGAGGGTAGCATCTTTCAGAAAAGACTTGCAAGAACAAGGGACACAATTTAAAGATAGAAGGAGGGCGGTCCAGGGGCAATGTGAGAAATATTTCACAGAGAGGGTAGTGGATGCATGGAACAAGCCTTCCTGAGGAAGTTGTGGGGTCTAAAACTGTGGGAGAATTCAAGAATGCATGGGACAGACATAAGGCAATTCTTGTGGGGGGCAGGAAGATATAGGCTGTTGGTTAACTAGGATCTGCGGCCTATCCTGTAGGGAGGGAAATGGGCAGACTAGATGGGCCTAGCGGTCCTTATCTGCCGTCAAAGTCTATGTTTCTATGTTACAAAACAAGTGTTTCTTCATTTGAAAAAGTGTGATACACTAAGTTTGTAATGCAGTGAACCATTGCAAAATGGAATCAAATGTGTAGCCGAAATAGTCACAGTCAGTTTGGCATCCTGTACAACACCCTGCTCGCTGCAGGACTTGGTGGACTTCTTCCTTTTTCTCCTGGTACGGTGAGCTATGCTGTGGTCCCTAAACCCCCTCCCAGAGGACACTGGCACGAAGGACCAAGATCCAGGTGGGAAGCTGTGCGGAGACACAGTTGCCGCCAAGCACCCAACAGCACGCTCCCCCTCCTGACACCGTCAGTTATCCAGCGCAGTGCCATGCCTTCCCATGGAAAGGAGATCTGTCTGATGATAGCTCAATACAGTACCCCCGACGTCCCGGCTCATTCCCAAAACTAGGTCACTGGCGCAGAACAAGGTGTGCAGTCCTCCTGTGCCTGAACCCTCAGCGCCACTGGGACAGCCTATTTCATACATTTTTACTGAACAAATATATGCAGTGTATGGTATGAATCTGTAGCCTAGAAACTGCAAAATACTTTGAAGTCAATTTCACTTGTGTGTGGTATGGCACGAAAACAACAGGATGCCAAACTGACAGTGACCATTTCAGCTACACATTTGATTCCATTTTACAATGGTTCACTGTACTACAAACTTAGTGCATCACATTTTTTCAAATGTCAAAAAAAACTTCTTTTGCATTTTAAACAGAAATGTGACGGCAGAGAAGGGCACCACGGCACATCTAGTCTGCCCAATACCCTACCTCCTCCCTTCTGTTATGCTTCCACCCTCTTTTCCCAACCCCTTAAATCTATCCCAAGCCCTCTTGAACCCCTCCACCGTTTCAGCTGCCACTACCTCCTCCGGCAGCTTGTTCCAGGCCTCCACCACCCTCTCTGTGAAAAACCGCCCCCTGACATTACCTCTGTATTGCCCACCTTCCAGTTTGAGGCTATGTCCCCCTCGTGTTCACTCCCTTCAATCTGAGCAAGCCATTACCCTCTACCTTATTTATTCCCTTCAGATACTTAAAGGTCTCAATCATGTCCCCCCTCTCCATCCTAGTCTCCAGAGGGTACAAATTCAGCCCTCTCAATCTTCTCTCATCCGGTGCATCCTGCATCCCTTGTACCATTTAGGTTGCCCTTCCCTGCACCCTCTCCATCTGCTCAACATCTCTTCGTAGGCGAGGCCTCCAGAACTGCACCCCATACTCCAGATGTGGCCTAACCAAGGTTCTGTATAATGGCATTAGCACCTCCCTCTTCCTGCTATTAAAACCCCTCACAATGCAGGCCATCATTTAATTTGCCTTTCCCACCACCGTGCTACACTGGCTGCCCAACTTGAGGTCATGCGATACCATAATCCCCAGGTCCCTTTCTGTTTTCTTCTCCTTAATCACCAACTCCCCAAGGGAGTAAGTTTCCCTCCTATTCTTCCTCCACAGGTGCTTCAGCGAACATTTTTGTGTATTAAACTTCAATTTCCAGGTGTCAGACCACCTCTCCAGGTCCCGCCTCATGGTTTGCACCCCACTAGGTGAATCCACCCTACTGCAGACCTTTGCATTGTCTGCGAACAGGCACACCCGTCCCTCCAGACCCTCCACTAGGTCACTAACAGATGTTTAAGAATATTGGTCCTAGCACTGACTCCTGTGGCACCCCACTGGTCACTGCCCATTCCCTGGAATGTGTCCCATTTACCACCACCGTCTGACTCCTTCCCTTAAACCAGTTTTCCACCCAACTGGTGATCCTGTTGTCCAACCCATGTCTGTCCAGCTTATGTACCATTCCATCATGCGGAACGGTGTCGAAGGCCTTATTGAGATCCAGATAGACCACGTCCACTGCTCCTCCCTGGTCCACTATCTGTGTCACCCCATCGAAAAACTATCAGGTTAGTCTAACAGGACCTTCCATTGGTGAAGTCATGCTGCCTGTCATCCTCCATGCCATTCATCTCCAAGTATTCCATCAACCTGATCTTAAGTAGCATTTCCATTACCTTCCCCACCACCGAGGTAAGACTAATAGGACGGTAGTTTTTGACCTCATCCTTCCGCGTACCCCCCCTTATGTAGTGAGACCACCTCTGCCCTCTTCCAGTCCACTGGCACCACCCCTGTGACCAAGGACAAGTTAAACAGTCTCGCTAGATGCAGCGCCAGTTCATCCTTCATCTCCTTGAGAACCCTTGGGTGTATTCCATCAGGCCCCATTGCCTTGTCTACCCAGCTCTTCCCTTACTCCTTCAGCAGTGAATTCTGCTACAGCCACCTGCCTGTGGCTGTCACCCTCCCCACCCCATCCTGGCCCCCTACCCTCCCTTTCCTCCGTGAAGATTGAGGCAAAATTGCCATTTAATGCCTCTGTTTTTCGAAGTCCCCTTCCAGTATTGTTCCACTTTCCCCCCTTATCCTTCCAATCCCACGCTGTGCCCTCCTCCTTTCTCCAACGTGCCTAAAGAAGGTTTTGTCCCCCCTCCTTGCCTGCTTCGCCATCCTCTCCTCAGTGGCCTCCTTAGCCCTCCGTATCTTTTGCCCAGCCTCCTTTCTTTCTTCCCTGTCCTCATCCTTGTGTGTCCTCCTGTACCTCTTGGATGCTCTAGTCTTCTCATTGACCTCCAACACCACACCTCTAGTGAACCAGAGGTCTTTTCCGTCTTCTGTTCTTTCTTACCCTACTTATATACAAGTCCATGGCTTTAGATGCCCCCTCTTTATGGCTGCCAATAATTCCTCCACTCCCTGCACATCCCCTATCCTCAACATTTCTTCCCCAACTACCTTCCTCATTCCATGAAAGTCAGCCTTTTTGAAGTACATTACCTTGGTTCTTGTCCTAACCCTCTCCCTGCCCGCCCTCACCCTGAACCTGACAGCCCTGTGGTCACTGGTGTCAAGTTCTTCCCCCACCTCCACACTGTCCCCATTTGTGAGGACCACATCCAACAGGTTTACACCCCCTAGTGGGATCACTGACCCTTCGTTGCAGAATATGCCTGAGAGCCTCTAAGATGCCTGCTCCTGCTTGGTGCTATCTGGGCCTCCCAGTTGATGTGCGAAGGTTTAAGTCCCCAACTAGCACAATTTCCCCTTTCCGTGCCATCCTTGCTACTGATTCTACAAAGTGTCTATCCCCTTCCTCCCCCTGCATAGGAGGCCTATAGACTCCCCCAAAACACAGGGTTTTCCCCTTGTCCCCTGTCTAGGGTGACCTACATTATCTCAGTTTCCCCCTCCTCATCCTGCCCTTCCATGGCTCCAATCCCTTCCCTGATATATAATGCCACCCCTCCCCTCCTCTTCCCCTCCTGATCCTTCCTAAACAACCAATACCCTGGGATCACCTTCTCCGAGGCGTAGTGCTCATTCCACCAAGTCTCACTCACTGCTATAATGTCTAGGTTCTCCTCCATCATGGTGGCCTCCAGTTCTCCCAATTTGTTCCCTAGACTCCTGGCATTTGCAACCAAAGCCCTCCAACATGTAGCCCCATCCCGTCCTTCCCTGCTGCTAAGAGTTCCCTTGATGAGTGTTGTGACTTTGGGGGGGCCACAGCCTCTCTGCTCTGCCTCACGTAAGGCTGACCCTGTCCTTAACCACCACCCCCCCTATTTAATTTAAATTGAACTTCCTTGCCATGAAGTCCCCCAGATTACTCTTTAGTGCAGCTGCTCCTGAAGAGCTCAGGTGTAGCCTGTCTTGGGCATACAGCCCCTCCTCCCATGTAGAGCCCCAGTCACCTATCCAGCTGAAAACATCTGACTGCACCAACCTTGTAGCCAATTGTTGAATGCCCTTATCTTCTCCTTTCTGGGTGTGCTCACTCTTCGTACTGGCAACACCTCAGAGAAGGACATGGAAGGAAAAACAGTGCTGGTCCTACAGAACCTAGCAAGTTCCTCGAACCTTGCCTGTACCTCCATCAGACTGTTCCCTTCCAAGTCATTTGTGCCAGGTGAAACACCAGATGTGTCCTTTCATCCTGCTGCTTACCTCAGGAAGGAATATGATGCCTCACCTCCAGCACAGTCATCCCTGGCATGCACTGTACCCATACTGCTTTGTTTTTTTGCTCCCTTCCTTCCCCATTTTAGCCCCTTAATTAGTGAGTCCCCCAAGAGTGTCACTCTACTGCCCCCTGCTTCCTGGGTGTCCTTTTGGTCTCTAGCTTTGTGTCGCGGGGTTTGGGTCCCTTTGGACTCCTCCTCATGTTCCATCCCGACTTGGTTTCCGCCCCTGCTCATCTTTTGTTCCCCATCACCTAGCCTATCATGAGTTTTACCCACACCTAGCATCTGTACCTCTTCGCCCTCTCCCTTTAGCCTTTCATCAGACTTCCCCTTCCTGTACCTCTTCATCCCTTGTACTTCCGCCAGGCTTCCTTCGTCCCTGCAGACCCCTCCTGCATCACTGCTCGAGCATGATCCAATTTCACCTGACCCCCCTCTAACTGCTTCTGGCCTTCCCTCGTCTGCATCACTGCAAGAGATTTGCCAACTGTGCTTGATCCCCCTCCAACTGTTCCTGTCCTGCCAATCTTTGCAAAAGGTTTTGAGCACCGTACCCCACTTGGGGAAGTCTTCCTCCTCACCACCTGCCCTGTCTGCATATTTCCCCTCTCCTGCACCCTGACCGGCGCATGCCCCAGCCTCCTACTGCTAGGCTCTTACCCTACAGGATTTCCTCTAGTTCATTTTCAGCCTCCCAGGAGCTCAACTCCAGCTCTTCTAGTGCTTCCTTCCTGCTCCTTTTCTTGATGCCACAGTTCTCCTAGTGCCACCTTGGTGTGTCCCTAATGTGCCCATCCTCCTCCACCCTTCTCCTGCATGCAATGTGCCTGCCCCTCCCCCTTCCACTGCACCGAGATCTTTCCCCCCACATCCCCCTTCTCTGATGGCTCCTGCGGACTCCTTTCCTCTCCATTGTCCTCGACTAGAATACCTAGGAGGCAAAACTATTTGTTACTTCCACCCTCTGGCCCATTTCACCTATGCCTGCGTTGTCCTTCATACTGGGCATCCGTCTGCCTTTCCTGAGCCTACTGTCTTCCATTCCTCCTGATCCCTGACCGACCCCTTTTCTCTAGCTACAGGCATCATTTTTGTGCCTCTAGACTTCCTGCTGTCAGTTCCACTGTTTCCCTCCTCCTGTCTCAGGCGTACCTGTCCCAAATCTGGACTTGTGTTGTCTGTTACCACCTCTGGTCTATCCCCTCTGGAACCCGTTCCATCCTCTCCCTCCAAGCCTTGACTTCCGGAACAGTGCATCTGATCCTCCAGTGAATCCTCAGCCCTTCCCACTCCTTCCTTGGCTTATACCATCCCTGTCTCTACCCCTTTCCCAACCCCCCATTTCCTCTCTCAGCTGAGTGAGCTGCCTACACATCATACAACCCCCATCCTCCAAGCCCCATTTTGGATCATAGCCATTCCACAGCCACTGCACCCCACCACCCTGCCAAACACCCCCCTCCCTTGGTCGCTTTCCCTTTGTGCTGCCCTACCATTTCTTCCGTGATACTTAGATACAGTCCTAAAAATCACCCTTATGTATTTTTTTGGGCCCCCAAACCTCACTCCCTCCCTCCTCACCCCAACCCACAGTCTACTTTTTAGACATAAAGCATGTGCAAACCATAGGCATCAAGAATTAATAACCATAGCCACCACATTCAAGTCCAAGTCACCAAGTTCAAGTCCAAATCCCCAGCACCTCCAGTGTCAGTAGTCTCAACCCAGTTCATTTCACCTCAATTTCAGCTCTTCTGTGAAGGATTTCTTAGTGTCTGTGTCAATTTCCCATATCCACCGAGGTTGACGTCCATGTCCCCTGTGGAGAAATGCAGGACCCAGTTCCTTTGCTGCAAACCAGCTCCTCGCAGGGATTTCCTTAGCTCAAGACGCTCCTTGCTCCCACTTTTAGTCCTATCAGTCTGGCTGGCTATTTTTAAAGCCAGCCGCCTTGGCGCCTCTCTCCCTGATTGGTCTGATCCTACACCGCTATCTGCGGTTGGCTGTCCGTCCCTGCTTCAGTCGCTGGACTGCTACCTGTGTCCCTTGCTAGTTCAGCTCCAAACAGCTCAGCTCTCTTTCCTCTGATCACCAACCTCGACCTCGCTGCCTGCTGCAGCCACAGCTCTCCACTCTCCTTTATCTGGTCGCCGACAGCGACCCGCTCCCCCGCTGCTGGCACAACTAACAAACACAGGAATGCACAGTCCAATTTCTTTCTGTGCCACCTGAACTATTGGTACAATTTATGACAGAGGTCACCCAGGGTCACAGCTAGGCAGGGATTGACAAGAGGCTTTGGCTGTGCAAGACCCTGCAGGCATGCACTCCCCAGGCCCATTACATTGATAGCCTGGGGCACACTTACTCAAGTACAAGTGCAGGATGTGAAATTCTTTTGTCCTTGTGCTTCCTTTGTTATTTAAAGAGGTTGTTTAAAAGCCCAAAAATAGATCCCTTTGGAGCAAGCCAGACGAAAATGTAGATTCGAGCAGGACACAGAATCACTGGAGTTTGTCATATCTAGTTGCTCGACTTCTGTTTTGCTTGGGACAGCTTCCAAAAAGTTGATTTTAAACTGAAAATGCAAATACCTTGGGGTGATGCTTTGCAGAAATCCAGTCCAGGAGACCTTCACAGATGTAGTGAGCAAAAATGGTGTAGTTACTCCAAGCCGAAAATCTTGTAAATCTCCCCAAATTAAGCTACAGACACTGACAAACACAAACAGCCACCTACACAGACCCAGGAGGTGGAGCCCTTTACTAAATTTTATTTGCCAATTAAAAAGCGCGCACGCACACACATTCTTATCTTTAATACTTTATAAAAAAATACTTCATTTTGTAAAATATAATTGAAAATCGTGTCACAGGCAAAATCAGCACCAACTGCCAGCTCTACTTAACAGAAAGCTGGTACTGTACCTACATTTACAGTTTAGCAAATACTTGAGAGCTAACCGAGTAGGTTTTTCTGTAAGAAAACAACTAAAGTCTTTACTAATTATAACACTGCTGATCAAACTGGGACGATTTCTGTGCTTTATAGTTGTGTGTAGTTTAATGAAATTACAAGGTTTTAAAATAAAAAAAACTCCTGCTAGCTGGACCGGACACACAGAAAACAAAAATACTGAATTAGAGCTATTTAGCAGCAGTTTTCTTACAGAAAACCCACTCTGTCAGCTCTCAAATATCTGCTAAACTGTAAATGTAGCCATTTGTGCTCACTGGATAAGAAAAATTACACAGCTCTGCTGTCATGAACTAATTCTAAAGTCGTTCTGGCTGCTGAATCTATGGTCACCGCTACATCAAGGTCACATGAGACAGGGTGCATTGTAGGAGCAAGAAAAGCAAAAAACGTGGCTGAGATTGAGATTCCCAGGGGTCGTAAAACTATCATAAAGTTAGCAGGCTAATTTAGGAAACCTAATAGCAGAAGGACACACTAGGACTTCACACACAAATTAAAACATGTTTTTTTTGCAGATTCTGGTTGTACTACTCCTTGAAGGCAAGATCACAGATATATAAAGAAAATAGATTATGAGAAGTTGAGGAGTCTTTTTGTGGCAGCTCCTCGCCAACAGAGATTTGGAGCCGCCATGTTTGAGAAACTACCCCCTCCAGTCCACACACAGGACGAGAGCCAACGGGTTAGTGCCTGATTCTGACAGAGCAGGTTATTATGCTGAATATCAACTGGCTGAGCCCATCAAAACAAATTGCTTGTCAGTTATATAGTTACTCAATACTACGTGTTACTTTAGATTTTAGTTATTTTCTTAAAACATAGTGGGTTTTAGTAGTTCTAACAGCAGTTTTCTTTTCCTTTGTTTATACCCATTAGTGCCATATGGCATCAGAACCATCCACTGCTTAACCTGACCCAAAATGGCAGCATCGGATAGAATGTGTTAATTCCTTTAAAAATCCTTTGGTCAAAACATCCACTGAAGTTTATTCTCTATCTTTGCATGCATTTACTCCATCCATGGTTTTATTTGCATTCCACATTCTGACACAGACTCTTATGCATATATTTGTTGCTTCACTGGCAACATCAGTCAAGTCATTTTTCTGCCTGGCCCCACCTATCATTTTAGGCAGATACCATGTTCAGGCCTGCATTCCATCTTTCAGTCCCCAGTAACCCACCAAAACCACCCACAGCCCTTCCCTCTGTGTGGCAGGCAGTCTAGCGCCACCCCCCTCCCCACCGCACTCCACCATGTGGATTAGGATCTGGTTCCAGTAGGCACTAGGACCCAGGGCAATCCAGAGGCCCAAACCATCACACACAGACATGCTTTGTTTCTGCCCTTCGGTTCCCCCCACCTCCATGGACATGAGCCCAGCCTTCTGGGTGGCATTGCATGCACACAGCATGTCCTTGTGGCCAGAGCAAACACAATACATTACACATGAGTGACTGAGAACCACAGGTAGTAGTTGGAGGGAGTGGCAGAGATCTGGTGGAACGGGAGAGTTGGTCACACATTACACTGGTGGTGAGAATCGACATAGCCATCATGGGGAGTGGTTCCACTAGAGCCAGACAGTTGCTGGGGGTTTTGCAACAGT
Source organism: Neoceratodus forsteri (assembly GCA_016271365.2). NCBI lineage: Eukaryota > Metazoa > Chordata > Ceratodontiformes > Ceratodontidae > Neoceratodus > Neoceratodus forsteri. Next base: position 187,019,975 of record CM028129.1, read on the forward strand.
AGGATCAGGGATCGGGTTGGGATGGTCCACTGGACACGAGAGAATGGGAGATGATGGAGTTAGGATTTCAGAGTGCTTACTTGATCTCATGCAGTGGCTTGCACTGGTGCAACACACTAATCGCACTAATTGTGAATAAGTGTGCAGAAATGGAACAGTGTAGAAAAATGGAACAGAAGGGATGTTTATAGTCACACTACCAAATGTGGTCCCGAATGTCTTTGTGAGCGTGAGGCATGGGATGCTGTGGCCTGAAATAAACAAACAAGACCCGCAGGAAAAAAGATGGTTTTAGCACACAAAATGGTGGAAAATGGGAGCAAAGCAACTTCTATAAATCAGGAAACAGACATGTAAATGAGCCAAGAAAAAGGATATGTAACTAGTACTTCTGCTTTAAAAAGAGCAGCCGACACCTTTGGGAAAACTTTGGAAAACATGATATTTAGTCACAAGTCGGCCTGCATTTCATATACCTTGTATAGATTTCTCCTCTCCATTTTTTATTATGAAAGAAATTTCCACACAAACACAAGGTTTTCATCCCTTAGAGAGTTCATCTACCTCTATAGTTTAATCCCTTCTTGAAATAATAATGCTCTGCTGTGACACTGTAATCTGTTGTCATGGGAATAACTGAAGTCGCATTGTATTATGATGTCAGGTTGAGAAGAAGCAACAGGAGCGGATAAACACTCAAGGAACAACTATCCTGTTTACAAGTATATGACTCTAGTAATAAATTATGGGATTAAGAAACCGAGATAGTAAGAAAAATCAGCAGCTTTTTTCTCCCAAATATACAGGTTACTCACCTGTAACAGGAGTTCCAGGAATGGTATATATTGTTCATCCACACTGTCTGGCAGGTTCCTTGCTGCTTTAAATCTTGCCGGAAGGTCTTCAAGCTGGCTCCTCCCACCCACCCGGGTGGTAAAACTCTCGGCTCCGCACCATGACACCAGATCTAGCCGCTGGAAGCAGGTTGTTCAAGTCAGAGGTTAGGAGTCAAGGATGAACAACATATACCATTCCGAACCCTGTTACAGGTGAGTAACCTGTATTTAGGGACAGGGATATGTTGTTCATCCACACTGTCTGGCAGACTCCTAGCAGTTCTCTGGGAGTAGGAGGCAAGGCACACACCCCCTACTTGGGAAATAAAGACTGGAGAACCGAGGCCCCAAAACCAGCATCCCGGCGGAGGCTCCATGCCCGCCAACCTATAGCAGAGATCTATGCAGGAGATGACCCACCTGCCTATCGTCCGCTTGGCTGCAGGTCTGCCAGGTGCAGCTTCATCATAGGTGACAAACAGCTGGCAAACCCCTCCCGAACTTCAGCCGTCCGCTCCTTATAGTAAGCGAGCGCTCTTCTAGGGTCCAAAGTATGGAGCCTATATTCGGCCTCTGAGGTGTGATTGGGGTAGAACACCGGCAGAGTCAACACCTGGTTGAGGTGAAACTCCGACACCAATTTCGGAAGGAATTTCGGGTGGGGCGCGGGACAACCTTGTCCCTGTGGAAGACCAGATAAGGAAACTCGATGGAAGCGCCTGGAGCTCTCCCATCTTTCTGGCTGACGTGATAGCCACCAAGAAGGCAGCCTCCACAACAGGTGAAAGATGTCACACCTGTGCATCCGGTTCAATAGCTTGCCCATGAACTTAGCCAATACCAGCAGTAAATCCCACGGAGGTGGAGGTTCTCGCACCGGAGGGGAAATGTGATCAAGGCCTTTGAAAAAGTGCCAGACCACCTTCTCCTGCGCCAACGACCGCTTCCCGGCCCGCGCCCGGTAAGCAGAGATGGCTGCCAGGTGAACCTTAAGAGTCGTCGACCAAAGCCCTTGCTGAGAAAGGGACCACAGGTAGTCCAGGATGCTTGCCAAGGAACAGGAGGAAGGGTCCAGGCCCTTTCCCTGACACCAAATGGAGAATCTCTTCCATTTGAAGGCATAGCATTTTCTGGTCGACTACTCATGGGACGCCTCAACGGTGTCGAGGACCTCGTCGGAAAGACCCAAGGCCTGGAACTCTAGCCGCTCAGGAACTAAGCCATCAGGTGCAGGGATTGAAGGTCCAGATGGAATACCTTCCCCTGACTGACTGAGATCAGGTCCGGGCGGGCTGGAAGCTGCCTCGGGAGCCTGGAGCTGAGAATGAGGATATCTGGATGCCAGTCTGAGGCTACCAGAATCACCTACGCCTTGTCCCTCCTCGCCTTGAGAAATACCTTGTGGATCAAAGGAAATGGAGGAAAGGCGTAGAAGAGGCCCGGGGTCCATGGCCTCGAGAAGGCATCCCCCTGCAGCGAGCCCTGCTGAGGGGGGCGGGCATGAAACAGTCTCAGCTTCACATTCTCCCTGGAGGCAAACAGGTCCACCTGAGGCATGCCCCAGTGGGAGAACAGATCTTGTACTACGTCCGGCAGGAGAGACCACTCGTGGGGCGCAGCCCCTATCGAGCAGGGCATCGGCCAGAGTGTTGGAGCTCCTGTCACATGGATGGCAAGGGAGATCCCTCCAGGCTCGCGACGAGTGACCAAATGCGAAAGCTTCCTGCACAGAGGCATGGAGGCGGCCCGCCCCTGGCGGTTTAGGGTAGCATATGGTCGTGGTATTGTCCGCCTGGACCTGGAACCACTGACCTCGTGAGAAAACGTGAGCTAAGGCGGGAGGGCTAGACAAACCGCTCAAGCTCCAGCAGGTTGATGTGGCATCGGGACTCCCGAGGGGACCAGAGGCCGTGCGCTCTGTGCTCCCTCAGATGGGCACCCCAACCCATCAGAGAGGCATCGGTCGACAGAGAGACAGTCGGCTCGGGGCGCATGAATGGGATGCCCTCCTGCAGATGTGCTGGAACGGTCCACCACTGGAGAGCGTTCCACATCCCCTGGGTCACTGTCACTAGCTGATCCAGTGGATCGAAGTGCTGTGACCACTGGCTGGCCAGCCCCCATTGAAGGGGACGCATGTACCAGCGGGCCCAACGGACCATGCTGGTGCAGGCCGCCATGAGGCCCAGGAGGCGCAGGAAGTCCCAGGCAGGGCGCAACTGCCCAACCTGAAATGACTGGGCAAAGGATGAAAGAACCTCGGCCCTGTCCGCCGGGAGCCGTGCTCTGGCTCGTAGAGAGTTTAGCTCTGCCCGATGGTGTATCATCACCTGCTTTGGCATCGCTTCCAACTTGGCCTCGTTGATGAGGAGGCCAACCTGAGAGCAAACCTGCAGGGCTAGATCTCTGGACCGCTCCACCTCCGCTCTGGAGGGGCTGTCAACCAGGCGTCCAGGTAGGTACACCTGGACCCTTCGAGTCGCAGGAATGCTGTCACCACTGCTATGCATTTGGTGAAGACCCTGGGAGCTAGGGAAAGGCCAAGGCATGCCCGGAACTCAGAGAGGATCCTCTGCCCTGAAGCGGAGGAACCTCTGGTGGGACGGATTGACGATTGGGACGTGAAAACGCGTCCTGGAAGTCCAGAGAACAGAACCACACGCCTCGGTCCAAGGATGGTATTATCTGAGCCAGAGTGACCATCCTGAAGGTCCGAGACCTTAGGAACCTGTTCAGGTTGAGAATGGGGCACCAGCCCCCCCCGGTCCGTTTTGGGACCAGGAAGTACTTAGACACAAACCCCGGGTCTGGAGGAGGATCCGCCACCTTCCTGATCACCTCTTTTTCGAGGAGCAGGGCGATATCGGCTCTGCGAGCCGACAGAGAGGCTGCGGACCCTGTAGCCCCGGGGTGATGGCTCGGAAGGGCGGGGCCTGCTCGAACTCCAGGGGCAGGCCCTTTCCTACCACCTCCAACACCCAGCGGTCCGTGGTGATAGCGGATCAGGCGGAAAGGAAGTGTGGAGCCGTCCCCGTCACTGGGCAGGCTTGGAGGAGGGACTGGCCGAGGGACCTCCTGGGCCTTTTCCTCCCTGCTTCCTGTTAGAGAACGCCGCAGGCTTGGCTTTGGGGTGCCTAGCGCGAGCTTGCTGGCCCTGGTGTTGGTGCTGTGGGCCGGACGGCTTGAGCTGGCACAGAAGAGCTAAAAGGACTTATGTTGTTGTCCGACGGCCCTTGTCCTTCTGGGCAGAGGTGACCAAGTCCAGAGTGGCATTGGACTTCTTGATCCGCTGGAGGTGACCTTCCACTCCAGGGCCGAAGAGGTTGGTCCCCAGGAAGGGGACATCCGCTAGTTTATGCTGGGTATCCGCTGTGAAGGTGGATATCCTCAGTCATGCTCTGCGGCGCATGGCCACTGCGGCCGCAACTGATCCGGCACAGGGGTCTCCAATGTCCAGAGCCGTTTGAAGCTGCTGTTTCGCCACCGCCCTTCCCTGGTCCCATACCTGCTTGACCATGGTCTGCTGGTTGGCCGGGAGATGAGGGATCACCTCATCCAGGGAGCCCATGAGCGCGTGGGAGAAGTGTGCCATCAGCACGGCCGAGCTGGCCTGGCGGAGGTCAAGGGAGGACACAGCGTACACCTTGCGCCCTGCATAGTCCAGCTTTTTGGACTCCTTGTCGGGGGGCTTATCCACATCCCTAACGTTCCCGGAACGCTGGAAAACGCCATCGGTGACCAACTTCTCGGCAGACGGGTGTTCCGAAAAACCAAACAAAGAGCCGGTAGGGACCGCATACTTCCTGGCCATCCTGGCTGAAGGCGCAGGACAGGAAGCAAGCCGCTGCCAGAGCTCCAAGGCTGGGCCAACAATGGCTTCAGCCACCGGAAAGGCCTCCGTGGGTGAATCCCCTCGGTCCAGTATCTCCGTTAGGGGATACTTGGCCTGCTTGGATACGGGCTTGAGCTACATCCCGGTAGACTCCGAGATGATCCGAAGCAGACCCATGAAGGACGATGGGCTTTCGTCCATCGACTGGCCCCCGGAGGACTCCAGGTCAATGGGCCTGGAGAACAGGGAGGAGTCGTCGTCGGACTCAGAGGAATCTGCGAAGAGCTGCCTGGGGCCTGAGCCACCCTCCACCTGCCGAGGACGGTTGGGAGAGAGGGTGACCGACAACCTGTGGAGCAGGCCCTGACCCGACAGAGTCCTTGGTCGGCGCCCCCGATTTCGGTTGTGGAGGCGGAGGTTCCACCACAAATCGATGGGGCAGCTGGTTTCGGCTGAACAACTGGCCCAGGCTTGGGCACCTCGACTACAGTGAGGGGTTGTTTTGGCCACTCGGGTGACAGCCACTTGATGGCCAGGGAAGGCGATGGCATCGGCTTGTTCCCGGACAGAAGTAACTGCTGCCACATCAGGTCCTCGTAGCGTCGACGCAAGTTGCGCCGAAGCCTCTCCTCTTCCGAGGAGGAAGACGAGGACGAGCGGCGGCGCCGCTTACTTCGGTGCAGAGACAGAGACCACCGATGTCAGCTGGATCGAGACGATGTCAGAGACAGAGACCCTTGGTGTTTCTGAGGACGGGTCTGGGAAGGGGCGGGGGACACCCGCTCTTCCCTTGGCTCGGAAGCCTTGACCGGGGACTCCGGCACCGGAGGCGCAGGCAAGTCCTCGGTCTCCACTGGGGGAACCGGTGAAGAAGGGTTGTTGGCTTCACCAGTCAACAGCCCATCCGACAGTCGAGAAAAATCTCGACGGCGTCGGCGGGTGTCTCGGCGGCTGACCTGACAGGGACGCAGTGAAGCCAGCGGCCTTAGCGCAATCTCGACCGAAGTAGAGTGTCGACTGCCCGGGGAAGGGGACCTCTCCCGCTCCCACGAATGCCGACGGTGGGACTTACCTTTCGAGTCCTTTTTGGACCGAGAAGAATGTCCCGATGGCCCCTCTCCCTTCGTGGAAAGGGACTGGCAAAGCTCCTTGAAAGAAGCTGAGTAGGAGGTATCCAGAGCGAGTGGGATAAATGCCGCAACCGAGGAAGAGGATGATGTGGCCTGTGCCGCCTCCTCCTCGAGGGCGATCATCTGCTCGAGTTGCTCAGCCAAGCCAGCCACCGCAGTAACCGCCCAATGGGCCTCCTTCGACTTCACCGACGGGTAGCGCTTCTCGGGGCACCCAAGCTGTAACCGGGCAGCACGGTCTTCCAGGACGTTGGCTGAAAGCGAACGGCATAACTCACAGGCCTGCGGGTCATGGTCTAGGCCGAGGCAGTAGACGCACGTGGAGTGCGGATCCGTCCTGGACATTTTCTGCCCATATGGCACCGCGAAACTCGGAGTCGATTTGTCCATCGAGTCAGTGAGGAGTAATTTGATCGAAGTCTTGAAAAAATGAGAATAAGTTTCGGGCGAACCAAAGAATTAGGATCCAGTCTACACGCTGAGCATTAAGGAAGGAACCTGAGCTTCCAAGCGATAAGGAAGATCTGGCGTCATGGGGCGGAGCAGAGAGTTTTACCACCCGGGTGGGTGGGAGGAGCCAGCTTGAAGACCTTCCGGCAAGATTTAAAGCGGCAAGGAACCTGCCAGACAGTGTGGATGAACAACATATCCATGTCCCTAGAAATTATGTTTTTCAAATTTCTTCTTGAGGCATCAGTGGCTCTGAGGCCATGAAGTTGAAACTCACCTGTAAAATTTCCAGCTCTAGTGACAACTGCAGAAATTAGACAATGTTGCAACACTAAAACCTGAAGAAATGCCCAATGAGATGCAAGTGAGAACAATACTTCAAGCAACGAGAGCTGTGATGTCATACAATTTGTATCATCTTAGCCCTGAGGTGTTGCTCCACCTGTGGCCCCCCTCCCCAACAGCAAATTGATCTCTTCAACACGGGGAAAAACAGACACCCCAGAGTTATGTTTCAGTCACTGTGGCTAAGCCCTCAGTTTTGACTATTATTTTTCTATTCTGTAGTTACAGTAATAAGTTTGTTCAATATTCTGTCAATTCGTCTTAATGGGTCTTGACTTTTCTACGTCCTGATTGGCTAACAGGTACTTCTAGCCGTGTCCTTATCATGGCATACTATGCCAAACTGCTCCTCTTTAGCCAGTCAGGACGCTTAACAAAATAAATTACTGTGCCTCAGTCTGCCAACTGAAACTTAGTGGGCGACAGTCACTATCCCGCCTCACCTCACCCCCCCCCACGCAAACACAAGTGCCGCGCATTAGGTATTAAATGCATTTTAAGATAGACTCCAAAATACAACTCCGACCTGAGAGTCTCCAATAAAAAAGGCAACCGCAACGAAACCGAATGATGGCGTGTGCTGCCAAAAAGCGTCTTCCTAATAAAACTCCATACTCGCTCCTCTGCTTGCTCTTTTATATGCCGGTTTGCTGAGTTAAACATTTATTTAAAACATACAGAGCGAGCGCCCGATGTTTAAAACCGCTATTTAGAAGTGGGAAGTACGGCGCCTGTCAAGGAACACGCTCGCTCGGAAAGAAAGGTGACGCTGGCTCTGAAAGAAATGCCCGCTCAGCTTAAGGCAGAGGTGGCAATTGACACGACTTAAAATGGTGTGTGCCAGTCGGGATACAGTATGAGGGGAGACTGAATAACAAGCTGACCAGTATCCATCTCTGTGTGTGTGTTTTTTTGGGGTGCTGTACTACGTCACAAACTACCATTAGGGACTATTTTTACTGTTTCACTATTAAATCTCTTTTTTTTTTTTTTGCTATTTTAGTGTTCTTTTTATTCTTAAATAGTTACTTGGGGGACCTGTTTTATAAGCGCAATAAGACACTCCGAGGTGTGGGTTATGGTCCGATAAAGCACTTCCCAGGTGCAAAAGGCACTCGGCGCAAGTGCCTCATGCCTCATTACACACCCGAGGCGTGTTCTTATCCGGCCATAACCCACACCTCATCATGTCTTATTGCTGGCTTATTTTTGAAATTGTTTTACTTTTTCTACAGTATCACTCCATAAACACATATCTTTTTGTCTCCTGTTAAACTGCCATCACAGGGAAGCCTACCGGGCATGTGTGACAAACTGTGTATCCTGTAAGCACTGGTTAGCAACAGCAGATTGTCACAGCTTTGATTTGACTGGTTGGGCCCAGATCACGATTTTGAAAACTATAAACTCTGCAAAGTCTTCTGCCCAAAGACTAAGCAAGAGAAATCAGTATCACCGGAGGCGTGGAGGGCTGTGAGAGTCACCCCCGGACTCTTACTGAGGATTCTCATCTAGGACGACTATGGATTTTGGGAATCGTCATATGTGTTCTGTATTGTATGTATTGTCTTGTGTGTGTTGGGCAGGTCACTCACTTTTTTTTTTTTTATTTTTATTGTCCTTGTTGTTTGTTCGGTGTGATAACCCCCGATGTTTCCTGTTTTATTTCCAAAATCCATATCCTGCCCCAAACAAACAATTGAGGAATCCATAATAATGGAAACGTCTTTAAACACATTGACCTGAAATGGTCATAACACAATGTGTGTGTTTTTTATTTCATATTTGGAGTCCTTGCCCTCTGTTAGAGTTTCCCCAGTTCAAAAGCAACATTAAAGAGGGCGGTGTATGCGCTGTAGGACTTCGTTTAGCACCCTTATAAAGAACTGTCTGAAAGTTCTGGGGAAACAGTATTTATTTTGTCAATTGCCCTCTGTTCCCCTGCAAAATAGTGTCCAGACTGCAGTTTGTGTGTTGTCAGGTAATATAACCCCCAATGAGAACCCATGTTTTGGCATCCTTTCAAGTCTTAGGGCTGAGAGTCATTCAGAATCTGGAAGGCGATTTAGCTTTATTTTCCCCTTTTTCTAACGTTGCAGGCGTCTCGCGACTAGTCGTGGCAGACCCCCGCATCTAATGTGCGCGCAGTCGCAGCAATTACCCCAATACAAACGCCAAGATAGTTTGTTTAAAAATAAATGATGTGGCAACCTTGTACTCACCCCCAAGAGCTGCAATTGAGCCTTTTTAGGCGGTTTCAAATTCTTTTGGGAGCGAGTCTATTGCAGGTGCCAGTTAGCTTGTTTAATGCTTGAATGTCTTACCCTGTAATGCAGCAGCCATTAAGGGCCGGGCTCTCTGCCATCTTTTTTATGCTGTCATTAAAGGGGGAGGTTCCTTCTGAAGCATAACTAATGCCTTAAAGTGCTATAATAGCTTGAAATTTATTTCCTGCACCACTTTCAAGGTGATAATATAATTTCAAAGACTTTGGTTATTGTAAATACGTATTCTCTGAATAAAAAATATTATGGTATATTAATGAATGAAGGTGGAGCTAGCTGATCACGTTACTCAGTATGGTATTTAAGGAGTTCTTCTAGGTTAGTCAGCCTGATATAATAGGGACGTGATGCTGTAAACATCTCTGAAGCTAGCCTTCTCCTAGGTCTTCTTGTATGTGCCCGATTATTATTTGGACCATTATTTTTGTTTGTTTTGTAATTTTGCCGCATTCAGTCCGTTTTATTTAAAATAAATACTTGCTTCAGTCTGCTGCAATCTGCCTCTGTGGTTCGTCTATTCAACACCCTACGACAAGGGCTAAGGTACTGAATGCCTTACCTTCTGCCATGCTAATGAGCAGTCATCGGGGTGGAAGAGGTTTGCCCATCCCAAGGACAACTTTCCTCTCCTCTCCCAGGGAAGGAGTGGCTAGCGGTCTTGGCTTATGAATGCCACTGGAAGGAAGCCTGGTGGCAGTGCAGACTCAAAGGCGACTTGAAGGGAGGAGCTGTGGGCAGGACGTGTGTACCTCCACGCACATTTGCAGGTGCCGCAGGAAAGGGAAGGCAACACAGAAAATGGGATGGGCTACATGAAGCCCTGTCCATCTCCCTGGGACCCGCTCTGCCAGACTCAAGGGGGACTATGGACATATTGTGTGTGTGTGTGTGTGTGTGTGTGTGTGTGTGTGTGTGAGAGAGAGTGAGAGAGGCGCGGCGAGCTGGCCCTCCCGTCCTGCTGCGGAGGTGGTAGGAATGTGTGGAGGATATACCCCGAGTCAGAGAGGAGGTCGGAGCCGGTCGACAGGATAGGGACAAGGCTGAAGAGCCGCCTGTCCTCATGCAGGAGAAAACCTGATGAAAAGAGTACCACGGAAGGTAGAAAGTATGCTTAGATGGCTCTTCCTCTCTACAATGTTCTCTGGCACCCAAGGCGACTTGAGGGGTGGGGGAATCCAAAGCCATCTTCCAGTAAAGATAACAGGGCTCCCAGCTGGAATGCCGAAGAGAAAGTGAAAAAGATTTTCTGAACACCAGCCAAGCACAACAGCTGGTAAAGGAAAGCATAAAGAAGAAGCATGTTGAGGTCACTCTGCCTGAAATGCAAAAAGAGGAACCAGTGCTAAATAATATGCCCTTTTTGGAGGACATTCAACAAATATGGCAGATTTTCAAAACAATGCAAAGTTTTGAAAAACCTTGAAACATAGACTTTGTCAGCAAAAGAGAACTGCTTGGACCAGCTAGTCTGCCCACATGTTCCCTGCCTAATTTGTCTGCAGAGCCTTACTGGTTTTTGGCAACTCTCCCTCCCATGCCTCTTTTCTAATACACCCTTGTGTCTGCCTCATGCATGCTTGAAGCCCCTTACTGGTTTTCACCTCCACCACTTTTGCTGGCAGTTTGTTCCAGACATCTACCACCCTTTCAGTGAAAAAACATTTCCTCACATCTCTCAACCCCCTTCCCCACCACCCTCCAGCTTCATCGCATGCTCCTTGGTCCTGGTGCTCCTTCTCAACACCCCCCGGCACACCGTTTACCCAGTGAGGTACAGTGGTGATCACGCAAAATTATACCGGCAGCGTGGTATACCGTTACCACGCAAATACATGGTACCACTGAACATGCATACCGCTACCGCGCAATGACGCACAGTGCGGGGCAACGGTATACTTTTGCGTGATCACCACTGTACTTGTAGGTCTCCATCTTGTTACCTCTTGCTTTCCTCTTCCAGGGTGCACAAGTTGACATCCCTCAGTCTCTCCTTGTAGGGCTTCTCATGCAACCCCAGCACCATTTTAGCTGCCCTCCTCTGGACCGCCTCTACTCTGTCTATGCCCCCTCTAAGGTGCGATGTCCAAAACTGGACACAGTATTTCCGGTTGGGGTCCTTCCAGTGAACTATTCTAACACCACTTCTTCCTCCTGCTGGATACACCACTCCCTATGCATCCCACTAGCCCTTCCATCTTGTGCTCATCAGATATGATAATCCTAAGGTCCCTTTCCTGTTTAGCGTCAGTCTCTACCCCCCCCAATCTTATACTCATCACTTGGGTTCCTATGCCCTAGGTGCATGGTTTTGCATTTTTTGGTATTGAACCCCAACTGCCATACTTCCGACCACTCCTGGAGTTTACCCGGATCCCTGCTCATTCACTCCACCCTCTCCTGAGTGTCTACCCTATAGCAGATTTTGGTAACATCAGAAAAAAGGCATGCCTTTCCTTACTGTAACCCCCCTGTTACCCGGGATTACTAGAATCCCAGTAAGACCCAGTGGTAGGCAGCTGGTGAAACTCCAGTTAAATGGATTTCACACTGTCTCACTCTGTTCTCAGTCTCAGCTGAGACCGAGGGATGACATCACCATAGAACTATCACAGCTGCATGAGCCACATTGGAATCTGCAGATGGGAGTTAGGTTAGAATGTTGGGAGTTTTTGAAAGCAGTTGTGTGTGAGCAGTCTTGAAGGGAGGAGCACAGCAGTCTGTGCACAGGCTCATGGAGCCTAAAGCTCTGATATAGAGCTACTTTAGGGAAAGGTGTGTGTTTCCGCCAAAAGAGGAACACCGTAAGCTGTTCTTGAAGTGGTGGAGACTGCTGATACTGGTCTCTGTGCCCCATCCCTGAGGGATTTTTGGGGGTTAAAGGTTTGCCTGTTATTCCAGGGGCAACTTCCTGGTTCCAGCTAGGGAAGAAGCTGCCTATTTTCTAAGTTGTGTTGTGGCACCAGAAGCTGTCAAGATTCACCTGTGGGGCACCTGCAACCAAAGGGTGAGTTCTGCTCTTGTCATGGGGCCTATGTTTCACCTGAACTGTTAAAGTGGGGATTGGTCTGCTGAATCAGTGGGAGGCCTAGAAGAATAGGCTAAGCCAAAGTAAAAGTATGTTCAAGTCCAGCACAAGGGGAAAGCCAAGACATGTAGAGGAGATGTGCTATACATTTAGCCTTTAATCTACACTGCCAAGCTTTTCAGAGAGAGATGTTTAAGTATGTTCGAGTCTAGTACAAGGAGAAAGTTAAGACATGTAGAGGAAATTTGCTATTCATTTACCCTTTAATCTACATTGCCAAGCTTTCAAAAAGAGTTGTTTAATGTCCAGAGAAATGGCCGGGTATGGATTGTGGAAGCTGGAGGTGGGAGACCCCCCCCATCTTTAGTAACCAGGTTCACCTCTACGGATTTGCTCTGTGGCCCTTTTACTTTGCCTCAGGCACTTGGCCAGTGCTGAGGGAAGTACCCAAACGTGGGATTGAAAGGAAATTTCCCTTAAAGAGTCGAAGGCTCTAAGGTGGTTTAGAGAGCCACCGGAAAATGTGTCCACTGCCATATGGACAGGATTTGAGTGGCCGGCAGGGGAGCTGGGCCAGGAAAAACCCAAACAGTGCACAAGTCGGGCTGTGTACCCAAAGCAGCGTGCAAGTCCGGGCTGTGTGCCTGGTGGGTCCACAAGTGTTGAAGAAGTGTTCTGTTACTCTTATCTGCATTACCAGGAATGTAGCCCCGTGGGGGTCCGTCTATGCTTTGTTTGTTCAGTTTGGATGTGAATAAAAGCCACACTTTAGAATCCCATTCCTGGTACTGGACATTACACTTATTGCTTCCTGTGTTCGGATTTACTTCGGTGCCCCTGTGCAGAGTAGCCAAACCTAAGCCCTTGTGCCAAGTAACCTAGTCCTCCCCGAACCCAGTCCCCACCTGGTACTGCTGTCAGCTTCAACAGCATACCACCTGTCATTTTCAGAAAGGCAGGGGTGTAGGGGGTTACATTATGAAGACACTAAAGAGGACCGGCACCCGCACTGTTTTGCCTGCTTCATTCCGCTTTACTAGGTATGCCTCCCTGTCCTCCTCCCTCTGGGTTTCCTTATATTTCCTGAATGCTACCCTTTTTCCTTCATCACTTTTACAACTTCCGGAGAGAACTGTAGCAATCTCTTTTTCCTTCTGCTTTCTCTCACTTCCTTCATGCAGAGGTTAGCTGCGTTAGTTATGCTCTCCCTTATTTTCACTCACTGTGCCTCCACCCCTCCCTGGCAATCCCTCATCTCGAAGCAGTTTCTGAGGCAGTCCCCCATTTATTTAAAATCCACCCTACCGAAGTCCAGGACCCCCATCCTAGTGTTAGCTTCTGTTCCCGTCACGGTTTCCACCTTTTTAGCTGGCTGTTCCAGCCCCAAGCCACAACTGAAAATGGGCCTTTGGCTTAGGGTGTCAACCCAGTTAAATAAATAAATAACCAATAACAACTTATTTAATTTATTTATTTAGTTTTTGTTGACCGGGTAAGTGCACTAGACAAATCCTGCCTATTTTCAGGCACGAGGGGGATACAGATGAATGCCAACTGACCTTGAACCAGGTGAAACTGTTGGTGGTATTTTTTAGTGAATGAGGGAAATTTGGCCAGGACACTGGGGAAATTCCCCATCTCTGTCGGCAGGGGGCTTTGCCGTCTGCTGCAGAGTCAGTCTCTGCCTGGTTGGTCATAGAGAAGGACGTGGGAGGAGTGTGGTGCGCTTGCTGCGCTGCCTGTGTTAGATGCTGTTTCTATGGTGGTAATTCTTGTTGTGGATTCCGACTTACGAACTGCTGAGGTGCCTTCTGAGCCTGTTTCAGACCAGGTTGCTGTTCCTACACTGAAGGAATTGGATTCGGGACCTTCCTTATCGCCTACAGGAGATGCTGCAAGTACGGCTGTCACTTCTATGCCTTCTCAGGCTGTGGTTTCTGTTGGACGTTCCTTGACGAATGAATTGCCTTTTCCTACGCTCCCGAGTGCACCGGGAGGTATTGCGGAGTCTGGCGGGAGTTGTCAGGTTATGCTGCCAGCCCAGAATACTCCGTCAGGTGTGGCAGCGGGACTCTCAGGAGCTGCTTTCGTACTCACGCCAGTGTTCTTCCAAACTTAACATCTGAAGCAGGATGATGTTTCTACATTTTCTTTTACTGCTCCTCAGCGAACTGTTAAACTGGCAGCCTCTTGAAAAGGTTGGGCGGGCTCAGTTCCAGAAGCTATGGAGCAGTGGTCGGTGGAACATTCTCTCCGGGCAGCTGGATAGGTGTGTTCGCCTGTCTCCCAGCAGTGGACCTCAGGGTTTGCCCCGATACGGATTCCTGGAGTAGAGATCACTACGAAGTCCCCGTTGTCTTCTCCTATACCCTCGCAGACTGTGCAGGGCTCCTCGGGTGATGTACCGCATCTACATATAGATACTGACTTGGAGTTCACCCCCGATCCTAAACTTGTTTTTCCTTTGCATTCAGTACTACCGCCTCAGGACCCTGTGTGTACTGTTTCTCTGTCCCCTGCTCCTTCTGGTGGTTGTCAGTCAGAGCCCTCCCCCGGTCTTGGGGGGGGGGTGTGAGAACGCGACCTCTTCCGGGGTGACAATGCTGGCTCCTCTCAAACATATGCCTCCTTTTTTAAGAAAAAGGTGTTGCCAGTCAAAAGACATAATGCTGTTCCTATTGTGTATAAGGGGGGCCTAGATGTGTTTCCTGATAGGGAATATGTGGGGAAGACGCTGCTTAAACATAGTTTGCATTTTCTAGCTACTGAATTGTATGCTCTCATCCACTTTTCTGGAGAACGTTCCTTTGATGTCAGCTTTAAATTACAGGCTGGGTTGGAGGCCTTTTGGAACAGGTATGGGACGGTAAAGAATACTCCCTTGTGGGCCCCATTTGAGGTCATCCCTTTCACTAAACCTGCTCAGAAGTGTGTCACAGTTCTTTTTTGCAATGAGGGTGTCAGTGTGACCGACTTACTTTTTTGGCTTAAACAACGGTGTACTGTTTTGGGGGCCCCTGAGGCTATTTTTGATAGTGAAAACATTTGGACGGGGTGGGGGTTGGAAGTTTAGGGTTATTCTTGAGGAATTGAATGGTTCTTTACAACATTTGCCGAATTTTTTTTGTTTGGGGGTGTGACAGTGGTGTTTTGTTTTAGCAAGGCCAGCCTAAATCTTGTTATAAATGTGGTGCTCCGGGACACCTTAGTGGTGTCTGATAAAATCCGTTGCTCCCTGTGTCGTAAGCTGGGTCATATG
Source organism: Neoceratodus forsteri (assembly GCA_016271365.2). Classification (NCBI taxonomy): domain Eukaryota; kingdom Metazoa; phylum Chordata; order Ceratodontiformes; family Ceratodontidae; genus Neoceratodus; species Neoceratodus forsteri. The sequence goes on from CM028129.1 coordinate 187,035,137, forward strand.
TCAATGCATTGTTCTGAAATTGTCAGTTGTAATTTATGTGGCCTTTCTGGTCATACCTATGGAGAATGTAACCAGGCTGCTTCTTCCAAATCTGGTTCTGGGGATTTGAAGGAGCAAAGATTAATGGTTGCGCTTGCTCAATGGACGCATGCACGATCAGGGACCTCCCCCCCAGCCATCAGATCCCCAAACTTCTTCTACCCTGTTGATGTTGCCTCCTCCTGAATTCTGTTCTGAACCCCCTCCAGTAGTTCAGGGGTCTCAGGTGGTTCCTATGTCGATGGAGCCTGCTGAACCCTCTCCTTTCCCTTTGGCCCTTCCGTTGCAGGAACCAAGGACTTTGCTTGTCCTTTCCTCTCCTGATATGCCGCCTCCGCCTCCTCCTACGGACCCGGCCGCTGATCCCAAACAGTGGGTAACGCGCCGCCGGAGCTGGAGACAGCCAGCCCCCAAGGTTTACAACATTTTGGAAACCCAAACTTCCAATCGCTTTCAACCTCTACTTTTGGAAACTGATTTTCTGGATAAAAGCTCCGAAGTCTCCTCGGAGGGTTCTCAGTGTGCTGACCCCTGCTCCGATTCTGAATCCAGTGTGTTAGGTGAGCAGGTGGCGGGCCCCCTGAAAGGGAAGCCTACCCCTAAAGGGAGGAAGAAACGGGCTTCTGGTATATCTAAATTACTTAAACCCCCTCAACTTCTGTGAATGAGCCTTTTTGTCCAGCTAACTTTGACGATTAATGTCAATAGCATTAAAAATCCGCAGAAATGTGGTGGAGTCTTTTCCCACTTAATGTCCACCCATGCGGATGTTATTTTTCTACAAGAGACGAGACTACACACTGCCTTGAGGTTCGCCATGCTAGAAGCGGCTGGTACAAGGGTCCTTCTTACTGGTCTATTGGTTTGGGTGCATGTACTGGGGTAGGGATTTTGTTTAATTTACCTTTTCAGCTCATAAAATTGATAGATTTGGTGCCGGGGAGGGTTCTTTTGTTGGATGTTAAATATGCAACACCTATTTTCGTCTTATTAATATTTACGCACCACAAATGAAAGCTGACAGGGTGGACGTTTTTCTTCAGCTTTGGCCTTTTCTTTTTTCTGCACAAACTGTGCTTTGGGGCGGTGACTTTAACTGCGGTCTTACGCTTCATGATCGTGGTGGTGGCACCTCTACCAAAAAGATTTTTTGCGATATGTCGGCGTTACAGTCTACAGTTCAATTGGCTCACTTAAAAGATATCTATAAATCATTTCATTCTAAGGGGATGCCTACATTCCAGAAGGGTACACATGCTACCGGAATTTATTTTTTTTTCCCTCAGTAAACGGGTTCCTGTACTTGCTGCCCAGGTAGACTCCGTGGCCTATTCTGATCATAACGCCCTTTTAGTGGTAGTAGGTGCTTGGGACCCCCCTTATGGCCCAGGCCTTTGGAAGTTTAATACATTATTACTCTCCGGGGTTTCACTGCCCCAACAAATATTACATTTAATAGGTGGGAAAAAGACTTTGTTTCAGCTATTTGATAATCCTTTTCTCTGGTGGGATAGCCTGAAGTTTGATTTATGGACGCTTTTATTAAGTGAGAGCAAACGTCTCGGATTTAGAGAAGGTGAAATATCAGACACTCAGACAGCAGCTGCAGCAATTGCCGAGTTTGGCATATACCACCACACATGATTATGGGGATCAGATTCGACTTATTAAGCAGCAAATGCAGGAATTTCATGAGAAGCAAATGGCATCTTTGACTATGCAACAGCGTTTTGGGACACAGGGGTCTTTGGCGGAGGTCTGCCCTTTTCTTAGTTGCTCTTCCCGAATTCAGCATAAAACCATGTCTGCTGTCTGGGATTCTGATATGTCGACTGTTACAAAACAATCAGATATTATGTCAGTGGTGTCTAAACATTTGGGACAACAGTTTGATACATAGCTTACTGACACTGCTACCTTCTCCCACTGGTTTCCTTTTTTGGATGTTCCTGCCCTCTCTGGGTCTGCTGTTGCTGCCCTTACCTCAGCCATTTCTCCTACAGAGGTCTTGGAGGCAGTGGCTGCATTACCCAGACGGAAGGTACCGGGTCTAGATGGACTTCCACCAGAATTATATGCATTAATTGTTCCTCATATTTCTCAAGAATTGGCCCAGGTTTATAATTGTATGTTGCAGGAGAGCCATTTTCCCATTCACACAACTCTGGGAGTAGTAACCCTGTTATATAAGAAAGGGGCTAGGGATGATTTAGATAATTGGAGGACGATTTGCTTGTTAAATGTTGATTTTAAAATTCTTATGAAGATATTAGCCCTCCATTTATCTGTGGCTGCCTCGTGTGTTTCCTGTACCCAATCTTGTGCTGTTCCGGGCAGGGTAATTACGGACCAGCTTATTGTACTGAGGGAAGTTTTTGAATCAGGCTCATTTGCTTCTACCACTGGATTGGTGGTGTCTTTGGACCAAAGAAAAGCTTTTGATTCTGTGGAATTTGGGTTTTTATGGTGGACTTTTTGCAGATACGGTCTTCCTGATTCTTTTATTGCTTGGTTGCAGGCTATTTATCGTTGCATTTTTATCAAACCTCTGGTGAATGGGTTTTTGGGGCCTTTGGTTCCAGTAAAACGGGGTGTCCGTCAGGGGTGTCCCTTAAGCCCTTTGTTATTTGTATTGACCCTTTACTTCGGTTGTTAAATGACGTTCGCTTTTTTACTCTGGTTCTGCTTTCTGGTCATCATGCCCCTTGGACTGCCGCTGCTTATGCGGATGACATCTGTTTACTCCTAAAGTCGGAGGTGGATTTGGATAGAGCTCTAGAGTTTTGTACTTTTTATGGTACTGCTTCTGGTATACACTTGAATAAAGATAAATGTGTCCTCAAATGTTTAGGGTTGAATTTTTCTGCCACTCATATGGCTGGTATACCAGTGACGAAGGGTCCTATCTCTATTTTAGGGATTGTCTTCGATACTGGTAGACAGGATCTTGTTAATTGGGATTTAAAGCTTACACAGGGGAAGGCGTTGGTAGAGGGTTGGAATAAGTGCACTATGGGTAAACAAACGGGTATACCTGATCAGGACTTATTTGTTGCCTTTGTTTTTATATGTGAGCGTGATTTTCCCCCCTCCTAAAGAGCGCAACGCCACTCTTTCCGGTTTATTTTTTCGAGCAATCTGGTGCAGTAGATTGAACCCTATTAAACGTAACATATTGTATCTTAGGGTGGCGGATTGAATATGATAAATCTGATCCTATTTTTGTTTATTCAATTTTTGTTTGCCAATCTTCATCCCATTTGTAGTGGGCGGCTTAATGGTTGGTCGCATTTGTTTAAAGATCGGATTCGGGCCTGGTATGATGGTTGTGTTTTGGATTCCATGAAAATTTTTAAATCAGTTCCCTTTCCCTCTGCTTATTATAGATTTATTTTTGTGTACCTTAAAAGTTGGGGTATTACATCTCAACTTATTTTGCATTATTCAAAGAAATTGCTGTATTCTGTGGTGCAGGACAAGCATTTTAAGGAGTCCATTACTCTACCTTTATGCCCCCCCGTCTTTGACACCTGATGTTATGCGATTGTTTCGTAACACCCGAGTGCCTTGCAAATTTCAGGATGTTCTGTGGCTTTGTTGCCAAAAAGTTAAATGTTAAATCTAATCAAAAACATAAAGCTTTAGATGAAAGATTTTGCAGTAGGCCTCAGTGTGTGGCACAATCCGAGACTATGTTTCATTTATTTTTTGTGTGTTCTTTTATTCACTCTCTTCGGTCTTATGTGGCTCTTTGTTAGAATATGTTACCTTTTCAGAAGATTTCTTATGAAACATTGATTTACTGTACTTATGGCAGGGAATGGTCTTCTTGGGACTTTAGTACCTTATCTGTGTTATTTTCTATTCTCAAATGGTATATTTGGAACGCTCGTTTGTTCACACTACAACAAAAATTGCTGACATATGATGATATTGTGGGGAGCGTTTGTAAGGAAATGCGCTGTTTGTATCATAAGGAAAAGGCTTACCAAACTGCTCTGTTTGCTCGAACTGTATGGCGCAATCTTCCTTGGATAACTGATTCAGATGTTCCAGTTACATGAAGTTGTGATTTTTTGTTTCTGTCTGTAATTTTTGTTGTGATGTTGTACAATACTTAATAAAAACAAAATTCCCCTACTCTTTTCGATAAGTGCCATGGGATCTTTAACATCCACCTGAACTACCACCAGTCCAGGCAGATGGGACCTCGGTTTGACGTCTCGTCTGAAAGACGGCACCTCAGAAGTGCAGCACCCCTCTCATGCTGCACTACAGTGTCAGTACTGGGATATTAACCCATGTGCCAGATGTGGGAACTGAACCCACAGCCCTCTGATCTTCCGGCCTCAGGAGAGTGTGCTGCTTACTGAGCCACTGACACGACAATAATGTTAAAACCACACAGTACTGTGGTTACTGGTACCCAGAAGACATCCCACTAACATCTGCAAAGTTGTTCCCGTTTGCAAGCACCAGATCTCCCCAACCCAGCCTCATATTGTGACCCCTTGTTCTTGCACATCTCCTTTTCTGAAAGATACTGCCCTCAGAGTTCAAGAGGGCCGTATCTTTCAGAAATGGAGATGTGCAAGAACTAGGGGTCACAATATGAGGCTGGAGGGGGGCAACGTGAGGAAGTATTTTTTCACAGAAAGGGTGGTGGATGCATGGAACAGCCTCCCAGAGGAGGAGGAGGTGGGGCCAAAGGCAGTTGACAAATTCAAGAATGCATGGGAGAGGCAGAAGGCAAAACTAGTGGTAGGAAGGGGGAAGTAGGCTGCAGATCAAATAGGATCTGGAGTTTATACAGTAGGTAGGGAAATGGGCAGACTAGGTGGGCCAGGCGGTCCTTATCTACCGTCAGATAAGATGTTTCTATCCTGCACTGCCCAGTCCGTAGTGGTGCATTTAGCTGCCAGAGAAAAGGCTCTTGTAGGAACTCCAGTATGGTCCTACTCCTTGAGAAAGCACACACTGTAAGGCTCCACTCTACATCTGGCATACTTTACTTGCCACTGTGATGATGGCTTCCCCAAATTCCTTATCCAACTCTTCCCTCTGTGATGGAGGCCTGCACACTACCCCCATACAGACAGTGATCCCGGAGCCCGTCTCCAGGGTGACCCACAGCACCTCCAGTCCTTCCTTTTCCTGCTGGATCCCCTGTACCTTCCTTGGTCTGGATTCCATCCCTCACACCATAAAACAACCTCTCCTTCTTGCCCTTTCTCTCCTGAACATAGAGTAGTCCAGTATGGCCATGTCCCAGTCATGGTTTTCAGTGTACCCATGACTCTTGTAATAGCCACTAAATCTAGGCCAGTTTCTGCCATGACAGTTTCCAGGTCTAGAATTCTGTTTCCAAGACTCCTTGCAGTGACGCACATGGCTCTCCGCACCTTCCTTCCATCTGCCCGCTGCCCAGCTTTTCCCTCCCATTCCTGACACGTTTTTCCCTGAAGCTCCCCCTGACATTCGTCCTACCACTTTAATTTCCCCTTTCTTGATTCCTCAAATTTATTTATTTATTTAAATTTTGGTAACTGGGTAGGCCCACTGGAACCTTGCGGCCCCTTTTTCCAGGGTCGACCTGGGATTAGTTACAAGTACCTAGAGGGAGGGAAAAACCAAAGCAGACAGAGTGTACAGTGCAGCAAGGCTTACATAGAGTACGAACAAGACATTACAGTACAGAAACTAATACAACCAGAGCTTCAGACATTTGTTAGGTACAGACCAACTGACAAGTAGTAAAAACCTATAACGACAAGTACTAAAAACCTATATAAGTGCAAAGGACAGTTCTACCACCAGAATGACAGACCCATCCGTCCATGCCCCACCAAGGATATCACTCTGCGTTAGGTCCCTTGGCAGGACTCTAGGTGAGACGGAGGCACTGGGGCCGCTTCCCTAGGTGTGCTCTTAGCCCTTTCTTGAAGCCCTCAATGGTGGGGCTGTCTTGCATCTCTCTTGGGAGCTCATTCCAGAGTTTGGGGAGGGCGATCCTGAGTGACCGTTGACCTAGGGAGGATCTGGCCCTGGGGATTTCTAGGAGTGTCCGATTGGTGGATCTGAGCTTTCGCCTCGCTGTCTTAGGAACAAGCAGGTTCCTCAACCCGAGAGGTGCCCCAGATTGCTGTAGTTTGTAGGCCTTCAATTCTTTAGCCTTAGTTACCTGGCTTCCCCCATTTCAGATGTGCCTCCATGCAGAGGACGTTTCTGAGGAGGAAGAGGACAGATGATTTCTCCTGAAGGCACACCTGAGGAGGAAATTGGTTCCCTGTCAAGGGTGAATGAAAGACTAGCCTAGACAGCATTTCTGAGACTATGGCAGATATTATGAACCTACTTGTCACCGAAGCAGATTGAGTACGTTGGGTTTGACCTCAGCTAAAAGAATGCGTCTGTACCCATTCATAATACTTTTAGAAATGCTACTGGAAAGATTCTTGCTATGCGTATAACCACTATGGCAACAGACAAGTGAACTAAGAAAATGTGTGGTTCCTGGGAGGACTCAAAGTCCCATTTACACTCATCCTGGACCAGAGGTTTTTTTTTTTTTTTTTATATTCAGGCAGCTGCCTGTGAGAAAGTTACTTTCTCTCCTGTAGCTCTAATAGACTACATTTAATTTGGGGGGGGGGGGCACTACCTCAGCCTTGCTGCTGAGGCAGACAGCCTACTCAAATTACTCTGCACATCATCATCATAATCAGGCACTATGGAACACAGTTTTGACTATGTGAAGATTTAGCATCTCAAGAGAAAAGGCTGGTTTGCAAGCTGCCAAATACTGATTCGAGGTGGCTGTCAATGTGAATGCATCCAGGGCAGTAGCAAATTCAGTGTCTACCAGAAGATTTGCATGGCTTTGAACGGCTTAGAACAGGTTTGTCACAGGGCATGCAGAATAAGGCAGCAGACTGTCCCTTTCAAGGTACCTTCATATTTGGTGATAAGACACCGGTACAGATGAAAAAAGCTGATAACACATTAAAAAAAAAAAAAACAAACAAACACGACCACCAAACTTACAGGCCTTACAAAAGGGAACACAGGAATAGGCCAGGATGGCAGACCATATGTGTACCACAATTATGATGCTCAAATGGGCACATGGATAGGGAGAGGGAGAAAAAGAAACTAGACAGAAGTCTGTATTAGCTCCTCCAGACCAGACAAAGTCAAATCTCTTGACAAATCTGTCCATGTCACCATGGAACAACTGCCAGTAGGAAGGTGCCCCTCATCTTCAAGAGTGGGAAAGGACTACCACAGACAATGGGTTTTGGAGGTAGTAAGAGAGGGCTTAACCCTTTAACTTAGGACACAAGATAAAAAAAAAAAGATGATATGCTCATCTAGTCTCCCACTACAGTGGCTTTAGCCTTCCTACATTCCATAGCCATATATTCATCTAGTTTCATTTTAGTGTTCACACTGAATGTGTGTTCCTTTAGTGGGAAAAGGATCAGTGGTTTGAATCCAGGCAGCCTCATAGTATGCTTTGTTCTGGGCATGGATAAGGGACAATCAGTGGAATTACTCTACTTCGACTTCAGCAAGGCATTCGACTGTGCCACACAGAAGTCCGCTGAACATGTTTGAAGATCTGGGTGCAGCGAAGGATCTAGTTAGATGGGTAGGAAGCTGGCTGGTGGGGGAAGGGAACACAGCAAAGAGTGGTAGTAAATGGGCCAATTTGGGGGAGAGAGAAAGGTCATGAGTGGGGTAACAGGGTTCAGTAGCGAGGCCAGTCCTTTTTAATAGGTTTATCAGTGACATAGGAAAAAAATACAGGGCGAGATGCATCTCTTTGCAGATGACACTAAGCTTTGTGGCAGGGTATGTACATCAGTGCCATGGGAGAAGGAATACAGGGCAAGATTCCTCTTTGCAGATGATACTAAGCTCTGAGCAGGGTAGACAGCGAGGAAAGGGTTAGGGAGTTGCAGAGGGACCTGCAAAGGTTAGAGAGGTGGTCTCTGGCAGTTGAAATCTAACACTAAGAAGTGCAAAGTTATGCACAGGGAACAAGAACTCCAGGATGGAACAGTGAATGGGAGGGGTTAAGCTCAACACCACCTCTATGGAAAGGGATCTGGGAGTCATCATAAGTTGACTCCCTAAAATCTAGCCAATGTAACAAGGCCTAGAGCAAGGCAACTAACATTTTGGGGTGTATGGGGAGGGGGTTCGACAGCAGGAGGGAAGAGGTGACACTACCTCTACAGATTACTGGTGAGGCCACATCTGGAATACTGTGCTCAGTTCTGGAGTCTCCACCTAAGAAAAGAAAGACAGACACGAGTTGCTGCACCATAAGTTAACCAAATTGATTCAGGGCTAGCAAGGCAGATTCTACAAGGATCGGCTTAAGTCTCTGAGCAGTTACTTGAGAGAGACCAGAAGCGGGAGAGAGAGAGGCAATATGCCAGAGACCTTCAAATTCCTACAAGGAATGATTGTAAGGAACCATGCAAAAGGAATGGCCAGTCAAGAACACGGGGGCACGAGTGGAAGCTGGCGGTGGTACTAGAGAAAGAGAGAGAGAGAGAGAGGTGAGTGAGTGTGTAGTAGGGCCCAAAAAGGCCAAGTTAGTTATGACCAAAACAAAAAAAAAAAACCTTAGGTCTACACACATGCACGATACTTAGCATTTCAGGGCTTCTGTTTTCTTGCAGGGTTTCTTTTGCTCATAACCAAGCCAGTTTGGGACCAAATCTTCAGGGTGCCCAAAGTTGCCATCTTAACTCCCAGCCACGCGAGCTGCACCTTGTAAATCTGACACAAAGTGTTATTTTGAGGGGCCAATGTCCAATATTTTTTTATTTTTTTGAGGGATCAACCTCTAAAAATACATTTCGTTTCACATTTATAAGGTGCAATTTATGTGGTTGGGAGGTGGGATGGCATTTTGAACACCCTGAAAATTTTGGCTCAAAATGGCTAAAGTCAGGCACATAAGAAAAAGGACACATGCATGATTAGCACATCTCCCGAATTAGATTTTTTCCACTTTTGTTTATTTTTTTACTTAAGCAGATGGCAACTGGCTGAGGGTGGACTGTACAAGTTCTCCAACGCTGGATCATACTTAAAAAGATGGGTAGTAGAGGGGTTGGAGTGGAGGGGGAGTGGCATGCAGTGCTCCAGATAATGTTGGCAGGTAATAGTAATTTACCCACCAGTTTTGAAATATGGCGAGTAAAATAAAATTTGTATGTGTAGAAGACCGTTTGATATCTGAAGAACAGCCCTTTCTGAATCAGCAATGTTGTTATAAAGCACTATTCCATGGGGTGTGAAGAATTTCCAAGTGTTTGGATGCATCAGTACTAAAAAAAAAAAAAAAAAAAAAAAGTTATGAAGAGTATCTCTTAAAACACGGGGAGTAAAACAGGCCATTGCTCACCATATCTGGATCACTGGTAGCATGGGTGGGAAGGTATTTGTTAAAGAATGATTGCCTGACACCAGGATTGGGCACCCGGTATCAACAAACCAAAACAAGGTTGGAGGAGATGCTTTGGGCCACTTGTGGTCTGCCTCACAGCACGTCGCTCTGCACTGTTACACCCACTGTTGAGACAGACATAAGCTAAAATGTATAATTTCTTAGATATCTTTTCCAAACAGTAAGGAAACTGTAAAAACAAAAAACAATGTTAAAGCATCTATTAGAGTAACTTTCAACATCAAAAGTCAGGAAAAAAATTAAAGTTCAAAGTCTCTGGAGCCTTGGCAAATCTGAGGTATGGTGTTTCACAAGGTTTGAAAATTTATGCAACGCAAGGTAGACATTACTCTAATACTGGCACTGTATTCTCCCACAAAGTAAATAACTCAGCAGTGTTTGTACAGTGCTGATATTATGGTACTACTAATCCTGTGTTGCACGACTGTTCAGTCCTCAAAACATACCACTGACTTGCCAAGGTTCCAGAAACTCTGAACATTTTTTTTCTTTTCCTGACTTTTGACGCTGTAACCCTAATAGACGCATTCACCCCTCTACTCTGAGATGGCAACTGGCACTGCCTGCCTCTCACCTCCTTAGCAGTCCGCCAAGTAGATATAGCACTAAACCACTTATTAATGGTTTAGCACTTCATTATGTGAGTACCATTACTCATTAGACTGTGAAAGCCAAGGAGGCGATAGCAGGACCATGCCGGTCAAGTCTTGGGGTGGAGCATATCTCTGCACCAGGGAACAGTTCCTTGTATCCTCAGGAGGGGTTTTGCAGCACTAGGGAAGGGTTTGTAGTACCACAGGTAGGTAGGTACTTTCCTGCCTCAGAAAGAAGCACACTGCTTAAGGCTAACCATTGGTAATGATGTGCAGTAAGATTTTTGGGAATGGTGTATGGGAAGCTAATGGACACACACGACACCAGCAGTCGGTCACTATCTGGCAGCTGCTGTTGCGCATCAAAAGGGAGCCACCAGGAACCAGTGTTACTACAACAGCAAAGAAGCTGGCGATCAGCTATAAAAATGAGAACCTGTCCATGAGGAAAAGCTGAAGTACATTTATGTATCCCACTATAAAACCTGACAGTCTGGAATGGGCCATCAGGTTTCCACTGAGCTGCCTGGTCAGAAAAGTAGAAACAGTAGTTCAGTTCATTAAAATGACTGCCCTTGAACTGAACTACTGAATTTGATTCACATCTTGAATTAAACATATTTATCATATATTAAAAAATGGGAATGATTTCAACAATTTCACCGATTTAATTTTTTCCTGTTCCGATTTTAACAGTGGCCGTAGACACAGGAGCTGCTCCCTGCCCTCTCAAGGGCAGAAAACAGGTACGCCTGCTCAACTGATAGAGTGCCCCCCCTCCAGCTGTAAATTTTACATCTGCCACCATTTCTCGGATCTTTGTGTGAGCCTGAGCATTGACTCCATCCTTGAACCTTGTGAGGTCACCTGCAATCCCCAACTTAGCAACTCAATATTTAAGAATTAGTTTTTATTCACCCTCCTTAAGCAGCTTTCTAAAAAAAAAAAAAAAAAAAAAAAAAAAAAAAAAAAATCAAGCTAGCTGTGCACTGAGGGACCCTTGTGCCACAGCCTGCTCTCTCGATTTTTCACCCACCCTACCCTGCCTGTTCTCTGACAGTTTATTATATAGTCTCTGTCCAGGAACTCCTCCCATAGGAATCCCACAGTCAGCTGGTTTTCTAGCCCCTGAAACCACACCCTCCCTTCTTAAGGAGATCAAACCTAAAAATCGCTATTTCTCCTCTCTTTTCCTCTCCAAACCCAGCCCTATTCAGCCCCTGCATAACCTCAGACATCTCCTCCACAAGGCTCCAAGACACCCTCTCCCTGGTGTACTCGAACCTGGGACCTCATGCACCAAAGTCAGTAACACTATCACTACTCTACAGTGGCAGTCACCCTCACTGAAGTTCAGCTATCACTCATATTTCACTATAAGCACAGAACTATGGGCACTCGCACTCCCTTGTTAGTCTTCTCACCCTTACCCTCCTGGTTCAAACCTCCCCCTGACCTGAGCTCCCACCCACTACATCAGGCACCTCACCCCCAGGTTACCCCAGTATGACCCAGCCCCCCCCCACCTTGAATGCACCCCTAACTCCCCAGCACTCACCCCCTGCCTATAGCCCCACTCCCTGTTCCCTCCCGCCCACCCTGGACCCACTCTGTTCCCTGCCACACCCACTCTTCATGCTCTACCTATCCCCTGCACCCTTATTACCAGGGTGCCGAACCATGGGTCCCTGTTGCCACTGTCCCCTAATCAGAATAATCACATTGCTACTCTTACTGTCTGGGAACGTACACCCCAATCCTGGACCTTTATCTGCCAGCCTGCCCAAACCCTGTACCACTACCGGGCTCCGCCTTGCATCCCTTAACATACATAGCCTCCTAAAGAAAACTGCTGCTCTCCAGTGCTGGGTCACCCAGCATCAACCTGATATTCTTGCTCTGGTAGAAACTTGGCTCTCCAGGTCCATCCCTGACTCTGCTATCTCCCTCCCTGGAAACACCTTATTCAGGGAAGACCGCGTAGGCAAATGCAGTGGTGGGTGCGCTATATTCAAGCGGGACACCCTAATAGGTCATGCACTCCCTGCTCCCAAAACTTGACTGTGGTGCCCAAGCCCTCATGCTAAAAGTTATCCCTGACCCCGCCAGAGGCCCTCTTTTTCTCACCGTCTCCTACATACCCCCAAGAAACCAGAACTCAGCAGTCCAGTCCCTCAGACTACCTCACATCTCTCCCACACAAAGTCGAGCAAGTCATCCTTGGTGATATTAATGTTAACTGGTTTGCTTCCGCCACCTCCCAAACCAGGGACTCCTTGGCTGCTCTGGATATGTTCCAACTAGTCTCACAGCCCACCAGGTTCAACAGATCCAGTGGAAGCAACACCCTCCTAGACGTTATCTTATCAAACCGTCCCTTTAAAATCCGTGTCATCACTGTCCTCCCCGACTCACTTAGTGATCACTCCCCAGTCATCTGTACCTGGTCATCCTTCTCTCCAAAACCAGTGTCCCAGGCTACACTGCGCTGACAGCTATGCCATGATGGCCTAAAAAAGTTGAAACGGCACCTAGCCCACCCTATCCGACGCGCCCCAGATATTGACTCAATTCTTGACTTCTTCACAAGTGCTTTCTGCTAGGCCTGTGCGCCCAAACCAGGATCCATACAAAGAAACGCAACACCCCTTGGAGCATCCCTTCCCTCATCCAGAAACTTAAGAATAGGGATAATCTCTGGCAAATCGCTGTAGATTCAGACAATCCATCTGATAGACAAGCTTACAAACGGTGAGCGCAATAAGTGCACCTGAGCCATCAGATGGGCCAAGGTGGAGCACTACCAGGCCACCCCCACCTGGGGCTCAGCCCGGACCTTCTGGGATAGCATGAAAGAACTAAATGGGAAGACTCGCTCCCCTCCACCATCTCAGCTCACCATCGATGGCGCTACCTCCTCTGATCCACAACCTATAGCTGACTGCCTCAACACCACTTTCTCTGATCTAAGCTGTCCTTCCTAGCAGCTTTTTTGATCCAATCCCCTCCTCACTCCCCCCCTGCCCTGCATCGCCCTCCTTTCTACCTGCGCACCCTATCCCCCCACAAAGCCAGGCCGCACCTGCTAAAAGTCCTTGGTAGTAATAATCAAGCAGCGACCCCCTCGACTCCAGGATCCTCCACGTTGTCTTAGCCCCCTGACGAACCTACTCAACCGGTCCCTATGCATTGGACAGTTCCCCAGTGCGTGGAAAACTGCGGAAATCACTCCAGTACACAAGAGCAATGATCGATCCTCCCCCAGCAACTATCGGCCAATCTCCATCCTCCCCCTACTCTCCAAAGCCCTCGAAAAAGTGGCATCTATCCAACTATCTGAGTACTTGGCTAGGTATGACATTATGTGCCCGGAATAGCACGGCTTCCGCCCAGGACACAGTACAACCACTGCTCTCCTAGAGTTCACCCAATACCTGCACTCTGCTCTTGACTCCGGCAACCTGGCCGGTGCAGTGTTCACTGACCTCGCCAAGGCCTGTGGCACTGTCCGTCACCCCCTCCTACTAGACTCTCTCCACCAACTCTGTTTCTCTACTGGTCCACTTGCCTGGTTTTCCAGCTACACCTCTGCTAGATCCCAGCATGTAAAAATCAGCGGCTCCCTCTCCAACATTCGACCCGTTAGCTCCGGGGTTCCACAGGGCTCAATCCTGGGTCCCATGCTCTTCAGTCTCTACCGCAACACTCTCCCCAGCTCCTGCAATAGCAAGATGCTCCACTATGCAGATGATGCAGTTCTCTTTGCCTCACACCCAGATCCCTCCACTCATCCCTTCAACTCGCCTACAACCAAACAGAAAGGTGGTTTCTTGACCACAGACTAGTCATAAACCTTAAGAAAACCAAATCAATGCTCTTCTCCCACCCCCAAAATAAGGCTAGAAGTGCCCTCCCGATTACCCCCAACTCTCAGCTCCCATTAGAGCAAGTGCCCACATACAAATACCTAGGCATCACTTTCGATACTGCCCTCACCTTCCACACCCACATCAACGCTCTTTCCTCCGCCATAAACTCTCGGATTGGCCTACTTTACCACCATAGGGATTGCCTGCCCCCTCGCTGCCCTCCAGCTGGCCATCACCTCCTCCGTCCTGTCCCTAGTAGACTACGGCTTGCCCATCTATGCTGTAGCTGATAACACCGCCCTCTCTAAAATCCAGCTCTCCATCAATAAGGCCTGTAGACTCCTGACCGGAGCCTCCAGCCACACCCACACCTGCCTGCTCTATTCCTCTGCCAACCTGCTCAACTTCAAGGAATGTCTGCAGTATCAGACTTGCCTTCTTGCTAAGAAATCCCTGCTCGGACTCTCCCCCCTCAGGAGTCTCTGCCTCCCTACCACGGTCATCCTCATCCGTTTCCACCCGCAGCTCTGTTAAAGCCACCTTCAAAGTGCCCAGAATCAAGACCTCCCTCGCCCAGAGGTCCTTTTATCGAGCCCCCGCCTGGTTCAACTCCCTCCCTACCTGCATCACCAACACTGCCAAACTTGGTCCCTTCAAAACCACTCTCCGGAACCGTCTCTTTAATGTCCACTGCTGTAGGTGCAACTAACCCTGCCCTCCCTAATCCTACTGCAGGGCCTTTCCCTGCCTAGCCCCCCTAATCTTGACAAGATCCCCATGACTGCCAATCCATCTTTCCCCCTACCCCTTTTTACCTACCCACTTAGGTTTATACAAGGATGTATTCCACTGCAACGCCAGAGAAATTGTACATCTTTAATTGTAAATCTGAATTTTATATCAATGTGTAACTAAGTGTATTGTGTTCAATGTCTGCACCAGTAATGTTATCCAATGTTGTATCTGCACAGTGTTCTATTGTCTTGCCCTCCCTGCGACAAGGTGCCTTTGTAAATGAGTCCCTGACTCAAAGGTTGTAAATCAGACTTGTTCAAATAAATAAATAAATAAATAAAAACAAAACAAACAAACAAAAAAAAAAAAAAACACCACACATACACACACAAGTACAAGCAATATTACGGGAACTCTAAAATGTGGTGTACCAGCATACTTTAAGAATAATAATGCCAGCCAGGTTGGGAAAACACCGAAACAGCTCAAAAACCTATTAGCAGTTGGGAAACTTCTCTAAATCCCTTCTCTCCAAAGCCACTCTTATTTTTAGTTTTACTACCAAAGGTGCCAAGACTTGCAGATGTTCTGTCCATTTGGTGTATAGTGGCATGATCATGAAAAGCAGAAACTAGAACAGATTATAAAGACTTGTAGCAAGGGAAGACACAAAACAGTTCTACTAACCAAACAAAATCTTTGCGTATCCTTTGCAAGCTCCGAATCATCTTTTTCACTGTTCGAGACATCCTATAGGGCATCTGTAAAACAGAAAATAAACCTCTAAAGAACTACTCCAAAAGCAGAGGTCAGCAGTAATGCAATTTTTTTAGTGTGTGCTTCATTTAGGTTTATAGATAAGTATTTGTACTTATCTGACAGTAAGTAACTTGGAAGGGTTTAATGCCATCTTCATCCACCTGTAATAAAAACAAAGAAACTGTTAAGAGGGCATACTGACAAGGAGGACAACAAAAGCCTAAAGAAAACAGCATATCAACCTGCTCTCTTTGGACTATTTACGGATGATGCATGCGCCAGAGTCCAGCCGGTCTACGTTTAGGACACACCATCTCGGTAACAGTACTTGGTGATAAATCCAAAGAAAATTGACTGGAGCTCAAAAGGGTATTAAATTTGTTAGTAAAAGATGCTGCTTGCAGAAATGGGATCCGACCAGTTTTGCCTCCTCACTGGTTGGGACCAAGTCACTTGATAGGTTTGCATTAATTGGATTTGCAACCTGCCATGATCTAAAAGTTAATATGCCACTAATACAACCCAGCCAGATCAAAAAGACATCATGCAATTCAAACTAGAACAAAAATATCCATATCTTCCCAGTACAGACAACATTGCTCAACAATCATAAATGGGGAACCGAAACCTCAAGATATACTGCTTAAACACCACAATATCTAAGGAAACATGGCATCTGTCCAGCAAAACAGAAAAAGTGAAATACTTCCCACAGAAACATTACTACTTACTTACTTAACTAAAGGAGAAGAGTTCAGAGCGCAGCACCTCTGCAGTATTTTCACACTAATCAAGAAGCACAGATTTCCAAAGGAGCGTCACAGATCATGCAAGGTCAAGTGCAACCAAATGCAACTAGCTCTGAGCTACAAGCACAACCTAACCTGACTGCACAGATCACATTTGATGAAGTGCAATCAACAGAATTCAATATATAGAGAGAGGCTAGAGTGCGGACCCCAATAGCTCAGTTGAAGCCGTGCATCCGCCATATTAGGGGAGGATGGAGGTGCCGGCAGATAGCAGGAACCTTTGACACTTGGATAGCGGCACCAGCACACTATTCTGATAGTCTGCTCATCTAGTTGGGTAAGAAGCACCACTGACAGCAGGGAAATGATGAAGCAGACACACTGCTGTGACAAAAACAAGGTATGCTCATTTGTCCTTGTATATGCAGTGTGTTACTTGACTGCTGTCAGAAGAGTGTGCTGGTGCCGCTATGCAAGTGTCAAGAAAGGTTCCTGCTATCCCCCGGCACCTCAGTCCTCCCCTAATATGGCAGACGCGTGGCTTCAACTGATCCACTGGAGTCCGCAAGTTTATTTATATTGAACTCTATGGTGCAATCAAACACAACTAGCAAAGAACTCTAAGCACAACCTAACCCAGTTATACATCATATTTCAATCAGTACATGTTTATTCATTTAGCGATAAGAAGAAGATCCACTCAGCTAGAGAGATATACAGATATCTTTAAAGAGGGCCTACCAAAGGGAACCACCAAAAGTCTACATCAGATACACACAGACATCGATGGCAGAGAAAGGTCCATCAAGTCTGACCACGCTACCTAACATTTCTACCGTGACCTAGTAGCAATCTTCCCTTTTCCTACTGCCCTCCCTTTTTCTAACTAAACAAACCTGCCTGCCCATCCCTGCTTGAGGCTGCCGACTGATCTGGCCCGTACCTATTCCACTTATCCAACACTCTTTCTGTGAAGAAGTGCTTCTGGGTGTTCTTTTTTGACCTACCCCCCCCTTCCCCGGCAGCTTTAGTGAATTCTTTCATCCCTGTATTTGAACTCAAAATAAATAGTTCCTTGGTGTCTGTTTATTCCATGTACAGTGCCTTCAGAAAGTAGTCACCCCTTGGATTTTGTGATGTTGCAAACTCAAATTAAAATACATTTATATGGGATTTTTTTTGTCACGTATCTACACAAATTACTCTATAATGTCAAAGTGAAATGAAACTTCTGGAAGTTTTTGTACATGTAATTTAAAATAAAAATCTGAAATGTCTTGAGTTGATAAGTATTCACCCCCTTTGCTATGACACTCCAAAGTGAGCTCAGGTGCATCCAATTTCCTTGTGAGATCACTAAAACTTGAATGGAGTCCATCTGTGGTCAGTTCAAATGGTTGACATGATTTCAGGGGAAATACACCTGTCTATATAAGGTCCCACTGTTGACAGTGCATGTCAGAGCAGAAACTCTACCATGAAGACCAAGGAGCTGTCCGTAGAACTCTGTGATAGAATTGTGAGGAGGTACAGATCTGGGGAGGGGTATAAAAACATTTCTAGGGTGTTGAAAGTTCCCAGGAGCACAGTCAAGTCCATCATTAGGAAATAGAAAGATTACGGAACCACCCAGACTCTTCCTAGAGCAGGCTGTCCTCCCAAACTGAGCAACCGGGCAAGAAGAACCTTGGTCAGGGAAGTGACCAAGTACCCAATGACCACCCTGACAGAACTACAGAGTTCCATGGCTGAGATGGGAGAACCTGTCCAGAGTACAACAATCTCTGCAGCACTTCAGAGATGTAGCCTCTATGGGAGAGTGGCTAGACGGAAGCCACTCCTGAGAAAAGGCCACACAATAGCACGCCTGGAGTTTGCAAGAAGGCACGTGGCAGACTCTGAGACCAAGTGGCAAAAGGTTCTCTGGTCTGATGAAACAAAAATTGAACTCTTTGGCCTGAATGCAAATCGCTATGCCTGGCGCAAACCGAACAAAGCTCATCACCCATGTAACACCATCCCTACCATGAAGCATGGTGGTGGCAGCATCATGTTATGGAGATGCTGTTCAGCGGCAGGGACTGGGGCACTTGTCAGGATATAGGGAACAATGAATGGAGCCAAATACAGGCACATCCTTGAGGAAAACCTGCATCAGTCTGCAACAGACCTTGGACTGGCAGCGAAGATTTACGCTCCAACAGGACAACGACTCCAAGCATACAGCCAAAGCAACACTGGAGTGGCTTCGAACAAGAAGGTGAATGTCCTTGAGTGGCCCAGCCAAAGCCCAGACTTGAATCCCATTGAGAATCTGTGGAAAGACTTAAAGATTGCAGTTCACCAACGCCCCCCATCCAACTTGATAGAGCTTGAGCAAATCTGCAAGGAAGAATGTAAAATCCCCAAATCCAGATGTGCAAAGTTGATACAGACATACCCAAGAAGACTCAAAGCTGTAATTGCTGCAAAAGGCGCCTACAAAGTATTGACTCGGTGTGAATACTTAAGTAAACAAGATATTTCAGTTTTTAATTTTTGTTACACAATAGAAATATTTTGCCCTTTAAATTGTTGAGTATGTTGTGTGTGAATCAAGGGGAAAACATCATTTCAATGCATTAAAAATTTGGTAGTAACACAACAAAATGTGACAAAATCCAAGGGGTGAATACTTTCTGAAGGTACTGTAGGTATCATGTCTCAATCATATCACATACTCTATAAAAAAAAAAAAATATATATATATACACATACACACACACACACATATACATACACACATACTATTATATATATATATATGCACACACACACACAATATATATATATATATATATATATATATATATATATATATATATACACACATATATACATATATATATATATATATATACACATACACACACACACACACACACACCAAAAAGCATCAGTATTCCAGTTGCTACAGATCAGATGAAAAGGACATTGTTAAACTGAAACATTTATGGGGATAAAAACAAGCAATTAATTAGAATATATAATGGAAGAGTCATGAGAAAGACAGTAATCCCATACATCCCTAACACACTGGCTGCAATAAAAAGAAGCAAAACACAGACTTTTTGGAATAAACAGTGCAACAGCATACCTGTACCTGGGGCATACCCCCTTACTATTCAGGGCCTGCATTAGTACCAGTAGAGTGGGGGCCACTTTGACCATTTGCTTCAAATGTTATGGGTCAGCAATGTACTGGTGTATCCGTTTTGTATTACCAAACACTTTTCTTGCTAAGGATACAGGAGCATAACAGGCAACGTATGGGGTAGTGCTGAAGCCCCTGCTTTTATTTTTTTGCTTCCAAATCCTCAAAAATGTTTGGAGAATTCAGTAGATGAGAAGAGCAAGTGACATGTTCTGGACAGGCAACTCATACCATACCAAGGAGTTGCCTGTCTGAGAAGCTAATTTAACTATTAGCTGAATATTTTTTTAGTGCAGGATTAAAAGAAAGTTTAACTTATAATGTTCAGCTCCTACATTCCGCGAACAAGTAGAGTGACCGAACAGCACTGTAGCTCCACCCATAAAAATATGCTTTTTGATGACATGAGGTAGGAACGGGGTTGCCGGTGCTCGCTCATCTCTCGACAGGATCGAGGCAGGTAGAGGGTTTTGTCTAAAGGTACATACAGCATCTTTGCTTGCAGTCACACATGTATGGGGCTGCAATATATATTCTATATTGTACTAGCCCCATACATGTAAAACTGCCAGCAAAGATACTACATGTACCATTAGACAGCCCCCGTCCCCGACTGTACTGGTATGTATATAGAGCGCCTGCAACCCCATCGCCTACTTCATGTCATCAAAAGGACTTTAGGGACAGGAACGCAGCCCTCTTCAGCCACTCGGCTCGTACAGCAGAAGTTCGGAGCTGGGCACTATTATGTAAAACTTTATTTTAATCCTGCACTAAAGCCAATAGCTGAATTTGCTCCTCGGGGCTGGAAACTTCTTGGTATGAGTTACCTGCCTGAGATGACAGTGTGTCAGCTGCTCTTTTAACGCAAGCCCTACTACTGGAGATGGTGCTTGCTGCCTATTTCCGACTCCGAATTGCTCTTTTGTCGAGCAGTGCCTGTATCTCTGCTCATAGAAGCGCTGCTTGGGAGAGGGAGCAGTGGGAAGGGACGGGTGGGCTGTCCGGTGGAATCTGTGTGAATTCCAGAGAGAACCCCTTTTTTTCACTCAGCACACTAAAGGGAAAAAATTTATGAGGAAAACTTTACCCAGATAAGCACTAGGAGGCTGTCAACAAGGAAAGTTGGGAGACACCTCAGAGGCAATATTGCCCAGTCCAGCAGTCAAAAAATTCTGAAGCAGTCAACAGCTCTCACTCAATTCACGCCCCCCCCCCCCGCCTGTCTTGATTGGCTTGGCCCTATGCTCATTAAATCTCTCTCAAAAGGCACACCTCCGGGGCAACTGCACCTAGCCAGCTAAGTGCAAAAAAGTTACTGATGCTAAAGGACTCCTGGGGTAAGAAATAAGATGTATGATCTTCAGTCCCCTTATCAGAAGAGTCAGGTCTGTGAGGATTTGGGGAGATATCCAGTTCAATGGGCTCCCACAGTCACCTTCTTCATTGTCATCATCTTCATAAAATTCCTCTGCACAAACCTCCACTGCGGGTTCCCCTGAACTGGGAACCAAAGCAGAGCCTGTAGTAGCCAAACGCGGTCGTTTTTCAACAGAGACCAGATTGGTCTGCAAGGACTGAATCAGGGCTTGCGTTAACGCACTACTGACGTCCCCCTCAAGCAAAAATCCCAATTTTGATGCATTACTTTGAAAGCACTGCATCTGCTTTGATGCAGCCCTTCTCTGCTTAACTGGTGCTGCTGTTACTTTAAATGCACTGCTTCTCCCTGGGACAGTGAGAAGGGTGGTGATGACTGGTCCTGTATTTTTTTGTCTTTACATATTGGAGGCGAACTGCGATTAGTGATGTGACTAAGGGGGCGGGGGACCCAGCTGAGTAGGCATTGCCAAGTTATCAGCGTGGGCAGCGATTTGACAGTAAATCTGGTGGGAGGATTATGTGGGCCGGCAGACTTCTTCAGTTTGCATACCTGATCTGCAGCAGCTGAATTGGCAGTGGCAAAGACAAGCAACTTATGGAGTGGTAGTCCCTGTCTGTTTGGGTCTGGAAGAGCCAGCGAATCTGGAGAACTGAGCATGGAAGAGCCAGGAGAGATGGGCGTGACAGAGGCAGCAGCAGAAGACTGTGTCTGGCTTGACAGTTCCACCTACAAGGTAATGATGACAGGTGGAGCAAAGGAACATGTGTTCCTCCTTCCTTCTTTGTGTGGGTCCTCCGAGTGTGTCCGGAATCCAGAATAGTGCCACACTGGAGACTGGGTGATGTTCATTCAGGCCGACATCAATTCAGAGGGAGAGAGACTGTAAAGTTACTGTTATTGGGGGGGTAAAGCCAAGTATTTTCTTGTCAATCTAGTCAGTGCCTTTGATTAGTACTGCCCTCCACTGCTGCAGTGGAGTGAAGTTCGACTTGGAGACTGGCTTCCTGTATTTTCTATGGGCTGGCTGAGGAATGAAAAAAGTTACCGGCTGCTAGATGAATGCCTGTGGCTGCCCCATCATAATTAGGGAAAGTGGGGGTATTTTCTCAGTTTTCCCTGGCACCTGAAAGCAGCGTCTTATTTGGTGACTTCTGATCCACAGACTACCTTGCACTGAATCCGATTCAGTCTGTGGAGCAGTCCGGTGGCCCAGGCAAACAGAGATTGCACCTCCGCTTTTGCTATTGATGTGGCAGCTGCAGGCATTTCTAACAGCTGGTAACTGCTTGTATGTATCTGCCGGTAATTTTTTTTTTTTTTTTTTATTCCTCAACAGCCTGACACACAATTAAAAAAAAGGCAGGGAAGGTTTCACTTTTACATGTCATGCAGAAGACAGTACTACTGTGCTGATGAGGCATGACAGTAACTTGTATATACTATACCTTCAGGCAAGGGGAAGGGGAACATTTTTAACCAGGAGAGGCACACTAAGCCGAAGCTTGATTCTAGGTGCGACCTGGGAGCACAAGGAAGTTAAATGACTTGCTCAGGGTCACACAGTATGTAAGTGGGGGCTGTGGGATTCAAACCCAGGTCTCCAGGTTTACAGTTCAGAGCCTTAAACCACTGTGCCATACTGCCTCCTAGCTGACATATTATCATTAAAAAAGCCATTTTTTGTTTTTTTCATGAACATATAAATTTGGTGCAGTGACCCCCAACTTTTGGCTTCTGACCCCCTACTTTGGGAGAAGGGGGTCAAACTGACCCCCTGATTTCTGACCCTAGCACAAGGCCTGCTGAATTATGTGAATCGCATTCGCCATCTCCTCAGTGGTTGGAACCGATGCCTTCGGGTGTTTTTCTTTCTTTTGCCTGAATGCGCTATATACACACACACACACTTTATATATATATACATACATACATACATACACACACACATATACAGATTTATACACATATTATATATATATATATATATATATATATATATATACACACACACACACACACATACATACATAACTATATATCTATATATTTATATCTATATATATATATATATATCTATCTATATCTAAACATACGTACATATCTATATATGTATTTATTTATATCTATCTATATACACACACACACACACACACACCTCTCAGAGTAGTTTATCCATCTTATAAAATGTCAAAATTGTTTGGGGGGGGTAAAAGTGCAGGTGTGCGGTCGCGCTCTGATATACGCACGGTCATGTGATGCTGGTCAGCTAATGATATTGCTGGAATTTCCCTACCCATTTTATAAATATATATTCATTCCAGTCCAGTCCTTTTTAACGTCTTCATCAGTGACATTGCAGAGGAACTGGAAGGAAAAGTATGCCTTTTTGCAGATGACACAAAGATCTGCAACAGGGTTGATACACAAAGAGGCGTGGAAAGGATGAAAAAAGACTTGGCAAGGTTGGAGGAAAGGTCAGAAGTATGGCAGCTAGGATTCAGTGCAAAGAAGTGCAAAATAATGCACCTGGGAAACAAGAACCCAGGGAAGAATACACAATGGTGGGGAGGTAGTAACAATAAAAAAAGGAAAGGGACCTGGGGTAATCATATCACATGACCTAAGGTTAGCAAGCAATGTGAGAAGGCAGTAGGGAGGGCTGGGGTATACTGGGATGTATAAGGAGAGGCATCAGCAGCAGAAAACAGGAAGTTGTTATCCCTCTGTACAGACAGTTGGTGAGACCCTATCTGGAGTACTGTGTCCAGTTCTGGAGACCCCATCTCCGCAAGGACACAGACAGGATAGAGGTAGTCCAGAGGAGGGCAACTAAATGGTGCAGGGTCTGCAAGAGAAGCCGATGAGGAGAGACTAAAGGAGCTAATATGTATACCCTTGAGGAAAGAAAGGAGATGGGGACATGATAGAAACTTTAAGTACCCTCAGTGGAATCAACAAAGTCCAAGAGGGTAGCATCTTTCAGAAAAGACGGCAAGAACAAGGGGACACAATTTAAAGATAGGAGGGTGGTTCAGGGCAATGTGAGGAAGTATTATTTCACAGAGAGGGTAGTGGATGCATGGAACAGCCTTCCTGAGGAGGTTATGAGGTCTAAAACTGTGGGAGAATTCAAGAATGCATGGGACAGACATAAGGCAATTCTTGTGGGGGGTAGGAAGAAATAGGCTGTTGGTTAACTAGGATCTGCGGCCTATCCTGTAGGTAGGGAAATGGGCAGACTAGATGGGCCAAGCAGTCCTTATCTGCCGTGAAAGTCTATGTTTAAGAGCCTCTCTCGAAGATCTACTGTTACAGTAAGTTCTTGCGTAACTGTACTTTTCTGCCTAGTGTTCTTTCTTGTTTAAACACATATCGCACATGCCCAATAATACAAAGCATCATTGGAAGCATATGCAAATGCCCATGAATTAATTTGGACTGGCTCTGCTTTAAGCAGAACTGCATGGTGCCAGAATGCCTCACAATATAAATCGGCAAACATGTTTCATCCTCATTTGGACTCATCAGTGTGCCATATCTGTAGCTTAGCCCAGGGAGCGATAGTGAGCCACCCTATAGGGGATCTTATTTGTTGGGTTATGGGCAGCCCAAAAGTAGAGAAGAGAACAACAAAAGAAACCCAGAGCAAATGCACTGGGGCAAGGGTTATCCCAGAGGATATTAGCCATACAGCTGTATGGCAATATCCTCCAGGATAACCCTTTCCCAAGTGCATTTGCTCTGGGGTTCTTTTGTTGTTCTGCTGTTTGTCGTCTGTCAGCTTTTGTTAAAATTCTCTAGAAAGTTTAGTCTCTTAGTTAAAAATCGGTGATTTTATATTTAGGTATGGCTGGCTTGTTACTCTCTATCCTGAAAACTGCTCGTTACTCTGAGAGCTACCGCACACAAGCTTGCTGAGTTGTTAACATTTTTTGGATAGCTTCTGTAGCAGTAGTGGTCTCTCTTACCTGAGAAATGGACAGCTACTTTTGTTTTTTTAACCTGAAAGACTATTTAATTTTTCAATCTTAAGCAATTTAATTTTTATTTAACCAGGAAAATGCTATTGAGAAACTCATTTGCAAGGAGGTCCTGGGTTTTACAGAATGCTCAACGATAAGACAATTACAGGTCGGAGAATCCACAACAAATGGATTACAATACATAGTATTAATAGGACACCTAACAAGGAATTCTGAAACACACAAGGTAGGAACAAGAACATAAGGATGTGACACTACTGTACAAGGAAGTGCATTGGTTGACGTGTGAATTTTGAGGGAGCAAGCACTCTCAGGTAATAGTAGGAAGGAGAGGACTGGAGAGAAGACATGAAGGAAGGAGGAGCATAAGTAAATGGCGTCCGCCTAGCCGACCGGGGTTCCAGGAGGCCGGGTGAAGAAGGCAGAAAGGTAGGGCAAAGCCGCAAACCAATCGGAAAGCGACCGCTGTCTCTGCCTTGCTTCCGATTGGTGCGCCTTTCCCATTGACTTTAGCTGGACTTGTACAACAGTATTCTGGCCGGGATTTCTGCTATTTGTTAAATGTTTTGTAATTCCTCCTAAAAGAGCTGTTTTACCTCTTGTAAAGTTGCCCGATTTAAGGGTTGTATTGTAGTTTCTAGTTAGTGATTACAGCCTTTTTGAAATTCTGTGGGCTAGGCGGCTTGGTGCCTAACCCCCCTTACCCTCCCAGTCTTTGTTGTGTAAATCGTAATTTTAGCACCTTATTGCAGATTACTGCAATAAAAGTACCTTACTCACTGCCTTCTCCTCTGTCCCCCACCTTGTAGCCGGCGCAGCCCTCGGGTTCCAGGGAGCGGAGGGGCTCCGAGCCGCCAGCGGGACGGCGGCGTCCACCTAGCCGACCAGGGTTCCAGGAGGCCGGGTGAAGAAGGCAGAAAGGTACGGGCAAAGCCGCAAAATTTTTGCCCGCCCCCCTCTCGGTTGATTCTTTTTATACACTTTCTCCCGCTATTTCTCTAATCCACGCCCACATCTATTTCCCTTCCTCTCTTAACCCATACCTAACCTCCACAATGCTACTTTGCTTCCTTTTGCTCATGAGCCTCTCTTCTCCCCCAATCCCTTATGATAATTATGATATACCCCCTGTCATGAAGAATAAGTTAGTGAATACGATCAGCCCACCCCTGCCATCCACAATGGACAACCACCTATTCCTTTCGAACCACTTTTACACTGCAACCCCTGGGGTATCCCACATAAAGCCTCTCTAACAATTCCAACACTCCCTAGCACCTTACATGTATCCTGGCTTTATATTAACCCACTATGCCTGTCCATCAGATTATTATGTTATGATAAAATTCACACCTATATAACAGGACCTTCTCCCATCACACAGCGGGCACCCAGGAAGAAGAGGAAACGCCTGACCACTCACTATCCCTGTCCCTTGCGCCTCCTCAAACTAATCTTCTTCCTTCTGATCTGCATTGGTACTATTGAAATAAATCCTGGCCCCATTGAAAGTTTCTTTCCCTGCTGATCTATCCTCCATAAATGGCCTAAGCTTCCTACATTTCAATGCTTGCAGCCTCTAAAAAGTTCTCCTTAATACAGGCTTGGGTGCACATACTCTACCTGACTTCCTGGTCATCTCTGAATCTTGGCTCAGACCTACAACAAAAGACAGTGTTGTAAACCTTCCCAACTATCAGCTCTTCAGAGCAGATCGCCTTCCAGGGGTGGTGGGTGGCCATATACATTAAGGACACCATCTCTGCAACCTGCCTCATCAATACATCCGAACCAAAGGAATTTGAATGTTTGTCAATCAAAATATCCCTTCCTAACTTGTCTTCATTTAAATTGATTGGCTGCTATAGGCCCCCCTCTGCAGGCCTCAAACTACTATCTCACCTAGGGTCAATACTCAATCTAGGCCCTGAAGATACCATCATCCTTGGTGATTTGAATTTAAACTGGCTATCTAATGTATCTGCACCATTGGTAACCTTTTGTGACACCTATGGATTTACACAACTAATTAAAGACGCAACCAGGGTTAACCTAAAAAACTAGCAACAGCTCACTCCTGGATATTATGTTGGTAAACAAGCCTCACTTATATTCACATGCAGGAGTACTACCGAGTGATGTAAGTGATCATTGTCCTATAGCTGGCATAAGATCTACACTCAAACCACTCAATCCTGCAGAATTTGTCCTCAAAATGTCAAAAAAGAAATTCAACATCTCAGGATACCTCCATGACTTGAGTAATACAATATATTGGCAAGATTTCTACCTTACAACCTCAGTTGAAACAGCTCTCCAGACCTTAAAGGACATTATCACTAATGCTCTCAATATTCATGCACCAATCACCAGTATCAGAACTAAAGCAAGATCCTTCCCTTGGTTCACTACTGATCTTAAAGCAGCCTTGTTAACCAGAGACAAACTGTGGAAAAAGGCAAGAAAAACAAAAGGATACCAGAGACTGGCTAAATTTCAGAAAAGCAAGGAATTCATGTACAAAACAAATAAGAACTGCCAAAGCTGCCTACTATAGAGCTGAATTGGATGCCTCCTACAATAACCCAACCAGACTCTGGGGTACTATAAAAGGAATTCTGGGCCAAAACCCTTAACCTCCAAACTGCTACTAAATGATACAGAAATTACGAGCAAACAAGAAATCCTAAATACCTTCAATGACCACTTCACCACAGCTGGCCTAGCATTTGACTCATCACCTGCAAATCTCCTGAGATCTTCCTTGAACCTTCAATCCACTGTGGGACAAAAGGCTACTTCAACTTTTTCCTTCAACCCAATATCCTTGAAAGAAGTAGAAGACCTCCTCTAATTTAGATACTCTAAGAGTGCAGGTACAGACTCCTGGATCCCTACTTCCTTAAAATTGCATCACACGCCTTATCTGCCCCTCACTCATCTCTTCAATCTTTCCTCTAACTACTGGATCCATTCCCTCCACTTGAAAACAGCTCAAGTAGTTCCACTACTTAAATTCAGTGATCCCATGGACCTCAACAATTACAGGCCCATTTCCATCCTATCAGTACTGTCCAAGATGCTCAAAAATTAGTAAACTCAAAATTAAGGGACTATCTGGATAACAATAACCTCCTAAATTCAGCACAATCGGGATTTAGATCAAGGCATAGCACCATTTCTGCCTCAGCCAAAGTAACTAACGATTGGCAGATTGCCTTGATAAGAAGAACAGTACTGTGCTGTGTTCCTGGATTTGAGTAAAGCATTTGACACAGTGGATCATGAATCATTAATCACCTCCCTTAGCTCACTAGGACTGGATTCTCTCACTCAACTGGTTTAAGTGCTACCTATCAGATAGGTCACAACTGGTAAAAATGGAAATTACCTATCCACCTTAAAACCACTCTAAGAAGAGTGTACGCAAGGCTCTATTCTTGGCCCCATCCTCTTTGCCATTTATATTAATAATATCGATGCCAACCTCACTCATCTAACATTCATCTGTTTGCTGATGATACTGTATTATATGTCAGCAATCCCTCATTACCTAAAGCCTGTGAGCTGTTACAATCTGAATTCTCCATCCTGCAACACAATCTACTGGAAAAACTACTTCTAAATGCCAAAAACAAAGCTATGTTCTTTGCCACAAAGAGTTGCTCTGCCACTACCCCATCACCCACCAATTCTACAATTATCCACCTCTACTTGGAGAGAAGCTGAATTTGTTGATAACTTCAAATACCTTGGAGTCTGGATTGATAACAGGCTTGACTATTCTGTCCATATTGAAGAGCTACTAAAAAAACTGAGACAAAGGCTTGGTCTATTTTTTAGAATAAAACTACCTTAACAGAGACTCCAAAAAAAGATTAATCCAGGCATCATTCCTATCTCTCATTGATTATGCTGACTTTCTCTATGGCCATTGTTCACTCCCCCTCTTAAATAAGCTGGACACCCTGTATCATAGATCCATCAGATTTATTACTGACCTTCCCTCCAGCACCCATCATTGCTCTCTTTATATGGCAGTCAACTGGACATCACAACAACACAGAAGAAATAGGAATGCTGCAATCTGGATATTCAAAGCTTTATCAGGCAAACTACCCACCTATATCACAGACTGTTTTACCCGAATTACTTCTAGGCCATACACCTTAAGGATCAGTAAACTCACCATACTAAAGATCCCCAATGCCTGCACCCGGTTTGGGAGGGCCGCTATCAGCCACTCACTAGCAGTTGCATGGAACTCACTCCAAAAATCCATGAAGCTAAATAGCCTCTTACCTTTAACATCCTTCAAAAGATTATTCTCCACCCTATTTCCAGAGCTCTGCAATTGCTTTTATAAGGCCTAATCCCCTACCCACCCCCTTTTCCGTGTTCCATTATGTTAGTTCTACTTCTGTTTTCCAGTCACCTGATATACTCTCATAAAAGCCAATTAGGCCCTATAATTTATATATTATGCCTGCTATACCCATTGTCTCCTTTTTCTTACAGGTTAAATGGTTTTACTGTGCCTTGTATATATGTAAATTGTTGTATATTATCACTTTATGTCATTGTACTACTGTTTATGTCATTCTTGTCTATGTAAAGATACTTGTACTCTTATTTGTATGACCACTCAGGTCCATCTTGTAAATGAGCTACGCTCAATGATGTTCGCCTGACTAAATAAAGATTTTGATTGATTGATTGAAATGGGCTAGGTGATCAGTAGGGAAATGGCAGCTGCACTGAAGCAGGACCCTATGCAGCAACAGCAGCAGATACAGGAGTTCATGTCAGTAATGTACAGAAACAAGTGGAGCATTCTGTTGGTCACCTCAGTTGATGACCAAGAAGTTTATGGTAGGCAACAGTCAGAATAATACAGCAAAGTAAGAAGATTCAGGATTGCCATGCATGGTCTGAGTGCGTGGGAGGGAATTGAACCATTACCCTGAAAGCTTGAGAGTTGTGGAACGGAGACTGCACTGAAACTGGAACACTGAACCAGTCAGGAGCACTGAGACAGAGAGACGCAATTGCTGGTGTGCCGAAAATTCAAAGCTAGTTGTTGGGTGTGTGTTTTTTTTGTGTGTGTGTTTTCTGTTGTGCTGCAAAATGCAGATGAAGTTTTGAGCCATGAGTGACTGACATTCCCGTGTACCAGTCATGGTATGAGTATACTACTGTATAATTCTTGAACAAGTAAGAAACTCAGCAAAACAAATCAGCTGAGGTTGGTAAAACTGCCAGAGGAGAGAGGGACTGTGTAAGTGTTAACAAACCGAGACAGACAGCCAGTCAGTCAGCCAGACGTTACCAACTACAAGGTTTTGAATAAGCTCGGAAAATTGGATTAGCACTTTCTGCTAATAAGTTGTAGAAATGACTAGCACATGCTTCGATTTGATTAGCAAAATTAAAAATGCTTGAATATTGTAACCTAAATAAAAACTTGCATTATAATCAATCCTGTTTTGGCCCACGCCCACCTTCCAGTTCTTTCCCGCCAAAGGCCAAAAGAGGCAAGATAAGAGAGAAGAGGATATCCCCCCAATGGAAATGAAACAAAGAAAGCATAGGGGATGGAGGATGGGAAGGCAATACCTACTACAAGAGCCTCTCTCAAAGATCTACTATTACGGTACGTTCTTACGTAACTGTACCATCTTACTTTGAGAGGGCTCTTGTAGTAGGTATTCACATATAGGACTTAGTCCCAAGCTGTCTGGAACAAGGAAAAACCCTCGGGAGGAGGACCGTCATCCATAATATAGAACCTCATTTTTCATTTCTTCATTTTTATTTTTCATACTTGTAAATCCAAATGAGCAAACTGCCCATTTTCATTGGAGACAAGTTTAAAACTAAAAAACACACAAAATATTTAACAAAAACATAATACAAACAAAAACATTCAATCAATAAAATACAGTACATAAAAATACATGTTTCCAAAGATAGCCACTGTTTTAATCATGTCTTAAAACACTGACAGGAGTTATTATTAACAACTTCTGAAGATTTCATGTGAACCTGAAAAGAACTATTCTGAACAATTTCTAATGGAATTCTATTAGAAAAAAGGAAAACCTAGATGCTCTAAATAATAAGCATCTTTGCCCAAAAGTCGTCTTAAAAAATGGTATTTTAAATTTATAATTGTGCTGGGACCTAGTAAACAATGCATTAACTAATCTAGGAAACATTAAAGAAATAGAATAAGGAAAAAAATTACATCTAACTTTAAATAAAAAAATGCCCATCTTATAAAGTACTCATGGCTGAACGGGTCTCACGAAAGGAGACCTTGTAGGACAGCCAACCCGAAACCTGCTCTATGGCGAGAGGCGATGTCCAAACTGCAGTGTTTCGTGAAGGTATGAACAGAAGTCCAAGTAGCGGCTGCACAGATGTCTTCCACTGACACATTCTTGGAACAAGCGGCAGAGGCAGCTACTCCTCTGGTGGAGTGGCCTCTGACCTGACCCGGGAGAGTCTTGTTTTACTTTTCATAACAGAAAGTGATACAATTCATCAACCATTTTGATAGGCATTGTTTAGAAACAGCATTGCCTTCTCTTTTGTGAGCAAGAGGGACAAAAAGCTCATCAGTCTTTCTGAGATCCTTAGTCAGATTGGTGTAGTATCTCAGGATTCTGTGAACATCCAAAGTATGCAAGAGGTACTCACCTTGATTGGAGTGTTGCATAAAGAAAGCTGGTAGCTTAATAGATTGATTTAGCATAGATTCGGCCACCACCTTAGGGAGAAACTTAGGGTTGGTGCATAGAGCCACACGTTCCTTGTGGAAGATCAAGTACAGAATCTTACACACCAAGGCCTGCAGCTCAGAAATGCGCCGAGCAGAAGTGATGGACACAAGGAACAGTGTCTTCCAAGAGAGGAACTTTAAGGCTTGAAGGGAGGCACAGTGAGCTTCTCCAGGATGAAATTCAAGTCCCATGGAGGGGCAGGAATGTGAATGGGGTGTTTCAAATGGAGAACTCCTCTGAGGAACGTCTTAGAGACTTTCAGCTGAGCAAAAGTCCCGTCTCCAAAGGGAATATGGTAGGCTGAAATAGCTGCCATATGACCTTCAACGAGAAATGGCTGAGACCCAGCTCGAAGAGGTGACGCATGTAATCCAGGACTTTATGGACTGGGCATGAGAAAGGTTCCAAGGCTTTTGAATTTGCCTAGATGGAGCGCAGTTCACACTTCATAGCGTAGGTGGACCTGATGGAAGGCTTCCTCACCTCCACCAAAATGTCCGCTACTAAAGGAGAGACTCCAAAGCGGGCTTTAGCTACGTTTGCAGGAGCCACGCATGTAGATGAAGGGATTTTAGACCTGGATGAACAAGGGTCCCTTGATCCTGGGTCAACAATTGTTACGACAGAGGAAGAGGTGGTTCCTACGAAAACTGTTGCAGAAGAGAGAACAAACTTGTCTGGGCTAGAAGGGAGTGATGAGAATGATTCGGGCCCCTTCCGATCAGAGTTTGTTCAGGACCCTCTGAATTAAAGGAATGGGAGTTAAGGCTTAAACAAATCTGTCCCTCCAAACGAGAGACAGAGCATCCTGCCAGAAAGCGCATCACCCTGGAAAGAGCATGCTAAAGGCAGAAGTTTTGCGTTTTGGGGAGAGGCGAAGAGATCTATCCGAAAGATGTCGTCTACGACCTGCTGATCTAACTCCCATTCGCAGGACCTGGCTGAGGAGTGACTGAGTTCATCTGCAAGTGTGTTTTCCACTCCCAGAACGTGAACTGCGGTCAAGTGAAGGTGATGCTGGGCTGCCCAATACCAGACTCTCATCGCCTCCCGGCAAAGGGGGTAGGAACGTATTCCTCTGTTGAGGTACCAGACTATGTACATGTTGTCCGACTGGATGAGAAGATGACCGGGGAGAATGAAGGGAAGGAGAGCCTGGAAGGCATAAAGGACTGCCCTCAGTTTGTGCACATTTATGTGCAGATTTTGCTCAAACCTGGACCAGCTGCCCCAAGTCCTGCAACACCCTAGGTGGGCACCCCAGCCTTCTCCTGACACATCTGTTGTCAACGTCTGGGAGGGCGGATCGATGCAGACGTGAACTCCCAGACACAGATTCTCCTGAACCATCCACCATTGCAAATCCCTGCTCATGGGATCTGATACTAGTACCTCTTGGTCTAGACTGTCCCTGGCCTGGTCACATTGGGACCAAAGCATCCACTGAGAGATCCTCATATGGAGCTGAGCGAACGGGACTGTCAGAATGACGGCCACCATTAGCCCAAGGAGGCAGAGGACTGACCTGGCTCCGACCCTCCTGTGACCGGACAGAAGAGCCTTGATGGATCTGAGGCAAGAAGGCTTGCCTGTGGTCGCGGTCCAGAATCGCCCTATAAATTGAGGCATGCCAGGGGACCAAGTGGGACCTCTGGACTCCTTGATGTTATCCCTCTGGCTATGCAGCCCAGCATTTACTTGGGCCGCAGAACTCCTACACTGCTCTGAGTTACTCATTTTGGCATCCACCACCACCCCAAGGTCCTTCTCCCCAGAAAACTGCAGCGCCCTCCCTCTAAGGTGTATACACGAGCTGGGCTTTTGGCCCCAGGTGCAGAACCCTGCACTTCCCAGCATTAAACTTTAGCTTCCAGGTTCGTGACCACCTCCCCA
This sequence comes from Neoceratodus forsteri, assembly GCA_016271365.2. Lineage (NCBI taxonomy): Eukaryota > Metazoa > Chordata > Ceratodontiformes > Ceratodontidae > Neoceratodus > Neoceratodus forsteri. The sequence continues at coordinate 187,068,609 of CM028129.1, forward strand.
GAGTCTCCAGGTCCTCCTGAAGAGCCAGCTCCCCTCCCCCCTCTACCACTGCCCACAGCTTTGAGTCATCTGCAGACTTCCATCCTCACTCCTGGTAACGCCTGACATCACAGGACAGCGCAGCCGTATGGGCCCAGTACCGACCCCTGTGGGACCCTGCTAATGACTCTCCTGGGGGATGAAACCTCACCTTCTGTACACACCCCTCCAGCCAGTTTCCTAGCCACCTGACTATCTGCCCAGTGGTCAAAATTAACACACCCAGCCTATTCCCTGTGCAAGTAGGAACAGGCTGGTGCATGTAGGTTTTTCTCCCGTGTGCACCGTGGTGCAAGTAGCTCATTTTTTTAGGCTGCATTTACAACAAGCTGCCACAAGGGGCACAGTGCTAGAGAGAGACAGAACCTTTTTTTTTTGCTGATGTGAAGTTGCACGCACGCGTGCTGCAGTGAGGACTCATGGGAGTGAGCAGCGTGACGAGGAAGCAAGCAAGCACTGTTTGGAGTTGGAATACAGAGCCAAAGGAGGAGCTCCGAGTCTCTATTTCAGAGGAGACGGGATCATGTGGCAGGCGCTACAGTCTCCCAAGAGGCAGGACAATCCTGCTGAAGTCCCACGCTGCAGTGATGACTGGTAACAAAGGGATTGGGGTGGGCACTGGGCTGCCTGAGACTGTGGTCACTGCCAATTAGCGATGGGTGTTGGCAGCATGGGTGGTTATGGAGTGCAAGAGGTGTGGTGGTAATGATGGCACATCCGGCTGTGACATACTATCTTACCCTTACTGTACCATATGAGCCCTCTGTCATCCTCGTAGCACAGTAAGGTTCAGATAGGCATGAGTGTCTGCATTTTGGATTGAACTACTTAAGTGAACAGTCACTTGGCGTGACGCACTTCTGTGTGTGAAATTTGTGATAGACATTAAAATGTGTTATACATTAAATGGTTATAGATATTTAGGAAGAGTCAGACTTCTGTTTGTTAAAAAAAAAAGTATATTTCGAGCAAAAGAAACAGATTATTTTGCCCAGGGTACCCAGATCTACAAGGATCCCTGCATTTTATGGGAAAGTGGAGCAGTCTATGGAGAAACTAAGTTACCACTGACCTGGACAGGAAAATTGGCAAGGGTCAGACTGTAGTCTGGATACTAGAGGCAAACCCCCAGCTAAAAAATTCAATGGGGAATACAGGTGGCACACACATCAGCATTCCACTTAAATGTGGTATTCTAGCACCGAGTTTGCATTTTACATTTACTTCTAGTGATCAAACCCCCCATATAAAATAAATAGCATATGCAAGATTTTCAACTTGGAAGGTGGGCGGGTACCCAACTGAGCACATCAAACTGTCCCTCCTCATTTAACAGTGCTGCCCAAACAGAAAATATGCTGTAAAGTCAGACTTTGAAGCAAATATTCATAATATGTGCAGCTATAATGCTAAATTAAAAATAAACTTTGTATCAAGTAAACCCAATGGTTTCCAGTGTTCTGAGCCTGTATCTGAATGTCTGGGGACACGTTCCTCATGAGGGTCGGTGTCCTTCACGTTCCCTCATTTTGAATCTCCAGGTCCCTCATTTCATTAACAAAAGGTTAAGAGGTATACACAGATCAGACAGGCCCACCTGGAAAATAAAGGGGTCCTGGAGGGTGGTACACATACTGTATGAGCTTTCCACTTCAGTTGGGTACACGGACTATTTTCCACTTTATATTTTCCTGCTGTGGCCAGACCAACCAACTTTAGTGCAAAATATAGTTTAAAATAAGCATTTTCAGGGTTCGGAAGATGAGTAAGAGCCCAAGTACGGGAGGCCCACTTGGGAATTTCCAGATGGGCCAAGTTAGAAACTGGGTATGCAGCTAAAGGGGGAGGGGGGCACCGTAAAATTCTGTCCGACTTTGAGAACCAGTCAATCTAAATTCCACAGAATCAAATAACATTACAGGAAAATCCATGGTCCTGTTGCGGCAGGGAGGAAAACGTTATGCTGATTCAGTAGCATTGCTGGTCCGCAGCATGGACAAAGGCAAGCTGCTGTAACCTACTACTACTAGTTGATGATGCAGAAAGGGTTACAAGGCGAAGCGAGACAATTGCAGAGCTGCCCACGTGCTTAGGCTGCAGTGAAGGAATTTTGTGAAAAAGCAAAGTCAACAGAATGTGAGGAGCCGGAATAGAGTTTCTTCAATCAAAACTAATATTTCTTCCTATCTGTATTTCTCCTCAGTGAAAGAAAACTTGTGTGAATGAGCTGGAGCACCGATTTAAACCACTAACCTCCTGTTGTTCACGTTAGGTTTCTGTCACCGGCTAGCGATACCACTGACACCGATCTAGCCGACAGAGCAGAATGTTCCAAACTGCGCCGTACTGTCTCGTTTTGAGTCGATACGGGTTTGCACCGGTACCCGGAGCTCTCCCATTGTTAGACCCGGTTTCCTTCTTCTCCATCAATTCCACGTGCTCCCCGATTCAACGGCTCCCGCTGACCAGCCGAGGGGCGGGGTAAGACTTCCATCAATAGAGTGGGCGGGCATAAGCGCTCACTACCTGGCACAGAGACCATGCGATTGGGTAGAACAACATGTGACGCCCGTGTGGGGCTTGCTCTGCTGCTTGAATTCGGGGCCTGAGACTCGTCAAAAAACTGCAGTAGAAAGGCGTAACCAGTCAAAGACCCGCGGCTATGGGTAGACTTATGACGTCACTTTACATCGCCATCGTGCCCCGAGGAGCGCGCCGGCGCCATCGTGTTGTTAAGTAACTTTTGGCTGTGTGCTGTTTATATATATGATATCGGTCCCGTTTATACAATAATGCTGCTCGGGTGGCGTAAGTATTATAATGTATGTTAGGTGAACATACGCCTTTCTAATATTTAGTACCAATGGTCATGTAGTTAATAAAGCGTCCTTACACAGTTTAGAGCATTTTAATGATCTTTCATTATGGGACAAAATTGAGCAGCTCTGTCGCTGGTCCGAACGAAGAAAGCGACAGCTACAAGCTGGATGAGGCCAGTGTTTGGTCCTTTTTAGGATGCTTATACAGAAAGGATTTTATATGTGCCATAAACCACATCGACCCTGTCTTTTAACTGAGCACATTCCCATGTGGTATTAAGTGAACCTTCTAGGATGCGCAGTGTAGAACACCCATTCCCACTTTTGTTGGCGCAGATGTATGCTTTTCCATATTAGGAGGGGCCTTTAATAATTTTATCACTTACAAGCCCGCTGTCCAAGGCTGTTTACCGATCGTTATGCAGATGATAAATTATTTAATCTTCCTCAGTCATCTGTACCCGGATGGCTTAGCTGAGATGCAGGCAAACATTTTGGTTTTTGTGGGGTCTTGCTTCTCGGTTGAGTGGCATAAAGCAGAGGGAGTTAAAATGACTTCAAGTTCAGGGTTATACACAGTAAGCAGGTATCGGTTCTTTCAGCATTTGAACTTGGACGTCTTGCTTCCTAGGTCTGTGCTACAGGTTGAAAGTCTAAAACTCATTACTTTTTGGCAGTTTGTCAACTCACAAAAACTTTTAGCCAGACCTTCAGAAAGTTAACTAGATATTAATCTGCTGCCTGTGTAACTACATTAACATTTTCGGAAGTTCAACAATGCTATCTGTACCTAATGCACGTATTTGCCTAAATGACATTTGTCTAGTTGGTGCTCTAACCGTTGTTCTGTACTGCCTTCTGAGTCTCTCTTTTTCTTCTGCTTTCTCTTTCATTTTTTTCTGAAGAAGACCTCTGTTGGAGGTTGAAAGCTTAAGGTCTTTCTGTAATCTCTGTTGGTCCAGTAAAAGGTATGAAATCACCTAATTTGTGCATTTACGGCAACAAACTCTTCAGTCATGTATGGGACCGCTTAGGTCAGTAGTGACAAGTGAGATGTCTAGGTTGCTATCTTTAAAATGGCACACATCTTAAACTGTGGATAAGGTTATACTTTGGGGGGGCATGGTGGACAGCAGGCTGACGCTGGAACATCAGGTCTCAGCAGTTGTCTGTAGTGGCTTTTTCCATTTGAGAAACGATGCTTGGATTAAGGCCCATGTGTTGTATGAGCATCTGATTATGTTGGTACATGCATTTATTACCTCTAGGCAGGGACAGCGCTAGATAGGGCAAAAAGGGAAAAAGCTACAGCTTGCTCAGAAATGACCCAGTTTCCACCTGACTGGACCCAAAGTGCTGCACTTTGCAATGGGGTACCACAGGGATCAGTGCTGGGACCGGTACTATTCAATATCTTCATCAGTGACATTGCGCAGGACCTAGAAGGCAGAATTTCACTGTTCGCTGATGACACAAAGCTTTGTAACAGAGTAGATACACCAGAGGGTGTAGACAGAATGAGAAGGGACCTGCAGAAACTTAAAGAATGGTCAGGGGTTTGGCAGTTGAAATTCAATGCAAGGAAGATAATGCATATGGGGCACAAAAACCCTGGCACTATATATCAGTTGGGGGTGGAGGATATAGTATGTACCAAGCAGGAAAGGGATCTTGGGGTTATCATCTCCATGACCTCAAGGCAGGGAAACAGTGTGACAAGGCAGCAGGTAAAGAATAGGATGCTGGGATGCATAGGCAGGGACATCACCAGCAGGAAAAGGGAGGTCACTCCACTATACAAGACACTAGTAAGGCCGCACCTGGAGTACACTGTGCAGTTCTGGAGACCTTACCTATATAAGGACATAGACAGGGTAGAGAAGGTTCAGAGGAGGGCAACAAAGATGGTGCATGGATTGCATCACAAGTCCTTTGAGGACAGGTTGAAGGCACTGAACATGTACTCCCTGGAGGAGAGGAGGGAGAGAGGTGATATGATAGAGACATACAAGTATCTTACAGGGAGGAACAGGGCGCAGGAATGCACTATTTTTAAGCGAAAAAGATGTTCCAGGACTAGAGGGCATGGGATGAAGTTGGAGGGAGGCGATCAGAGGAAACATGAGGAAGAATTTCTTCACAGAACGGGTGGTGGACAAGTGGAACACCCTGCCAGAGGAAGTGGTGGGGGCTGAAACAATCACGGGATTTAAGAATGCATGGGATAGACATAAAGGCATTCTGGAGGTCAGGGGTAAGGGGCAACAGACTTCTTGGAAAACATAAAGTGAACTTACAGACTTAAATGGGCAGACTGGGTGGGCCATAGGCCCTTATCTGCCGACACTGTCTATGTATGTATCTACTTGGTCTGTAACAATAGCTGAAAGATGGAAAAGTAAACAATAGGAACTTATTTTTACTTTACAAATTTATGCTTCCTTACTGCGAAATTTGTACTTGTGATTAGGTTTTGACCTACCATATATACTCGCGTATAAGCCGAGATTTTTATACCAAATCTTTGTTTCATTTTAGGGGGTCTCGGCTTATACGCGAGTCAGACATTCTCCATAGAAACATAGAATTTGACGGCAGATAAGGACCGCTTGGCCCACCTAGTCTGCCCATTTTCCTACCTAACAGATAAGCTGCAGATCCTAGTTAACCAACAGCTTACTTCCTCCTACCCCCCACTAGGACTGTCTTATGTCTGTCCCATGCATTCTTGAATCCCCCCACTGTTCTTGACTCCACGACCTCCTTAGGAGGCTGTTCTATGCATCCACAACCCTCTAGAAAAATACTTTACATTACCTCTGAGCCGCCCCCATCTTCAAATTGTGTCCCCTTGTTCTTGCACATTCTTTTCTGAAAGATGCTACCCTCTTGGACTTTGTTGATTCCCTTGAGGTACTTGAAAGTTTCTATCATGTCCCCTCTCCCTTCTTCCCTCAAGGGTACATATTAAGCTCCTTTAGTCTTTCTTCAGATGTCTTCTGGTGCAGACCCTGCACCATTTTGGTTGCCCTCCTCTGGACAGCCTCCACTCTGTCTTTGCGGAGATGGGGTCGCTAGAACTGCACACATTACTCCAGATGGGGTCTCGCCAACTGTCTGTACAGAGGGATAACAACTTCCTGTTTTCTACTATTGATGCCTCTTCCTGTGCATCCCAGTATCCCCCCAGCCTTCCTTACTGCCTTCTCACATTGTTGCCCGCCTTTAGGTCATCCGATATAATTACCCCAGGTCCCTTTCCATTTTTACTGTTGTCAGTATCTCACCCCCCATTGTGTACTCTTCCCCTTGGTTTTTGTTTTCCATGTGCATTACCTTGCACTTCTTTGCATTGAATCTGAGCTGCCATACATTTGACCATTCCTCTAACCTTGCCAAGTCCCTTCTCATCCTTTCCACCCCACCTTGTGCATCAACTCTGTTGCAGATCTTTGTGTCATCTGCAAAGAGACATACTTTTCCTTCCAGTCCCTCTGCAATGTCGCTATAAAGACATTGAAGAGGACCGGTCCTAATACTGAACCCTCATGGTACCCCACTAGTAATCCCCTTTCTTCAGAGTGGACTCCATTTACTATTATCTCTGTGTCCTATTCTCCAGCAATTCTTTACCCAGGCTGTCATCTTGGGACCCACCCCAGGCTGGCCAACTTGTATATTAATCTTTTGTGTGGGACTGTGTCAAATGCCTTGCTAAAGTCTAGGTAGGCCATGTCCACAGCCCCTCCCTGATCTACTACTTTGGTCACCCAGTCAAAGAAATCTATCAGATTTGTCTGGCATCACCTTCCTGCTGTGAATCCATGCTGCCTTGGGTCCTGTGCCCCCCTGGCCTCTAGGTACTCAACAATTCTTTCCTTCAGAAGTGATTCCATCATTTTCCCTACCACTGAGGTCAAACTAACTGGTCTGTAGTTTCCTGCCTCTGTCCTGCTCCCACTTTTGTGAAGAGGAATCACATTTGCCCTCCTCCAGTCCTCAGGTACCACCCCATCCTCCCATGATTTGTTGAAGAGAGTAGTCAGCGGTGTCACTAGTTGTACCCTTAGTTCTTTTAGAAGTCTTGGGTGAATCTCTTCAGGCCCCATTGCTTTGTCCACCTTCAATTTTATTAGTTCTTTCAGAACCCTTTCTTCTGTAAATGGACTGGTATCGACCCCTGTCTTCAGAGTGTTTCTCTTGTTTGGTTTAGGTACCTCCCCCTCCTCTTCCTTTGTGAATACTGAGCAGAAATATTCGTTCGGTATCCCTGCTTTTTCACTGTCACCCTCTACCCACATTCCCTCCCCTTTATTAAGCCTCAGTATCCCTCCTTTCATCTTTCTTCGCTCCCTAATGTACCTATAAAGGTCTTACTCCTTCTTAACAGAATTGGCTATCCTTTCCTTGGTTTGGGCCTTTGCTATTCTGACTGCCTTCCCAGCCTCTTTCTGCTTTAACTGATAAAGTTCTCTGTCCTGCTCCTTCTGTGTTTCCTTATATTTCCTGAATGCTATCCTTTTCTCCTTAACGTTCCTTGCCACCTCTTTTGAGAACCATAGTGGTTTTTTCCTTTGTTGTGTTTTATTGATTTGCTTTACACAAAGGCTTGTTGCCTCTGTGATGGCTGTTTTGATTACTCCTCATTGTTCCTCCACCCCTCGTTCTTGCCTGTTTGCTAGTGCTTTTCCGAGGCACTCTCTCATTTTCCCAAAGTCAGCCCTTCTAAAGTCCAATAGTCTTGCTTTTGTATGGCTTGATTGTATGGCTGTGCTTATCGTGAACCACACTGTTTGGTGGTCGCTTGTTCCCAGATGGCTACCCACTTCTAAATCTGAGATTCTTTCTCCGTCCCCATTTGAGAGTACCAGGTCTACGATTGCTCCCTCCCGAGTGGGTTCCAATACTAGCTGTCTGAGGCATGCCCCCTGTAGGGCATCAAGAATGACCCTGCTCTTGGATGTGCCTGCAGCAAAGGTGCTCCAGTTAACATCTGGCATATTCAGGTCCCCCATCAGCAATATCTCCCCTTTTTCTGCCATTCTAAGGAAGCCTGCTATCATTTCCTTGTCCATTCCCTCCCCCTCAGATGGGTGTCTGTGTACAACCCCCATGTGGATTGTGGTGCCATTTCCTGTCTCCAGGGTGACCCAGAGTGCCTCATCTGTTCTCTGTTTACTCTTTAGTTCTATTGCTTTGATCCCTTCCTTTACATAGAGAGCTCCTCCTCCTCCTCCTCTTTTTACTCTCCCTGTCCCTCCTGTAGATTGTGTATCCTGGTATGTTGACATCCCAGTCATGGTTCTCTGTGTACCATGTTTCTGTGACTGCCACAATATCCAAGCAACCCTCTTCCATCAAGGCCACTAGTTCAGGGAGCTTGTTACACAGACCACGGGCATTGGTACTCATCATCCTCCACTTTTTGATAGCCTTACCCCTTTTAGCCCCATTCCTGTCCTTACTGCATTTGCCTTTTTTTCACATTTATCTCTGTCCTGCTCCCTAATAACTTCTCTACCTTGGTGTTTGCCTCACTAATTACCATGTTTTGTGGGGGGGGAGGCTGGGATTTCCCTGCTCCTTTTCAGTGCTTCCCTCCCTTGGCTAGTTTAAATGCTTGCCAATGAATCATTTAAACCTCTCACCTAGGATCCTGGTTCCCTGGACAGATGCAGACCATCGCACAGTATAGGTCTGCATCCCTCCAGGTGGCTCCCCAGTCCCAATGAAGCCAATACCCTGAGCTCCACACCAGTTTTTCAACCTCTCATTGGATTCCCTGGTGAGGAGTGCCCTTGCATCACCTTTGCCATAGACAGACAGCACCTCCGAGAAGGTTACCGTATGGGCTACTTGTCTAAGGCCCCTCCCCAACTCTACAAACTCCTCTTGCACTGCTCTGATCCCATTCCTAGCCAGGTCATTTGTCCCTTAATGGACAATGACATCCAGCTCCCTCCCTCGTGCAGCTCCTCCCACGATCCTGAGGATTCGTTTCCTGTCCCTCCAAGCCGTGGTGCCAGGAAGGCACCTTATCTCCCTCTCCCCTTCCTCCCCCATTTCTACCCCCCTGATGATTGAGTCCCCCACCAGGAGTTGTTTCCTTCCCCTGTGGGGTCCCATGCCACCCTCCTGTGGGTCTCCTTTGTGAAGGTTCCCAGCATCCTCCGTGGTCTCCACTGCAGGTGCCTCCATGAAGGAACCGCTATCCCCAGAAGAGCGAATGAATTGTGGAGAGCTACAGCTGGAAGGATGCAACTCTGTTCCACCACCCTCTCCCTTCCTGAGCCCACCCTGGTCCAGCCTCTCCTCTTTCTTGGCAACCTCTGAGATAGTGGCATTGGCCCTGGTGGTCCCTGGGTGGGGGAGGAGGTTTCACGAATCCTGGCCAGGTCAGCCTGGAGACTGGCAACCTCCTCTCTCAGACCAGAGAGGTGCCTGCAAATAGGGCAGCGTTGCAGCCTCCAGAATGTCTCCCGGAACACTGCCACCCCACAGCCATTGCACTGCACCACTCCTATCATGTCTTATTTTGTGTCCCCTCTCCTGTTTCTCTGTATGCTTACTCTGTCCTCTCCTCTCCTTACAACTCTCACCCTTCCTGTTTTGGGACAGCAACTTCCTATCTTCTTCAGTAGCCTCCTTCTTCCTTGCTCAATGTCAAACCAGCAGCAGCTAGGGGGGAAGAGTGAGCTACTTTTTTCATTTAGGGTTGACAAAACCAGTGTTTACGTATGATCCTTCCCTTTCCTACTGCCAAACAGGAAGTTCCTGTTGACAGTCAAATCCAGTGGCTATAAAAGTAGAACTGGCTTAGGGTGGGTGGGATGGAGCGCAATTAGTAAGAAAAAAGGCTAGCAACAGGAAGTTGTAACTTGAGTCACCTGCTTTTATAGTGTCTATGCCACGTCCCCAATTAAGCTCTCTCTCCTCCTACTGGTTTAGCAAAGTCAGCTGATACAGTACCCTTCCCAGCACAGAACACACACTGACTTTCTTTCTTTTCTTTCTTTCTTTTTTTTTTTAACCCTAAATAAGATCCCTTCTAGTTCTAATAAAGTATCTGTCTACTTAATCTCAACAGACACTGACTCCTGCTGAGATATAAGTGTTAAATTTAATAAGAAAATGTAGCTTCTTTTAGTTAGCTGCTTTCTGCTCTACAAGCAAGGCTGGCAACAGACTTATTTCCTAAATGCTGTCTCCATCTGGCCTTAGGCACTCCTGTAGCAGGAATATTAAACAAGGCACAACCCAGAAAGAGATTACCATGCACATTGCATGTTAAATATCCTGTATTTGTAAACACAACACACAAAACAAAACCTCTGCATTTAAAAACCTGCCTGACAGATTCCCGGTGATCTGCTGCTTAATGCTTTGCTTGAAACAGTGAGCCAGTAAACAAACTCCAGGGGCAGTGGAGATCTCAAATCAGCTGAATTAAACTTTTGTTAAACACAGATAATATACTGGGTACTGTACCATTAGCTAACCAGGATCTGATTCAGAAGGGCATAGCCAAACGGAGATTGTACTTCAGGGGACGTTATCGGAAGGGCATAAACAAACAGAGATCATACTGCAGGGGACATTACTGGTAATTGTATGTGACAACAGGACTCCAGTGGTTCTATATTACTATTCTTTTATTACATTTATTAATAATTGCTATTGGTAATGGGTTATTTTACAGAGAAACAGCATAGTCTTTCACTGGCATAATAACAGTTATGGTACTGGTATTTCTTAGTCCATTACACCTTCTGTATTGATAAATTTGATACATTTTGACATCAGCTTATATGCAGGTCTATCCAGCTTGTTATAAAAAGCAGTTGCATTTTTTTTTTTTTTGGGGGTGGCTCATGCGCAGTGTAACTCCCCACCCAGGTATGCCAGTTTCCATCTTGACAGCTCTACCTGGTGGGCTTGATTCGGGAGGAATATGTCACTCGGCACATTGGCTAGGTTTGGCTACTCTGCAACAGGGGCACCCAAGTAACTCCGGACAAAGGAAGCAATAACTATAATATCCAATACCAGAAGTGGGATTCTAAAGTGTGGCTTTTATTCACATCCAACAGAATAACCAAAGCATAGATGGACCCCCACAGGGCTACACTCCTGGTAATGCAGATTTATGGAGATCAGAACACATCATTATTCACCTTTGCCCTCAGGCTCTGAAACACACTGGGCACACAGCCCGAACTTGTATGCTGCTCTGGGTTTTCCTTGGCTCGGCTCCATTGCCAACCGTTTGGACACTTTCCATATAGCATGGAACATTTACCTTACTGGTGGCTCCCTAAACCACCTATGAGCACTTCTGGCTCCATAAGGGAATCTTCCTCCTCATCAATCCCACGTCTGGGTACTTTTCTCAGGCACTGGCCAACTACATGAGAGAAAGCAACTGGTGTCCCAAAGTAAACCGGTAGAGGTGAATTTGGTTAGTACTGATGGGGGGGGTCTCCCACCTCTCGCTCCCATAATTCATACCCGGCCATTTCTCTAGACTGTAACACCGCATCCTTTAAAACACTTTGCTGTGTAGATTCTTTTTAAATGTATTCACATTCAATCTACTGTCTTTACATCCCATTTGTGCTGAACTTAAACATACCTAATAAGTGGCTGTGTCCATTACTCTAGACCCCCCACAGAGTTAAGCAGTCCAATCCCCACATCTTCCAAACTGTACTTGGCTGTCTTTTCCTGACCCCACAGTAACAGTCACTTTAGTTTCATTTTGTTTCTGGTGAAAACACATGGCCCTTTAGCAGAGCGAACTCACCCCTTGGTTGCAGGTGCCCCACAGGCGTTTTCTCTTCCAAGAAAATCTCGTCCAGAACTTCAGGTGCCTCAGCACAAACTTAAATCAGGCAGCTTCTTGTCTCCCTAGCCAGACCAGGGGGGTTGCTCCTGGAAGCAGGCTGATTCCTTCCCCCCATCCCCGCAGGGATGGGGCCCTGAACCACTGAAAGCGGTCTCTGCCACTTCAGTGTGTTTTTCTTGTGTTTCTTTTCAGGTGAGAACACACACCTATACCAAAAATAGCTCCTTGACAGAGCTTAGAGCTCTGAGGGCTTGCCTACAGACTGCTAGACTCTACTCAGCTCTACAGACCGACTTCAAATTCCCCAGTGTTCTACTCTAACCTCCAACTGCAACATTCCAGTGTGGCTTATGCAGCTGCGACAGTTCTAAAATAATGTCATCCCTCAGTCTCAGCTGAGTCTGAGAACAGAGTGAGACAGTGTGAAATCCATTTAACTGGAGTTTCACAAGCTGCCTTCCCTGCCTACCACTTGGTCTTACTGGGATTCTAGTAACCCCGGGTAACAGGGGGGTTACACGGGGGTCGGCTTATACCCAAGTATATACGGTAGTTGTTTCTCATTTTGACCCCCATTTTGTATACCAGTGGTGCTGATTTGAAAATTTTTTTTGTTAATGCATTTTCCCTCTGCCCTGGTCAGCCCACGTTCCTGCCGTTGACCCAGCCCCATCCCCTGACCTTCAAACTTACCTCCCGTCTTCTTCTATGACTTACCCTCTGTGGCAGGGTGGAAAGGAGGTCTCCTCCCTACCCGCCAGGATGGGATCCAGTTAGGGGAGGTGCCTTCTTGGGGGCGGCGCCTGTGGAGGATGGCCTTCCTACAGCTCAACCGGGACCAGTTTTCCATTTTCTGCAGAGGGAGGTTGCAGTGCCAACAGTGGCCAAGCTGCGCACGCTTCTGCACGCAGCACACCAGTTGGCTGCTCCGCCTCCAAGCCCCACAGTACAGTACACAGTGTATCAACACCCAGCCTCTGCTAGGTGTCAGACAGGTGCCAATCTCTGTTCCTCACCCTCCCCAGCCGATCCCAGACAACCCAGTCGCACTGTGAGCACGGGTTGCTGGTGTGACAGGAGGTAAGGCATGATGCCTCAGCCCTCCATGCCAATGGGTCGGCCTGATTTGCTCCATGTTTTAAAACCCCCACACTGTCACTGTGTCTGGGTTTGACTACTGCAATGTCAGACTGTACAAAAAAACTACTCACCATAATAATATTTTTTCCAAGGTATTTTTCAGTATGCTTGACAATTGCAGTATGCTAGCTGGGTGGGTCCACCTGCCACAGAGGAGAATGTTATGCTAATAGCTATTGGTGTTGTCCAGTGAGAGAGCAGAAAGTGGGAGTGCTGCCTGAGCTAGCGCGGGAGGTCAGTCAGATTAATTTCGAAGTCAAGGGGCAAAAGGCCCCAACAGTTCTTATCTGAACCATCAGAAAATGTGAACAAGAACAATGTATAACAACCAGAAAAACACCCATAATTATAAAAGCTCTAATTATGAAGCTAACAGTGAAATTTGGCCCAAAGTATGGACTGCAGAACTCTGTAGTTAGGTTCTATAGGGGAGGATGGGTGGGATATCAAGTATACGGAAGAAATAATATTATTATGGTGAGTAATTTTTTCTTTTCGCCCCAAGAATTCTTCAGTATGCTTGACAATTGCAGACTACAAAACTGTACAGCTGGAAGGTGGGTACAGAACCTGCTTTGTAAAGAGGTTCTATAGGACTGCTGTGCCAAATGTAACATTTGAGCTGGACTGTACATCTAAACAGTAGTGTTTTGTGAAAGTGTGTACAGTCCTCCATGTAGCTGCTTTGCAGATATCCAGCAAAAGTATTTCCCTTGCAGCTGCCACCAAGGCTGCTGTGCCTCTAGTGGAGTGGACCCTGAGGCCTTGAGGAGGTTGTTCGCCAGTCTTACTGTAACAGAACTGAATGCAAGAGACTATCCAGTGAGAGAACATTCTTTTGGAAGCAGGCCTGCCTTTCCCTACCTCACCATAGGTAAGGAAAAGCTGAGTATGCGAAGTCCTGAGCTGCTTGGTGTGTTCCAGATAGTGGGTCAGTACCTTTTTCATATCCAGAATATGGAGCTTTCGCTTATCAGGAGTGGATTTGTCTGTGAGGAAGGCAGGAAGTGTTATGGGCTGGTTCAGATGGAACTCTACTTCCTGAGGAAGAAATTTCCTATTTGTCCTCAAAATTACCTTATCATTATGAGTGATTAATGTAGTTGGGTTCAGTGCGGAGGGCCTGAAGCTCTGAAATGCTTCTGACTGAGGTGATTGGCACCAAAAAGACAGTTTTCCAAGTGATGCACTTTAGCTCAGCTGAGTCCATAGGCTCAAAAGGAGGCGGCATTAGCCTGGCCATGCAGAGGTTAGGTCCCAGGGAGCGAGAGGTTCCCTCAGAGGGGGTTGAAGTGTGTTAGGCCATAGAAGAATTTCTTAAAGATGGGATGGGAAATAAGACTTTTCTCTCCCAGCCAAAATATAGGCAGACACAGCTGCCAGATGGACTTTCAAGGATGAGGCACGGAGGCCAGAGGCCTGTAAGTGTACCAGGTAGTCAAGCACTGAAGAAAGGGAAGAGTTCAGTGGGTGAATATGCCTGTCCTTGCACCACAAGGAGAATCATTTCCATTTTGAGGCATAGGTCATCTTAGTGTTAGGCTTCTTAGCCAGGTGAAGAATCCTTAGGGCGTGCTGTGAGTACTGAGAGTCTGGGTACTCCAGCTCTTCAAGTACCAGGCTTTGAGGCGATGAGACTCTGTTATCCCCGTTAGAGGTAGAGTCAGGAGTCAGGAGACTGTGGCTTGATGGTAGTCGAACTGGGTGCTAGGGTCAGGAGTAGAGTATACCAGGGTTTTCTCGACCAGTCTGGTGCCGCTAGAATCATGGTGTCAGGCTGGGCTCTGAGCTTCAGAAGGACTCTGAGGGTCAGGGTGAAAGGGGAAAGGCATACAGAAACTTCCCTGTCCAATCCAGAGTTGGGGCATCCACTGGTACTGTGCCCAGGGCCGGAGGCCTGCAGCAGTACGGGGACAATTGGTAATTCAGACTGGAGGCAAAGAGATATATCTTTGGAGTGCTCCACCTTTTGAAAACCTTGGCCAGTACTTGTCTGTTCAGGACCCACTTGGGGTGGCCTTGACTGGTGTGACTCAGAGCTTCTACCAGTACATTGTCCTTGCCTGGCAAGTGAATGGCTGCCAGCTGAATTTCCAGAGAGTAGCCCAGAGTCCAAATATTCATGGCCTCTGTGCAAAGCTTTGTGGACCTGGTACCACCCTGCTTGTTGATGTAGAACATAGCTGTTGTATTGTCTGTTCTGATCTGAACAGACTGGCCTTTTAAGAGAGGAGCAAAGGCTTTTATTGCCAGATAAACTGCCCTGAGTTTGAGGAGGTTTATATGGTAGGTGGACTCCTCGGGGGACCATGTTCCGCTTATGGACTGGTCTGCCAGATGTGTTCCCCAGCCTAGGAGGGAGGCATCTGTAGTAAGAACTCTGGATGGTTTGCTTTGCTGAAAGGGAATCCTCTCCCTGAAATTCTATAAGTCCTTCCACCAGTCTAGGGTTTGGAGTAAAGTCCTTGTGATTGGAATACGTTTTGACATAGAGTCCTTTTTCTGAAACCAGTGAGCTCTTAGACGATACTAAATGTCCCTCATTTGAAATCTGGCGCATAGTACCACAGCTATGGTAGAAGCCTCAGGAAGTGTCTGGCTGGTCTTGACTGCCCCCGGGTGAAAGAATTTGCCAGGGTCTGCAGGTTGTGTGCCCTGTCGAAGGGAAGCAGCGTCCTTTCTTTTTGTGTGTCCATTTCTGCCACAGTGAATTCCAGTAGCTGAACTGGTTGAAAATGGGATTTCTGAGAATTGAGTATGAACCCTAGGGACTCTCCTCCTGAACATTTCTTACGCACCCCACCCCACCTCACCCACAACCTACCTTGGCTCAGCAGGTCTCCCAGATCTGTCCGGTTTAACAGTGGCACAGTCTAATCTGGTTGGTGGCATGAAATCTGCAGTCTGCTTTTCTAGTGAACTTCTTTTTTCATGGCATTAGATTGCCATTTTTCTGTGGCAAGTTCCTAACACCTTCAGCCCAGAACTTCTTCTAATACCCTCCTGCCCATAACTTCTCCTAAACACCCTCCTGCCCATAAGTTCTCCAAAACCCTCCTGCACATTTCTTAATTGTATGTGTGGCAGCTAAAAGAGAACTAGTGCCAGTGTTCATGACTGGATAGCACAGTGGGGTGACTAAAAAGCTCCCCATCCCCACCCACCCCACCCACAATTACCTTGGCTCAGCAGGTCTCCCAGTCAGTCTGGTGTGGCACAATCAGGTGGTGACTTGGTGGAATTATCTGCACGTGGCCGCCACACTGTAAGTGCAGTCTGCTTTTTTATGTTTGAACTTCTTTTTCATGGCATGCCATGTTTTCTGTGGCATAACTTCTCCTAAAACACCCCCCTGCCCATAACTTCTCCTAAAACATCCCCCTGTCCATAACTTCTCCTAAAACACCCTCCTGCCCATAACTTCTCCCATAACCCAACACCTCTTCCTCCTGCGCATTTCTTAACTGTAGTGTACTGTTGATGACAGTAGAAGCCACTGTTGCAGATAGACTGTGGAAAGAGCAGAATGGGTTAGGTAACTACACTTGACTATATAATCTCAGACTGTCCCCCACTTAAAAAAACAAAACAAAAAAAAACCCACTGGGACTAACTGTGGCTTCTATCATACTGCTGGCCACCGAAATGTCAACACTGTCCTGTTGCATGAGTAAAGACAGTTTATTCACCACATCTAAGACATCCATGAAAAAAGAAGTGCATAAGATAAAGCAGACTGATTTCAGTTTTGTGTGAAGGCCCTTTGCTTCTGCCGCACCTTTTGCTGCATCATGCTCTAGGGCTTGTAAAAGTGCAGGGTGTGATCTATGAATTGCTTGAACTGCAGTATGCAGTGACAGCCACTAAAAACTTGCAGGTTCTTTTAGGCACAGATATTGGATATTTTCATCACTGAGAGTTTCCTGGATGAAACACAAGGCACTGTACCGTACTGCAGAGTTGCTGTAGTATCTGTACACATTTTTGATGGTTACTTGATATTCATTGAATACAGGGTTGTCCTGACATGCTTGACCTGCTGCCAGTGCCAGTCTATGGGCAACACAGTGAATCTGAATCAGCCTTGGGTTAACTTGCTGCTGTCTTAACTTTGCACCCACCCCATTGTGCATTCCAGTCATGACGCTGGCGCCGTCACTTGCTAATGTGATGATCTTGATAGGGTCAACTGCATTAGCAGAACACACACATAACAGTTCTGCCACAGTTGTGTCTGTCTTCCCATCAGGTATTGCAATACAGTCAATAAAATTAATTTTGGTCTGTGCTTTGTGTACGCACTTCACATAAATGTTCAGTTTTTTGTGAATGGTTACATCAGTGGTTTCATCCACTATTACCCCAAGGAACTGAGAACCTGCTAAATGAGCTTTGATTTCTTCTCTAGGACTTCGTTTGTGGAGTCCAGCATGTCATATCTTGCATCGCAACCAGAGTAGATTGTGCCACTGTCTTGCAAGGCTGGACAGCCATTTTGCTTCTGTGGATTGACAAACACACCAACATTATTGTCACTCCTCAAGCAACAGCTGCTGCCACCCTGTGCCCCAGCCCAAAAGATTCCATTCCTCACCTGCAGAGCTATCAGTGCATCAAACTGGTTGAGTGATTGCCCTTGTTTGGTAAGATAGTACATTGTCATTAACTGAGCAACTTTACTGTCATCCTTCACCACAGGACCCAAGATCTGCTTCTCAAATGCCACTGGCAGAGATTGTTTTTCTGCTGTTTTCTTTCCAGTTTGCACCAGCAAATGTTCTTGGTTTCTTTCATGTCTGTAGAAGGCAGACACTTGCAAATTCGTTGTGCCAGTTTTGGCAACTGGATTGCTTTTGCCACCTTTTTTGCACCAACTGCACTTTCCAACAGTATTCCCCTCTGCTTCCTCCTTTACAAGCCACAGAAATAACTTTGTCCAGCTGTCCCTCCACAACCTTAATTTCTTGCTGCTTTTAGCAGATGCAGTCTGTTCAGACTGATCATCAGTTTCAACATTCGCAGTGTCAACTGTCTCCTGAGATGTGCTTAAGTCACACTGAGGACGATGTTGTTTGTTCCTTATCCTTTGGTGTGGAGGATTCTCCTCCATCAAAATAATCAGTAAGGCTTTGTTGAGAAATGCTGCTCACGAGGCTTTCCCGCCCAGCTTCTTCACTCTCCCCCTCCTCCTCCTCCCCTCCTGGGAGCAGTGCGACTTGGCCCTGCACAAAGCACACACAAAAAAAGACACAGTAAACCCTAAGCTCACTAAACCGTCGCCAGAAATAGTCAGGCTGCCCTAAACTGTCTAAAATAATTGTAAATAAATAAAAAAAAAAAAAATACCCTTTTGTGTTAAGTCTAACAATGGTGCCTCCAGGGAATGTGTGCAGCATGCACCTGTACAAATCTTTTGTCTACTTGAGTGACTGGGCGTTCTGTCCGACCGCACATTTGTTTTTAAACAAATGAGAAAGCTTTTTCTTTTCTCTGCGTTCTTTCTCTCTCTCTCTCCTGCCACATTTTCTCCCCATCGACGGCAAAATGGCTCGGGAGCCTGTCGCTGAGCGCTTCCCTAGCCCCCTCCCCTGACAGAACCAAAGCACAGGTGGCTTGAAGGGGGAACTGATCACATGCCCCCCCATGTATACTGCTGCTTGCACTGTCTTTCTCCTCATTTCCCCCCTTCCCACCTCATCTGGAGGTGTGCACCACTCTCCAGGGCGCCAAAATCACCAGGCAGCAAGGGGGGAAGAAATAAACCAGTTGCGCATTTTGCACATGCGCAGTACACTGCCCACTCAGGGCTCCTAAGGCCTGTGCTGCGGAGAGTCTTGGGGACTCTCTCGGCTGGCGGGTGAATGTCCTGAAGCACAAAATGTGCGTAAAGGACGTGGGTACCTGCGTCCCCAACAGCCCTGTTGTATGTCCCCTGGAGCCACTCATTGCAGGAAAAGAGTGCTTTCATGCATGTTCTGCTCAAGAGAGAAAAGAGAACAGCAAAGACCTGTTCTGGCTTGAGCAGAATGGAAGTGAAACCACTCTTATCCCGAAACGAGTGGTTCCAGAGGATATATAAATATATTGTAGATAGAGGTTATTTAAAAGGAAAAACTGTCCCAAATTGTTCCCGTTTTCAGGGTATCTGCGCATGAGATGCTCTTCACAGAAAGAGTGTCTCATGCACAGGGGAAAGGAGCATTCCAATTGGTCTGGAGCACTCCCTCGATCAATAATATGATTTGCAGGTCCCAGTGCTGTACCAAGCCTAAGTATAGGCTGGCAGTTGACTGCCAGTCAGTGCGTGGTTTCGGTATAGCACCGGGACCTGTACGTCATAAAATGGAACTATTTTGAAGGAACTGAACATGTGCTCCCTGGAGGAGAGGAGGCAGAGAGGGGATATGATAGAGACATACAAGTATCTTACAGGGAGGAACAGGGTGCAGGAATACACTATTTTTAAGTGAAAAAGATGTTCCAGGACTGGAGGGCATGGGATGAAGTTGGAGGGAGGACGATTTAGAGGAAACATGAGGAAGAATTTCTTCACAGAACGGGGTGGTGGACCAGTGGAACACCCTACCAGAGGAAGTGGTGGGGGCTGAAACAATCACGGGATTTAAGAATGCATGGAATAGACATAAAGGAATTCTGGAGGTCAGGGGTAAGGGGCAGCAGACTTCTAGGAAAACGTAAACTGAACTTACAAGCTCAAATGGGCAGACTGGGTGGGCCATAGGCCCTTATCTGCCGACACTGTCTATGTATCTATGTATAGCTCTGTTCATAGGGAAATGGTACACATGCTCCCACACCTACTCCCAGCTCGGATGTCAGCTTCGGGAGGTTGTGGGATGTGGTTCTAGGGGCCCTTATTTCAAAATGCCGATGAGAGTGAAAGCAGAATCAACCAGATAGAATCTGTATACTGAGTAGTAGTAAAGGGACAATCACACTTAGCGGTCAGTATTTGTTACAGACCTCCATCATCCGATTCAGATTATACCGTAAGATTAACAAATGAAATCTCAGAAATGGCAAATAAAGGGAATATGTTGGTTTTGGGAGACTTTAACATGCCATCTATAAATTGGACTGCTATGACAGGAAAAACTCATGATGAAAAAGAACGAATTTCAGTAATATTGGATCTAGGACTAGAACAATATGTCTCTGTGCCAACACGAGGCGATAACATACTTGATCTAGTAATTTCTAACTTAGGGAACATCATAACAAACGTCTGTACAAGTGTCCCACTGGGCAATAGTGATCATCACTCCTTAACATTCGCTTTAACAAGTAATCCACTATTAAATCTAAGGCATGCAGAATTTAAAAATTACGATAAAGCAAACTTTCTCATTATTAATGAACATTTAAATAATCTTTGTTGGGATGAACTATTATGCCCTCTAACAGTGGAGGAAGCATGGGACTATCTTAAAACTATTTACAACCTAGAGGAATTATTTGTCCCCATAAAGAAGAAATGTAATAAGAAAGGAAATATCCTCTTATGGCTAAATAAACTATATAAAAACTAATTAATAAAAACAAAACAGAGGCTATTCTCGCAATTTAAAAAATGTGAGACTATCAATAAAGATCAATTATTACATAAATATAAAATAACTCTAAAACATTTGAAAAAAAAAAATATTACAGTCCAAAAGAAAGTTAGAGTTTCATTTGGCACACTGTAAATACAGTTATAAATCCTTTATATTCATACCTTAATAATAAAAAAAGACAGTAATAGACATGTGGGACCCCTCTCTATTAATGACTTACTGAAGACAACTGACAGAGAGATTGCGGATGCTTTTAATGAGAAGTTTTGCTCTGTCTTTACAAAAAAAGAAGTCTCTAAATTTAAGGTACATTCAGAAAGTACTTCATTGGATTATATTATATCATGCACTGATACACTTGAAGCCTTACAAACTTAAAAAAAAAAAAAAAAAAATTCTAGTCCAGGACCAGACAATATAATCCCTAGATCAGTGACAGCGCTAGGGGTTTTAAAACATGGGTCAAATTAGACCCATAGGTGTAAAAAATGTGGGTCAAAATGAGAAACAGCGGGGTCCAAACCTAATCGTAAGTAGAAATTTCACTATTACAGAAGCTTAAATTTGTTGAGTGAAAATACTTTTCTATTGTTTAGTTTTCCATCTATAAGCTATTGTTAGAGACAGGTGCACCACTTTGGACCCACTGTCCTGTGGAAAGTGGGTCATTTCTGGGCAAGCCGCAACTTTTTCCCTTTTTGCCCTATCTAGCGCTGTCTCTGCCCTAGATTTTTACTTGAGACATCTGAGGCCATTGCTCATCCGTTAACTCTTATTTTTAATATGTCTCTTCGAGAAGGTTACATCCCACATGATTGGGTTAACGCTACAGTCATACCTATATATAAGAAGGGTAATCACTCTAATCCAGAAAATTACCGTCCAATAAGCCTAACATCGATAATAAGCAAACTAATGGAGAAAATTATTAAAAAATTCTTAGAACAGGAAATTACTTCTTCTAACAAAATCGGTAAAACGCAGCATGGCTTTAGGAGTGGGCTCTCCTGTACTACAAACTTAGTTTGCTTTCACAACTGTATTAGCGAAGGACTCGATGGGGGGGGGGGGAGATACCTATGGATGTAATCCTTCTTGATTACAGTAGGGCCTTCGATAAAGTGCCTCATGGTAAACGTCTAGACAGACTACAAAAACAGGGATTTTCTCAGTCATTGGTTAGATGAGTATCTTGTTGGCTGTCCAACAGGCATCAGCAAGTGAGGATTAATGGAACCCTTTCTGATGAAGGATGTGTTACTGGTGGGGTCCCACAGGGCTTGGTCCTTGGACCCATTTTATTTAATATTTTTATTAGTGATATGCAAATCAGAAATAACCTCCTAGTTAAATTTGCTGATGACACAAAACTTGGGGGGTTCAGTATTTTCGATAGCAAATTGGCTTACACTAAGTAACTTAAGAGCCATTGAAAACTGGGCAGCTCAAAATGGGATGGTGCTAAATTCTGATAAATGTACTGCCCTACATTATGGTAAAAACAATCCAAGGCAGAGTTATACACTAAATAATTTACCACTCGAAATATCAACATCTCAGAGAGATCTGGGAATCATTATTAATGATACATTATCCTTTACAGATCACTGTACTAAGGTATCCAAAACCGAAAATGCATTAATGACTCGAATTAAGGGAACATTCGTTTCCAAGACTCAGGAATGTATTATCCCTCTCTTCAGGACCCATATCAGGCCACATACTGACTATGGGTCTCAACTGTGGAGTCCGTATCTCAAACAGGATATAGATAGAGTGGAGAGGATTCAGTGGAGGGCAACAAAATTGGTACCCAGATTAGCAAATAGAAGCTATAACACCAGGCTAGAAGAAACTGGACTACACACTCTAAAAAATAGACGAGTAAGAGGAGATTTATTACTGTTGTTTAAAATTACTAAGTCTCAGGACCTAATGAGCCAATGTAGCTTAGAGTTCTCAAAGAGAAAGTGTTCTCCAAGACTCCACAATAGACAAATTCATGTGGCCAAAGCAAAAACTAACAGACAACAGTACTTCACTGTAAGAGTCGAAAGACTTTGGAATAAATTATCACAGTGTTTAGCATATAGTAGTACTATCCAGACTTTTAAGAGAGGTCTGGACCAATGGATGGAATCGAATAGCATTTGGATTTAATTTCCCATCACAGTGGTGGGGGGACAATCACGATGGGCTACGGCCTCCTTTTGTCCCTAATAACCAAGTCAGTAGTCCCTCACTATAATGAAGAACTTCGGAGCCATAACAGCCATTCATTATAGCAGCTCGTTCGTTACATCGAGGGACACTGTTTATCACTGAGGAGTATGATGCGGTTTTTAGTTTTTATGATCACTAGAAGTTTTGGGTTAGTTTTTTGTTGGTTTAAGGCAGCATGGGTCATGTCACATTTGTGCTTTTACTGTTGTGGTTTGTATTCCCTGTTAAAAGTTCCTAATTTTATTTTAATTTTTTTTTTATTTACCATTAAAATAGTTCGCTATTTTGGTCTGCCTTTCTGCACCAATTCCCGTCTTGGGAGCCACCTCTTGGATCTGTAGCCAGGACAGCCCCAGTCCTAGCTTACGGATTACCTCATTTGTGGATCGTAGCAGATTGTCTTCCTCTTCAGAATCTGACTACTCGTTTTCCATGCTGTCCACTTTGTTCAGTACAGTGTCTATGATTTCAGTGTCAAACATCGTTTCACTGGTCTGTACTGCATTGAGGGTGAACTATTCCTCTATCTCCTTTGTGTTTGTGGCCTGGATTGGACATACTAGGTGTAACGTGGATGCCATTGCCACAATTTCCTTCATGTTTTCCACCTCTGGCTCCTCAGGTGTGTCTGGCTGGACTTCTTGTGTGGGTCTTTAGAGTTGCTGTCCAGCAGTGGGCATTTGTGTTCTTAGACACATTTGCCTATGCCTCTCTAGTCAGGTGCGCATCACTTATGATGTCTCCCAGGTCTGTTTCCTCAGTGGTAGTGTCCAACTTAACTCCTCTTATCCAGTATTTTGTCCTGTGGTTCTTGTTTCCTATGTGGATCACTTTGCTTTTCTTGGTGTTGAATTTCAACTGCCAAACTTTGGAACATCTCTCTTGTATCAGTAGTCCTTCTGCAGCTCTCTAACTCCTTCCTCGCAGTCTGCCCTGCCATAAAGCTTAGTGTCATCTGTGAAGAGACACATGTTGTCTTGCATTTCTTCTCCTATTTCAGAACACATTGAAAAGGACCGGCCACAGGATCGAACCCTGTGGCACCTCACTCATAACCTTGCTCTTCCCTGACTTGACCCCATTTAGCACCACTCTGTCTACCCCCACTGCAAGTTTCCCACCCATCTAACTAGGTCCTTCACTTTTTCCAGATCCTTTAACTTTCTAGACAACTTTTTGTGCAGCTCAGAGTTGGAACACTTTGCAAAGGTCAAAGTAGAGCAGATCCACCTTTTGTCTCTTATCCAGTGCCCTAGTTACCCAGTCAAGGAACACTATCGGGTTGGTCTGACAAAACCTCCCTGCAACCAACCCATGCTGCTTACTGTCCTGGAGCCCATGTCTCTCCAGGCAGTCCACTAGGTCCTCTTTGACCAGTGTCACCATTATTTAACTGGCTATGGAGGCAAGACTAACGGGCGCATAGTTGCCTTGTTGCTCTTAGTCTTTGTCTCCTTCCTTGTGGAGTGGAACTATGTCTGATACCATCCAGTCTTTCGGAACTACCCCTGATTGTGGGGAGCTATTGAAACATAGAAAGGTGACGGCAGAAGGAGACCAAAGGTCCATCAAATCTGCCCTTGAGATCCTAGTTGATCCTGGGTCCTAGCTGGTAGATTCCCTTGCAGATTTGATTCTAGCATACTCCTTATCCTAATCCCTTTTGAATGCTGATATGGTTCTAGCTCCTACCACCTCCACATGTAGTTTGTTCCATGGCTCCACAATCCTTTCCAAGAAATAGTGCTTCCTAAGATCCCCCTGAAACTTCCACCCCTCAGTTTCCATCCATGCCCCCTCATGTTTGAGTTGGGAGCCTTGGTGAACAGTTCGGCGTAGGGTACTGAATTTAAACCCCTCATGCACTTAAAGGTTTCTGTCATATTCCACCTTTCTCTCCTAGATTCAAGTGAGTACATGTTTAACGCCTCATACAGCAGCCTATGAAGCCCCTGTATCATTTTGGTTGCCTTTCTCTGAATGATCTCTATCCTGTCCCTATCCTTCTTAAAGTATGGTCTCCAAAACTGTATGCAGTATTCCAAATGGGCTCTCACCATAAATCTGTACAGTGGAAGTATCACCTCCCTGTGCCTACTGTCAAATCCTCTCCCTATGCATCCCAGCATTTTGTTGGCCATGCTGTATACTGTGTTGCATTGGCTGGTTTGTTTAAGGGTGTCGCTAATAACTCCTAGATCCCTTTCCTCTTTGAGTCGCTGAGTTTGACCCCGTTTAGCCAATAGCTTGTTCAAGGGTTATTCCTGCCAATGTGCATCACTTTACATTTCTTGGCATACAGTTCAGCTGCCAGATAATAAACCATTGTTTTAACCTTTTCAAATAATTTTGTATGATTTTCACTGCTTCTTTGCTGTCCACCCTTCCCCCAGTTTAATGTCGTCTGCGATCAGTGCAGCCTTGCCTTGGATACCTACTCCTGTGTCACTGATGAACACATTAAACAGGATTGGGCCTAAGACCAAGCCCTGCGGGACCCCACTGGTCACTTCTCCTTCCTCTGACATCTCCCCATTGACCACCACCCTTTGCCTTCTTCCATCCAACCAGTTTCCCACCCATTTAGCAATGCAGCTTGCTTTGCCCAGATCCTCTAGCTTCTTCAGCAAGTGTTTGTGTGGTATGGAATCAAAGGCTTTGCTGAAGTCAAAATAGAGAACATTCACTGGCTGGCCACTGTCCACTTCCATAGATACCCAATCAAAGAAAGTAATGAGATTTGTCTGGCATGACCTGCCCGTAATGAAACCATGTTGTTTCTTGTCCTGTAGGCCATGCATATCCAAGTAATGTACTAAGTCTTGTTCATTCAGGCCCTCCATTTGCCTTCCTAGGACTGATGTGAGGCTGATTGGCCTGTAGTTACTGGCCTCTTCCCTGCTACCACCCTTATGCAGAGGCACAACGGTGGCTCTTTTCCAGTCATTGGGTACGACTCCTGTCTGGAGAGAATGGTTAAACAGGTGCAATAAGGGATCTGCTAACACACACGCTAACTCTTTAATTATCCTCAGATGTATTCCATCCGGACCAGGAGATTTGTCGCACTTTAAATGCTTAAGCGCCTCTCTGACCCTGCCTGCAATAATGCTTGGTGTTTCCATTTTTGGTACTCCTCTACCATGTGCTGTAATGCCACAGTCAGGCATTGGGCCACTGTCTCTTTGGTAAACACTGAACAGAAGTATTTGTTCAGAACTGTGGTCTTCTGCCTGTCCTCTTCCACTATCCTATCCCCATCCCTGATTTTAACTATTCCTCCACCCTTCATTCTCTTTTCTTGCAAATATCTGAAAAACTGTTGGTTCCCCTTCCTGACCCCTTTAGCTCTCTGAAGTTCCACAGCTGCCTTTGCTTGTCTCACTGCCGACTTAGCCTCCTTATTCTTTAGTATGTATTCCTCCCATAGATCGTTACCTGGTTTACTTTTGAAGTTGCGGAATGCTTCCCTCTTGACTCTAATGGCTGTCCTAACTTGACTCGTGAACCAAGTGGGACATTTGTGTTTGTTTCTTTTGGAAACTGTCCTTGTACATTCCTTTGTGGCCTCTGTGATGGTTTGTTTAATCATTCCCCAAATGTCTTCTACTACAAAATGTTGGTGAATATTAGTTTTTCTCTTACTATTTCCCTCATTTTATTGAAATTTGCCCCTCTAACATTTAGGACTTCTGTCCTTGACTGGGATTTGGCATCCATCAAGACTATTTTAAACCAAACCGTGTTGTGGTCGTTGTTTCTCAGCGGCTCCCTGACTCTCTGTTTTTTCTGAGTTAGTGAGGACCACATCAAAGAGGTTGTTTTGACTAGTAGGATCGGTGACTAAACTGTGCGAGAAAGCAATCCTGTAAGGCTTTTATCACCGATTGACTCCTTGATGATCCAGCCACTGGGATGCCCCAGTCCACATCTGGCATGCTAAAGTTCCCCACTATCACTAGTTCTCCTTTTAGCGACATTTCTTTGATTTCCTCCAAAAGTTCCTTATCCTTGTCCTCCGCTTGGTTCAGAGGTCTGTATACCATCCCGATCTGGATTTTCTTTCCAGGGGATGAACTAAGCTGAATCCACTGGGATTCCACTCCTTCTCTGAAGCTTATTTCACAGGATGTGGCTTCTTCCCCCTCCATAACATAGAGTGCAACCCACCTCCCTTGACACTCCTCCTGTCTTTATTAAAGAGCACATACCCAGGGGCTGCAAGATCCTAGTCCTGTCAGATGCCCAGGTCTCTGACTGCCACAAGATCCATACTGGACACAGAGCAGGGGGCTGAATGTGACTCCTGCAAGTACGGTATACAGCAGGACTTGGGAAGAGCACTGCCAGGGGTTCAGCAAACTCCAATGCCAGGTCCCTGAGCACACTGGGGTGCATTCCATCTGGCCCTGGAGCCTTTTCTTTGTTTCAGGGCTGCTAACCCTTTTCTGACCCTTTCTCCCATAAATGCCACAATTCCCAGTTTTCCCTCTTGCAGCAGCCTTTTTATCACTTTTAGATAAGGGTCTGCCATTCTCGACTGTGAATACAGAGCAAAAGACGTCGTGAAGAACAGCTGCCTTCTGTTTGTCGTCCTGTTACTCTGCCCCTCCCATCAGCAATAATTCCCTCTTATCTTCTACCACAATGTATCTAAAGCACTGCCCCCACACACACACACACCACAGTACACAGTTCCATGTCTGCTTTTGCGTCCCTGATCTGGTTCTGGCCTCCCTTATCCTTAACTGGTGATAATTCCATTCCTTATCTCCCTGTTTCTCTTTGTATCTAATGAAAGCCTTTTTTTTTTTTTTGTTTGCTCGTTTGTTTTGTTTTTTAGTCCTCACTGCCTCTCCAGCAACCTTTGAGAACCAGATTGGTCTTGTGTGCCTGTTGCTCTTGGAACCGTTCTGTG
Source organism: Neoceratodus forsteri (assembly GCA_016271365.2). Lineage (NCBI taxonomy): Eukaryota > Metazoa > Chordata > Ceratodontiformes > Ceratodontidae > Neoceratodus > Neoceratodus forsteri. The sequence goes on from CM028129.1 coordinate 187,096,170, forward strand.
GCATGACTTAGCTGCCTCTAGAATGGCCCTTTTAATTACTCCTCATCTGTCCTCCACCCCCCCATTTCGTCCACTCCCCTCACCTTATTGACCAGTTCCCTCATTTGGTCAGAGTCTGTCCTACTGAAATCCAGTGTTAAACCCCTCCCTCTGTCAGATTCAGGGATTTACTCCTGATACCCATGTTACCGCTCATTGTAAACAGCTCGTGGTCCCTCTTGGCGGCTGTATGTTGGCACGCAGCTGCTTGCCTGGTGAGTGGTGCTGAGGTATCACACCTCTAGAGCAGGGCTGGCTTGGGAATTCTGACGGTTGGGAAGGGGAGTTTTTTGCTACATTATAACAGGTAAAATACTAGCTGCTGTATATAGACATTTACACGAGGGGGGACGGACTGTATATGAATCCCGCAAGAACTGTATACAGACATTGGCTGAACCCGACTACTGCAAATACGGTATACAGACATTTTACAGAATCCCAAGTGGGCGGTGGCTGTAGGTGAATCCCACAAGAGCTGTATGTAGACATTTACAGAACCCTATGGGGGTGGGGTGGGGGAGTGGCTGTATGCGAATACCACAAACTTGATGCGGACATTTCCCACTCACTTTGCCTGAAGGAAGCGCTCCTTAATGTAGGAATTGAGCCCCTACATGGAATCACTTCTGAAGGAAAGAATTGTTGAGTACCTAGATGCCAGTGGGGCACAGGACCCAAGGCAGCATCTATTCACAGCAGGAAAGTCATTTCAGACAAATCTAATTGATTTCTTTGACTGGGTGACCAAAGTAATAGACCAGGGAAGGGCTGTGGACATGGCCTACCTAGACTTTATCAAGGCATTTGACACAGTCCCTCACAAACGATTAATAAACAAATTAGCCAGCCTGGGAGTGGGTCCCAGGATGGTAGACTGGGTAAAACACTGGCTGGACAACAGGACACAGTGAAGAAAGGGGGGTTACTAGTGGGGTACCACAGGGTTCAGTACTGAGGCCAGTCCTTTTTAATGTCTTTATAAGTGACATTGCAGAGGGACTGGAAGGGAAAGTGTCTCTCTGCAGATGACACAAGATCTGCAACAGGGTTGATACGCAAGGTGGGGTGGAAAGGATAAAAGGGCTTGGCAAGGTTGGAGGAATGGTCAAATGTATGGCAGCTTAGATTCAACGTAAAGAAGTGCAAAGTAATGCACCTTGAAACAAAAACCGGGAAGAGTACACAATGGGGGTGAGATACTGACAACAACAAAAATGGAAAGGGATCTGGGGTATTCATATCAGATGACCTAAAGGTGGGCCAACAGTGTGAGAAGGCAGTAAGGAGGGCGGGGGGAGGGAGATACTGGGATGCTTAGGGAGAGGCATCACCAGTAGAAAACAGGAAGTTGTTGGCCCTCTGTACAGATAGTTGATAAGACCACATCTGGAGTACTGTGTACAGTTCTGGAGACCCCATCTCCACAAAGACATAGACAGGGTGGAGGTTGTCTAGAGGAGAGCAACCAAAATGGTGCAGGGTCTGCACCAGAAGACATATGAAGAAAAAAGACTAAAGAAGCTTAAGATGTATAACCTTGAGGAAAGGAGGAAGTGGGGGACATGATAGAAACTTTCAAATACCTCAACGGAATCAGTAGAGTCCAAGAGGGTAGCATCTTTCAGAAAAAGAGATGTGCAAGAACAAGGGGGCACAATTTGAAGATAGAGGGGGACGGCTCAGAGGTAATGTGAGGAAGTATTTCTTCACAGAGGGTTGTAAATGCGTGGAACGGCCTTCCTGAGGAGGTCGTAGAGTAAAAACAGTGAGGGAATTGAAGAATGCATGGGGCAGACATAAGGCAATTCTGGTGGGGAGTAGGAGGATTAAGTAGGCTGTTGGTTAACGAGGATCTGCAGCTTATACGTTGGGTAGGGAAATGGGCAGACTAGGTGGGCCAAGCGGTCCTTATCTGCCATCAAATTCTATGTTCTGTGTTTCTCCCTCATCCTCTGTGGTGGTTCCCACTGTGGTACAGGCCTGCTTGCCTATATGGCTCAAACATGAAATTCAGCAAATGATTTCAGCTAATCTTTAGGCCAGAGAACTAGGCAGGGCTGAATGCTGAGTCACTGCTACCCAAAACAAACAAAAACAGAACAGGGGTAGGAGTTTTTTAACTGATGGTACTTGTTTTAAACTGCTGTTAGAGCACTACTGATGCAGCAGTACAGCAGATCTTTTTTTAATACATTTTATCCTCAACCTAGGCAACTCTTTGCCACTGGTTACTGCCCAGCTCCATTGGTATCCCCTGAACCTGGAGGGCCCCTTACCTACCCCACAGCTTTTCTGCCCTGTGGTCTGAAGTTGATGGCAGTAGACTCCCTCGTGCTGGCAGACTGGGGGCATGGAGACAGAGTATGTTTTGGCTTCATGTAATAAGGGCAAGAGATAACTTTTCCCTTGCTTCCTTCCTTCCACTGAGATAATGGCATAACAGGACATGTCCGCATGCAGCAGCGTGCGCTTAGCTGAGTCAGCTTCTTTCCTCCCTTCTGCCATCCTTTATGACCTGTACCATGGAAATCCTTGTGATGTCACAAGCAGGGAATTTTGGTGCTGGCTGTAGACAAACAGCCAGAACAGATATCAAGGTGGAGACAGTGTGCCAGTGTCTATAAGAAATGAGCATTTGTCAATGCCATATGTTTGATTGCAGTGTAATAAAGCAAGGAACATAAACAATGTGTAATTTAAATCGTCCATTTCGGGTGTTTTCTGTTCATTATTGACATGCTGTTAACATATTTGATACTATATTTGCATTTTGCATGCTGAGAGTTTTTTCCCTACTTTTACTGCTTTCAAAGATATGTTTTCCAGACTCCTGTACGTAACTACCTGATCCACAAAAAGTGGGGTGAAGACACGCACACAATGGGACCTGTTGTTCATCTTCAGAGCCTCATGATGATGATGTCTGTTAGCTGGCTAATGGGCAAAAAACAAGTTTGACTGGTGCGGCTGCATCCTTTAAACTATGCAAAGTTTACACCCATTTGCCAGCTCAACACTGTCATCATCAGCCTTCTCAGCACTGTTTTTTTTTTTTTTAGTAGAAAGCCTCCTGCATTTCTACATCCATTGGCTTAAGTAACACATACCTCCACAGCCCCCTACGCTGCCTGAGCGCCACCACTGTGTTCGCTTTGCACAGTGAGGAGCTTAGTGATGATGAATCGCACATCAGATCTCAACTGAATTGTCTAAAAAGTGTTTTTTTGTATTTTTTTTTTTCCCCATGCGATCTGAAGGCTTTATAAAGCAGGTGTAACTAGTGAGTCAGGTGACTATGATTTTTAGGCTTGGTGATCACAAGATGTCAGGCAAGATGAGTGAGCCCACTTTCTTTGTTCTTTAGGTTCGGTGATCCTAGGATGCCAGGTGTGACAAGTGAATCCTCTGACTTTGCACTTTAGGTCTCATGATTGCAGGATGTCGGTGAACCCGCTGTTTGGAAATAAGAAAAGGAGCAGCTCGATGTTGTACAGCGTGGATCAGACACGACTGAGCACCCCCACTTCTGGTTTTCAAGGGTCATCTGCAAGAGGCAGGAACGCAAACCATGCTGCCACTTTCCCACCAAATAAACGCCACCGGGGGATGGGAGCGAAGATTCCCCAAAAGAATGAGGATCCTTTTGGTGACAATGAGGATTTTACAGCTGATGACTTGGAGGAAATAGATATACTTGCCACGCAGGCTTTAACTCAAGGCCTGGAACCAGCAGCTTCCAGTAAAAACACAGAGACTGCTGTTGTGCTGGGCACCAGGGTCAAGGGTTCGTTCAGCGATAACCTGAAGGGCAGGGAAAATAAGTCTTTGAATGTAACTTGCAGCAGCGCTGAAAAGGGAACAACAGGTCTGTATGTTCTGTAAAATATAACCTTTTATATAAATACTGCAGTGTGACAGTAGTGTAAAAGATGTCTTCCAAAATGTTATAGACCCTGTTTTCCTGCAACATTGCATTAGGAGCCCAATGGAAGAAAGTCATTTGAAAATAAAGTCTTGTGCCTCCATAATTGTTCCTTGTATTTCCTTCTCTGTATGGATTTATACTGACTACAGATTACTGCAGACCATGAGAGTTCATTTTAAGTTCCAAGCCCCAGTGTCCTACACAAAGGCTGGCCTGGTTGAAGCATACACAGCACATTGGGGAGGAGGGCGAGACTTGGAGAAAAGAACCTTTCCCACTGGTGCAGAATAAAGAGATGACATAAGTGGCAGCCCAGAGTACTTACACTCAAACCCCTTATTTGCAGCATGGTGCCACTGAATCTGTAGCATCTGCCTGAAAACGTAATGGCTGCATAAAAAGGGGGGAAATGTCTTCCGGGGGGGTAAGTCATGGGAGTTTCGGTTATGAGGCTGATGGTGCCTGGATTGGAGAGGCGCTGGGATCCGGGATCCGGGATCCAGTAGGGGTGATCCAGGGCAGGAAGCAATCAAAAGCTGAGCAGTGGAAACAACCCGGTGAGTGAGGAGACAGAAGCAAGATTCCCCCCCCCCCCGGCAAAAAAACCCAAAAATAATTATGGAACTAGTTTCCAGTTCCAATTTGTGTATTTTTGCAGCTGTCCTAATTGTGATTTGCAGCTTGGGAGCAAGTAGATGGTCACATTGCCGTGAGCTGCAGTAGCAGAGCAGCACAGTCCTGTGGAAGGTTGCTGCTGTTATTGAACGGAATCCAGGGGTGTAGCCAGGGATTTCAGATCTGCACACCAAGTGGACTCACTGCTACCCCCCCCCCCCCGGGGTGTAGCCAGAAAATATACAAATGTACATCAGCACCATGTTTGTTGCCTTATTTGGCACAATAAATACAACTTTTGTATCTCATGACAATGGTTGTTGCCAGGCATGGTTAAATACAAATGCCATGCATTGCTCCCTAAGACACCCACATACCAGCCCAGAGCCTGTAAAGTTGTATTGTCCTTGGGATGCAAAGACAGTATTAGTGACCAGTCCTTCTAGAGTCGACTTTATGAATAAAATTAGAGAAAGGTTCAGCATTTTCTTTGCTAGTTTTCAAGGAAAAAGTAGAAGCAGTTCAAAGCCTATTTGCTACCCCTCCTTAAATAAAATTGTACACCATGGAGTGCTTGGAGTATGCCTGCCTACATCCATGACTGAGTCTGTTCTAGCATGCCTTTCTGTTCAGGATAACCTTTACTGTTAAACATGAATGTATTATGTAGCAGTGTGAATTAAATGATATCTGTGGTTCAAAAGGGATCTCTTCCAGTAATGCAAGTTTGTTTTTTATAGGAAATGCCATGGGACGTATTAAAGATGTAGACACATTTGGGTTTGAAGTCCTCCAAGCGCAACATGACGAACTTAAGCGAAAGGTATTTGCATGCTAGTCTGGCAAAGCAAGTGAACTCAGTTTTTTGGTATCAAAGTAAACAATTTAAAAGGCAATATTGACACAGTTCAGGTTTTATTTATTTATGTGGTGTATTTCTCTCTCTGCTCTTTATTATTGAGGACATCTGCATGAAAGCAGTATATTTTGTGCCTCAAGAGTTTATCTTCTCATTTTCCTTCTGCTGAAGTCAGAATCCACTGTTTGTGAGATCACAGAAACCTAAAAAGTAAGGACAGAAAAAGCATTGAAGTCCATTTGGTCTGTCCTAAGTACAGAACTGTAAATACCAGTATGGCAAAGGAAGGCCATGTGATGTGCGATCACTGTTTTTTTTTTTTTTTTCTTCAGTTGTTTAACCAGGATGTTACCTTGGCATGCACGGTTCCTTTGTGTATGTTTGCCTCTACACTGGAATTACGGCTGCTAGGTTTAAGCATCATGTTTTAAGGTGGAGATTCAACATATCTGTGTACGTCAGAGGCATAGGACTGCTACTGTAATGTTTATAGTTCTGTGGTCCTAAGTACCTAGCTCACGTTGTTCATTTTTATCCTGTTTTCATGCTAATGTCCTCTGTAGTAAAGAATGATGGGAGACAAGTACAGAAATGCCTAAACGTTTAATAATATGAAGCAGAGCTGGGCTAAATGGATAGCGTAATAGCTGGGGAACCACTTGCCATGCTGGTATTCCAAGTTTGTATCCTTAACCTGGAACATCACTGCAGGACAGCAGGATGGGGACAGTGTGTCCTTCTGGATGCTTTCATTCTCTGGGGTGGATGGCAGAGCTGGAGTCTGTGAACAGTTGCCCCTGGTGGCAAAGGAACATCAGAACAAGATAATTTCTACAGGATGGGGCACACACATAAATAATGCAGGTGGAACACTGAATTGCACTTTAATGTCCTTTTCCTCAACTTAAAAAGCATTACTTGGAGGATGGGAGTTTGGGGAACATGTGCCAACCCACAGATTTTTATAGGAATGACAGCTGTAGGTGGCAGCAGGGAGGAGTCGTGGAAAGTGATTTAGTCATCACTTGGGTGGAAGGTGGCACTTGGCAGTACCATTTGTTGTAAGCTTTTATTTACTAGGATTTGGTGCCGATGATCTGGCAGTATAAATCAAACAGTATCTGCGGTTCAAAGGGCTATCTTCCATTGATCAAGTTTTTGAACCCCCTTCCCCTTAGATGTGAGGGGGAAGGGGGCTCAGAAACAGAAAAGGCTGGAGTAAAGTGGTCAGGTGCTGTTTGCAGAGCCCTTCTTGGTCTCCTGCCCAGAAAATAAGCAGTTGCCTTAGTCCAGAGAGAGTGGTCTCCCCACTGTGGGGCATAGCCTGTTAGGAATCTGGTAGCAGGGGGTAAGTGGAAGAGATGCAAGTTTGAGGGCCCTCTCTGGGGTTTGTTGGGTAACTGGATTAAAAAAAAAAAAAAAAAATATTAACGGGCCTAATGGTTTGGTAGCTGCTGGCATGGGCTGCCCTAGTTCAAGAATGAACCGTGCTCACTCACTCACTGGCTGGCACAAAGCACATGTGCTGTGAAGGTGTGGAATTGCTGTCTTGGGGAGGGCTTGGTGCATTGTTAATTGATATCTTCTGTAGCGTGTCTACAAACGAGATGCGAGTGAAATTCCTCTTGGAAGAGACACCGGATTGCGGGGACAGGCCTTGAAACTCCGGTGATAAATTCAAGGTAACATAAGGAGTTACTTTTTCACTCAAAGGGTGGTACAGTCTACCAGTGGAGGCAGTGATTATGAAAATAGTGCAGGCCTTCAGGGTAAGCCTGTACAAATGTTTTGCTTAACCATGGGAATTACAGGGTACCCTGGGTAGTAGAGTGGGTATTGAATCCCTATAAACTGGTACATGTTTACACAGCTTACTTATCCTGCATGCAGAGTGTGGGGGCGGGGTGCAGACGTGCTGGACCTAAAGTCCTGTCTGTTTTACTATGTCACACTTGCTCCTGCCCCTCCCAGCTAAGGCATGGTGCTGGTAGTGGTGATGTGGCAGATTACAGTGGTTGGCCTTTGACCCTGATAACTTCGGTAAGGTATTGACAGTGTGCCAGCGTATCGTGGAAGGGGGTCAGTTCCTCTCACAACTAAGGCAAAGTGGTGGTGATGTGGCAGAGGCTATTGAGGACCTGTTCCTATCTCTACATAAGCAAGGCGTTGGTGATGTGACAGAGTACAGTTGGGGCTGGCGCCTGGCCTGGCATCTTAGGCAAGATGTTGACAGTGTGCAGTGGTAGGAGGGCCCACGCCTCTCTTAGCTAAGACAGGGTGCTGGTGATATTACAGAGTGTGATGGGTGCCTGTGCCCTTCACAGTGGGTAGGTGCTAGAAGTAAAGCAGGGTACAGTGAAGTGGGAAGCTGGTGCCCCTCACAGCCAAGGCACAGTGTTGACAGCATGACAGAGGACTGTGGATGGAGAGCCCATTGGAAAAATGGCAGTATGGAGGGGATTATTTGTGTCTGTTAAGATTTTGTTGCTGCTTGAAGATTAAAAAGTCTTTTCATCCTTAATGGTAATAGATTCAAACTCTTGTGCATGTTTCTCTTAGGTACAAGAAATGCAGGAAAATCTTCTCATGAAAAATGGAGAAATTAAAGTCTTGCGAGATACGTTACGGCTGACCGAGTCAGACCTGGACCAGCAGAAAAGGGCTCATGTAATTCTGGAGAAGGAGAAAGCACAGCTGCTGAGTGAGAAGGAAAAAGAACTCTCCAAAAAGGTAGCAGAAGAAGGCGATTATAGTCAAATATCATCTGAAATGTATAACTTTTTGTTGTTTTGAGTGCTCCCGGGCCTAGACCCTTATAAAGCGAATCACTTCTTTATGATATTTGCCTAAAGGACTGCTATCGAGAGGCTATACTACCAACTGTACATGTAAAGGGGAAGAACAAGTGAGACAGAGATTACCCTCAGACTTGGTACCAGTTGGAAGCAGAATGTAATGATACCCAGGGCAGTCTAATTTTTATGACTCATATTTGACGCAGGCTGAGAAAGTAAAGAACCTTATCATTATACACTGGCAGCTTCTTAGAGGCGGTCCAGATACAGATCGGTTGTTCAAAGAAAGGCCTATCATCTGAACCACTGATTTGTTTTTTTGTGTGTGATCTGTTTACCTTCCTCAGTTCCCAGGTGTCCATATCCATTCAGATCCCCAAGTGCACGTCTTTACTGTTGCTGGACTCACTCTAGGCCACTGATGCATGCTACCAGACTCTCAGTCTCCAGGGTGCTCATGGCATCCTACTTTGGGGCATACCCATCCCTGGAGAGTCCCCATTCTGCTCTGCCACTTGAGTGGGGAGATTGAGGAGTCTCACTGGACTGTGAAATTGTGGAATTTTTACTGGTTTGCCTGTCATGGGTTTTAGGAAGGCAGCCATCAACAATTACCTTGTTCTATAGCAAGTAGAATACTGAAACTACTTTAGCGTACATTTGGGTTAATCCTTCCTCCACAGGGAAGTATCGCTTGTGGGAGATATGTACAGTCCAGCATACTCTGAAACTTCTCTTATGGTTGTAAGAGTGGTCATACCCGCATCCTTAGGATATGAGAACTGTGAACTTAAGGTAAGTGGTTCTAATACCAAAGAATGAATATGAGACCCTCTCATTCTCGTACATATAATTGTAATATTGATCAAGGCTGATCAATATTATGTTAAAAATGTAAATATCCTCCCACGAACATGCCCGTGTCCGGGGCATTAGTGACTGAGACACCCTTTACAGTATAAAAGCGTCTCACGTGCAAGGCAAAGGAGGGTTCCGATTGGGCAAGAGAGCTCTTTAATCTAAACAAAAGAACTTCGTTTAGCCAGTCCTTCAGAAATGAAATCAGATCTGCAGTGATTGTCTAGTGTTAGTGGCTTGATTCATTTTGTGTTCACCCCTGGAGCCAGAAGACTGGATGGTCATGAGTTCTAGAGCCACACCAGAAACGTGGACAAAAACCCAGTATTGACACTGCAGTACATCAGTCAGTAGGGAAGGTGGCAGTGTTAAGCTGCCATCCTTCAGATGAGATGTTAAACCAAGCTCCCTTCTTCCCATTTCTAGTGGTTGCCCAGGTGGAAGATCAAGATCCTTGGCACTTATAAAAGCCTGGGATTTTTGGTATAACTGGAAATCGCAGGCCTGGAAGTAACTAGTACCCTGGCTCATGCTGTGCTATCTACTTATGTGGTTTTGCTTAGTTATAAGTAACATTTTCTTTTTTAAACAGTATCTGACTTACGTTGGGGGCTCTGGCCCCACCCCAACTCATATATATACACACACACACACACACACACATATATATATATATATATATATATATATATATATATATATATATATATATATATTTATATTTATATATGTATATACATACATATACACACACACACACATACATATAAATTAGTATAATGGGCAGATGGACTGCCAACATAAATCCTGTGTGTATAATATACTGATTGTAGCAGCTGGGAAAGCAGTAACCAGGATGGTGGTCAGGAGAGAGCCCAACAACAACAGAATGGCAGGATTTTTGTAAGACTATCTCGGGCTTGGAAAGAATAACAGCATTCAAGAGACTGACAAATTTAGTGCTAGGTAGATGCTATACTGGAGATGGCTGGAGGAGGAGGGGAAGTCCTTTAGTACTTGAGCAGCTGCTGTATGGTCTGTCCTATGGGAAACCTGGCCATAACATAGAGGATTGTGTATGAGCAAGCATACACAACAAGGCAGTTGTGTTCGAGAGGTTTCTGTGGTAACCAGAGACCTCGCGAGCGTAGCTCGAGAGGTCTGTTACCATGGAAACCTCAAGATCTCACAACTGCCTTGTTTGTGTATGGTTGCTCATACACAATCTTTTATAGTGTATGGGCAACCATAAGCAGTACTCGGTGAACACAAGAACAAGTATATGTCAAAAAAAAAAGCTTACTTCTGTGTCTGCCGCCGCATGCTTGCTTCCGCGTTGCAGTGGCCCGCTCATTGCGCATGTGCAGATGAGCCGATCTTGTTGTGCTGCACCGGTGGCGTGCCGGTGCAGCACAGCAATGTCGTGATGCACCAAGTGCAGGACAAAACAACGCTGTTCCAGGCATGGATTTCATGCGGAACAGCCGTTCCACCATACACTATAAAACATTACTGATGACTGTCTATAAGGTTTGAACAAGATAATGAACTCGACACACACTGCATTGTTGAGGGCTCAAGTTATTAATAATAATAATAAATCTTTATTTATTATGTGCCTTTCAAATATCAAGGTGCATTACACAAGGTTGAAACAAAAGAATAATAACAGTAATATATAAAATCTTCAGTAAAATGCAATAAATAGCCTTAAAGCTCAGGAAAAGCCCGACTCCATAAGTAGGTCTTTAGAGCCTGTTTGAAGACCCCTGTGGTCACGCACTCCCAAAGCTGACTGGGTAGAGAATTCCAAAGGGCCGCGGCTGCATACATAAATGCCCGGGCCCCAGAGGATTTCAGAGATACCCTTGGAATCTCAAACAGCCCCTCGTCAGCCGAGCAGAGCAATCACTCGGGGCAGTAAGGAGACAGAAGTTCTTTCAGGTAGTCCAGGACAAGTCCATGTAGAGCTTTATAAGTCAGTAATCTGAAGGTGATCCGCCACTGAACTGGCAGCCGGTGTAGTTCGCGCAGCACCTGTGTGATGTGGCATGTCTGGGGAGTCCCCGTCAACAACCGGGCTGCAGCGTTCTGCATCAGCGGCAGGTGGCAGATAGCAACCCCTGGAAGCCCAAAGTACAGGGAGTTGTAGTAATCAAGGCGCGAGGTCACAAAGGCGTGGATCAGTGTAGGGAGGTCCCCGGACGGAACCAGGTGCTTGACCTAGCGATGTTCCTCAGATGGTAAAAGGATGACTTAACGACTGCCGACACCTGAGATCGTAGCGTCAGCCCATAGTCAAGCATCACCCCTAGGTCCCGCACTGGTTCAGAGGTGAGAAGCTGGGAGCCCCCAGGAAAAGACCCATGGGCTGACCAGCCCCTGACTCCCCTATCTGGCGACCCGGATCCACCACCATCACCTCAGTCTTCCCCGAGTTCAGCTTCAGCTAGCTGGAATTCATCCAATCCTGGATTTCAGTGAGGCAGTTATTAAATACCGAGAGTGCACTATCTTGGTTGGGTGCAAAAGACAGGTAGAGCTGGGTATCATCAGCGTAGCAGTGAAACTTCAGCGCATACCATCTTACAGTGTCTCCGAGGGGCAGCATATACACTGCAAATAACATGGGGGACCGCACAGACCCCTGAGAGACCCCACATGACAGGGGGATAGGGTTGGAAGAATAAATCCCCGGCACCACCCTCTGAGTTCTGCCAGTAAGGAAGGACTTTAACCACCTGAGGACCATACTAGTCAGGCCACAGATGAACGTCAGGCGCTTAAGCAGCACCCCGTGATCCATGGTGTCAAAGGCTGAGGAGAGATCAAGGAGTACCAAGATGGACCAACTTTTCCGATCTCTCGCCATCAGGAGATCATTGAGAACCTGAGCCAGTGCAGTCTCGGTACTGTCCCTCTTTCAAAAACCGGATTGGAGAGACTCGTAGATGTCATGGATGGTCAAGTTCCAGGAATGTTTTGTTTTTTGTTAAACCTACCATCAGACAGCAAGCGAAGTACATACTATAATCACTTGTGGATTTTTATTTTATTTATTTAATAACATTCGGAATTACAACCCTTTGAGTCATAGATTCCTTTACAAAGGCTCCATGTCAAACAACAATAAGGACTTACATATAGTATTAAGCAGTAGAGTGTTCAGGTAATAGAAACAAGAGAGAAAACAAGTAATGGAGGTTATGCAGACAAAAAATTATATAGTATTATAAATACAGTGATCATGGAGGAAAGACAATACACAACCACACAGACAAGGGGATACAGGACAGTAGTCTTTGGGAGAGGAGGACCCAGCGTTATCAATAATGTGCGTAATATTTAAGTAGTGCAAGAATACACAGTGTGTTTTCCATATATAGCATACCATTTATGAGGTAAATATTATACCACAGAGCCCTGCCAAGAGGAGGGAGCAGGAAGAAGAGAGGGTTAGGAATAGTCACAGGCTGAGGATTCAAGCAGATGAGCTTTGAGACTGGTCTTGAAAGGACCAATCCTGGGCTCGTGGGGGAGGCTGTTGAGCCAACAGGGTCTCGGTGAAAAAGGCTCTTTGACCAAGGGAAGTTCAGCAGTGGGTGACTAGTAGGGAGATCCCAGTAGAGCTATGGGAGGTTCTGATCAGCAGGACGGGTTGAATGATGATAATATGCAAACTGGATTAATATCTTCTATCATACGTTTTATATGTATTTTGCAATTCTCTTAATAAACTTGGAGTTAAAAAAAAAAAAAAATCAAATCCTGTGGGGGAAAAAAGTAAGCAACTGCTCTCAGAATGCAAACCTGAGTAGTAGTAGTTGTGGCCCTGCACTCCTTCACATTTGCTGTATTTCCCCCATGGCCTGGCCAGCATTCCCTGTCAGTAAAACAGATCCATGTAACCCATCCCCCGAGATGCACCTGGAAACAAGCACAGCTTTGTGTACCTTTCCTAGTCAAAAATTAACAAATTAAATAAAAATGCACCATATCTTGTTGTATAAACCATGGCAAGTCCCTGTGGTTTGTACTACATTGATGAAATATAAAGAATATTGAAAATGCAGGCTGGCCTCTCAGCGTAGCTGCAGTACTGTCGCTTCTGACAATGCCGACCTGGATTCGGGAGCAAGCCCAGGTTGTCCTAGTGCTGGCTAGGGAAAGAGAACTGCGTATCCTAGAGAATGCTCTTCTCCTGGTAGGGAGTTCCTAGCATGCCAGTGTTTTCAGAGGAGAAACCCAGGATATGAAAACCTCAGCATGAGTTGGATGACTGGCTACACTCTAGCCCTGGCCCAGCCGACCAGGAGCCCTACCTATTTGGTTTTCTGCTGAGAGGACCACATCTTACCCGGAGCTATTAGCTTGACAAGCTCAACCGAGGGGGGGGGCATGCCGAGGGCATTTAAAACTGATGTGTGGGGAGTAGACAAATGGTGGGCCATCATTGGAAGGCATCCCTGAAAGTTACTAATTAGTCTCCTAATTACCAAAAGAGACATTTGACCTCAGTGTTTCCCCCAACCATAGGTGGGGGGGGGGGAGCGGTTGCAAGAGTTATGGTGTCTGAGACAGGAAACCTCTGGAGATGTTTAGGGACACCATGAGGTGGACAAAGGGGGTCTGGAGTCTCTTCAGCTAGGAAGCAAAAACTTAAAAAATTATACAGGCCTCCCATGCTTGGCGCTGAAACCCTAGGTGAAATGCAGTATATGAAACCTTAACGTTGCTAGCCTCCACAAATGAAATCATTTTAATTGGTGGTTTTCACAGTAACTGGCTAGACAAATTGGGTGACAAAACAGTGTAAGTAAAAAGTAAGTAAAATGTATTTGTTTAGCGACCCATCCTGGAGGCTCTGGGCACTGTACAGGTAGGTAAGAAAAACAACATACATCAATAAATCAACATAAAAACAAACATCAATGATAAAACAATTTAAAATAGATCCTGATTTGAATAAAATAAAGCAGTAGTTTACCTATTATAATCTCTCAACAGTCTAAAAATGCTTTTTTAAAAAGATGCACCTTCAAACCCCAGTTAAAAACTTCCACCGATGGGCCTCCCTCAAAGGTCTTGGTAGCAAGTTCCACAATACTGGGCCTACCGCCTCAAACAATCAATCACCGGAGGACTTAAGGCAGGCCCTGGCAACTGCTAGGAGGCCCTCCGTAGAGGAACGAAGAGAGCACATCGGATGGGCAGGAGTCAGGAGGTCATTCAGGTAGCCGGGGCCTGATCCATGTAGGGCCTTAAAGATTAGCAAGCCCACCTTGAAGATGATTCACCACCTAACTGGCAGCCAGTGCAGTTCGTGCAGAACTGGGTCACATGACAGGACCTTGGAATACCCATCAGTGACCTGGCTGCTGCATTCTGCACCAACTGCAGACACCGGAGAACCCCTCCATTGACCTCCAGGTACAGAGCGTTGCACTAGTCGAGCCACAACATCACAAACACATGTACCAGTGAGGGCAGGTTGTCAGGCGGAATCAAGGCTTTAATCTGGGTGACATTCCTCAAGTGATTATATTAAAAAAAAAAAAAAAAAAAAAAAAATTCCAGACAGTGGACAACACCAGAGTCTCGAGTGTTAGTCCATCACTGAGGATAACACCTCGATTTTTCACCTTGGTAGATGCCGCTACGGGAATGGGGCTAAGGAATAACCCTGTTCACATCTTAGCAGCACCATCATCCTGCCGATGCCCAGGATCAATCACTAGCACCTCCATCTTGTCAGGATTGAGTCTCAGCCAGCTAAAGGACATCCAGTCTTGGATCTCAGCCAGACATTTATTTAGCACCACCACAGCGCCATCTGTCTCACGTGCAAATGACATGTACAGCTGGGTGTCATCTGCATAACAATGAAAGCCCAAGCTATGCCATCTAATGATCTCACCCAGGGGGAGCATGTACACCTGTGCGAACAGCACAGGTGACAGGATCGAACTATGGGGAACTCCACATGGCAGGGGCTTCGGGCAGGATGAGAAATTTCCCCATCACCACCGTCTGCATCCTGACTAAGAAAAGATTAAAGCCAGTTGATGCCAGTACCAGTAAGTCCACAGAACTCTCTTAGATGATGCAGCAACACTGTGGTCCACCATGTCAGAGGCTGAGGAGAGATAGAAGAGAATGAGTATTGACCGCTCTCCTCTGTCTCTCATCCTGAGGAGATCATTCTACACTCTAACGCCATTTCAGTGCTATGTCTTGATGTAAACCCCGACTGGAAGGGCTCGTAGATGTCATGAGCTGTGAGGTATGCCTCGAGCTGTAGAGTCAGCACTTTATCAATAACCTTACCCAAGAAGGTGAGATTAGCGATAGGTCTATAATTTGCCAAGATGTCAGGGTCACTGACAATCATCCAAGGGTCAGACCTGTCACAAATTAGAACAGCTCGCACTAGATTTAACTCAAGTCCACAAAAATGGTAATGGATTGTAATAACTGCCAACTAAAGCAGTATGGCTTCATTACTGGGAGAGGTGGTAATAGTGTGTGACTTTGCCCTACTGGATGTAGATTGTAGCATCCCTAAAGCTGCCAGTAGCAAAAGCCAGTCACTGCTGGTCGCATCCCAAGATGGCATCTTAATCCAGGAGTGAGTGAGACTACTAGGAATCTGGCAATCCTGCACCTGTTACTGACAAACTGTGACCTGTGCCAGGGACATCAGCATAGCTGAGTCCCTGGGAAGCTGTGATCACCCTGCAGAGTGGTTTCAGCTCAATATGGGGAAGGAAGTCCTGAACATTAAAACACATGTTCTGGACTTCAAAAAGGCAGACTTTGTCACAACAGGAGCATAGCTGGGCAGGCACCTGGCTAAGCAAGGGGTGGGTGGCGAGGGAGGAGGAAGAAAAGTGGCCAACACTTGTCAGAAGCAGAAGAGTAAGAAGAACAAATACAAGAATCCCTTCTGGTACACAGAGGAGATAGTAAGAGCAGTGAGGGAGAAAAGAGCTTTCTTGAAACGATAAGTAAGACTCTGAGAGAAGCACAGACTAGACTTCTTGGACAAACTCAAATCAGCTGGTAGGAAAGTGAGAAAGGTCAAAGCGGAGCCAAACTGAGAAATGCAGAGGGAGTCGAGGAAGGTGATTGCTTTTGTTTTGTTTTTTTGTACATCCCGTGGGGGATGATGAAAGATGATGTTGTTGAACTGAGTGAAGGGACATAGTGGTTTGAGGACAGCAGAGGAAAGGCAGAAGTACTGAATGAATACTTCTCCAGTATTCAGTTAAGAGAAGGATGGACTGATACAGGGTAGGATGTGCCGGGGATGTCTGAGAAGTCAATCACAGCTGTCTGTGTCTTAAAGGGACTAATGCACCTTGAGGTGGATAAATCTCCAGGCCAGATAGTGTGCACCTGAGGGTACTGAGGGAGCTGGTAGCAGTACTGGCAGCCTCACTGGCCGACACGTTTAGTAGCTCCCTAGACTCTGGTATGGTGCCATGAGAGTGGAGAACTGCCGATGTAGTGCCTTTGCCTAATAGGGGGCTAGGGATGAGCCAGGGAACTGCAGACCAGTCAGCTTGACATCAGTCATTGGCAAAC
Organism: Neoceratodus forsteri; assembly: GCA_016271365.2. Classification (NCBI taxonomy): domain Eukaryota; kingdom Metazoa; phylum Chordata; order Ceratodontiformes; family Ceratodontidae; genus Neoceratodus; species Neoceratodus forsteri. Next base: position 187,112,851 of record CM028129.1, read on the forward strand.
TCATATAAACCATTTTTAAGGAAAGGTTGGTCCATTTTTCTTAAAGCAGGTGGGCTCCAAGATGACAGACTGCACCGGACCGTGACAGGGAGGTCATGTTAAACACACAGTAAATTTTTTTCGACTCGGTCACAAAGGCAGTAGATAACAGTAGGCAGTAGAATTTCAGCAAGGCCTTTGAATCGGTCCTCTATGAAAGATTGATCATGAAGTTGGATGACATGGGGATGGGGGCAGAATGTCTAGGTGAGTGGCAAACTTGTTAGGAGGGAGAACCCAAAGAGTACTGATTGGGGAGAACACTCAGAGGTGAGGGATGGTACCAGTGGGGTGCCACAGGGGTCGATGCTTGGGCTGGTGCTTTTCATTGTGTTCATAAATTGCAGTGAGGACAGCCCTAAGGGCAAAATTCACCTTTTCACTGACAATACCAAGCTCTGCAAGAGGGTAATCACAAAGGAAGGGGTCAGAAACATGAGGGAAGACCTTGAAAGACTGGCGAGATGGTCCAGAATCTGGCAACTGGGGTTCAACGCCAAGGAGTGCAAAGTCATACATGTGGGTAGGAAAAAAGTGTGTGTGGGGGGTACCCATGGTCTGAAGAAGGAGAATGACTTGGTGATTGCATTTACTAGCACCCTGAAGCCCTCTATGCAGTGTAATAAGTCAGTGGCAAGAATTCCGGGTTGCATAAGTAGAGGGTTCACAAGCAGATGAACGGAGGTCATGCTACCTCTGCACAGTTAAATGGTGTGGCAACACTTGGAGTACTGCATATTGTTCTGGGACCCCTACAACAAAAAGGACACAGAACAGCTGGAAGCAGTGAAAAGGGCCACAAAAATGGTTTGGGGGTCCCTTGTATGAACAGAGGCTGGAGGAACTGAATATGTACTCACTGGAGGACAGAAGGGAACAGTGGGGGAATTCAAGAATGCATGGGACAGAATCTGGTGGGGGTTAGGAAGAAGTAGGCTGTTGGCTAACTAGGCTCTGCAGCTTATCCAGTAGGTAGGGAAATGGGCAGACTGGGTGGGCCAAGTGGTCCTTATCTGCTGTCAAAGTCTATGTTTCTATGAACGGGGAGACATGATAGGGTACCTCAGGGGCATCAGCAAGGTAGACGGCAGTGACCTTTTCAGGACCAGTGAAAACGGACACAAGGGGAAACAACTACATATTGGCTTGGCTGAGGTTATGGAAGGAGACCAGGATGCACTTCTTCATGGCGAGAGTGGTGGAGGCAGGAACTGACTACCAGAAGAGGTAGTAAGCAAAAAAAAAAATTGGACAGCTTCAAAAGGGGGTGATAAATGGATAAGGGGAGGGTAAGATTGTTGGGTGGTGGTGGGAGGTGGAGCAGTATGTAATGTGGGAGACGTAGGCTGTGTATCTGGCTGACTTGATAGACCATAAGGCCTTCTTCTACTGGCAAATTCCTTATTTATTTAGTTTTTATTAACCATGTAAGTGCACTAGACAGTTAAATGCCCATTTTCAGGCACGACCTGGTCAGTTACAACAAAGACAACAATAGGTAAACGAAAACATCAGGCTGTAATATGAATGACCAAAATAAAAAGCATTGAGTAGAAATAAATACATACAAAAATATACTAACAATAACATAAGGCCTTCAGCAAGTATGTAGTCTACAGTTTTGAAAAGCAGCTTTGTACAGGAGTGTACTGATGCTTTGAAAAGAAAATTACAGGAGCTGCTCTGAAAAGACTGAATTGTCTGGAATATTTTGTTGTTAAAGCCACACATCTAGCTGTTACTAAAATATTCTAAACAATGGTCCACGAGGTTGATTAGCAAACTGAGACACCTGGGGGTGGAGGAGAAGCTGGTGGGGTGGGTAAGAAACTGGCTACAGGATAGGCAGCAGAGGGTAGTTGTTGGGACAGGTGGACTCTCAACTCCAAGGGCTGTAACCAGTGGGGTACCACAAGGCTCACTGCTGGGGCCAGTGTTGTTTGACATCTTTATTGCTGACATCCCAGACAGATTTACAAATAAGATCAGCCTTTTTGCTGATGACACAAAGACTGGTGCAGTGGTAGACAACACAGAGGGGTGGCTAGGTCTGTAGGGGGATCTTGCTGAGGTTGTGTTGGTTGGGAACATGGCAGCAAGGATTCAACGAAAAGAAGTGCAAAATCGTGCACTTAGGAGCCAGAAACTCAAGAAATTGCTACAGTCTAGGGGCTGCAGTTATCTACTATAGAGGAGGAGGAGAAGGATCTGGGGGTGCTAATCACAGGTTAAATGAACCATTCAGCACATTGCAGAAAGGCAGCAGCTAACATTAACAGGATGCTGGGGTGTATTGCCAGAGGAATCACCTCAAGGAGGAAGGAGGTCATCCTGCCACTGTACAGGTCGCTAGTGAGACCTTACCTTGAGTACTGCCTGCAGCTCTGGAGACCCTACCTGAAGAAAGATGTCAAACTGCTGGAGGGGGTTCAGCACAGGGCATCCAGGATGATCCTCAGAATGGAGGGCAAACCATATGAGGAGAAGCTAGAGAACTCAGCACGTACTCCTTGGAGGATAGGAGGGACCGAGGGGACATGATCGAAACCTTCAAATATATGAAGGGCATAAATAAGGTTAGTACAGAGGGGAGATCAGAGGAAGGGAGGAACACTAGGGGGCACAGTCTGAAATTGGTGGGAGAAGGGATAGGAAGGAGATGAGAAGGCACTGTTTTACAGAAAGGATGGTGGCTGGGTGGAACACACTACCAGAAGCGGTGGTGTCCTTAAGGTAGGTGGACAGTTTTATTTATTTATTGAATTTTGTTGACCGGGTAGGCCCACTGGGCCCAGAGGTAAAGATAATAACAAACAGGTAACAGAGCAGTACACATTAATAAGTTTTAAGAGGTGGGACAGGGTCGGGGGGGGGGAAGGTCACTTCTATACAGGTGGGAGAAGAGGGGGGCAGCTGCAGAACAAGAAACTGTTAGCTGCACACTCAAGCAGACTAGATAGACCATACGGCCTGTATCTGCTGACATTTTTCATATGTTCGTAAAATCGGTGACTTTAGAAATATGAACAGTTGGTTCACCTCTGCAATCTGGCTTCAGTCTGTGGTATTCTGCCTCTATAACCATGCTGGAGGTTTCTTACGGTATCAGTTGGCCAAAACAGGTTTCACCCTAGAGTGCTAAAAGAAATGTGGTAGGAGCTGGCTGTACCACTGGCATACCTCTTCAGTTGTGGAGTGGTGCCAGTGTATGGAGGGCAGCTGATATGGTACCCCTACCCAAGAGCGGGAGCAAGGATGAACCGGGAAACTGTAGATTAGTCTGTCAGGCACCATAGTGATAAAAGTATTTGAGGCCAGTATTAAGAGGACGATAGTAGAGTTTCTGGATGCTAATGGATTCCATTGCACAAAAAATTGTGAATTTACAGTGCGGGGGGGCGGGGTTTGTCAGACTAATCTGATTAGAGAACACTGAGGGAAGATCTGAAGAGACTGGAGACATTGTCACTGGGCTGGCAACTAAAGTTCAGTGTTAAATTGAAAAGTTATGCACATAGGTCTCAGGATCCCGAAGACGGAATGCAGGATGGGAGATGTAGTGTTAGGAAAAACTATAGAAAGGGCTATTGGGGCCTTAATATCAAACAATCTCAAGCAGTCAGCACAGTACAACAGAACACTGGAGAAGGCAGCTAGGATGCTGGGGGTGCTTAGGTAGGAGGATCAGTAGCAGAAGGAAAGATGTGATCCTATCTCTGTACTAATGCTTGGTGCGGCTGCATTTTGAATACTGAGTGCAGTTTTGGAGTCTGCACTCGTAAAAGGACAGGAATAGGGTGTGGGGGGAAGTGTAGCGAAGTCCTACATGGAGAGACTTGAGGACCTCAACATATATACACTGGAGACCAGAAGAGAGAGTGGGAACTTGATTGAAACATTCACGTTTTATCACGGGATAAATAAGGTGGACCCTGGAGAACAGTTCACAGTGAACGGCAACACCTGCACAAAGGAGATCTCGTAGAAGCTGGTGGAAGGAGATTCAGGAAGGACATAAGAAAGCATTTCTTTACAAAAAGGGTGAGGAGAGAGTCCTGAAGGAACTTGCTAATCTGAAAGTGGACAAAGTAGTGGGACCAGATGGGGTGCATCCAAGGGTTTTGAAGGAGCACAGAGAGGTACTGGCCGCACCTCGGACAGTCTTGTTGAACAGCTGACTGGTAACAGGAATTGTTTTGGAGGACTGGAGGAGGGCAGATGTAGTTCCACTTACAAAAGTGGTAGCAGGGGGGAGGCTGTCATTTATAGGCCAGTCAGCCTGACATCAGTGGTGGGAAAGTTCATGGAATCAATGCTGAAGGAAAGGATAGTGGAATACCTTGAATCCAGTGGGTTAGTAGATCAGAGGCAGCATGGATTTACAGGGGGGCGAGGTTGTGTCAAACGTATCTGATTAAATTTCTTTGGGTGACCAAGTAAATACATCAGGGCGGAGTGGTGGACATGGTCTACCTACATTTCAGTGAAGCTTTTGACACCGTTCCACATAGACCAGTAAGCATGTTGGGTATCTTAGGAGTGGGTACAGAGGTGGTAAACTGGGTAAGAAATTGGTTAGGGGGTAGGTGACAGAGGGCGGTAGTAGAGGAGTTCACTCAGAGACGGGAAGGGTGACCAGTGGGGTGCCGTGGATCAATGCTGGGCCTGGTTTATTTTAATGCCTGTATAAGTGACATTGTGGAAGAGCTGGAAAGAAATGTCTCCCTTTTGCAGATGGCACAAAAATCTGTAATAAGGTGGGCACTCCGGGGTGGGGGTGGCGGGTGGAAAGGATGAGCAGAGACCCGAGAGAACTTGAGGAGTGGTAAAGGGTATAGCAGCTGGGTTTCAGTGTGAAGAAAAAGTGCAAAATAATACTCTTGGAGCACAGAAATCCAAGGGTGCAGTACAAAATGGGTGGAGCATAAGAGATCTGGAGGTAGTCATATCTGAGAATCTTAAGGTGGCTAGGCAGTGTGACAGGAGAGTTGGGAGGACTAGTGGGATGCTGGGGTGCATAGGAAGGGGTATTGCCACCAGAAAGAGGGAGGTGGTGTTGCCTCTGTATAGATTGCTGGTAAGACTCCACCTATAATACTGTGTCCAGTTCTGGAGACCACATCTCTTGAAAGACATAGAGTGGAGGTGGGGTAGAGGAGGGCAGCTAAAATGTTCAGGGTCTGCATCAAAAACCCTATGAGCAGAGACTAAAGGACTCGGTATGTACATGCTGGAACAAAGGAGGGAGGGGAGATATGATAAAGACCTTTAAATACTTCACAGGGGTAAATAAGGTACAGGAGGAAAATATTTTTTCAGAAAAAAAGTGCTCAACAAGCGGACATGCTACAAAGCTGGAGGGGGATAGATTCAGGAGAGATGTGAAGAAGTAACATCTTCACAAAAAGAGTGGTGGATTCCTGAAACAACCTACCAGCAGAGGTGGTGGGGTGAAAACGGTGGTGAGGTTCAAGAATGCATGGGATAGGCATAGGGGAATCTTAGTGGAAAGAAAGTGTGGGGGGAGAGACTGAGCTGGAAATCAAGTAGGGTCTGATAAGATACTGAAGGTAGGGAAACATGCGCAGACTGGGTGGGCAAAAGTGGTCCTTATCTGCTGACAAATCATGTTTCTATCAATACAATTTAAAATAGCTGACATTGATTGTACCCTAGATGGCTGTAGTGGACAGAGTGAAGAGCCATGAAACATGCTAGTTTATAGCACTGTATACCCCGCAAATACTAAGGGAAAAGCAGATGCATAAAACCTCATGAAATGTTAAATATTACAACTTCTTAATTTTTTTCTTTTCTCCTTTCCCATTATTTTGATTTTAAGTTCTCAGTTCCAAAATATGTTGTGTATTTTTATGAGTTGGGGGTGAAGGAGCTTCAGAAAGAACTAGAGTAAGGTCTGCCAGTAGAGGTCCAGTGCTGAAAAGTGCAAAGTAATGCACTTGGGCACACATAATCATCACACTGAATTTATTTCAAAATTGATTACTGGGAGAGGCACACTGAGCAAAAGCTCGTTTCCAGGTGCAACCCAAGGGAGAGGGGAAGTTCAAGTTTATTGCAGGAAAGACTCTGTTGAGCAAGCTTATTCACAAGGAGGTCCTGAGGCACATACACATACAGTTCGCATTTACATAGACAGGAGATATAAAATGTAGAACAACAAAGAAAAAAAAAATATAATACAAGAGGTATACACAATAGAAGTCCTTATGTTATATATGCAGTACATTCCAGCTTTAACCGTGCCCTAAATTATGCAACACATTTCAGCTTAATAAGTAGAGGGCCAGTTGGTACCTAGGAAGTTGACTTGGTGTTGGGGGCCTAGTAGCACCTGCATATGTCTTTTAATTTAGAGATAGCTAGTGTTTTGTAGGAGTTAATTGATACGATGCTGGTTAGCTTCAGCATGGCTTGTAGTTGGTTCCAAATGTTTGGGAGGGCGTATGAGACAGCTCTTTGGCCAGAGAAGAGAGAGAGAGCACAATTACAAGATACAGCAAGTCAGATGATGTGGTTAAAATGACAGTGACATAAAGTGCAAAAGTTGATTGCAGAACAAACAAGATTGCAAAATCATAGCATATCTACATAGTTTGTCAACTTAGCCAAAGCTTTTGACATTGTTGTCGACTCCATTCTCCTGGACAAGCTTAAGGTAGCAGGACTTTCTGCCTTCTGAGTGGTTCTGCTCCTACCTTGAGGGCAGGTCACAGTGTATCCATATTGGAGACTTAGAAACATAGAAAATTGACAGCAGATAAGGACCAATAGGCCCATCTAGTCTGCCCATATGCCCTACCTGTGTCAGTGCCCTCTCACCCTACTCGGTCATTGGCTTAAGCCCCTCCTTCACAACTCTAGGGTTCCCTTATGCCTGTCCCATGTATGCTTGAATACCCACCCCCACTGTGCTTGCTCTCACCAGCTCCTGGGGCAGACTGTTCATGCATCAATCACCCTTTCCATGAAAAAAAGAAAACTTCCTCACATTGCCCCTTAGCCGCCCCCCCAATCTCATATTGTACCCCCTTGTTCTTTTACCCCTCCTGTATTGAAAGATGTTGCCCACCTGCACCTTGTTTATGCCCTTTAGATACTTGAAAGTCTCTCTCTCATATCCCCATGCTCTCTCCTCTCTTCCAGTGTATACATATTGAAGTCTTTCAATCTTTCCTCATATGTCTTCTGTTGCAGGCCATGCACCATCTTTGTTGTCCTTCTCTGAACCACCTCCACCCTGTCTACATCCCTACGCAGATGTGGCCTCCAGAACTGTGCACAGTATTCCAGGTGTGGCCTCACTAGCACTTGGTATAATGGAACCACCACCTCCCTTCTTCTACTAGTGATCCCTCTCCCTATGCACCCCAACATGCCACTGGCCCTCCCTACAGTCTTTGTGTACTGTTTGGCCACCTTTAGATTGTCTGAGATGATAATCTCCTCCAAATCTCTTTCCTCCTGGTGACTACCAGCAATTCCCTCCCCCCACCCCATTCTTTAGCTCTCTGCAGGCTTCTGCACCCTAGGTGCATGATTTTAAATGTCTTTGCATTGAACCACAGTTGCCACTTTTATGACCATTCTTCCGGCCTCCCCAGGTCCCTCCTCATTCTCTCCACCCCATTAGGAGTGTCCACCCTGTTGCAGATTTTTTTTTTTTTTAACTTGAATTTCTTTTATTAAAAATATGAATACACTTTTTCAGCAGTATCACAATACACAATACTTTTCTTTAGTTACATTTTTGTCTTTGATCACTTGGTATGTTCTTATTACAAACAGCATAATTAAAAAGGAAAAAAACGTTAGTGAAAAGTTCAGTAGGAATGGATAATCACCAATGTCCTTAAAGTCCCGTAGTCATTAGATACCAAGAGTCCAAATAAAATAGTACAGCAATTTGCTGTAATAACACCAAAAGAGAAACCAAGTACATCTCTTATGTAAGTGTGCAAGTATCAGATGTTCACTTAAACGAATATTCTACTTAACATATCTCTTAAATAAATTCTTCAGTAATCTGAATGTCACATAACGAACTATTCAACATCAGTTAAAACAAAGTAAACATAGGTGAGTTTCTCCCTTTCTCCCCTCCCCCCATTACCCTGATCACTGATATTAAAGCGGTTTAACCTAAATGCAAATTAAAAAAGAAAGCAAGCAAACTCCTTAAGAAGCTTGTATCTGATGCTATGGGTGCCATGTTGTAGATCTTGGTGTCATCTGCAAACGGGCAAACCTTCCCTTCCAGCCCTTCTGCAGTGTTACTAATGAAGACATTAAAAAGGACTGGCCCCAGGACTGGCCCCTGCGGCATCCCACTGGTCACCCCCCCCCTTTCTTTGGATTGTCTTCCATTTACCACCACCCTGTTTCCTGTCCTTCAGCCAGTTCTCAACCAGTTTACCACCATGCGTCCCACACCCAGGCTACCCAATTTTATTTACTAGTCTTCCCCTCCACTCACCATCATCTCAGGTGTTCTCCAGGGTTCTGTCCTTGGCCCGGTTCTTTTCTCCATTTTTCTAAATGATCTTCCCCCTGCCTTCCCTTTGTGTCCATTCATATGTACATAGATGACATGGTGTTCTTTACCTTTGGCTCCTCTGCCCCTGCCCTTATGAACCAGCTCCTACTGGACTTTAACAGCATCCAGCAAAGGTTCCAAGAAAATCGGTTATCCCTCAGTGCTAAAAAAGTTTCTATAACTCTGGGCACCAGACAGGGGCTTGCTAGAATCTCCATCCCTCCCTTCCTTCCTTACCCTTTGATGGTGCAGCTATTGAAGATGTCTCCTCCTTAAAGTACCTCGGGGGTCTAGCTGGATTGCCACCTTGATTTTTCTGTTCATACGGATACTGTCCACAAGAATGTCCACCCCAGACTTGGCGCACTTTACAGAAATAAGAGAAGATTCCCTCTTCCTGTTCACAGAGAAATCCTTATTAAGATGATTCTCCCCGTTTTTGTCTGTGGAAACATTGTTTATAGTAGTGCTCCAAAGTTCATGTAAGCTAGACTGGGCCCCCTGTTTCACTCCTGTCGATTTGCCCTTGACAAACCCCTGCATACTCACTGCTGTTGTTTATATCCCTCCTATCTCTTGATGCCAGCTGCCTTAGCCACTGTGCCTTTTTCTCCAAATGTTGTTTTAACTCCCTCACCTCATGTCTTGCTTCTCAGCTCTTTTGTCCCCCTTGTAATTCTTTCTTCCTTCACAATACTTGTCTTCACTCTCCTGCTATCCCACCAGTGAAATCTACTGCTGGTCAAGCTGCTCTCTCCTCTTTTCATTAGCTCTGCTTCTTCCCTTCTCACTCTGAAATCTTTCTCCTCTGTGATTCTCTATTCACTTCTGCAGGTGCTTCTGATATTTTGGGGCGGACTTCTGTCACCTGCCTGCCACCCCATACTGACACTAGCACTGCTCCCTCGCCAGCTCGTCTGTCACTCTCTCTACTCCTCATATTATTGTTTTGATGCTCACTGTTTATTGCTCTTTTGCCTGTTTTGCAATTTTACTGTATGGTATTTAAGGTATGGCAATTTTATTCTTGACGCATTTCTCACTTATAAGGCCCTGGCTACCTGGCTGATCGCCCCTGCCTCCTCAGTCCCCACTCCCTTCACTCCACCACCAGGGCCTCCTGGCAATTCCTTGGGCCAGGTTAAAAACATCTGGCGACTGAGCCTATGAGGTCGCTGGTCTGGCCCTCTGGAACACGTTTCCTACCTCAGTCAGGGAGGCCCCAACAGTGGAGGAGTTCAGAAGGGGTCTAAAAACTCACCTCTTTCGCATGGCCTTCCCAGATTAATTGGAGCCTCATACTAAATTATGTTTTAAAACAGTATTTATTTAAGCAATCTTTGCATGTAAATACTATGTGTATTTTATTGGTATTCTCCCCTGCTTGCTTTTATGTAAGGTGTCCAGACCTTTGGTGATTGGGCGCCATATAAATAAACTTGCCTTGCCTTGTAGATTGTTTATTTTGTTATACTTATTCTCTATATTATTTTTGTACATCATACTTTGTATCAGTTCTTTTCTCCCTCCCTTCTCCCAGGATGCATCTGGAAATGAGCAGATACCAGCTCAGTATGACTTTCTTGGTAAAACATTCGAAAATAAAATATAGCAGAGGACAAATAAATTAGCATGCAGATCAGCTGTGCAGTTGGACATGATCAGAAATATAGTGCTTAGTGCCTGTAGGAAGGGTGATTCTGAGAGGAGGAGGCAAATGGGCCGTTAAAAGTAACCCAAGGAGTAGCCCAAACCATGCGGTTTCGGGGAGGGAAAAGTAAGTGGTGGTAAAAATTGCAGGGAGAGTTAGGAAGGGTTCAGGGAGAGGGAAGACATTTTAGCTGGTGACTAAAGGTGGAAAGGGAGAGGGAGAGATGGATGGAGGGAGGGTAGCTGGTTCCAGAAAGAAGGGAGATGGTAGGAGAATGCAGATTGCCCAGCTGAACAGTCGGGTGGGGAATGGGGAAGGTACAAGGTTTCTCTAGAGCTCAGGGAGTTTGAGGGTATGGAGGAGAGGAGTGAGGACAGGTATGAAGGGAGGGACCCAAACCAGTATTTAGAGATGAGAGAAGAAGGTGGATACAGTGAATACTGTCTAGGAGGAGTTAAATTGGCAAATATAATGGAAGCTATAGCTCTCGGGGTCGAAGAGAGTAACTCTGTCAAACAAGTTAGTGCAACAAAGCATACAGCAAGATTTCAAGGATGCTGGGTTGCACAGGGAGGGGTTCTGACAGCAAGAGAAGTGAGGGATTTGTGAGACTATACAGATCCCTAGTGAAGCCGCATGTGGAGTATTGTGCCGAGTTCTGAAATCCTCATCTGAGGAAAGACATTGATAAACTTGAATCTCTACAACGTAGAGTCGCCGAGGTGATCCAGAGGCAGCAGGGTAAATCCTGTGAAGAAAGGTTGGAGAACCTAAATATGTATTCAGCAGAGACCCGATGGGAAAGGGGGATGTGATTGAAATACAGTATATAAGTATCTTAGGTGTATAACAGTGGAAACATATTTGTAAGATATAAGGATACAGTCACTAGGGATTATTAATGAAGGCTGGTGGGGAGGTAAAGTAAATAAAAATTTGAGAAAGCTCTACTTTTTTTTTGTTTATTTACTTTTTTTCACCGCAGTGATGGCTTTGCCCCTGGATCACCCCGACGCCAGAGCACATCCCAACTGCAGGATATAAACCCCATGAGATCAGTCCCTCACGGTGGGGCCGTCCTGAGGGACAGTTCCGTACCACGGTGTTCCTGCTGCAGTCCTGCCAGGGGTCAGGGCTGACCACTGATCCAGGAGGTCCTAACGCATGGGGGGGGGTTGCAGCTTCCTGTGAGGTCCTCCATCCCTCGAGGATGCCAACAGGCAGTGGAGCCCAAGGACGCATGCGCATGCAGAGACATGCCACCACTGCGGACTCCAGCCAATGTCCTCCCCACCCTCGTGGCATCCCAGCTGTACTACCACCCATGGTCACCTCGGTGGTAGTAATACAGTGGGTACAGCAAACCTCCCTCCCTGGAGGAGAAAGGCGTGCTTTAGATCACCCAATCCTACTTCCCCCAGCTGGCCCTCCGGTGACCCAGGCTCGTTCCCAAACCCAGGTTGACGTCGTTGCGAGCAGTAACTTTACCGCTGTGCCGGCCCACAAAGCTCTACTTTACTGGGAGAGTTGTAAATTTTGGAACAGATAACTGGCTGAAGTAGTGGGGGCAGAAACCTTTAAGGGATTTAAACATAGTTGGAACAGGGCAAAGGGACACGTGTATAGTGTTGCAGTATGGGACTGTGTGATGGGATATTGGGGGAATACACCCCTAGGTCAGTAGGTCAGTGGGGTGAGGTAATTGTAATAAAGGGAAGACTATAGGGACTTTCGGTCTCCTTCTGCGGTTAGATTATGTGCATCCGTGAGTGTGGTATTGGTTATTTTATAGCTATTATTATAATATGCATGATGCACAGTAATACCAAACTCTGGACTGTAATTACACATTAATTGGACTTCACTGATAAAAAGTATGTAACAAATATGTATGCACTTGTTGAAATAGAGTTAGGCAGGATTATAACATGATGAAAAACATTTAAAACACCACAAAAAAAAGTAATTGGCCCATAATTACATACTTGTACTTGTTTTCTCTGTGCCAACTTCATTAGTGGCACCACATTAAAGAATTGGTACACTCACCTGCAAACTGTGCTGGAACTAGCATACCCTGGCCATGACAAGGAAACAAAACTCCTTCCTACTACACACTTAAAATCACTGACAGCTGAACTTATAAGGAAATGATGAATGAAGTAAAAATGTTGGGGGGAAGGCAAGGTTTCTGATTCTCATTTAAAAACATTCTCATCAGAGACTACTTCAGATCCCAATAGTTAAAAATAACAGTTCTCTTATTTAGAAGCTTAATAGCATGTGTTCTAGTCAGTTTTTCAGCATAATGATTTTCTCATCGTAAGTGCATTGAGACACTTCAGGAATGTATGATTATGGGGAATAATTACATTTTGCTCTTGTATGTTGCAGGTGCCTCGTGCCTGACATCACACTCAAGCCATGCAGCTATTCCTTTTTAATCACATACCCTGTTGTGTCTTATTGCTACATCTTAAGTACTAGATAGAAACAGACTGTTATACAATGTGTAAACATGTATTGCCCTTATGCGCGTATACTTGTGAAAAGATGAAAGGTTAAACATGAAATTTGAAAAAAGAAGGGTTATGGATAACTGAAACAGGCTGCCTGAGGGGGTAGTCTGTGCCAGATATGTGGTGGCATTCAAGTGAGGATGGGACAAACATATGTGGCGTGTGAAGATGGCAGGGGAAGATCACATGGGGGAGGGTGGGTGAGTGACCACTAGGGATTGTTAGGCTTAAGAAAGGGGAGGAGTGGGTGGAGGAAAACTGAGGAAAAGCGGAGACACTAAATGAATACTTCTGTTCCATCTTCACCAGGGAGAAGGACGAACTGGTGCCTTCAGGAAGGAGAAGAGGAGTTTGGGGGGGGGGTGCAGATGCAGTGATAGAGGAGGATAGAGTGAGGAAGGGGGCTGCAAGCATTGAAGGTGGACAAATTGTCAGACCCGGACAGAGTACATCCAAGGGTACTAAAGGAACTGTCTGAGGAACTGTTAGGACCACTGGCAGACCTGTTTAATAGATCACTGGAGTCAGGCATGGTACCGCAGGACTGGAGAACAACACATGTGGTGCCCTTCCACAAACGCGGTCCCAGGGATGACCCAGGGAATTACAGACCAGTCAGTGTGACTTCAGTTGTGTGCAAGCTTGTGGAGACCATACTTAAGAAGAAGTTGGTAGAAGATCCAGAGGAACATGGTCTCCATAATGCGAGGCAGCATGGGTTCATGGGGGGAGATTTGTGTCAAACGAATCTGATTGACTTATTTGACTGGATCACTAAGACAGTAGACAGAGGCCAGGCATGAGACATCCTCTATCTGGATTTCAGCAAGGCCTTTGACTTTGTACCCCACAAAAGGTTGATCAGAAAGTTGAAGGATATCAGGATTGGAGAGACTGACCAAATGGGTGGAAAACTGGCTGAGGGACAGAACCCAGAGGGTGGTTGTGGGGGGAGAGTTATCTTGCACCAAAGAGGTCACCATTGGGGTCCCGCAGGGTTCAGTGATGGGGCCGGTGTTGTTCAGTGTCATCAGTGACACTGGGGATGGCGTTAAGGGCAAAATGCGCCTATTTGCGGATGACACCAACCTCTGTTGGAGAGTGGACACAGCTGAAGGGATACAAGACCTGTAGGATAGAAACATAGACAATGACAGCAGAAAAAGACCAGAGGGCCATCCAGTCTGCCCAAGTTCCCTATAATGCCTGGACCCTACTGTTCCTCCAGGGTACTAATCCTCCTCATCCTCTCTCTGTTCTCTTCCTTGGTCCTGTCGTCCCCAGTAAATACTATTCCCTTTTATTATGTCCCAGCTCTGCTTGAATCCCCCGACTTTTTTCGCACCCACCACTTCAGCCGGCAGACTGTTCCATGGTTCCACTACCCTTTTCATAAAGTAGTACTTCCTCACATCTCTCATGAACCTACTTCCTGTTAATTTCTATTCGTGTCCACATGACCATGAATTGATATTCAGGCTAAATAATTCCCTGCAGTTCACTTTAATTCCTTTAAGGAACTTGAAAGGTCTCTCTCATGTCTTCCCTCTCTTTTCTAGTCTCCAGTGAGTACATATTTAGTGCCTTGAGGCGCTCCTCATAGGATCTGCGCTGCAGGCCCTGAAACATTTTTGTAACTTTGTGCCACACTGTCTGCAACCTATCTTTATCCTTTCTGAGGTGAGGACTCCCAGACTGAGGGCAGTGCTCTAGGTGAGGCCTCACCAGGTATATGTAGAGGGGAAGTATTGCCTCTTTTCTTCTGCTATCAATACCCCTCCCGATACATCCCAACATCCTGTTAGCCTTGCAGTAGGCCTTGTTGCAATGACTCGATTGCTTAAGTGAGTTGGTAATGATAACTTGGAGAGCCCGTTCCTCAGCTGTAGTGCTAAGCCTCTCTCCTCCCATCCAGTACTCTGTCTTGGGGTTCTTTTTCCTTAGGTGCATTACTTTGCACTTTCTAGCATTGAATTTTAACTGCTCGATGTTTGACCACCCCTCTAGCTTTTATAGGTCTCTCTCTATTTCCCTTATTCCTTGTCACTATCCACCCTCCCACATAGTTTTGTGTCATCTGCGAAGAGACACAACCTGCCCACGATTCCTTCTCCAGTGTCACTAATGAACATGTTGAAGAGGACCAGACCCAGGACTGATCCCTGTGGAACCACTTCCCTCTCCTCTGATTTAACCCCATTGACCACCACCCTCTACTGCCTCCCCTCTAGCCAGGTAGCCACCCAGTTCACTATGGGTTTAGCTGCACCCAGGTCTTCCATCTCCTTGAACAGTCGTTTGTGAGGTGCTGAGTCAGAAGCCTTGCTGAAGTCAAAGTAGAGCATATCCACAGCGTGACGTTTGTCTAATTCCTTTGTCACCCAGTCAAAGAAAATTATCAGGCTAGTCTGACAAGATCTTCCTGCAACAAAATCATGCTGTTTACTATCCTTGTGCCTATTGCTTTCCAGGTAGTCTATGAAGTCCTCCTTGATCAGTGACTCCATCAGCTTCCCTACCACAGAGGTTAGACTGACAGGCCTGTAGTTCCCTTGGTACTCTTTTTTTCCCCCCTCCTTATGAAGCGGTACAACATCTGCCACCTTCCAATCCCTTGGAACTTCCCTAGACCTAAGTGAGCTGTTGAACAGACATACCAGTGGTTCAGCCAGCTCCGCTGCTAATTCCCTGAGAATCCTCAAACGCAACCCATCTGGTCCTGGGGCCTTATCTATCTTAAGGGCAGCCAGCTCATCCAGAACCCTTTCACTAGTAAACAGTGGCTGTCTCATTTCTGGGATTCCCTTAGTGGCCACTTTGATGCCACTCTCTGGCATGGACCCACTGTCCCATATGATCTGGGAAAGCTGGGGAAGTGGTCTGGAATCTGGCAGCTTGGCTTTAATGCCAAGAAATGCAGAGTTATACACATCGGAGCCAAGAATCCCAGGACACAGTACTACCTTGGTGGAGTCCAGGTTTCTGTATCAGAGGAGGAGAAGGACCTGGGAATAATGATCACTAGTGGCATGAAGCACTCCATGCAGTGCAAGAAAGCAGCAGGAAGGGCAAACAAGATGCTGGGGTGCATGGCTAGGGGGATCAATAGTAGGAGAGAGGAGATTATGCTGCTCTTGTACAGATCACTGGTGAGGCCACATCTAGAGTATGGAGTTCAGTACTGGTTCCCACACCTCCGAAAGGACTTTAACCTGCTGGAAAGGTCCAGAGGAGGGCTACAAAGATGGTGGTGGGTCAGCAGGGTAAGGCATATGAGAAGAGGTTGAGGGCAGTGAACATGTACTCGCTGGAGGACGGGTGGGGGGCATGATTGAGACCTTCAGGTACTTGAAAGGGATAAATAGGGTGGGTAAGGAGGCTCTCTTTAAGCTAAGCTGCAATTATAGCATGAGCAAGCACAGTCTTAAGCTGGGGGGTTTTAGGAGGGAGGTCAGGAAGCACTTCTTCATGGAGAGGGTGATGGATACTTGAAATGCGCTGCCGGAAGAGGTGGTCTTGTTGAAGACGGTGGGTAGCTTCAGTAGAGGCTGGGATAGGCATGGGGGGAGGTAGGGATCATGGGTAAGGAGGATGGAAAGGATGGGAGGAGTGGGGGGGGGGCAAGATCAGTAGCTTGAACTTTGGACCCTGCAATACGAGTAGACTAGATAGACCAAATGGACTACTGCTGGCTTTTTTACATGTTCATATTATACTGTAGGTAGGGCCTGGCAGACTGGATGGGACTGTGGGCCTTTTTCTGCCATCAGTTGCTGTTTCTGTATTATGACATTGACCTGTCTATGGAGAAAGGGTGTCAATGTCTGACATAGTGTCCCTAAAACTAAGCTTGACAACGTGGGCTTTACAAGTAGAACCCTGAGACTGGTTAGAAACTCTGGTAGGAAACAGTCAGCCTCCATGGAGAGTAACACAAAAATTCACAGTCTAAAGATTAGGGTTCTCTAGAAATCTTTCCTAGATCCATTAATGTTCTCTGTATTTGTGAACAACCTTCCACTAACGCGTATCAGCTTCCCTTATGTACTCTCATGTACTAGCAACATAGTCATTTATTTACAGATCTGTACAGAACAGAATGGCATTCCTTTTTTTCCGTTTTTTTTGTTTACTATGCTTTTTCCCTGGCTGTATCAATCCGGCTGCCCCACCCAGCCCTGTAACCCGCCATCTGTAGGACTCACCTCTTGCCATGTTCCCATGTGCATAACCACCCCATGGGAAGGGCTGCCAGGGACTGATCTCTAACTTCCCTGGTAGAGTTGAAGCTTCGGTAGTGAGGCAGAGAGCCCAGTAGGCGGTGTGTGGCCTGTGGGAGACGGCATCCTGTGTCTGTTGAGGTTTTTATTCTCTCCTTTCTGTCTGCCCCAACATTGGAATGGCCTTGCTGACGTGGAGCATCCTGCTGTCTACGTCCCCTCTCTTGATCCGTGGCTGCACTGCATCTCCACTTCGGGCCACCCAGTTGGTGGTGTTGCAGAAGAGACCATTCTCCCTTCCACCCCAGAGGAGGTGAGCATCCCTGGGATGCTCAACCATCCTCCCCACAGCTGGCCCTCTGATGATCCAGGCTTGTTCCCAAACCCGGGTCATCCATGTCACAAGTGGTAGCACTACCACTGTGCCGCGGGCCAGCCACATAACGGCATCCTTATTAAACTCCAAACTGACTTCACTAGCCAACAGAAATGACTTCAATGGAACCATCTCACCCTAATTGTATAAATAATATCTTGCTGTTCAGTACTCGGACAGAGAAAAAAGGACAACAAACATAACTTTAACATTTCCTTTTGGATTGTCATTCCCTTACTCTTGTCTCACAGTTCAGAAACCTTAACCTATGACTTGTCAATAGTGTGATCAGCAAGTACTCTGTATTTTCTTTTTTTCTCAATTGTTAAACCAGGAGTGGCACACTAAGCTGAAAGCTTGTTTACAGGTGTGACCTGTGACCTAATCAGGGTCACACAGTATGCAAATGGGGGCTGTGGGATTCAAACCCAGGTCTCCCAGATTTGCAGGTCAGAGCCATAAACCACTGCGCTATACTGCCTCCCAGTAAATTTAAAAAAGCAAACATGACTTTGAGGACCACATATTTGAAAGTCCCAGTTTGTGCCTAGCAAAGGCCCTAATCTGAGCACATGTTAGAGCGTGCCCCTAAATGTGCTATAGTCAAACAAGTCTAGAGCACTGTATAAGTTCCATAAACCTATTCGAATATACCCCCCCAGAATGCAGCCCTAACTGGGGCACTAACAGTTGTGCTTGGCAGAAAGCACAAACCACAAACCCCTGCTGGGCACAGAGAGGTGTGTGTCTATATGGCAAATAGAGGTGGGCAGTTAGTGCTTCCAAAACCTGTTTGCACTTTGGCGCAATGTTACTATATTCGAATGTCCAGCTTGCAAATGACCTTCTAGACCATACAAGGCACTAGTAAGACATTTGCATCCTATTACAGTCTCATTAAAACATGAAATGCATGTATTTACTTCTGAAATGTGCGCCAGGAATCCCTCTGTATTGATTAGACCCCACCCCGCTGGCAGTACCAGTGCTGCTGCTCAGCAACCCCCTGTGTCTAGTAACTCCCTCCTGCTGGATCCCCAAGCACATAATGATAATATGTCCCTAGTAGTCTAGTGGATCCCCTCACCCGGTCCTCAATCCCATAATGATGATTATGTCCATGGTGTTCTAGTAACCCCCCACTCTCCCTCACCTGATCCCCATATCCATAATGATAATTACTCTATGTCCCTGGTAGTCTAGTGGACTCCCCTCCCTCACTTTATCCTCATTATGCCAGTGCACATATATTTACCCTCCCTGGTGTCCAGCACCCCCTTGCAAGAGCCACTCTCCCACCCTCGGATGGAGACTAACATAACCCACTGCTCACGTCTGCTACTGTCCAGTATCGATACACTGGTACCGTGTAACTACAGTATTTAGGGGCAGTGATTTTCCATTTGCACAAATGGCCCATTCTGTTTTACAAAATGTTAAAATTCACTTTTGCCCCTATTAAAGCCAAATCTGCAGGATTTGTACAAAAATTTGATTCAAAATGGAGGATTTTTGCACAAAAAAAGTCTCAAAGTACAGCTGTTCACATGATAAAGTGGTCCAGATAGATTTGTTTTCCCCTTGAAAAATTGACTCCACTGGCTGGTATAAAAATGTTAAATTCCATGTGTTTCTCTCCCCCCCCCCCCCAACTAAAAAATGTAAAATCATTGGCCTAAGTATAGCAATAAATGGTTTGTCAGATGACCCGTCAGACTGAGACAGAGATTGAGTGAAGGGCTGTCTCGTAAGTCATGTATTGATTTACTGTACTTGCATGGTACCAGTATATTGATACAGGACTTGCAGGGCAGATGGCGGCTGGATTTGAAAGAGCAACTCTGCACTTCTGTGTGTGCATCCATAAATGTGATGTTTCAGCTATAACAAATTACTAGAGAATGCACTTTTTAAAGTTTCTTATATTCTTTTCAGGGGTTCTAACGCATTTTGGTAGTGGATTGTACCGGTCACAGTCCCAGGGTCAGTGGGGTGCTCTTGTGGGGAGGCCACTGGACACAAGGTAGGGTAAGTATATGTGTACTGCCACAAAAGCGATCAGGCGTGAGGGCTGCACTAGTCTATCAGTGATGATGTTGTTGTTATTATGGTCATTAGGCTGGAGGGGAGGTTACCATTGTGAGGGGGTTACTGTGCAGTGGAACCAGTGGTGACAGCGTTGGGGGGGTTGGGGCAGTGCACCCACTGTGTGACGGTCTGTGTATTTAAAACTACATTTGTAGGGGTGTTAACTAGCACGGCACTAAAAGCTGTTTAGCACCCTCACAAACTTTCGAATATGCCAGACCTCCTGTATGCAAGGCACTTTTTTTACATGTAAAGTTTATTGAGACATGGAAAAGGGAAATAGAAAGGGGACATTGTTTAACCAGGAGAGGCGCACTAAGCAGAAGCTTGTTTCCAGGTGTGACCTGGAAGCACAAGGAAGTCAAGTGACCTGCTCAGGGTCACACAGTATGCAATTGGGGATTGTGGGATTCAAACCCAAGTCTACAGATTTGCAGCTTGGAGCCTTAAACCACTGTGCTATACTGCTTCCTTATAGAATTATACAGACATTGTTACATGTATGACAGAGTGGAAATGTCAAAATATTCAGCAGCTTTCACATTAAATTTGTGGGTTCATATCTTTCTTGCCCACTTATAGCAGTATAGACAATCAATAGCTTTTGCTATATCCATGCCATATAGATATGGGAATATGGGAGGTGGGGGTGGAGATGGAAAGGACCCCAGAGATGTACTACATTTATTAATATTTCTGTGGTGGTGTGTTATAAGTTATGTGCTGTTTCGGAGCAGATTAGTACCTTTTGTACTCTATTCCAGTCCGTCCGTCTAAGGCACCAGAGAGGCACTGTAGGACATGGCATATAACTGCTATCCCTGCTAGCGTACTGTAAATTGAGGTGGTCTGTTTTGGAGACCGGCATTACGAATTCCATTTGATAGATCTCCTAAATAATGGTGTGCCATTCAGTTACTGTTGGGGCTCTAGTTTGCATCCATAAATGTTTTATTGTCTTTTGGGCTGCTAAGATATGTAAATAGGCTATGGCTTCAGTTCGTTGGCAATAGTTTGTGGGAGGAGTAGCTAGAAGTGCCATTTTGGGGGTGAGGAGGTCTTGGGGAATGGAAAGCTCCTCAGATTGTTGGGTCAAGTTTTTCCAGAAGGGAGAAGGGACAGAATAGGACCAGAAGATGTGCACCTGATCCACAAGAGACACAAGAAGATGCCTGCATTGCTGCAGCACTAACCATACTCTGCCGGCAAGAACTTTGTTAGAACTGCAGGGGTACATAAAAACCAAACCCCTGCTGGGCACAGACATCCTAGAGCTGTCAGCCGTGCATCTCCCAGGTGTCCAAAATGTTTTGGCAGACAAACAGGTCACAGTCCAAGATGCACGAATGGGAACTGCTGCCCTAAGTGGTAGACCACCTCTTTGCAAGGTGGGGTCATCCAGAGTTGGACCTTTTTGTGTCCCCACACAATGCAAAACTGCCACCTTTTTGCTCACTGGCTCCAGGGCCTGGAGTTTTTTGGCGAGATGTGTTGTCCCTCACTTGGAAAGTGAGGTTTCTGTATGCCTTCCCTCCCAGTCCATTAATACAGAGAGTATTACTGAAACTATACAGATGGGAGGAGGGTGCAACCCTGATCATCGTTGCACCCCTGTGGCCTTGACAGACATGGTATCCACTGCTGTAACAACTAGCAGTGGTGCGTCCAGTACCTTTGCCTC
This sequence comes from Neoceratodus forsteri, assembly GCA_016271365.2. Lineage (NCBI taxonomy): Eukaryota > Metazoa > Chordata > Ceratodontiformes > Ceratodontidae > Neoceratodus > Neoceratodus forsteri. Next base: position 187,133,982 of record CM028129.1, read on the forward strand.
TGTGCAGCAGCCTGTTGTCATAGGACAGCGGGTCTCTGATCCATTTGAACCTGAAGTCCCTGCATCTGCATGCCTGGGTTCTGAAGACATAGCACAGTTTGGTGTGTCACATAAAGCTGCTGATATGCCAGTTACGGCCAGAAAGCCTTCCACGAGACATACATATTCTTTGAAGCAGAAGTGTTTCACTTTGTGTGCTGCTCCCAGAAAAATGGACTTCTTCACCTGTCTGGTAAATGCTGTGCTGGAATACTTGCTGTCACTGTCAGACTCTAGTCTGCAGTATTCCTCACTTAAGTTGCATTTGGCCGTTATATCATGCCCCTGTTGATGGGCGTACGGTAGTCCAACTGGAGGTCTCCTGTACATTTTTAACGGGTATTCTGCATGTAAATCCTCCCATTTATAATCCTGTTCTGCCTTGGGACCTGAACTATACCCTTGAAAAACTTACTTTGACTGCTTTTGAGCCAGCCATGAGTTGTGGCTTATGCTTTCTATCATGGAAAGCATTATTTTAGTTGCAGTCACATTTGCTCAAAGGATTTCGGAGCTACAGGCTCTTATGTGTGAGCCTCCTTATTTTGATTTTTCCACTGAGTGTCCTTGGATACTGATCCTAAGTTTTTGTCAAAGGTGGTGTCTGAGTTTACATTAAATCATACCATCCACCTTCCTATTTATTATCCTGAGCATGCCAGTCAGGGTGAGGCATTGCTCCATACTTTGGGCATACATAGAATACTACAGTACTATGTGAATCGCACCAAGGACTGCAGAAAGTCCTCTCAGCAATTTCGTTCACCCCTGGAAAAAAGTGCACCCCTGTGTTGTAACAGTGCTTGTCCAAATGGTGCTGTTATAGGAAGTATGGTAAGGAACTTCCAGGTGCAGTTTGTGATCTCTCCACTAGGTGAATGGCCACTTCTGTTGTTTGTTTCAGAAATGTTTCTACAGTGGACATTTGTGCTACAGCCACATGGAGCACTGTCCACACTTTTACTAAGCATTACAGTCTG